>CANSNZ010001388.1:0-600000 GCA_947646795.1 Beta lomatogona | reverse complement strand
TCTTTTCATTTTTTATTTTATTTTTCATTTTCATTTTTTATATGTATTTAGTTTTCTTTTCGTTTTCTTTGGATTCTTTTTTATTCAGTTTTTTTTTCATTTTTTTATGTAATTATGTTCAATTAGTTCTAGTTTGATTTCCTCATGAGGTTATCTGATTTTTTACTTTATCTTTTAGATATTGTAATTTTTTATTTTCATTATTTTTGATTTTCATTATTTTTGATTTTCAACTCAATGCATGATTTCAATGTGCTGTATTAGTTCGTCTTAGTTACTTTTGGTTTTAATTGCATTTTTTAAGGTTGAAAATAGTACGAACACTAAAAAACTTGCACCTATTGTTGCGGATTTGGGTAGGAACCGCAGCAATAAGTCATTACCTATTGCTGCGCCCTTAATTGCGGTGCGGTTAAAACCGCAGCAATAGGCCACTTAATAACCGCTGCAATTAGCATTTATTCTACTAGTGAATTGTGGAGGACGAGATGCATAACATAATGAGATTAACCAAGGGCAGGGGAAAAGTAAAACCAATACGCGTGTCCAGGATAAAGGCCCACTCAAGACTGTCAAATGCCTTAATTAAATCAATTTTAACCGCCATAATATCTTTTTTTTTACCTTTTTTAGGTTTATGGAATATATGGGCAACTTCCTTAGCGATGATAACATTTTCATCTATAGTGCGATCACGAACAAAACTCGTTTGAAGAGGACTAATGAGCAAAGGAAGATAAGGTTTTAATCTAGTGGCAACCGTTTTGGTGATAAGTTTATAAATCGCATTACAGAACCCTATAGGTTTAGAGGGGTAGTCTTGTGCGTAAGCATACCATTTTTCGTCGAACCTGCTCAACTTAAATAATAAGAACCGAACCTGACAGACACATCTTTTTACCTTTTTGGGGAGGGTTGTCTGAGTAATGGGTACCTTGTAGGACCTCGAGTCGCCTACTCTAGTCTTGTAAGAATATGCAGGAAGGGGTGCTCCTAAATGTGTGTAGTAGTTGTGTTTGTTCGCAAGAATGGATTCCACGTTAAGTAAGTTTGGAGGGTGTGCACACACTTAAGCGAATTCTGGTAACTACTACAAGGAAGAAATCGAATGGAAAAGGGATAAGAGAAAAATAAATGTGATTTATCTCCAGAGTAATGCAACCTATTTGGAATCAATCAGTTATAAAATCAGTGATGATAGGACCTAAATAATAGCAAATATATTTATAGAAGAAGGGTTGGATCCCATCAGGCAGGACATTTAGAGGAATCCATAGATGATACAATCATTTTCATTTTGGGAAATAGGAAAAGTAACAGAGAGAGACTGAGTGGCTGAAAGGGGATTAGGTATGAACAAAACACGGTGAAGATAGCTGGAATGTTTTGTGGTAAAAATTCCTTGGAAATAAGAGGTAGCCGTGGATTTCAGCTTGAGATTATCCCATATTAGGTAATCATGCTTATCTTTTAGATATAAAATTATATTTTTGCTTCTTTTGACCTTGGCAACAATGTGGAAGTATTTGGTTTTATAATCTATGTATTTTTTCCAATCTCAGCCTACTTTTTGAGACCAAATAAGCCGTTCTATTAAATGAATATGATCAAGTTCATGGACAAGAGTTTTCTCAAGATTAGATAAGAAAATAGAATTTTTAGAAGCCAAACCTATATGAATATCATTCAAATGAGCTATTATACGTTTCTTTTGTTGGAAAATACAACCAAAAACATTCTTATCCCCAGAAAATCAAAGTATTTAAAAATCCAATTTTCCAGAAAAATTCTTTAAAATTTGGGTGATGAATCCAAGCTTCCTTGCATCGAAGCGGGTAAGGACCGCCACCAATATGATATTTACTGCAAATAAGTATAGGCCAATAATCAAAATGAGTTTTGGAAAGATGGATGACCTTGGTGTTTGGAAAGAGAGTTAACTAACTGGGATTAACGAGAGCTCGGTCTAGCCACTCATGAATGAGGGCAAGACCTTCCCTTGCTTTGTTCCTAGTAAATGGGTTACCTTGAAAACCCACATCCACCAAGGAGGCAGCATCCATGAGATTGTCAAGATCTTGACATTGACTTTGTCTGAACGGGCGTCCCCCAACTTTTCAGATTGCCCTCTAACTTCATTGAGATCTCCCAGAACAATCCATGGGTTATTATCCAGAGGAAGAAAAACTTGCATGTCATTCCAGAGGGCATGCCTCGCAGCACTGAAACTGGGGCTGTGCATGCCAGTTATAAACACATTTGGCTTATTTGGGCTAAATTGGAAAAGAGAGTGAAAGTAATTTGGACGCTCATTATAAAGGATTAGATCAACATTATTATGCTAGAACATAAAATTCCTACCCTTTTTTATAAGCAGGAATGACCCTAAAGTCATGGAAACAAAGACAATTACAAACATAACGGGTACGGGATTCATCAGTCTTGGTTTCTAAGATCACATACAGGACGATGTTGATCAATTATCAAAAGGGCATGGGGAATAAAAATGTAATGTGGATCCACCCTGAATATTCCAAAGATCCAATTTAATATTAAGATTTAGCATAGGTTTAGAAAATAATAAGGGTTCCTTGCCTTCTCGATGAGATTTCAGAATGTAGTCCTCCTAAACAACCCAAAAGATGCTCTAATCGAACTTTCATACATCCATAAGAGTTGGGGGGGGGGGTGAGGTATGTGAAGATCTCCAGCTGATTCGATTGGATTTAACAGCGACGAGTCTTGATTTAAAGACCAAAATTCCATCAAGAATTGAAAAGGTCATCATCTTGTTTTATGTAAAGGCCATATCGTGACCTTTACTTGCGAGATGGAGGGTGTTAGAAGGGGAATTTCTCGAAGGTGGTGAAGTTGGGTGGTCGGGTAATTGTTGAGGGGTCTGGGTTGGAGGTGAGCTGAGGGTGTAGTAAGTCGGAGGGCGAAGAGAGAGATTCAGGTTGTTGGCTGACAAGGTTTGAAGAGTATGGTTCATTTTGCATAGGATCTCAGGAGAGGGTGAGTGGTTCATTGGTATCCATGTGAGCGGGGTGGGATGGGTTGGTAAATTTATTCAATAAGGTTGGAGGGGAGTGTTGGTGATTGCATGCATGAAGAATTAGCGGGTGAGCAATCGGGATTGAGTTGAACATGGGAAATGGAGGATGGAACGGTAAATGGGGAGGACAAAGCGATAGGGGTTGTGGTAGACTTGAGGGAGGAGACTGCAATGGTGATGGTGGGAAATTCCTTTGGTGGCATCGGTGGTGCCAATGGTGAAACCTTGAAGGATAAGCATTGTGGCGCGATGGCAAGCGTGGCGGGCGAATTAGGAGATATGTGGTTAACCTTGGTTAAGGACACTAGTGGAAAAAAGCTTAAATGGCACAACACAACTGATCCGGTCGGATCCTAAACCAGATCAGTTAAGTAATATTTTTGTGCACGAAATAAAATGGGTAAATTAACTGATCCGGTTGGCTGTTGAACCGGATCAGTTGACAAAAAGGATCCGGTCCTTTTTGTCAATTGGTCCTGTTCAAGGGCCCGGATCAGTTAATGCTTGGTGTATTGATTATTGAGCGCTGGGCCCACATGCATAAATCGAAGTCGGCCCAAAACATTGAAAAGCCCACCTGCATGAGAAGGTTCCCGCTCCTTCCCATTTAAACCTTATTCAAACCCTAGCTCTCTCTAACCGGTTCTGTCCTCTCAAATCAAACCCTAGCTAACCTCTCACCTCCCACCTCACACGAAGCTCCCTCAAGCTCTCACCTCCTACGAAGCCCCTCAAGCTCTCACCTCTCACCTCTTCACCACTCTCTCGCCAGTCGTCGAAAAAGCTTCCCTCCTCTATCTGATTCTCACGCCACCACTTTCACCCTATCTCCTCACCATCGCCACCAACAACCACAAAACGCTTCCCCAACAACAAACCACATCAGCGCTGGCCCGAAAAAGCAAATAAATGGGAAGGAGTTCCCAACACTCCTCTCTCTTTAACTGGGGGAAGCACATCACGCGAAGGAAGAAACGCGAAGGAAGAATCGACTGATTTTTCTTTTAGTTTCTCTAGTTTTTTCATTTTATTTTTTATTTTCATTTATATTTTCGTTCTCTTGTATTTTCATAACAATTTATTTTTTGGTTGATTTTCATTTAGATCTACGCCTTAGGTAATTTATTTCGATTTTAGGGTTTGTGTTTCGATTTTCGTTTATCAGTGGATTTTCGTTTAAGTTTATGGTTTATTTTCGTTTATTTGTTGATTTTTGGGTTTATGTTGATATTCGTTTGATTTCTTAACGAATATTTCGTTTTTCTACATTCTCGTAATCTCCTCTTAGTGGTTGCAATTGCGTTTATTTGGCGCAATGTTGGTTTGATTTTTTTTATAAGAGACAAAGCTGATCCAATTTTTGTGAAAACCAGAACGGTTAATCACTTACTGATCCGGTTTTCACAAAAAAATCGGACCAGTTAACTACAAACTGGTATGGTTTTTCGTGAAAATCGGATCAGTAAGTGATTAACTGATCTGGTTTTCAACCTGATCAACTGATCTGAGCCCAGCTGATCCGACCCAAAACCGGATCAGTAAACCCGGTTTTCATCGGAGCATATGACGTTTTTTCCACTAGTTGGACGAGGGTTGTTGTAGGCGTGTTTTTATTTCGCCTACGCGGTGTGAGCGCGTATTTGATTACCCCATTGTTAAGGTTTTATTGAAAAAAGTTTTGAAGTTGCCAACAAGTCTTTAAAGGAAGACTCATAAACGTAATTGGATATTGGGAAATCGTATGGACAAATTAGGGACTTATCCAATGTAGATTTCCCCGTCCTGACTCCATAGATGGTCAATGAACCATAGATTGAGTTCGGGGGTGAGGGTACGAACACGGTCGTAATGAACCATATTCGCCCATTGCTGGCCTCTACTAAATATCGATTCATGTCAAATTTTATGCAATAGAATAACCAAATAATATTTTCATGCACCCTAAAAATAATTTAGTCTAGGTTGGTTCAGGAAACACATAAAAGACTATTTTTTAGTGATACGTTAATAGGCGATCAAAATTACAGGGAACCTTACAGGTTGTCAAAATTATCTGATTAATATTAGAACAATTCTTTAGGTCTTGATTAGCAAAAATAACATATGTGGTGATAAAAGCATAAAATCATGCAATCATGCAATCATGCATAAACATATGAATAATAGATAAAAAGGAAGAAAAGGGATTATAATGTACAAATGAACGATTTTTATTTTAAAGATCCCCATTAGGAAAGAAAGAGTTAGTAACTTCACTAAAAAAAAATTTATTCAAGGATCCTCATGATTATACCGTGGCTTGGGTCTGAGAGATTGACAACCTTCGGGACGAGCATCGTGAAGCCTGAGAACATGAACTTATATGTTTGTTTGAAGGTATATGTTTGTAGATTGGAAAAGTATGAGTTTTGTAGAGAGGTTCGTAAGTGTATTCGTAATGTATAAAAGATATAAAAGTCAAAGTGTTGTTTGGAAAAAACCGTCTTTGATACGTAAAATCGAAGAGTATTTATAGGGAAAAGGAATTTACGCGTCACGCGCCAACTACGCCAGGCGCAAGGGGTTGTGTGATACACAATCACACTTGTCAGGCGCACATTGGTGCGCCTGACCCGACATGACCAATAGATAACGTACACGTGGTACGCATCTTTAAAAAAAAGATAAGAATTAAAACCTGTGTGTTGCACATAGTGGTGCACAAGGCGCATGACTCTGTGTGACACATAGATCAACGTGTCAGGTGCAGATTGGCACGCGTGACACATCGCAACCAATGCGCTGGGCGCACGTTGTGCACTTGGCGCACCGCTTGCGTCCGACACATTTGCCAGCCTTTTCTTTAAACGTTTTTTTAAAGATTTATTTTATCCCTTGAAATTCGGAAATTTAATGTTACGGACTAAAAATCTCATTTCAGAAATTTTATGAAAATATTTATTATTAAAAATAATAAATAAACAGTTGGGCTTTTGGCTTTCAAATAAAATTGATTATCATGAATAATACACTTCAAATTTATTTTGGGTTGGCTCTTTGGACTGCTCTGCCCTTGGGTTTGATGTATCATATTTATATATAGTTTTTAGGTGCATTTAGGTTGCATTTTAGAGCATTTAGATTCATATTTAGGTTTATTATTGCATTATATTCTTAAGTTATGCTTTTCTACTCATTTTTGGTATGGTTTCTTGTTTTTGATGAATTTCAGGTATTGAGAACGTAGTTGGAGTATAATTAGCAAAACTTGAGGATTAGAGGCATTTAAAAAGAAGATACATTGCATAAGGGTCGTAGGGATATGTTATAGTACGAGTTTGAGCGAAAACAAAGCGGCAAATCATTAGAAGAAATGTGAAAAAGGAGTCACATCTACTCTTCTGACCATAACTTTTGATACATTTTTGAGATTTGAAAATTTCCAGATGTTTTGGAAACTAGACTTGAAGCGCTTTCCAACGATAGGTGGCACGCCTCGAGAATTCTTCTAGTAAAGGAGTTATGGCTTTCGGAAGTTAGCATTGTTTTTGCTGGAATCTGCCATGCGTACTCGCGAATCACAATTTCGCCCATTTAATGATTTTTCGACTTTCCTTATCTTTGTAGCTTTCTTTCCTAGTTATATTAGGTTACCTAGTATTAATTAGTGGAGAAAGAACTTCTCTTCTCCTCTCTCCTCTCTCTCAGACGTTATTTTTATTATTAGTTTTCTTCTTTTTCTCTCAAGTTTTTAGTAAACCATAGTATTTGTTTTACTTCATTAATTCATGAGTTCTATTAGTTTCTTTCATTGATTCTTTAATTTTGCTTTCCTTTGTAGATTTAGATTTTATTCTTTATTTCATGATTGAGTAGTCTTGTTTTCAAGGGTTTGGGAAGCCATGTTTATATGCTATGATTCTTGATGGATGGTTATTGATGTTTTGATTTGTCATTAATATCTCTAGTTGATTAGTGTTTTATTGTTAATCTTGCAATCTGATCAATTGTCTGATTAAATATTGCTAATATCGAGTCATAGATCGAGAGATAGTACTCTTTAGAGGCTTACCTATAATTAGCAAATCTAATTATGTTAGCGATCGTACTGCATATGTTGATTTGAGAGCATTAAGACCCGACCGTAAGATTAACCTGTGCTCTAGATATCTGATTAACTGAACTATTGATGATATTTTGAGAGATTATATATATGAACATGGTAAACCATTATCCTAAATCCTATTAGTTTGATTTTCATATTTTATTAGTTTTGAACCTTAATTCTGATATTTGTGATCTTGTTTACTTTTCCATAATTTAGACGTTAAATTAAAACAACCATCTCTCTGTGGATTTGACCCTACTTGTCCTACTACATTGTTAGAAGGTTTGTTAGAAATTATTTTTGACAGGTGTATGACAACCTATTAGGGTCCGACTAATTAAGACCACGGTATGTTTCATCATTGGACCGTTAAATGGGGAGACACGATTATGTGTCTACAGAAGCCCCCACTTTGACTGACGTTTAAGGAAACCGATAGTTAAAGTATACAGTGTCTGGACGGAGAACGATTCTAAACGCTCTGCAGTTTAGAACTGATCTATATATCGCCGGTCACTGCAAAACAAAGTTAGTATGCAGAATAATAATTACAAGCAATCTGATTACCTGCAGAAGAAGATGTTAGCAGATCGGTGCAAACAAATCAGATAAAGCACATAATGATGCAAAAATGCAAACTTAGACTTACTATGGATGCATGAGACGCTATGGAAGGATTAAGGTTATGCAAAGCTAAGGAAGATGACACATCATGCAAGGTCAGGGTTATGCAAGACTAAGATGTATGTAATGCAATGCAAGGTTAGGATTTTGCAAGGTTAGGAGATCTAGATATGTAGAGAGAGATAAAATGATTAGAAATGAATATAATGATTTTCAAAAACTATTTTTAGTAAATATTCGAGGTCCGTAAACAAGGTCCGCATATTACAACTTTCGGGGAGTTTTATTTGACTTGGAGGAACCACCACATATATAGGAAGCCCCACTTTGGGTAAGCTTGTCTTGAATTAAGCTTAAGTCTTGATTGAAATGTAGTTGATCTGTCTTGAATCGTTCAAAGTTTTCATTAGGGATTCTTCTTTGAGGAGTTGTTACAAGCAAAGTCAAATATCATCAGAAATCATAGAATTGTCGGAGAGTCCTTCAGGGACAAAGATAGCTTGGATAAAAAAATAAAAGGTTTAAATTTGTAACTTAAATAAATGTTGGTGGGAAAGGCTTTAACGAGGCTAGGTGCAGACTCGAGTCTATGTCAGGATCTAGAAAGAGTATGCTCTTGAATTCTAGAAAGTCAAATCATTAGACCTTGATTAATTTTATTTATTAAAGCTGGTCGGACCTCGATATGAGGATTCCTACGTATCCTTGCGGAATCAGACCATTCGTAGTTCTAAATTTGATTTTTTTTTTTTGTGTCCCAACTTTTGCCAAGGCCACCCTTTTGGGTTTTCAACCTAGGGGCCTGGACATACCTTGAAAAAAGGAGTTAGGGTTGATGAAAGGTTGAAAGGTTGAGGCTTGAGGTTTTGATGAAGGTTTGATTGGCTGGGCTAAGGTAGGATCATGGATTTGGATTATATGGATTAATGTTTTGATGGATTGAAGGATTTGAATGAGGGGCAGAACTTGTGTGCAAGCCCTCTAGCTTGAATTATTATTTCTTTGCCTTTGGCCTTTTCTTTTTTGCATTTTTTTTTCTTTTTGTCCTATGCGTTTTCTTTTGCTTTTTTTTTCGCACTTTGAATGTATTCACTTTTTTTATTTATTTTTCCTTGCATTGATGTTTTTTTTTTTTTTTTTACTTTTTATGTAGTGATGCTTGCACACAAGTTTTTTGTGGTTTTGGGTATTGGAAGGCGTGAAGGTTATATGTGGAGCTTTGATTTTGAAAGGATTTGGCCAATGGAGTTGATGGTTTAAGGGATTTTTTTTTTATTTTTCTTGGTTTGCATGGATGAGGATGGTTTATTGAAGGTGATGGCTTATTGGAATGATGGAGGGGAGAAGGGAATAACTCTTGATCCATTGTATATTCACTTTTATTTTTCTCTTTTTTTTCCAGATTTTTCTTTAATTAGTCAAGAACATTAGGTGATTTAAGTTTTATCATTGAATTAGAAGCATAAATAAAATGATGGAAAGCCAATGAAAATAAAAAGAAAAATAAAATGAAATTAAAATGGATAGGTTGATAAATGATATCCTATAGTGACATAGACTCCATGGGAAAAGACAGAAATGGCTCAGGGTAAGTACACTCTGACTCATCCTAAGAAACCAGAAATAAAATACTAGGTCCATTTGAATTGTTGATGCACTATGCAAAGGGTTATTGATGATATTGATTCTCGTTGTAGTGAGGCATTAGAAGTCTATTGTCATCGATCATGTTTCACAGCGTAATTGATGGTATTCGACTAGATGTTAGGAATTATTCAGTAGGAATTCGCGGTAGAAATATAGGTTGCACCTTCTGAACTTTCTTTTAGGTGCAGGGTTCGGCCTAGACCCTGTGGAAGTGATCGCGCCTCTATTATGAAGGAGGTAGACCCTATGGAAGTGATCGCGCCTCTATTGTGAAGGCGTTCAAAAGTAATTTTTATGACTCTAAATGAAGTCGGGGTGGTGATGGTGCACTTGATGAGCCATAGAGTAGGCTCATCCTTTTGTTTCTCCATTAGGCGTTCCTAAGATGTATTCTCTCGACCGGTCACGAACAGAATTGAGTGGACCTCGCTTATAGGTTTTAGAAATGAATTTCGAAATGGGAAATGGAAATGAGGAAAGGAGAAATGGGAAATGGGAGATGAGAAATGGAAATGGAAATGAAAATGAAAATGGAAATGGGGAATGGAAATGGGAAATGCATTTGAAATGGAGGATTAGAAATGATTATGGGTTTGAACTAGTATGGGCTTGAACATGATGCTGACATGGGCCTAACTATATGCATATGCAGATATGGATTGGACTGGACTGGACTATGCAAGCAGACTGGACTGGACTTTAAACTTACCGGAGAGCAAGCAGGCTAAGCCTAAGAGTATGAATTGATCTTTTATAGTACGAAGACTTGACCAGGGCTTACATGGAGATGAAACCTAGACCTAGGATTGAACTTTTACACGGAGACTGAAGTTCAGAGGATCTTACAAGCTTCAGGATTTGTAAGAACCACCTTACTATTTAGATATCTAGGAGTCCCAATTTGCTCCAAGAAGATATCAGTTGCACAGTGTGAAGTCTTAATTGATAGATTGACATCAAGGATTAAAACCTGGAGTTCTAGAAATCTCTCATATATGGCCAGAGCACAGTTGGTCAATTCAGTTCTTCTCAGC
Organism: Beta lomatogona; assembly: GCA_947646795.1. Taxonomy (NCBI): domain Eukaryota; kingdom Viridiplantae; phylum Streptophyta; class Magnoliopsida; order Caryophyllales; family Amaranthaceae; genus Beta; species Beta lomatogona. Next base: position 589,553 of record CANSNZ010001388.1, on the reverse strand, counting down.
GTTCATAACTATTGGGCACATGCGTATATTATACCTAAGAAAGTTTTGAAGGAGATATCAAAAATATGCAGATCATTCTTATGGAGTGGTCAACCTTTCAGCTCTAAGCCTGGGTACATAGCATGGGAACATGTCTGTCAAGATAAAAAAAAGCTGGAGGTTTAGGCTTTAGAGATGTCACCAATTGGAACTTAGTTGCATGGGGAAATATGTATGGGCCATCTCTTCCAAACAGGATAATGTTTGGATTAAATGGGTACACTCAGTTTACATAAAAGGGGCAGAATGGTGGGATTATCATCTCAAAACAGATGCAAGTTGGTATTGGAAGAAAGTTTGTGAGGTAAAGGAAAAATTGAAGAATTATTTTTCAAATGCTGAAGTGAGTAATATGAGTACTTATTTTGTTAGAGCAGTGTATGATAAGATTATCGGAGATCAAGCGAGAGTAGCTTGGGAGAAGATTGTTTGGAATAGGCTGAGTAGTACTAAACATCGTTTCTTTCAATGGCTTGCAATTCAGGAGAAACTACAAACTGCAGAGAAGCTGATGAGAATTGGAGTAAGTAACAGTGCAATGTGCTTAATCTGTGATGCTGGAATTAAAAATCATCAACATCTTTTCTTTAATTATGCCTTTAGTAAGGCATGTTTGAAAGAAGTAAAGAAATGGTTGGGAATACAGTCAAATACTCAGGGACTATACCAGTTGTGCAGATGGATCAGAAGCAGTTCCAAGAGTAAATTTCAAAAGCAAGCTTTATTAGCAGGAGTTGTTTCCCTTGTATATTACATATGGCAATGTAGGAATGAAAGTTTCTGGAATAAATGTATCCCTACAGTTCAGAGTAGTGTGCAAAGAATTAAGAGTTAGCTTAAGCTTAGACTACATGTAATTTTGCCTCAAAAAAATTTCAAGGAGGGATCACCTCTGGTTGTTGAGTCTGTAGACTGATTTAGATGTGAGGAGGTGTAATCAAAGGGTCTTGTTTATCATTCTCTTATGTCAAATTGGTTTGTTTGACTTTGAGTATGATTAGGTTGTATGGTTTGAAAGATGAATGAAATTATTACTTACTTAGCAAAAAAAAAAAATTATTATTCGAAGACTTGACTAGGGTTTACATAGAGATGCAAACTAGACCTAGGAAATGAACTTTTATAGTCCTAAGACTTAACTAGGGTTTACATAGAGATGCAAACTAGACCTAGAGAATAAATTGGGCCTAAATGGACCTATGCTTTGAATTGGATTAGAATTAGACTTAGATTGGATTGAATAGACTTGGACTAGGTTTGACATAAAGATGCAAATAGGCCTAGATTTTGACATGAACTAGACTTATATGGGCCTAAGATCGACTCTAATGCTAGCGGACCTAATATCAATGCATGGACTCAAATTCTGATGGACCTAATATAAATGCAAAATGGACTCTAATGCATATGGGCCTAAAATGAATGAAAGTGGATTAGATTAATTAGATTGTATTGAATGAAGGTGTATGGACTGGGCTCAGAAATTTCGAAATTCGTTTTTGAAAGGAACTCCTTGTTTTTATCTTTTGTTAGGAAAAGATGATGGATTGGTTTTTGAAATTTTTTTTGTAAATGTCTTGTATGATGATGATTAGTAAACGCTTTTCTGAAAAAAAGGCAGAATAGACATGGGTGTAGGATTGATTTTAAAAGATGTAAGTTTTTTGAAATTGATCGAATATGGTACGGTATGATTGATAGGGAAGATAAGTAGGGTAGCAGGGAGAAGGTAGACATGCATGACAATTCTAACTCTACCATGAACACTTTTCTAGATGCACCTTTTTTAGGACAGAGTCGACCTTGCATGAAAAGACTGATTTTTTTATGTTTGAATTAGGTGAGACCCCTAGAATGACCATGCTTTTGCGCAAATGCAGACTGACCAAACATAGGATCAACCACCACGACGACTAAATCAATGAAAATCATGTGATGCACAAACTGCGTGCCACGTAGCATTGCTGCGCGCAGCGCACAGTCGAGCGTCTGGCGCGGGAGCGGTGCGCCAGGCGCAACTTAATTCGCTTGGCGTACTACTACCCGACATGTTTTTCGGGGATATAGGCGAGGTTTTGGCCAATTGACGATCTTTTATTCGTTATTTAGACGCGATTTTTAGGTACGACGCATAATAATGACAATTCGACAAGTTAATACCAGACAAAATTGCAATCACAAGCACATGTCATGTAACATAGATGCAAAAGTTCCAACCTAAAGTCCAATTCTATGTTTGAAACTATGGTAAGGTTTAGGTTAAGGCTGAAAAGGGTCCATGACTAAGAGATCGATTCCACACTTCGTACCTCGGCTTAAAAAGGTGGCCACGTGTAAGACGCACTCCAGTTCTCAAGTCAGGAACAAGAGAACAATGCCATGGTTGGGTAGGTTTGCTTATGACTAAGATCCAACGCTAATGCTCAGGAATCTTTTTGGAAGTACAAAGCGCAAACCCCACGGGGGCGACCTCACGCATAGAACATGCACTAATGAGGCAAGGTAGATTGTCCTGATGGTGGCTTAAACAATAGCCATGCATATGCAAAACTGTAATGTTATTCTAAAGCATAAAAAGAGTATGAATCGTATTTTTTAAGTTTCACTCACACATTTAAAAAATTAATTTTTTAAAACCCTCCCGAGTGGAGTCGCCAAATTGTAGGCGTGTTTTTATTTCGCCTACGCGGTGTGAGCGCTTATTTGACTACCCCATTGTTAAGGTTTTATTAAAAAATATTTTGAAGTCGCCAACAAGTTTTTAATGGAATCGTAGGGACAAATTAGGGACTTATCCAATGTAGATGGTCAATGAACCATATATTCAGTTCGGGGGTGAGGGTACGAACACGGTCATAATGAACCATATTCGCCAATTGCTAGCCTCCACTAAATATCGATTCATGTCAAGTTTTATGCAATACAATAACCAAATAATATCTTCATGCACCCTAAAAATAATTAAGTCTAGGTTGGTTTAGGAAACACATAAAAGACTATTTTTTAGTGATATGTTATTAGGCAATCAAAATTACAGGGAACCTAACAGGTTGTCCAAACTATCTGATTAATATTAGAACAATTCTTTAGGTCTTGATTAGCAAAAATAACATATGGGGTGAAAAAAGCATAAAATCATACAATCATGCATAGACATATGAATAATAAACAAAAAGGAATAAAAGGGATTAGAATGTACAAAGGAACGATTTTTATATTATTATAGACTACATCAAGAAAGAAATAGTAAGTAACTTCAATATAAAAATAATTTATTCAAGGATCCTTGGATTATACCGTGGGTTGGATCTGAGAGATTGACAATCTTCGGGACGAGTAATCGTGAAGCCTGAGAATATAAACTTATATGTTTGTTTGAAAGTATGTGTTTGTATGTGTTTGTAGATTGGAAAAGTATGAATTTTGTAGAGAGGTTCGTAAGTTTATTCGTAATGTATAAAAGATATAAAAGTCGAAGTGTTGTCTGGAAAAATCCGTCTTCGATTCGTAAAATCGAAAAGTATTTATAGGGAAAAGGAATTTACACGTCATGCACCAACTGCGCTAGGCACAAGGGGTTGTGTGACACACAATCACACGTGTCAGGAGCACATTGGTGCGCCTGATGCGGCATGACCAATAAACTGCGTATATGTGGTACGCATCTTTAAAAAAAAGATAAGAAATAAAACCTACGTGTCGCACAGAGTGGTGCGCTAGGCGCAGGACTCTGTGTGACACACAAATCCACATGTCAGGTGCAGATTGGTGAGCCTGACACAGCGCGACCAATGCGCGGGCGCACGTGGTGCGCTAGGCTCACCTCCTGCGTCCAGCACATTCGCCGGCCTTTTTTCATTGAAAGCAATTTTTAAGATTTATTTTATCCCTTGAAATCGAGAAATTTAATATTACGGACAAAAAATCTGATTTCAATTAACTTTGAGAAAATATTTATATTAAAAATAATAAATAAACAGTTGGGCTTTTGGGTTTAAAATACAATTAATTATCATGAATAATTAAGTGGGATTTAGGATAAGACTTTGAAATACACTTTAAATTGGGTTGGCTCTTCGTACTGCTCTGCCCTTGCACTAGTGAAAAAATGCCCATCCGATCCAGTCAAAACCGGGTTTACAGATTCAATTTTGGTCTGAATCGGGTGGTCTCGCAGTTGTTAGTCAAAGTCAACTGATTTGGTTCAAAACCGGATCAGTTAAGTAACTTAAATTATCCGGTTTTGTAAATAGCCGGATCAGTTAGTTGAATTGTGAGGTAAAAAAAGCACTTTATACAAAGCATAGTACTGTGCTTTGTATAAAGTACTTTCTTATTTTCGTTCAAAATTCATTGTGCTTTGTATCAAAAAGAGGAAAATAAAAAAAAAAATCATTATCAGAATTACAACATAAAACAACGAAAAAATAAATTACACCATCTTTGTAAAGTCATTATATGACTGGATCCAGTCTTTGTGAACTCATTTTCGTCATTTAGATAAACAAAAACTGACGAAATAACAACATAAAACAACTATTACATGAAATTACAAAAAGAAATTACTCCCTCCGTCCCAGAATACTCTTTACACTTTCCTTTTTCATTTGTCCGAGAATACTCTGCACACTTCTATTTTTGGATATGACCCACATTATTTTAATCCTTCTACTTTTTAACCATTGGCCCACACTCTCTCTCCTCCAAATAAAATAATACCACTCATACTACCTACCAACTCTAACCATGTCCCACATTCTCTCTTCTGAAAATAAAATAATACTACTTTTATTAACTACTAACTCCTATCACATCTACTTTTCAATAAAATAACGATTGATAACCAAATAACAACTTATCGCCTAAAACTACGTGCCTTGATAAATGTCAACAGTATTCTGGGATGGAGGGAGTACAATATAACGAAAATTTATTACAAACTACACAAATAACACAAGAAAGGTAAATCAACCAAAAAAATAACCTAAACGAAATTACAAAAAGAAATTAAAAGAAAACGAAAATATATACGAAAATTAAAAAGATTACAAGAAACGAAAAATCTAACGAAAATATAAACGAAAATATAAACTAAAATTAAAATCAAAATTACGAATAAATAAAGCAAATCCTAGATTCACATAGATGAGTGAGAACATTGCGTTTCAAGAGGGTGAGTTCAGCCAGGAGAGAGACGAAGACTGATGGCGGTGGTGGCTGATTGCGACGGAGGCGATAGAGAGACGAATTTATCAGTAATAACAGATCCGAAAGAGACGGATGCGAGGATGAGAGCAACGAAGACTGATGGTGGTGGTGGCTGATTGCGACGGAGGCGATGACCGAGATGAATTTATCAGTAATACTAGATTTGAAAGCGACGGAGGCGAGGATGAGAGCAACGAAGACTGCTGGTGGTGGTGGCTGATTGCGACGACGAAAGGAGAGAGAAGACTGATGGTGGCTGATTGTCGGATGGTGAGGAGAAAAGAGGATGGGGAATGGGGACTGGGTGGGGGATTACACTAGTAGAATAATTGTAAATTGTTGCAGTCAAATTGCTGCGGTTTTAGCTGTACGTAGCAATTGACCGCGTGCGAAAAAAAAGTCCAATATACCGCAGCAATAGTCTAAAAACCGTAGCAATAGATTAAAATATTATTTTTTTATCAATCTATTGCTGCGGTTTTTGAGAAGAACCGCATCAATAGGTCTTTGGTGAGTATTAAAGGCTGCTAGGTTATAACCACCTCTCTCTCACCCTTAGGCTCCTCTCATCCCCTCTCAGTCTCTCACGCCTCTCACCCTTAGTCACCTCTCATCTTCGCACCTCCTCAACCTCCTCAACCTCCTCTACTGTAACAGCCCGCACTTCCGAGCTGCTAGCAAATCACACTTAGCATTCACAAATCTCAATTTACATTGTCTTGCCTCAAATTACATCCTCTTGCAGCGGAAACATAATTTTTCATACGATCCTGGACTTATGGGTCATGGGCCCACAACAACAAACCAAAATATAAATACAATTACATTAAATGATCAAACCGAATCTGTGAAATAATGCAATGATACACTATAGGAATTTCTCTCTTAATTAACCCATATAATATCCATCATAGCTCAAAAGAGAATCATCTCTCATAACACCTATGATTCTCTAACATGACTCGAATCAGCTTCAACATTTCCTGCAAAAATCAGTAACATGAACTATGCCCCCACCAAGGACAGGTTTCAAGAACAAAATCAGCAAAACTGAGTACACATTGTCCAACGAGAAAATCTTTTTGGTGGCTTAAAACGTATTTACAGATTTAAGTTTATCTTCATCACACTAGTAGAATAAATGCTTCACTAGTAGAATAAATGCTTATTGATGCGGTCATTAAGTGGCCTATTGCGGCGGTTTTGGCCGCGCAGCAATTAAGGGCGCAGCAATAGGTTATTAATATATTGCTGCGGTTTTGGACCGCAGCAATAGGTCAAGCTATTGCTGTGGTTGTTGGCAAAAACAGCAGCAATAGATTACACCTATTGCTGCGGTTTCTACCCAAAACCGCAACAATAAGATTTTCTTTTAATAAAATAATGCAGGTATATTGCTGCGGTTTTTGGTACAAACCGCAGCAATACGTTGGTCAGTACAATTTTTTTTTTTTTTTGACTTTTCCTAACATGGAAAAAAATGTACGAAAAAAAAAATAACTGAAAAAGAAAAAACTCATCAACAGCATGGGAAGGAGGATACAAGCAAACCTCATTATAAAATATGAATTAAAGATTCTCATTATATAAATCACGCCAATTACAAACAAAATATAAAAGATCCAAAATAAAAAAATAAAGATATGCCAAATAAAAAACCAGCCAATTACAAAAATGTGAAAGACATAAAATCGAAAATAAGAATGAAAATATCGAAACAGAGAAAAAAAAAAGAAATCAAAGAGAAAAAACCGCCATCATCGACCAGATTTCGAAGAGCAAGCTAAGCGCCTTTTCACCACCGCCAACGATTTTTCTATCGGCTTCAACGATTTTTATCCAAATCTCGCCGGAGAAACTTAATCTCGCCGGATTAAAGGAGTGAGAGATGATGCGCTAATTGCATGAACTCGCCGGCGAGAGGAAATTTCCATATCTATAAAAAAAAGAGAAACTTTAACAAATACATCGTACAAAATCACTCAAATTCCAGTAAATCACGACTAAATTCAAAGAATTACAGTAAAAGGAAAGAATTCGAAGCAAACCCTTTAATTAAACGCTCACCTCCGCCTCCGAAATTCATCGGGTTTTTTGTCGCCCAGATCTGCAGCGTACTTATGCTAATGCGGCGTTCGAGATTTGATGCCGGCGTTCGAAGATTTCAGTCGCGTTCGAAGCAAGGAGATGAGAGGAGCGACGTGCGAAGATGAGAGGAGCGACGTGCGAAGATGAGAGGAGCGACGTGCGAAGATGAGAGGAGCATTCTACAAGGCTTGGCCGCCGACGAAGTGAGAGGAGAGTGAGATGTTGAGAGGTTGAGAGGAGAGAGAGAGGAATTTCCGGCGAGATGAGAGGATGAGAGGAGAGTGAGATGTTGAGAGGTTGAGAGGAGAGAGTGAGGAAAGAGAGGAACATGAGAAAACGGCTGGCCTAAGTATTAAAAGGAAACCCTAATTGGGCCATGCTTTTTTTATATTTAAAACAGCCTATTGCTGCGGTTTTTTGTAGAAAACGCAGCAATAGGCTCAAATATTAATAAAAAATTAATATTTTACTATATTGTTGCGGTTTTGGCGGAAAACCGCAGCAATAGAACTGGTCCAAAAGTCAACTTAAATTTGAAAATTTTCCCGTTGAAATCTATTGCTGCGGTTTCCGGCCGAAATCGCAGCAATAGATCTATTTTATATTTTACCTTTTTTTTCACGTGGTTTATTGCTGCGTATGGGTAAAACCGCAGCAATACCACCGCAGCAATAAACAATTATTCTACTAGTGTCACTTATTAGAAGTATACTTAATCACTCAATTTCGAAAGATTGATATTCACAAATATATTCAAAATTCTCTCTTAATATTCATAACTAGATATCCATAACTATTTCTATGAAATTGAAACACGAGTCATTAAACGACTCACGTCAATATCAACATAAAATAGACCAAGTATGTCATGGATAAATTTCCTATGTAACATTATATTTGTCCACGATATTTAAATACCAATTAATGTATAATCATAATTACTCAACTCTTTATACAATCATAAACACGCGTTATAACTAACAAGAGAAATACAAATATCATATCACAACTTTGTAACTTATATTAAAGTGTAAAATAATCAGAAAATACTTTCAACAAATAACACAATAAGTCAATCACCACAATCACATTTTCATTCGTATATCATGCGATTCACAAAACCATATAAAATACCAAATTATTGTTCAAAGGTGGTAGGACATGTGTGTACCTTTACATGATCTTCAAGTACCGCTTCAACACCATAATCTACCTCCAAGAATCATGAACTTGATCTTCTCATCTTAGTTTGAATCATATACATCTCCATAGGCATCCTCCAACAACCACATCACAATAATAACAATAGTTAATCACCACTTCTAATTGACTCCCAATAACAAACTAATCATATCTACCTGTCTTAGCATAATACTTATCCCCATTAACTAATACCCTCCTCCAATGTTGATTTCTTTCACCCACTAACTAATATTCTCTTCCCATATACACTTGATAATAAAAATAATAGTAGACTACCATAAAACCTTTAACAAAGGCTAATTTGCAATTCAATAGTCATATTACTAATTTTCAAATTAAACACAAGTACTAGAAGTAAAACATAGACATCACAACTCTAATTCAGTTTAACATTTTAATTAGCATTATAGATAATTTTGGCTCAAGGATTATACCCAAAGCTATTATTTGATTATGGTTAATGTCCTTCAAAACCCTACATGAATTATAAATTTGGAGTCTTGAAATCAATGAGAGGAAAAGGAAAGAAATAGGTTCAGATTATACCTCATAATACCAAGCTTGGGTTTCTCTTTTGAAAAGAAATAAAAATGAAATAAGTAGTATACAGCAGCAACAACACGCTGCCCACCATCCGAAAAACAACGCACAAAACAACACCGCCAACTGATACGGGCAGCAACAAAGCAAATAAGTAGATGAGAGAGAATTACATCACCAACACCAGCAGAATGCCGACAGCGGAGGCAACATAGGCGACGACAGCAGCACTGCATAAGCAGAGGAGAGAGAAAATGGGACTTAAAGAACAACCAGCCACCACGAGGAGGGAGAAGAAATAACATGAATGAGGCAGCAGTGGTAGCGCGCATCACCGGCGAGAAACGCATGCAGAAGGGGAACAAGGAGACGCGAGAGAAAAGAGAGAAAATTAAACGGTTTGGGGTTTTTGTTTGTTCTCCATCATTTGGATGCCTCCCAATTTCAGACCATCAAAAATTTATAAGAGTGCATTGGGAGATTCAAGATTTCTCTAGAACTCCCACAAAGAATTACGAGAGAAAAAGACAGAGGGATGGGTTTTACTTTTTTTTCTCTACTTTTTTTTTCTTTTGAAATACATAAGGGCATTTTTGTAATATCAGATCATATATAAAAAATATTATTTTGTTCCAAAATATAGTTAAACTTAAAAGTATAAATATAGATTTTAAATTTTTAACTAAGACAATAATTAAAATTACGTTTTAATGAAAACTGGTTAAAAACTGGGCTATTACACTCTACCTCCTTAAAATAAATTTCGTCCTCGAAATTCCAAACCATAAAACTTTAGAGCATCCGAAAACGAATAAGTTCATATGAAACATAATTAACGAAAATCAAATCAAGTAAATTCCTAGCTTAACTCCAATAGCTCAAAAGATCAATTGCTTCCTAAACCAAATGCTTCATAATTCCTAATCAATAAAACTCTACTCCCCTCAAATCATCATTATGAAATCACAATTGCTCTCATCACTTTTCCAAATCTAAGTTCTCATTATTCCACTTTCAATTTCTCAAGTTCTATTGCTCGATTCCTGGCCATCAATAACCTAAATCAATTCCAGATATCCCAAGAATCTTTCTCAAACTCATATGCCATATATGAAGCTCACGACAACTCTAAAACAACCATGCTCTGATACCACCTGTAACAGCCCGCACTTCCGAGGTGCTAGCAAATCACACTTAGCATTCACAAATCTCAATTTACATTGTCTTGCCTCAAATTACATCCTCTTGCAGCAAAAACATAATTTTTCATACGATCCTGGACTTATAGGTTCTGGGCCCACAACAACAAACCAAAACATAAATACAATTACATTAAACGATCAAACCGAATCTCTGATCGAAATAAGGCAATAATACACTATAGGAATTTCTCTCTTAATTAACCCATATAATAATCATCATAGCTCAAACGAGAATCATCTCTCATAACACCTATGATCCTCTAACCTGACTCGAATCAGCTTCTACATTTCCTGCAAAAATCACTAACATGAACTCTGCCCCCAACAGGTTAGGTTCCAAGAACAAAATCAGCAAAACTGAGTACACACTGTCCAACCAGAAAATCTTTTTGGTGGCTTAAAACGTATTTACAGATTTAAGTTTATCTTCATCACTTATTAGAAGTATACTTAATCACTCAATTTCAAAAGATTGATATTCACAAATATATCCAAAATTCTCTCTTAATACTCATAGCCAAATATCAACATAACATAGACCAAGTATGTCATGGATAAATTTTCTATGTAACTTTATATTTGTCCACGATATTTAAATACCAATAATACTTCAATGTAACATAAAATAGGCGACGGCAGCAACACCGCAGAAGCATAGGAGAGAGAAAATGGGACTTAAAGAACAACCAGCCACCACGAGGAGGGAGAGGAAAGAACAAGAATGAGGCAGCAGTGGTAGCGCGCATCACCGGGCGAAAAGCGCATGCATAAGGGGAACAAGGTGACGCGAGAGAAGAGAGAGAAAAGTAAATGGTTTGGGGTTTTATTTGTTCTCCATCATTTGGATGCCTCCGAATTTGAGACCTTCAAAAATTTATAAGAGTGTAATGGGAGATTCAAGATTTCTCTAGAACTCCCACAAAGCGTTACGAGAGAAAAAGACAGAGAGATGTGTTTTTACTTTTTTTTCCTCTACTTTTTTTATTGAAATACATAAGGGTATTTTCGTAATATCAGATCATATACCAAAAATATTATTTTGTTCCAAAATATTGTTAAACTTAAAAGTCTAAATATTGATTTTAAATTTTTAACTAAGATAATAATTACAACTACGTTTTAATGAAAACTGGTTAAAACCTAGGCTATTACATCTACTCTCGATCTTCTTCGGATCTTCACACCTCCTCTACTCTCGATCTTCTTCGGATCTTCGCACCACTATGTCGAAAATTTCATCTCTCACTCTCAAACGCTCTCTCCTCTCTTCCTCATTCTTCTCCTTAATTTTCTCACTCCTCTCTTCATCCACCTTCAATGTCATCTCGGGAACATCGCAATTTGCCCTAGAGAAGTATCTTCTCTCTCCTCAAAATCAGCGACGACGAGAACAACCCCTCGTCGCAGTGAGAGAAAGCGGGGAGGTCGTCGACATCAATGTATGTCGCCTTCGTCGCCGTCTGCACCAAGTCCTCGGTCGTCTTCGCCGCCTTCTTCACCAAGTTCTTCGTTGCCGTCTTGCACAGATACTGTCTTTCTTTTTATCAGAATTATTTTTTTATTTTATTTTTTTTAAATTCTTTTTCCTTTCTCAAGATGTTTTGTATCCTTTAATTTTCTTGTTTCTGTTTTGTTGATTAGTTTTTCTTTTTCATTTATTTTTTATTTTCCTAATTAGTTCTTTTTATGTATATATTTTTATTTGTAATTAGTGTTTGTAAAATCTCATTATTATTGAAAAATTGAAGTTGTTTTATATAGTTTTTTTTGTAATAAGTGTTTGTAACAAATCATATATATATATCTGTAGAATGAATAAATATTTAAATTTTTTGAATTTTTTTTACCACTCTATTGCTGCGGTTTTGGCCCAAAACTTCAGCAATAGGTAATTACCTATTGTTGCGCGCTTAACTGCGGCGCGGCTAAAACCGCAGCAATAGGCCACTTAATGACCGTCGCAATTCAATGTTTTTCCACTAGTGTTAGGGTTAGGTTTAAGAGAGAGACAGAGAAGAGAGGAGAAGTGTTGATTTTACTTGGGGAAGTTGGGCTCAAGCGCTTTCGGTTACTTTATATGGGGAGTTGGGCTTAAGCGCTCAAGCTTAGTTGGGCTTTGGGATTTTTGCCCCCCACTAAGCTGATCCAGTTGGAAGAAAACCGGATCAGTTTATAAAACTGACCCGATTGTCGTCCAAACCAGATCAGTTTAAAACCCAAAAAATTTTGCCAAAAAAAATGTGAATTTACTGATCCGGTTTTGGGAGAATTGGATCAGTTTGGTTGTGACATTTAAGGTTTTTTCCACTACTGTTGGGTCGGATCAATTAAGACTGCGGTATGTTCATTATTGGGCCCTTAAATGGGAAGATACGATTATGTGTCTACAATTGTTGTTCTGCATTGGGATAAATCGTAGAGAGAGAGAGAGAGAGAGAGAGAGGACGGAGAAGAAAATTTAGCAGTGGGAGATGAAGAATCTGTAGCAGATGGGACTAAAATAGAAGAAAGAAGGGAGGGAGGGGTAGAGAAGGTGGAATCAATGGATTCCAAGTGGCCAGAGCCGTTTGGCAATGGCAAGGACGGTTTCTTGCAGCTTTATATTAACTCTGAGTTGGGAAGGTCTTCTAAAGCAGCAAAATGATTGATATTTTTGGAAGTCAAAGAGCCATTTTCGATATTGAGAAAAGTAGAGGAGGAAGGTTTAAAAAAAAGGTTTTAATGACGCGCATGGGCGGATTTTTTTTAAATCAGAGGGAAAAGGAGAATTTATTTTTTTATGTTATGAGTGAATCGGATTTTTCGGGGGACGTTTGTTCTTTGTTGGATGTAATATTTACGGGAGGGCGCCCTGTTATTAACCATTACCCAAGGCCCATACTTAGATGGAGGAGTTGGATCACACAAGGTAGGTTGGATAGATGTAATAGAAGGGATGAAAAGTAGAGAAGAGACAGGGGGACCGAAGAGTCAGAATTAGTGGACGACCTAGCTAAAGATGTGGGCGGCTGGACTTCAGATTTCTAATCCTTTGTATGGCCCACATTACCGCAATTAAAGCATAAAGAGTGAATATTTTCATATAGGATGGGCTGTCATTCACCACCAACCCAAATCATGGTTTTTTTTTCCTCTAAATCTCAACACAAATTCTTGCATAACGACCCTTAAGAACTTGATCAGTAGCATAATCAACCCTAATCGGCTTCCCAGTAATTCGAGCAATGCTAGACACAACTTCTTTATTATAATATTCAATCGGTAATTTCGAAAAACGTACCCAGACAATAAGTTTTGTAAAAAGATTCATGGAAGGACATAAAGGTTGTTAACATATGATAGTGATCAAGAATGAACCATGGACCACCAAAGAGTGTTAATCATCTGCCACAGAAAAATAGAATAGATAGACATTTTTGCCTAAATCAATTGTTTCATTGGCCTTTAGGTTCCACACTATTTTGACACGTTGTGCCATGAAATTGGCTCTAATATTGAGACCCAAACTTTTACCCATCAAAGTTAATTGCCAAGGTTTCCACAAATTATAGGCGAAAGTCGTATCACCTAATTAAAAATAACCTAAGGTCCACTAACTAGTAGTAAGGGAAGTCGGGATCGAATCCATAGGGAGATATCTATACTATTGTATCTTAACTCTAATATTATACTAACTAACTCATATGAAAAGGGTTGGTTTACTGAGCTAAGTAAATAATCAAATCACAAATATCAATTAAGGGAAAGACTAGGGAACGATTCACCATGTATGCAATTCAGGATGTCAAGAATGATTGAAGAAACTCAATGAAATGATCTAACTAAGGCACAAGTAATTTCTCTCAAACATTACCTCCCTCGAAGCTCACTAAGCCGCTCTCGCATGGTCATTGATCGCTAAGCCTACTATTGCAAGCCTATACAAAATCCTACCTCTCGGTCTATAACTTGTATTGCAATAATAATCAACACAGTTGGCTAAACTAGTAGATTAACTCTAATAACTCAATAGCAAGAATCAAACAAACCAATGAATTGAATAATCATTTAATCAATCCCTCATATGCATACATAGATCCCCAAATCCCTAGTAAATAAACTACTCACACATAATTGGGGAAAACATAATCACATTTAAATAAGAAAGCAACATGATGGAATAACAAGGAAGAATTGAAAAGGAAATAGTAAGGGATGAGAAACATTACCAATTGAAGAAAGAATATTGAAAGCAATACTCTATTGAAATCTTCAATGTGTTTGTAAAGTGGAATAAACTAGGGTTCTTGAGAAGATAAAAATGCTTAGAAAACTAATGACTGAAATAATAATATGAAAACGTAGTGTTTTTCCTCTAAAAGGATAAGTTATTATATTAAAACAATAACCAGCGCAACACGCGCTTCAAAATACCTAAAAACAACCCCGCTCAGGTCGTCGGGGTGGATTCCACCCGACCGGGCTGTTCTCAGGTGCTATAGAGTCTTTGCCGCGACCGACCGGGCGATATTTTGCCCGACTAGGCGGTCTTCAGCTGCCTCTTTCTCACATAACATCGTCTCGCCCAACCAACCCGGGCAGATTTCGCCTAGCCGGGCCCACAAACAACTTTGCTGGCAAATCTCTTCAAACACGGAAATTGGCTAAGTAATGTCGCCTGACCAGCCGGGGGTATATCGCTAGACCGGGCGGTCTTCAGGTGTAAGAAAGCCAAAATTTCCATCTTCAAAATGCCATAACTCTTGCGTTATTTGTCAGAATTAGGCAAGTGACCAGTCGTTGGAAAGCTCTTGAAATGTAGAATCTAACCTAAGTAAAATCAATGCATTTGGATTTGTAGAACTTTAAATATCATCAAAAGAGTGGACGGAAATCAATCTTCAACTTCTTTCACTATTCGCTTTGCTTCAAACCTGTTCAACTCAATGATCGAACTCTCAAAAGTACATCATCTCTTGTAGTGGAATAAAAGAGTAGGAAATGTACCAAAACACGCTAATTGCTACAATGATCAACCTGAAGCTACAATACAAGGAGCACATTGTACTAAAAATGGCTCCGAAGAGCGCAATTAAGACCAATAATGAATGAGGGACAGGGATAAAAACTCTATATAAAATAGATATATCAGCAAAGAGGATAGTTCGTTGAGTGAACTGAATGACATGGGAAGATTCTGGAGGAATTGGATTAACCTCCTCCCAATCAAGAGAACTAAGCATAATTTTTCTAGCATCGTGACGAATTAGCCACTACTTCACGAAAAGAAAGGAAGGAATGAGGAAGTGAAGGCGGAGCTAGGGGAAAATCGGACGTGTTAACATCTTTAGGAGATGTGAGATGGAGATCTTGTGGCTTAGTTTGTGATTTGAGGTGATATGTAGTCATTAAATAAAGTAGAGCGCTTAAAAGGACACCCAGTGACTCCAAGAGGCCACCTTGCGCAAAACAAGGGATTTTATCTCCTATGATCACCAAGTAGCTAAAACCATTGAAATTTTTTTAGTGAGAAAATTTCATGACAAACCTCTTTACTAACCTTACTAGGTTTCTTACCTTTCCTAATCCTAGTAGGCAAGTAAAAACCTACAAGTAGAATAATTATTCATTAAATCAACCACTTTTCCTTAAGAAGCATTAATTTCAGATTTAGTACTTTATAATAATTAATATAAATTTCCAAACATAGTTTTTATGTTTAGAGAGAAATTCTAAGCAGGAATTTTTTTTTTATGCTTTTAAGTACAAAAACTATTAAGGTCTATAGTAGGGTTTATTTGAAAATTGGTTCTTCTGAAATTTAGTATTGAAAATATATGATGTTTAAGTGGTTTTGAAATATTTAAGAGTATCTGTAATTTGTGGTGAATAAATGTTGATTGAATTGTATTTATTTGGAGGAGCAGATTGCTTCATAAGTTATTTTTAGTGGCTGAAAGCGGCATCGAGAATTTTGCACAAGGTATGTACATGTCTAAGGGATTTTGGACATAATGTCATATTAAGGACAATATCGACCTTATTATCATGTTTAGAGAACTATTATTAGTCCTAGGACATGATTGTATTCATTGGAAATCGACATGCTTTTTATGATTGTTGTATGGAGCATATTGGATTGAATATTATATGTTTGTATAAATTATCAATGCAAGCATGTCAAACAAGTTTATGTTTATTAATCATGTGAAAAGTACAAAAATAATTATTATTGGTTTAGAGAAAGCTTCTAAAAGTATTTGTTAACTATACTTACTCTTTTATGATTTAGAATCTGGTTTGAGTAAAGGAAGGATTCATATCTTTATGACAATGCTTTACTTGTCGAGTTTATTCAACAAAGGTAATAGTTAAAGGAATTAATAGGTAATCGAGTTTGTATTCCATAATCATATATTTTCAATAGATAAAGATAGAAGAGGCTTAATTGATGTGGTTATGTGTTATTTGGTTGGTCAATATTCAAATATTCATTAAACTACTAATTAAGTACTAAAAGCCAACAAAGATAACCAATAAAAATCTTGATTAGTGGAGGTCTAGAGTATTAGATAAGGTGGGATATGGAGTTCATGGTGGTAGTTCATGCTAATCTAATGGTTGTAGGATAAACACGTTCTTTTCTTTTTGGTTGAAATCTCGAAGTTTATTTTTTGGCTTAGTATTGCGGCTAGTGCCATGTCTTTTTAAACGTTTGGGGATGTATCAAATCCTTCATATATTGATTACTCTAATTAAATTAATTAAATATTTACTCATAGTGAGTCAAGTGTAGTATTTAGTAATTAGTAGTTATCAGATGAATAATTGTATCTCATGCATCATACGAGTCATGAAAATTGTCAGGGTTGACCCTAAAGTCATGGAAATTGCACAATTAATTAAGCAAGAAGAAATAACCAATTAATTTGGGGAATCAAAGAAACAAATCATATATTAATCATGGCTAGAATTTGCTTAACCCTAGATTAATTAGAAAACTACTCACATATAATAATTAAATAAACTAAACAAAATATAAAGAAAACATAACTAATAATCAAAAGTATAAAAGAGGAGAAATACTTGAATTTATGAAGAAGTCTTGAATAAATAATCCTTCCAAGCCAAACATGACAACCCCCCCTTGTATTACCTCTAGAATATGAGAAGGAGAGAGTTCGAGAGACTCCACAAGAGGTGATTCCTAATATATATAATATTATGTAACCTAATATGACTAGGAAAGTAAGTTACAAGATAAGGAAAGTCGAATAAATCATTAAATGGGCGGAATTCACTAATCACGTACGAGTAGTAGGCTTCAGAAAAACATTACAAACTTGCAAAGCCCATATATCCAAGGATATATCTCGCCTTGGGGTGTGCAACATATCATTCGAGCCCTTTAAGTCTATTTTCCAAGAACGCTGGATTCAATCAATTATCATTATCACATCAAAAGTTATGGATAAAAGAGTAGACATGACTCAAAATTCCATATTTGTTTCATTAAATTCCAACTTCGGCTTTGCTCCAATTTCCACTCAAATATATTCATAACGATCCTTATCGATGTAGCTTCCTTCCAATTTCTCCTAATACTCAAGCTTATCCAATCATACTCCAATTATGTTCCCAATACTTGAAATTCATCAAAGAACACTGAAAACACACAAAATGAGTAATATCATGCAACTCAAGTAATTATATGCAATTATGAACTACAATATTAATGCACCTAAATGCTCTCCTAAAATGCAACCTAAATGCACCTAAATATTATATAAAAATATGATACATCACAGTTCTTGGAACGATTCTCATGTCTCTTTCACTTGCAATGACACGTTCAGCATTCAGTTTGTCATTCGCAAGGACGAAGTGCAAATTATAAGTAGAGTTGTTATTACTAGACATGATTGCTACAACAAATAATAAAGCAAGATTTCATGAACGTTTTATCAAAAGCAGCAATTAAAAGATATTTTAATTAACTATTACCCTTTATTCAAAATAAGAGTCCCCTATTGAATAAAAAACAACCAAGATCCCTCCCACTACAATCAAATGGACTTTGGCCCTGACTATAATGTATAGTAGTTGATCTTGGAAGATAGAATAGGTTAAGTGATGACTTTGGATGAAGTGGCTAATTTCAGGCAATGTCTTAGGGACTGTAATTTGTAGGAAATGGGGACTAGTGGGCCTTTTTTTTACATGGAGTAATAAGCAGGAGGGTGAGTAATTTTCAATAAATTGATTGGGTGTTGTGCAATGAAGAATGGCTGAGGGTTTTTGTTAATGCTAGTGCTTTCTATTTACCTGAGGGCATTTATGACCATAGCCCTTGTATTTATCAAGATTGATAAAGTTGTGGTGAGTAGGAATAAACCTTTTAAATACTACAACATGTGGGGTCTTGCTGAAGATTTTGATAGTATTGTGCAAGATAGTTGGCATATGGAGGTGCAGGGTGTTCTAATGTATATGTTGGTTGTGAAGCTGAAGAGGTTAAAGCCTATTCTTAAGCAATTGAATAGAAATAGATTTTCTGATATTGAATCTACAACTATGTTGGCTTTTACTAGGCTTACTGAGGTTCAAGCTCAGCCTTTGAGTTGTGATCTTCATATGGAGGAGAAGAATGCTTTGCAAGAATATAACAGACTTAATGAAGCCATAATGTCTTTTTTGAAGCAGAAAGTGAAGAATGTCTGGTTGAAAGGTTGAGATGAGAACACTGCATATTTTCATGGTTGTTTAAGGAAGAGAAAAGTGAATAATCAGGTTGCCAAGATCAAGAACATTGAAGGGGTTTGGCAGGTGGATGTCACACATATTGAAGTTGCTTTTATTCAATATTATGAGCAGTTGATAGGTACTGCTAAAGAGAATGTTAAGGGTGTTAGTGCTAGTGTGGTGAATAAAGGTCCCTTGGTGAATACTGATCAGCAACAGGCTTTGTGTGCTCCTTTTACTAGTGCGGAGGTAAGAAGAGTTTTTGATATTCATGATTCAAAGGCTGTTGGTCCTGATGGATACTCTAGTGGTTTTTTTAAGAAAGCCTAGAATTATATTGGTGAGGATGTGGTGAATGCAGTCATTGATTTTTTTACCACATGGAAAATTTTAAGGCAAATTAATTGCACCACTCTTTGTCTTATTCCTAAATGTGAACAGCTTGAAAATGTTACCCAATTTAGACCAATTGCATGTTGCAATGTGATCTACAAGGTAATTTCTAAGCTGTTGTGTTCTATATTGAAGCAGGTTCTGCCTTGTATTGTGGATAGTGTGCAAAGTGCTTTATTAAGAAGAGAATGATTATGCATAATATCTTAATTTGCCAAGATATTTTCAAGCAATACAGAAGTAAAAGTATGCCAGCAAGGTGTACTGTGAAGGTAGACCTGAGAAAAGCATATGATTCAGTCCACTGGAGTTTTATTGAAGATTTGCTTAGGAAGCTACAGTTTACTTCTCAGTTTGTAAAGTGGATTATGAATTGCATTTCAACACCTTCATTTTCTCTTTGTATAAATGGGAATGTGTGTGGAATTTCTAAGGGTAAGAAAGGGCTCAGACAAGGAGACCCTATCTCTCCTCTTATTTTTGTTATTGTGATTCATAAGGATTTTAAGTAAGATGAGCAGGAAGGAAGGCTTTTCTTTTCATCATAGATGTGGTGAGGTCAAGTTGACTCACCTTATCTTTGCAGATGATCTTATGATGTTCTGCAAGGGTAAGGTGAACTCAGTTCTGTTAATGGTCTGAGCTATGAAGGCTTTCTCTCAGGCTTTAGGTTTACATGCTAACAAGGAAAAAACTGCCTTGTATTTTGGGAATGTCACAGAGGAAGTACAAGATAGAATTCTGCAGGTTACTGGTTTACAAAAGGTACATTTCCTTTCAGATATTTGGGAGTACCTATTTTTGCTAGGAAGTTGAGTGTGGTAGATTGTGATTTATTGGTGGATAGGATTATTAAGAAAATACTATGCTGGACATCAAGACATCTCTCTTATGCAGCTAGGAATGTGTTAGTGAATGTTGTGCTCTTAAGCATTCATACATATTGGGCTCAAGTTTTTTTGATGCCTAAGAGTGTGTTAGAGAAGATTACTCAAGTTTGTAGATCATTTCTGTGGGAAGGCAAATAAAACCTGCATAGACCTCCTACAATTGCATGGGATTGAGTGTGTAAGCCTAAGAAGATGGGTGGCTTAGGGCTCAGAGATTGTATGAAGTGGAACCAAGCTGCCTTGGGGAAGTACGTGTGGCGGATTGCTAATAAAGAAGACACTCTATGGATCAAATGGATCCATAGTGTGTATATTAGAGATGTTAACTGGTGGGAGTATGAAGCTCCAAGCACAACAAGCTGGGGGTGGAAGATGATATGTAAAGTGAAGAACCAGTTCAAACAAGCTTATAATTAGAATTCTTAGCTAGATGGTTCAAAAGATTATTCAATAAAAAAGGGTTATAAATGGTTGACTAGAGGTCAAGTGAAAGTGGAGTGGCATCATTGGGTCTGGAGTAAAGATAACATACCTAAACATGCTTTTATAGCATGGATGACTGTTTTGGGGAAACTCAGAACCAAGTATAAGTTAAAGCAAGCTGGTGTCTGTCAAGATGATGATTGTTTGTTATGTGCTCAGGGTACTGATTCTTGTCAACACTTGATTTTTCAGTGTGCTTTTAGTGGTCAAATTTGTGAGCTTATAATGCAGTGGCTTCACATTGGATTCAGATACATGAGCTACTGTGTAGTAGATGGAAGAAATGGGGCAGACGGTATAAATCTAAGGTTCAGCAGAGATTATGTTATGCCAGCCTTGCTGCAGTGGTGTATCACATCTAGAGGGCTCGAAATCATGTTTTATGGGAGGGTGCTGTATTGAGACCAAATATTATCATTAAGCAAATTCAAGCTGATTTTTGTATTAGAGTTAGAAATAAGATGACAGAAAGATGAAGTGTGGCAGATAGAGAGTGGTTTAGTGAATTATGTAGGATGGAGTAAGTTTGGTGTGTTTATTGTTTTTTTGTAGTCTGTTGTTGCTTTCTTTTGCTTGAGAAAGCAAGTTTAGGTTGTATTTGTTGGTGCTTTCATGCTATTTGGTATAATACTTACATTTTACCAAAAAAAAAAAAAAACATTTTACTAATTATAACTCTTGGTAGACAGGTTAAGAACACTTTGTAATAACCTATCTCTTAGCTTCAAAACATAAAACTTTGTCCTTTGATAGTTTTGTTGAGTTAAACCAAACATTAACATGTAAGTTTCAAACCTAACCTATTATTCCCGAAATTATGACCAATACCCTGCTTATGTAGAACCTATTACTCATGATCAAAGACTTTATAAATGTTGTTTGGAAAAGCAATTTAAACACATCATTACATTTGGGGACCTAAGTTTACTAAGTTGGTCAATTAAAAGTGAACACATAAATAACTAACACATGTAAACTTCGAAGCAATCATTTAAAACAAAATAAATGCTAAAGCTAATAAAGTAATAATTAAGATGATCTAGTATGGCTCCCTAAACTTAGGATATCTTATCTTCATGCATCTTCCCTTGAATTTTCATGGATCACCATCCTTGAAACTCCTTGGATTCTCATGCTTGATCACATAATTTGAACTAATAAACAACTAATGTTTAAGATGACAAAAATACAAACGAAATGCAAATTGTATTTAATTTACATTTCAATTTTAACCATTCACATATCATATTTTCTATTGTAATTTGGGCCATACTAGTCATAACATGTAAAATATAATATTATACATATTACATTAAACATCCATGCATTTATAATATCAAAATAAAATAAATACAAGCTATTTACTTATTAATAATTAATAAGCAAATAAAACCATTCCATAATAATTACAAAAATTGATTAATTTAAGCTAGAAATTATTTAGGAAACTTTACTGTTTTAATTCAATTACAATTTAAACATTATTACAATTATTTAGGAAACTTTACTGTTTTAAGTTAATTACAATTGATCTAATTTGCATTATTGGAAAACATGTGATTTACGCCCAAAATATTGAAATTATGATAAAAATAATTAAAATTAAAATTGTCGACCAGCAACGCAAGGCTGCCAGCTAACTGGAACAACAACTCACACCACCTTTACACACGAACACCAGTCGCCAGTAGCCACGGAGGACCGTCAGCCATCACCAGCGTATGTGAGCATCAAGACCACGCCGGTCGACACCCAGCCACCAGCACGTGCCAGCAGCAAGAGCCACTAAATCTCGCCAGCCCAATCCGTCAGCACACACGAGGAAGGACAAAGCCGCGCATGCACGTCGCACATGCACCGCCCATCCCGTAACTCTAGTGCAGCCTAATCCGCCCACTGCCACATAATTCCGCTAGCCACCGTGGCTCAACCGTCACTGGTGGGACCACCTAGCTACGATGGCTTGCCTCTTTTAAATTTATGTAACATTTCACATAAATTTAAATTAATCTTTATCCAATGTTTGTTTATAGAATAAGGAATTTAATTATGTTTTAATAATCCGAAGATTATGGTAGAAATTTTGAAATCTGTAAAAAGAACTTAAACAAATGTCAGGTTTGTTAATGTTCAGATATCAATGCATAATCTTTATTAAACAATAAATCTAATCAAAATTCAAAATTTAGACATAACTATCTTATATTATTCGAAAAATTCAGAAAAATAACAAATTATAATTCAAAAGTTTGAATATGATATTTGGGGTTATTCATTGTATTATCATAACAAATAAAATTAAATATTTAAATTGTTATCCTTAAATTTTTATGATTAATCTAATTAAAAATAAAAATTAACTAAAATTCAACAAATAATAAGGAAAAAATCCAAAAATTGGTGGAAAAAATCAATAACCTATTTTCAGCTATCATAGTAGTTCAGATCTTTGTGGGTGATGATCATTAGATTTATTTTACAAATTAAGAATCAAATTTTTAATTGTTAACACTTTATTTTATTGAATCTAATTAGTCACAAAATTATCCGAAAAGTAGTGTGAAATTAACTATTAATTTTGGCCATTTTAAAAAAATCGGATCTTTATAGTTTTATTTGAAGCATAAATTACATAGAAATAAAATATATATATAATTTCAATCAATTAATATCAAATATCAATTATTATGCAAATTCAAGCCATAAAATAAATCCTCCCATAATTGAATCAAAATAATAACTTTGCATAAAAAAATGATCATATGAATATTATGTAAATTAGACAAAACTGATACCATTGTAGGAACATATAGATGCATATATAGCAGAATTGCAGGAAACTATTTCCTAACATTCATCATAGGATCATATACATAACAAACACATGAATTAATTAATAAGGATTAGATGTACAACCTTTGTAGCGTGAACTTCCTGTTGTATGCAAGCTTTGAAGATCCAATGGCCCTAAGTGTTGCTCTTCTATTTGGTCCACGAGCACCAGATTGAACCTCACGTCTACTAGAATGGAAGAAGAATGAACAATTATCACTCTCTTTCCTTTAGGGGGTTAGGCGTCAGTTGTAGGGAGAAGATTAGGGTTGGGGTTTTCTCTCTTTTATTGTTTCAATGTAACTGCTTAAAGTGTTATGCCTAAACCCAAATATTTTATCATTATATGATAGAAAAAGACTAGGTTAATTAGGAGAACCAACTCTCCATCCTTTTTCTCCCTTATGGCCGGCCAACATGGAGTATAACTGGGCTTTGTGTTGCTTTGTTCAATTTGGTGCTAAAATGTATGACCTAATAGGATTAATATATTTTAGTTGTAGGCCAAATCATTATTGTCCCACTTATTATATATATTTTCTAGTAATCAAATATAATTACTATAATAATTAATCTAATATCTTCATAATTACATATTCATTCACCCGGCCCCTAGTCTATGCCCTATGTTTGGCAAAACCCAAATGTAGCATACTAGGCACTACTAAAGTCCCCGCGAATGTAGGCTACCAATAGAGAAAACAACATTTACGGAGAGGGTCCTATTTCCTCTTTAAAAAGAATCAACCTTCGCAGCTCGACAGCACAGCAACTCAAAACCACTTCTGGTTTTCATAAAACCACCTTACTAAAAAAAATATAATTTTTTTTTTACCATTTTCTTATCCTCAATTGCTTCCATTAGCCGTACATCTCCTTACCATATATACCACCACCACCATCTCCTTTCTTTAGGGTAGTCCAACAACTTCAATATCTGTAAATATCTCCATAAAATTATTTTATATCAAAAAAACATATAATATATCCATCATCAAACTATAGCATAATTAAAAATGGGGAGAGGAAGAGTACAGCTGAAGAGGATAGAGAATAAGATCAACAGACAAGTAACTTTTTCAAAGAGAAGAAGTGGACTTGTGAAGAAAGCTCATGAAATTTCTGTTCTTTGTGATGCTGAAGTTGCTCTCATCATTTTTTCTCACCGAGGGAAACTCTTTGAGTATTCTTCTGATTCTTCGTAAGTATATTAATAGTAACTACTTGTTTTCTGGTTTCTATTTTTAGGTCTGATGCATATTTAATTCTAGGTAATATTAATTCCTTATATTTGGTCCTTAATTTTTTTTTTCTTTTACCATTCCATTTAGTTTCATTTTTGTTTGTTTAGGGTAAAAAAGATTTCCCCCTTCACGTGTGTCGAATAGGTCAAATTTTTTACTTGAGGGATGTTTTCTTTGATTACTAAAATAGGATACAACAATCACCTGAAAAGCATGAAGGAAGAAGATGGTGCAAAGTTTTTACTGTCATACTTAGTATTTGATAAATATTCTATGATGAACTTGTATAAATTAGGAAATAGACCTAACTTTCATGCAAGAAAACATTTTTCCTTCATTAAATTTTTTTATTACTTAAAAATTTACTTTATTTATTTATTATATGAAGTAGCTAGTACTACTTGTTTTCATTTTATTTTTTGGTGGTTAAATAAGACTAGATTTTAAAACAATCCAATTTTCTTTTTCTTTTTTTTGTGTGTGTGAATTTCTTCCCTTTTTAATAAAGTTTATTATCATAGCTTAGAGTAGCTGTTGGCAAAGCTACATACAATGATACAGAAATCTGGAAAGGAAATTGTACTACTTACATGAACACACTTATTTACTGCTTGCATGATATCTGCAAAAGTTTATAGCAAATTTGGTTAATATATAGCTTAGTACTTTGGATATTAATATTACTAGTGTACAAATACTTGATCCAATGGGTAATGGAAGATTTGACCATACATGATGCTAAATATTAATTGTTATTGTCCAGCTTTAATTTTTTCCCCTCCATCTATTGGCATATCTTGATCTTTGCATTGCTACTCCAATCACTTGTCAATTGTTAAGTCCTTTTGTTCTTTTTTTACATGTGCTACATACTTCAATACTTTCCCCCTTCTTTATCCTCAGTTTTTTTTGTCAATAGTTGTTCTTGTCCTGTAATTTATGTAAATGCCCAATGAAATCTATTTTGCTCGTTTTAGATATAATTTCACTTCGATCACAACCTTCCATAATTTTGTTTCTTAACTTCACATCTACTCTATGGATCCGGGTCTATATTCAATGTTTCAGATCAAGATCCTATTTATAGACCCATTTGTAAACACTTAAAACGTTACACTTACACACAACATTAAAAATTTACCCAAATTAGACCTCACTTCATTCCCCTCTCTAGACTCACTGGCTCACCAAGCTAAGTCAACTCAATAACACAGCCACCACAACTTAATTACATTACACAATGAAAGATTCAGATGTATGCGTTTGTGAGACTTAGAATTCAATTTCAAGTACGACTAGGATGTTTTGTGCAATCAGCTAGGAGTATATGCAATTTTGGATCCATTTAGAACCTGACCCTCCTGACTCACTATACCGGTAAGAGCTTAATTTTGTACAGCTTTATGACTCCCACTAGGGTATCTGCATAGAAAAAAAAGGGTTTCGGTTAGGGTCTTTCAAGATCATATCCTCCATTTATAATTTATTATCTTTCTATACATGTTTAATATTCCTTTTGTTTCCAATACATGCACCATTTTTCATTTAGGCACTATTCTTTAACCAACTTTGACAATATTTTTCTCACCATTATGTAAGAAAAAATATAGTCAAGTGAATCTTGTTAAATACGTCTCAATGAGTGGATTCCAAATATCAACTTTTTTTTATAACTTTTACTTATACGAAGCTAGAGATATTAATGCCCAAAGATGTGTCTTGGAATACGTAAAAAAAAATGGTGCATGTATTGTGAAACAGATGTAGTATATCAAAATTTTAATTTTGTGCCACTCGGGTCTATGTGGACGGAGCCTTCCTAGAAGGCGTACCTACCTTAGTGGCTCTGAACCTTTAATTTGACGGCTCGTTTGGTTAGTGGTGATAATAGATGGTAATAGTAATGTAATTTAGTGTAAATTTGTAAAGAAATTTCAATGTCAATACCCATGGTAAATTGGTAATACAAGTTCATCACAAAACATGAGTTTTCTTTTATAAATTTTCATTACCACCCAATATTACTTTTCCAAGTGGTATTGGATATTAATGAAATTTTAGAAAGAAAATGAATATTTGGGATGAAGTAACATTAACATGGGTAATGACATGAGATTTCCATTACAAAATTAAAGTACAATACATTACCATTACCATCATTTATAACCAAAACCAAATAGATTGTGAGGATATGATGCTGAGGAAGAAGTCTTAACCTCTATGCTATTATTCACTAGGGTCTGTAAATTTTTTTTTTCCTTTTTTAACCATAATTCTAAAATCTTCTTCACTAATGGTACTAGCCTATTAGGATGTGTCTCTTTAGTATATTGAAGGCTCTTGTACTATCTACTAGTTATATACTATAAAACTAGTTCCACGAGAACAATCCTTAATAGTAGTACAAAAGAACATGCCCCTAATAGAATTTCTTAGTGTAAACTTAATAGAATCCGAAATATATAGCAGTAGAATGTAGCTAATATAGGTTGACTAGCCTTTTGCCCTTGAGTATGTATACACACCTTTTATAGTCTGTATGGTAGGTGATAATAAACATCAGTATTGGCAATGAAATCAGACATAATTTGTTAGTAAAATTTCCTGCTCATTACCATTGCACTTTATTTCTATCTCCAAACATATAATTTCTTTTACAAATTTTCATTTCTATTGGATTCCACCTTCATAGGCAATATAATTTCTATGAATTAAGATATTCACAAGTTTTGAGGTGGATTTCAAGAGTATGGACAATATGAGACTCTCCATACAAAAATTACCCATAAATTCATTATATTGCAAGCATTTATTATCATGCACCAACCGGTCGTTAAAGTATTGGAAGTGCTTGAGTAGTAGTGAAAATTAACATATAATAAAGTGCAGATATCCCCTCTTGTAAGAAGTTGTAAGATGAATATCTCTCATTTGATCAAGAGAAAAACCCTTTCCAGTTTCTCTTGTTTCTTTGACTGAACGCAAGTCAAATAGAAGTATGTACCTAGGAAATCCTTGAAGAAAGTGTTTTTGTTTAAAACTACACAAGTATACCTATATAAGGTAACCCAAAAAAATGTATATTATCTGATTAATATCTAAACAAAGTATTATTATGTTTTCTTTCATCTTGCTTATTTCCTCACTTTCCCTTTCTTACTTTTATTTGTTTACTCTCTTTAACTTATTCCTTTACATATCTCCTTTCACTTTACAAGGATAGTTGATTATGACGGCTTATGTTAGTCGACCCCAAAACATTTTGGAACTAAGATTTGGTTGAACACCAACAGGCTAGAGTTTCTAGAACATGTCAAAAACCTACTACCCTGGCTAGGGGCTTTATTGAAACCATTAATTGTAATTGAATTCAGAATAACAAAATTAAATGACAAAGATTCAATATGATATAATATGTATGTATTAGTTAATAATTTGATTATTGTTTATATATATAATCAAAGATTATTAAGTAATACCTCTATATACATATTCTATCACAATCACTTTAGAAAGACCCATTGAACAACAATAAGGATAGGCAGACAAGCAAACAAAAGAAAAATAAACCTCTTATAAAGGAGGATGTGACCAGATGTGACATCTTAGAAGGGGATTAGTTAAATTTGAGTTAGTCTTATAATTAGGGTTCTTACTGAAGAAGGTACCAACAGTAGGGGAAAGGTGAAGGTTCGAAACTTGCCTTTCCATCTTCATCTCTTCATGTCTTTCCTTTAGAGTTCTTAACTCTTACGGCCCGTTTGGTTAGTGGTTATAAATAGTGGTAATGGTAATGAAATTTAGTGTAAATTTGTAAAGATTTTCACATGTCCATGACCATGGGAATAAAACTTTATCACAAAACATGGGTTTCCCTTTATAAATTTTCATTACCACCCAATACCACCTTCCCAAGTGGTAATGGATGGTAATGAGATTTTAGGAAGAAAATGGATATCTTGTGATGAGGTAGCATTACCATTGGTAATGACATTGGATTTCTAGTACAAATTTACACTATAATGCATTACCATTCCCACCATTTATAACCTCTTACCAAACGGGCCGTTAAGCCCATGAAATCTTGAACTCTTTGTAAGATTAGGGATAGAGAGAAAAATCTTGTCAATTTAACTTACAACTTATAAGTAGAACAAGATTCAATGGAAAAGATATAGAAATCTATAAATAAAGAGCCGCATTGCACCGTGAATTTTCATATCTATCACAATCTTTACACATTAGATGTGGTATAACTAAATCAGGCTTAGCTAAATTTTTAAAAACTGCTTTAACTATTCCCTAAACACCCCCTATATTTTAGAAGTTATAAGATGATTGCATTGATATTTGATGCATTGTTTCCATCCATTTCTGGTATTGGGGATAATTATTTTAGGTGTATACAGAGCCGCGAATGACGTAGATGAGATTTGATCTCGATTTTATATGAACGCTAACTGTGTATTAAATAAAGACCATTCAGAAAAAGTTATATGACCTAGAGATAATTATGAAAAATGGGAAAAAAAAAGTGTAGTGCATTAATATTAAGAAAAATTGTTTTAAATAAGTCAGCTTTTGCGCGATCTTCCAATTTTAAGTCTATCTTTTGATTATCCCTGATTGAGTTAGGCTTGTATATCTCTTTTCTTCTATTGAGTTTTAACCTATTTGTGACTTGTTTATTAGGTTACTTATGATACGTGTTACAAGTCCCTTCTTCTAAAATAGGCGAGGGTGGGGTGGGACATTGTAACACATATCATAAGTAACCTACTAAACAAGTCACAAATAGATTAAAACTCAATAGAAGAAAACAGACATTCAAGCCTAACTCAATCAGGGTTAATCAAAAGGTAGACTTAAAATGGGAAGACCGCGCAAATGTTGACTTATTTAAAACAATTTTTCCTTAATATTAATGTAATGGAAAAATGACATACAAGTTGTCTATAATAACATGTGAAAAAGTAGATACTATTTAAAAGGTTTTTCTAACCTATGCACTAGGTGCATAGGTTTAGCTATTTGTTGTTACCTTTTTTATTTTTTAAGTGAAAAGTCATTCATTGATTTGAAGTCATACGACATCTACAATAGAGATCAAAAACTAACAAATACATATGAAATTGAAATAAACATAATAATATGACAAAACCACAATCATTGAGTAGATCTAGCACTGAAGAAAACTATGCCATATTTAGGGCCTGTTCTCCCCAGCTTATTTTCAGTTCAGTTCAGTTCAGTTCCTAAATGATAATCATTACTATTAATTAGTTATAATTTAATTCAGTTCAGTTGAGTTGTTTTATGCCGAAGAGAACAGACCCTTATCAAATTTATTGAATAAAGCTAAAAACAAGTAGTGCATAGGTTAAAAAAAATCGTTATTTAAAATAGAAAAGTTACTTAAATAGTGATTAATATCGAAATATGATAAAAATATGGGAAATATAGTGACTACAAAAAAAAGGAAGTAGAAGCAAGGTTATCTTAAGAAAGTTTTTATAAATATGTGATCTTGCATTGTCTGGTCAAGGGTTATATGATAATTTTCCCTTTTTCCAATTCAAAACTTGTTATGCTATTTTCTAATGATATTTTTTTTTCAAAGTATGGAGAAGATACTAGAAAGGTACGAGAGGTATTCCTACGCAGAAAGACGGCTAGCTTCAAATGATCCAGACTCACAGGTAGTGCATTATATATATATAGATATATGTAGTACTCATGTCCTTGAAGCCATGAATTTTTTATCCAACTACTGGAAGCCAAGTTTATTTGAATAATTGTCCTGTTTAAATTATTTAGTTTTCAGTATAATTTAGATCATCAATATCTTTGTTTGCGTGTTTTAAGAAAATAAAGTACATTTCTAGTAAAGTGAAATATAAATTGTAATGAAAGAGCTAAGCTAGACAATTACTTAGGAAAGGTTTCTAGTTTCCAACTTTTTTTTAAAACTAAAAAAACCAGAAAATGTAGTTTCCAATCATGTGTCGTCGGTTTTTAATATGGCATGTTTAGTATATATATGAATGATATTAAATTCATCATCTACACTCTTATATCATATGATTTTTACATTTATAAAGCCAAAAACTGAAAACTGACAATAATCTCAGACAGCCTGAAGAAACCAGATGTCTATATATTTCCATGATGAAATTACTTTTCATTATACATAGGTAAACTGGACCTTTGACTTCGCAAAACTGAAGGCGAAGCTTGAACTTCTACAAAGGAATCATAGGTATGATGGCATAATTTGTCTATGATTATTTTTTTTTTTTGATAAGTAAGTAAGTTTTCATTGCATTTCAAACATATTACACCTAAATATTCCAAAGGAAAAACGAACCAACTAGGTTGGACCCTTTAACACAATGGAATGAACTAATCTAATAGGATTACAAGTCTTTTAACACCCTCTACAGATTACTGAACCAACACACATCTCTCCTGCTAATCTTTTGCGGCATCACTGTACTAATTCTCATCTTTACAACTATTCTAATCTGTTTCACTGTATATTCAACACTTGGAATACAAGCATTCCAATAACTGCTATTCCTAGCTTCCCAAATAAAGTATATTAAAGCTGCAATACCAGCATATAGTACTTGCTTCACAAATTTGGACCTTTTAGAGTTGTGCACCCATCTTATAAGAGCTTGAATTGTCTGCCTTGTTGTTGTGATCACCAACCAGTTCTTCATTGCCAGTAAACATTTCTCACTAAATTGACAGTGAAAAAATAAGTGTACATGATCTTCAGAAGCATTGCTGCAGATTAAACAAAGATCAGAACCACTTATTCCAATTTGTGCCATCCTAGCTGTAGTCTGTAGCTTGAATTGAGCTGCCAACCAGCTTATAAATCGATGTTTTTGGAACACTCAATCTGTTCCAAACCATCTTATCCCATATTACCCTTTCCTTGACACCTTTTATCTTATCATATACCCTTTGGATAGAGTATTTAACCATCGTCTATGATTATTTTTGCTTCCAAAACCGGTTGATATGTTTGTATACCTCTATAATATAGAACTTGTTTGTCACATACTCTCTTGATTTTTGTCATGACGAAGATCTCTATAAGGTAACTTTCCTTTCTAATAAAAAAATGCATATGTTGATTATTTCTATGTTATTTTAAGTGGATATTGGATAGTGATAATGGATTACTTTGTGTACAATGTGTTGGTGTAATTTTATTAGGAGGTTTAATGGATTTGTCCTATAATGATATTTCACCATACTTGTCAGTGAGCATGACTGGCTTTTCTAACATTTTATCCCGATAACTTTACCCTTACCTTTGACTAGATAACTCTAGGATTACATTCTACACAGAATATTATTACTCCCATATTTTTAGGTAAATATTTTTACTTGAATTTTCCTAGATTATTTTCAAGAGTGTAAAATAATGATTAAAATTTACCATGATCAGGCACTACTTAGGACAAGAGTTGGACTCACTTAACATGAAGGAACTTCAGAGTTTAGAGCAACAACTTGATACTGCTCTTAAAAATATTCGATCCAGGAAGGTAAGATATTTTACTTGTCTACCTTACTTTCATAAATTTATCTTCTTCCTCGATCATTGATTAACTACTATACTTGTTTTTTAATAATGTCAAATTTAATCATAAATCTTTAACAATGACCAATTACTAATTGGACAAAAAAATGAGACAGTAATAAATAAGATGATAATTTTTTGTTTTTGAGGGGAATAAATAAGATGATCTTCATAGAAGTATTAACTGATAGAGAATATGCAAATATTCTTTCCTTATTTTATGTAAGGAAAAATTGATTTTAATAATCCAACCTTTAGGCCTTTCATTGAAATTAATCCCACCTTTTGATTATTTTTTAATAATCCAACCTTTTAGTATGATCCGCTTATTTTGAACCCTAATACCGGTAACCTGCTAAAGTTGTAAAATTAAATATTTTTATTTGGTTTTTTTATTAGCTTTTCACTTTTCTCCTCTAAACTCTCTCCCCATTCTTTTCTCTCTTACCTCCCCTTCGGGCATCACCACCGCCCACAATTCAATGGCAAGATTGAGCTTCTCCTTTGTTCCACTACCACCGGCATTGGCGGCATATTAACTTCAATCAAAATCAAATAAAAAATTCAAAGGATTTACAACAAAAAAAACTCACCTTCAAGGCGGTGATGAAGCTGGAGCAGTGGGACCCACTGCCTCGGTTTTAACGGGAATTCATATCATCACCTTCTGCCACCAACACAAGGTGGCAAAACCATCATCCCGCAAACAACAGTAGCGGCGCGAGAGGATGAGAGACAAAAAGAGGGGCAGCAACAATCACCCCCTACCCATAACCACCAACAGGCTTGTACCCCTCTGTTTCTCTCACAGCTCTTTCTCTTTGTTCCTCTCTCTCCCTTGCAACAGACATCAAGGCAAAAGAAACTTGGACAACGCTTGCAAAAAGCTAGAATGATCTCATTCGCCAATTTCATTTATGTCAAGCTAATTCATCACATCACTTCTCGAATTGATTTTCTTCAATTTCGCTTTTCCAATAGTTAAATTGAATTCATCATATCAATTCTCCAATAGATTTTCTTCAATCTCGATTTTCAAGAATCTTGCTTTGCATTCGATAGATTGTTTACAATCTGATTATAATTATTTTTGTAATCTAGCTTCGAGCTTGGTAAATTGAATTTCATTGGATATTGATGATGATGTTTTTGAGTTTGATATTCTCCACTGATGCACATTCTGCCGTTGTCGGGTTTCGTGCTGTGGCTCGTTGGTTGTGGGTGGCTATTGGTGGTTGCAGCGTTGTGGTAGGGAAGTGCTATGGTGGGATCGGTGGTTGTCAGAGTATTTATTGGTGGTTGGTCGTTGCTGGTTGCAGTGAGGTGGTGGGGCAAGTTGTACAGAGGTCTGGTGGTAGTTGGTAGTAGTGCAGCTATGTGGTGGTGGACTGGTGGTTGGTGGTGGTGTGGGGCAAAATGTGGATGGTTGGCAGTGGTAGTGGCGGTGTGGTTAGTGGTTGAATTAGTTTTAATTAAGTTAATTAAAATTAAAATTGATTAATTGAATCACAACGAATTAGAATAAGACATTTGTCCAATTAACCAGTTTTATAGGTCACCAACTTATTTCAACAGGTCAAGGTTCAAAATAAGCAGATTATGGTAAAAGGTTGGATTATTAAAAAATAATCAAAAGGTGGGATTAATTTGAGCGAATGGTCCAAAGGTTGGATTATTAGAATCAATTTTTCCTTTATGTAAATATACTTGGTATATATGGTAGATATTATTGTTTAGCAAATATCTTGTGTATAGCTATTATTTCCTAGTGTGTATACCTATTTATTCAATCAATGAATGATACTCCAATCAAGGAGATTATCACCAACTTACATGGTATCAGATTTTTTTAGGAAAAGAATCCCTTCTCTGTCTCTTTTCCTTCCTTCTACTGGCGCCTAGGGTTCGGTTCATCACCACCCAGCTTCCGCCATGCCAGACGCCGCAAAGGAGGCAACTCCTCCTCCTCCTCCCCCCTCTACTCCTGCCTCTCAACCTGTCTTCCACATCAACAACATTCGAAATTTATTCCCATCATTCTTGACCAGGAATCTGCTCAATATGCCGCGTGGGTCGAATTCTTTCACATTCACGCTTGTGCATCTAATGTCCTTGATCATGTGGATTCGTCGGTTCCTCGTCCAACCGACATAGATGATGCATGCTACGTGGAAAAGGCTTGATGCTTCTGTCAAGCAATGGATATACGGCACCATTCATGAGGATCTCATCTACACCATCATGAAACCCGGGGCTACGGCTCTTGAATTATGGAAGCGCTTGGAGGACATATTTCACGTCAATAAAACTACCCGTGCCGTATACCTTGAAGAACAATTCTCTTCTCTTCATCTTGGGAATTTTGCAAATATGTCTGACTATTGCAAACAACTCAAAGTCATTGCTGACCAACTCTCTAACGTTGGTAATCCCGTGTCCGATCAAAAGATGGTGCTTCAACTCGTGACCGGTGTTCCTAAGGGTGAGTATGACACCATTGCTACGCTTATTCAACAAGCGGATCCCTTGCCTAGTTTCCACAAAGCTCGCTCTCAATTGCTCTTGGAAGAAACCCGTCGCTCGCGTCAAGAAGACCACTCCCAACACGCCTTGGTGACGAGTCATGGTCCACCACCCACCTCCTCCGTCAACTCTACTCCACCGGCTTCCGGCTACCGTGGTGGGGGCAAGGGTGGTAAAGGTAAAGGCAAAGGGGGGTGGAAAGGGGGTAAAGGTAAAGGCAAAGGGAAAAATGGCAACACTGCCATTGACCCTCACCTCACTGGGTACGGCCCTCAGCAGGCCCAATATCCACCTGCAGGCCCGCAGCCCACCTGGACAATTTCTCAGCAGCAATGGGCCGCCCCTCCCTGCCCATATCCAACGAGCCAGCAACAGTAACCTACTGGTCAGCCCAGTTTTGGTTTTGCTCGCCAAACTGGCGTGCTGGGTCATGGGTCGCGCGCGTCTGGGCCCCATCAGTAGGCCTACCTTCATCAATTTGCGCCTGCTCCAGCCCCTTACGGGCCCCTGATGACGCCCACCGAGTTGGGCCAAGCCTACAGTTCCATGTCTTTGCAACCTCCAGATGACTCGTGGTACATGGACACCGGTGCAACTTATCACCTATCTCGGAATTCCGGTAATTTTTCTAAACTGTTTAATTTGAGTAGTCCTCAATTTATTTTAGTTGGTAATGGCAATGGTATTCCGGTTCATGGTTTTGGTAACACTCAAACTCCACCACCTCACCCTCCCTTCGCCCTTAAACATGTCCTGTACACTCCTGACATTATCCAAAACTTAATCTCTGTTAGGAAGTTTACAACTGACAATTGTGTATCTGTTGAGTTTGACCCATTTGGTTTTTCTGTGAAGGACCTTTGTACGGGAACCACTCTTTCGAGATGCAATAGTGTGGGGGACCTCTATCCTTTCTCTTCTGCTTCCCGCAACTCCGACTCTTCTCAACACTCCTTCGCTGCCATATCACCATCCATGTGGCATCGTCGTCTTGGGCACCCCGGCGACCATGTTTTTAGTCATCTTTGCACTAAGAAATACATTTCATGTAATAAGGAGTTTGATACTCAATTATGTCATTCTTGTCCTTTGGGGAAACATGTTAAACTCCTGTTTAATGCTTCTTTAAGTGTTACTTTTTCTCCTTTTGACATTATTCATGCTGATCTTTGGACATCTCCTATTGCTAGTAAATTGGGTCACAAATATTATCTTGTGCTTTTAGATGATTTCTCGCTTTTTGTATGGGTGTATCCTCTCAAATACAAATCTCAAGTCTTCACCACATTTCTGAAATTCCATACCTATATTCATACTCAATTTGAAAAACATATCAAATATTTCAATGTGATAATGGTCGTGAATTCGATAATCATCCGTTTCACCAATTTTGTGATGACCATGGCATGCTTTTTCGTTTTTCTTGCCCTTACACGTCCTCTCAAAATGGCAAAGCCGAACGCATGATTCGCACCCTCAATAATATGGTTTGCACCCTCCTCTTTCAAGCTTCTCTACCTCCTACTTTTTGGGTATATGCTTTAGCCACTGCGGTCAATCTTCTTAACATTTTACCTACTAAAACACTTCATAAATAAACCCATACTAACGTTCTTTATCATCGATCTCCTTCCTATGACCATCTTAGAACGTTTGGTTGTCTTTGTTATCCAAATCTCTCCACCACCACCTCTCACAAATTAGCCCCACGCGCCACTCCGTGTGTCTTTCTTGGTTATCCTAGCAACCATCGTGGCTACCTTTGCTATGATTTATCTAAACATGTTGTGATCATCTCCCGTCATGTCATTTTCCAAGAAAA
This sequence comes from Beta lomatogona, assembly GCA_947646795.1. Classification (NCBI taxonomy): domain Eukaryota; kingdom Viridiplantae; phylum Streptophyta; class Magnoliopsida; order Caryophyllales; family Amaranthaceae; genus Beta; species Beta lomatogona. The sequence goes on along the minus strand of CANSNZ010001388.1, from coordinate 552,765 downwards.
CGAGTTTCCTTTCTCTCATCTTGCCACTTTCCAACATCAGGATTACAATTTTCTTGAACCTAATCCCATTCTTCCCACTCTTCATCAGCCCAGTCCACAAAAAGCTCCCTTACATCCATCTACTGGGCCGCGCGCATCGGCGTTGGGCCTGTCCCCCCTACTCCAGCTCCTACTCTTCAGCGTCCACCTTCTCACCCCCTTCCCTGTGGACCTCAGCCCCTCCCTTCTCCCCCTCCTGGCCCACACGCTGACTTGCCTACCCCTCCGACCAGTACACACGCTACTTCTCCACACGGCCCACTTGCTGATTCTGTCATCAGCCCACCCCAATCTCCCTTGCGTGAGCCCCAACCAAACCCCCTAACTCCTCAAAAATTCCCTCTCTCACCTGATTCTCCTCACATCAGTCCTCAAATGGTGACCCGAGCCCAACGTGGTATCTTTAAACCCAAACACACCTTCAATCTTAATACCCAAACCATTTCTCCAATCCCAAAAAATCCCAAATTGGCCCTCCAAGACCCGAATTGGAATACCGCCATGAATGAGGAATTTACTGCTCTTACTAAACAACATACTTGGGATCTTGTTCCGAGATCGGAAGGGGTTAATGTTATTCGTTGTATATGGCTCTTTCGTCATAAGCACAGGGATACAGGTGAACTTGAGCGTTATAAAGCGCGTTTGGTTGCTAATGGTAACTCTCAACAGGTTGGGGTTGACTGTGATGAGACCTTCAGTCATGTGGTTAAACGGGCCACAATTAGGACTGTCTTGAGCAATTCTATGGGTAAGAAGTGGCCTATTCATCAGCTTGATGTTAAGAACGCGTTTCTTCATGGTTCTCTCCACGAAAACGGTTTATATGCATCAACCGCTTGGCTTTGTAAATCCCAAGGCTCCCACTTACGCCTGCAAACTTCGCAAGTCTCTCTACGGCTTGAAACAAGCACCTCATGCTTGGTATCAGCGCTTTGCTCACTATCTGTTGCAGATTTGCTTCACTTGCAGCATCAGTGATTCTTCTCTCTTTATCCTCCGATCTGGTATTCACACTGCTTACTTGTTATTATATGTGGATGATATTGTTTTGGCAGCTTCTTCGATTGCTCTTCGCGATCGTATCATCTCCCTTCTAAATGCAGAATTTGCCATGACTAATCTGGGCAAACTGAGTTACTTTATGGGGATTTCTGTGCAGCGCACCTCCACCAGTATGTTTCTTTGTCAGAAAAAATATGCTGAGGACATTATTCAGCGTGCTAACATGTCCAACTGCAAATCTGTGGCCACCCCTGTTGACACCAACTCTAAACTTAGTGCATCAGATGGTCCTCTTATTTCTGATCCCACTCTCTACAGAAGCCTTGCTGGCGCGCTTTAATATCTCACCTTCACTCGTCCTGACATCGCTTATGCTGTTCAACAGGTATGCCTTTTCATGCATGCCCCTCGTGAGCCTCACTTTCAAGCTCTTAAACGTATTGTTCGATATATCCACGGCACACTTGATCATGGTCTTCATCTATACCCATCTGCTCCGAATCAGTTGGTTACTTACACTGATGCTGATTGGGGTGGTTGCCCTGATACTAGACGATCCACCTCGGGTTATCGTATCTTCTTGGGTGATAACTTGGTCTCCTAGTCTGCCAAATGGCAACCCACTCTGATTCGTTCTAGTGCTAAAGCTAAATATCGAGGGGTTGCTAATGTTGTTGCTGAGTCTTGTTGGCTTCGCAACCTCCTTCTTGAGCTACATTGTCCCCTGCGCAAGGCCACCATTGTCTATTGTGACAACATCTCGGCCATTTACCTCTCTCACAACCCTGTTCATCACCAGCGTACAAAACACATTGAGATGGATATCCATTTTGTTCGTGAGAAGGTCGCCTTGTGTCATGTGCGCGTACTTCATGTTCCTTCTTCCTATCAGTATGCTGATAAATTCACTAAAGGCCTTCCCCCGACAACTTTTCACTAACTTCCGATCCAGTCTGAGTGTCCGACCTCCTCCCGCTCCGACTGAGGGGGTGTGATAGAGAATATGATATTCTCTCCTTATTCTATGTACATATACTTGGTATATATGGTAGATATTATTGTTTAGCAAATATCTTGTGTATAGCTATTATATATATCCTAGTGTGTATACCTATTTATTCAATCAATCAATGATACTCCAATCAAGGAGATTATCACCAACTTACATTAGCATGTTGTAATTAAAAACTTTAATCATAGATCTTTTTGTTATCTCTATAATATAAATTTACTAATTAAAATGTATCACATAAAGTAAGTATTAACAGTAGCACAATATTATTCTTATAGTGGTGATTTTATATTTGTTTATACGATTTATAGTAGAAAATATTAGTTGATTTTAACTGCATTTGTTTATTCAATGACAGAACCAACTGATGCATGAGTCCATTTCTGAACTCCAGAAGAAGGTAATAGGTCCATTTCTTACTCTCAAAGAACTAATATACGACCTTTGTTTCACAAGACATGTAGTATTTTGAAATGACACAAGAAATAAAGAAGAACATAAAAGAGTTGCCTTTCATAGAAATGTTACATTGTAAGTATTATGAAATATTTCAAAAAGGAAAATTTTGCATTCATCGTGAGATGGGGGTAGTATAAACTTGCTAGGCAATATACAAAATAAGTACCTATATGTTCCATGAATGTTCTTCACTCTGATCTAACCATAACTCCAAAATTCCAAGGCAAAGAGCGAGGAGAAACACTAAGAAAGTACTTCCTCCGTTCTCTTTCTATTGCAACAATGAAAATTTTACACTATTCACTCACCATCCTTTTATTATCTCTTGTGATTTTTACGTAAGGATAAATATAGTCATGTGGGATCTTGTTAGATTCGTCTCGATTTATACTTTCAAAATATCAAATTTGTATAATTTTTACTAAAAAGTAATTAAATATATTAATAGTTAAAATTATGCATTGACAAGCGTGAAAACTATATTGTAGCAATAGAAAAAGAACGGAGATAGTATATCCTATTATGTTTGTCTTTTAAAATGTAAAGAGAAACCTCACATTTATCATAATGTCGGGGTGGAAGATCCTAGCTTATTATTCAGTCTCATAAACGGGTCTATTGGTTTGAAGAATGCAAGATGTGTTTTCATAAGAAATTGAACATATTTCATTGTCCCGAACTCCCGGAGAAAGGGTCATCTCACATCATGTTAAAAAAATCTAGAAGAGGGGACTTCAAGAGTCTTATAACCTTTTCGGATTGTACAAAAAGATGGGCTCACAAACATGTGAGAGGATGTGTTAAAAGAGTACAGTACAATCTTGTAATTTTGTCCCACGTGTATTAAGGAGAGTCTTGAGCAAAGACTCTAACAAAGACTTTGCAATAATGTTGAAAGAAAAAGTTGAGAGTCTTGGAGTGGGTTTGATAATTCAAGACTCGATCCAAGACTATGACATGCAAGAGGTTAAATTTTTAGGCCACTTAAAACTTGACATTTGCTTTTCTTTTTTTCTTTTTTTCTTTTTTTTTGTAAAATTCATTTGAAACATAGTATGTAGAGAGTCTGACGGATAAAATATAAAATAGGAATGAATCTGAATTGAGTCTGTAAAATAAAAAAGTAGTGAAAAAATGATGTGACACAGTCTGAAGTTTGGAGTTGAGTCTGAGGGATAAACTCACCCTTATAAAGAATAAGCTAGTAAAATAGAGACATTGAAATTATTTGAAGACATTGAGAATAAACTCACACATTGGCGCGTCTACTGTTTTTAACTTTTCAAACTTTTATAGACCTTTTGAACTTATTTGAAGATTATTTAACTATTTGAAGTTTTATTAACTTTCTGAACTTTATGATTTTTTCTTAATTTTTCAAAACTTATCTTATGGAAATAAGTAAATAAATATTGAAGAGAATAAACTTTGATTGGATTTAAAAATTGCCGTCAGATAGAGTGTAAAGGTTGAAAAAAAGTTTTATTAAATAAACAAAAAAAGATAAAAAGGATTTAAGTGGAAATGATGGGAGAAACTTGTGGATTGGAGGAGCAGTATTTTTAAGATAGAAGTTAACTATTTTTCTATAGGATTTTATTCCAATTGCACATTTTATTATATGAAACTAAAAGGGATGCTAATTACTTCTTTCAAAAAAAAAAAAAAAGGGATGCTAATTACTGTACTTTTATAACCTATAATAGAATCTTATTATTATATACTTTTAAAAAAAGAATCTTATTATTATAGGTTCAAAAAAAAGAATCTTATTATTAAATGTTAATCAATTATTTGTAATCGAAACATACATGCACATAAATGTAATTTATAATTTATTGTAACGTAAAAACTGAGAAAAATTTAGTTGGAAAACTTTTATATATATATATATGTTTGGAGAAAGAACGCTCAAAAGTAGTGGCCAAAATTTTAGTAGATAATATTAGATTATATTACATAAATAAATCTAATACAAACTAATCAAGTTCTAATATTCTTCCTTTCAAAAAAAAAAAAAAAGTTCTAATACTCTAGACAATAAAGAATCTGTCTTATATTGCCAAGATACAGTAGCTATTTAACAGCCATAAATGTTTCCTAACGCTTAAACATGGAACATGTATCATTTTGTAAAACATTATGTATTATCCAAAGTTACATATTTAAGGGAAGTTCTATTGCTTAATTGCCCTCTTTTAGCACTGCCCAAAAACCGCTAAGGTAATTTTTTCTCTGTTTTAAAAAGTATGATATACAGCTAAATTTTGCTAGTCAGTAAAGCTATCCTTATGAGTGCTACTTGACTAGGGACGTGTACTCAATTGGAGGTATACATACACCAAGATAATAGAGCTTTTATTTTGTGTATCAAAGATGGAAGGATATAATTTGCTCCCTTTAACCAAAAAAAAAAAGATGGAAAGATACCAAAAAAAAAAGCTTTGACTTGAATTTGTATTGCATAAAAATGATGATACGTAACTTATTAGCCATTCTTATCTAAGCGTACGTCAATTTGAATATTGTGTGTGTTATTGATTAATAATGATTTCCTATATAGGCTATGTTATGGGAAGCATATTAGTTACCTTAAATGATAAGGTGTTAACATATTTTAGGTGCTAAAATAATTAGTAGTGTTTCAGGAGTACGTAAAATAAAATTTCAAGTATTTAAAATGACTAAAATGGATAAGTTAAAATTTTTAACTTTTCAAAATCAGGTAACTGAAATTTTGAATAATCTTTTTAAAATTTTGAAAACAACTAATTTTGCCAAAATAATTTTTCAACTAAAGCAACTAATTTTGCCAAACTGTTAAGCTAATAGGCTACCTTATCAGTTCCAGCACCTTATTAGTTTCAAGTTCAATTTATCATTTTCAGCTACCTTATCAGTTCCAACACCTTATTAATTTCAGCTTCACCTTATCACTTTCAGCTAAATAATCAGTTTCATTTCATTTCAGGTAGTATTGTCAAACAGTCATATCCATAGTTTGACAAATTAAACGGTAAATTAGATAGAAAAGTTTGAGAAAATAATTATAGCTTACATAATGCTATCATCCAAAAGTGTCTCCGCACAAGCGTGCGTGGGTTAAAATAGTATTTTCACAAAAGTTACAATCAACAGCTATGGAGCCGCCATAGTTCTTCTTTTTTTTTTTTTTGAAGGGAACGCCATAGTTCTTGAATAGAAGGAATCGGAGGGAGACAAAAGATAGTTACATATTCAAGTCCTCCTTCTCCTAGTCCCTCATTTTTTGTCAGTTTCAGGAGCCTGTCAGCCACCTTATTCCTCTTCAGCCTTTGGAATATGATGTTCACCTTTTTTTGCTCCCTGAACTCCTTGCAAAAGGTTGATAGATTCGATCATGGATCAACTTATTAAGGTTTTGTTATGAGCTCATTATCATATACTTGCTCTGCTTTTCATTACTTACGCGGTTTTCATTTAAAAAAGTTCTCTATCATTTGCAATATTGACATATTTGACAATATATTATCTCTTTCGCTCTCCTAGCACAGGGTTCTTTATCTCTCTATTTCTTTCCTCATCTTAATCCTTAAGCAAATTTCAACGTTGTGGATATTAAACAATGGAGAAAGTATTTACTAGCATCCAATAATGATTCCGTACATTGTACGTACATATATTTACCAAGATGACGTGTTTTACAAGGCCCAAAACTTTTCCGTGATCATGAACAACACAGCAAATATGAATGTGCCGCATCATTTTAAATACTTTTGTATGGGAAAGTACTTTAGCCAATGTAAGAATTATAAGCACCCGTTAGATGGGATGTCACTATACATCCTTTTCCAAACTTTAGTATGCCTACTTAACTTTTGTTGCGTTTGCACATGCATTTGAGATATATGTCCTCAGTTCCTCTACTTGTAAAAGACTATCTAGATAATTTGTCTCCAGACAATGTTCCTTTATTTTCTTAGTTTACATGATCTTTAGACTAATTTCTCTGTACATTTTTTTCATACTCTACATGAAAATATACAAAATTACTTAGTGTATACGCCTAGAGTTTGAAAACATTCATTTTCTATATACATCCTCTGTCTAGATTATTTTGAAAGCTTATTTTTTTCTTAATATAAGACCCTTTGGAGTTTGGACATCACTATCTCATTAAACATATATTTTATCATTAAAACAAAAATACAAATGTCGTACTATTACCTATCACATCTCTTTTGGATTTTCTGAATAAAAATCTATTTTTTATTAAAGCAACAAATGCTTACCTAACATATTACTTCCAAAAGTTTGTGGGTTCCCTAATAAGTATTCAAAGTAGTATTGATTGGAGGGATATTAATGCTAATATACAAACTAAATCATCATGAAAGTGTTTCTTAATAATAATTTTGCTGCAGGAATTTGGAAGCAAAGTAAATAAAATTGCACATTTATCATCAATATGATTTACTGGTACTTAAAACTTACAAACTTCAACTCATGATATCAGAAAGACGCCACTCCAGTTCAACTAGTTGTTTTTCTTTCAGTTACTTAAATTTGACTAGACACCATATCTTCATCTGAACGACTGAACCTAATCTGAAATTTCTGGATTTTGGATGAAATTTCTAACCTATTTAAGTAGTCTTTTTGTTTAAATAACCATGCAATTAAATTAGGTCATATGGGGGTGATTCATTTATATAGGTAAGGTCGAGTTAAACTAATCATCCAGCCTATATAATAAACACTAAACAGGTAAGTTTTAGTTGGGGATTTTTATTATTACATTCTCAATTATTATCACAACACCCATTAACCTAACCCAACAAGGCTTATTTGCCAGGCCAGCTAGGCAGCTAGCTCAGCTCTAATTATTTCAAATGTGACTTGTTGTACACTTATTTATGCTTCTATATGCAGGAGAGGGCAATGCAGGAGCACAATAACATCCTGTCTAAGAAGGTACTTGCACTTGATCAGTTTGTGTAATTTACTTGCAAATTTAATTACTTAGATTTTGGTTGCATGTGCATGCTTTGATGACGAATGCATTTTTATGCAGATCAAGGAGAGAGGAAAAAATCTGGAGCAAGTGCAACAAATGCAGTGGCAGAACCAGCAGCAGCAGCAGCCGCCACCGCCGCCACACAATCATCAAGTTCCTCCTGATGCATCTAATTTCATGCTCCCACATACACTTCCTTCTTTGAACATGGGGTAGTTACTTCTTCAACTTAATTATTTTCTCTAATCAATATTAAAATAAGAAACAGATCACGTGATTAGTTCGTTAATATTGCCAATTATAATATTATTGTTATTCATCATGCATTAGTGGATACCAAGGACAACTTGGTGGAGAAGTAAGGAGGAATGATCTTGACCTGACGCTAGAGCCGATATACTCATGTCACATGGGATGCTTTACAACATGAGAAAGCATAGCAAGCTCAAGGTATGAGACAATGTATTTTGTATGATAAAGTGGTGAAGACTAAGATAGACCTATTATAATTTAGAGGTGTTTGTTGTTTGTGTGTTTTATGGTTTGCCAACTCTATGTGCAAATAAACGTCATGTTAAAATCATTATGCTTCTATTAATTTGGAACCAGTCGTAATTGGTCTCCAAGTTTGTTTAATACACGAGTCAGGATTTTGTTATCTTATCACTGTATCTGTCTTTAGCTCTTTGCCTCTCACTTCACTTTTCCATACCAGTAAACTAAGCAACAAGAGTAAGTGTTGGGGTCCATGAAATTACATGGATGACTTTTGTGAGAAGAAAGTAAAGTGAAAGTAATATTGTTAGAGGACCAACTCAACCAAAAGTTTAAACTGATGGTTGATGTCCTAAGAATAGTTTTATACTCTATCATGCCCCCTCACGCAAGAGCCATTTGGGCTTGAAGTATGGATGCAACACATACCTTCCTTATACCTAGTGCGAATATTCCACTTAGAAAGGGGAAGTGGATGAGATTTAAACCTGTGACTTTTATGTGATGTTGGCTCTGGTACCATGTCAAAAGACCAACTTAACCAACAGTTTAAGCTGATAAATGAAGTTCCAAAAATAGTTTTATACTCTATCATAAAGAAATACAACATCTAACAGTATTGGTTGGTTATGATATTTGGAACAATATGAATTCGTTGATGTATAATAGAATTAACGGTTTTTTCACCAAATACCCCTAACAAATTTTTTTATTCACCAGATACCCCAACTTTTTTCAAAATTCACCATATACCCTTAACTTTCGATAAAATACATCAGAATGTCCTTAATGACTAACGGCGGTTAACTCCATTAGTCATTAACCCTAATTAATCCTAAAAAACCCTAAGTAAATGAAATTAACCTTAAAAACCCTAACTAAACCCAATTAACCCTAAAAACCCTAAGTAACCCTAACTCTCTCTCTCCCTAACCCAACCATAGCCCCACCAGCCTCCCCCTAACCCCAGCCTCACCAGCCCCCCAACCCAAGCCCCACCAGCTCCCCCTCCCCCAAAGCCCCACCCCTATATCTCCCCGGCCCCCTCGATTTCCCCACAGCCCCCCTAGATCTCCCCTGCAGCCCCATCTCTTCGATGACGACAATGGCAATTTTGGTTGAATCGGACAACGCGATTTCCCCCCCGCTTCGGAAATGCTCTTCGTGAATGGCGGAGGTGGGAGTGAGTAGAGAGGGTTGTGGGCTGGGGGTGGTTGGGTCTGGTGGGGGAGATACTGGCGTGGGGGGAGGGATGGGGGAGCTGCTTGGTGGTGGTGTTTGACTAGTTGTTAGGGGGGTTAGAGTTAGGGTTAGGGTTAGGGTTAGAGTTAGGGCTAGGGGTTAGGGTTATGGTTAGGAGTTAATTAGGGTCTAAAACAAAAAGTTAGGGTTAATGACTAACGAAGTTAACCGCTGTTAGTCATCAACGGCATTCTGATGTATTTTCTCGAAAGTCAGGGGTATATGGTGAATTTTGAAAAAAGTTGGGGTATCTGATGAAGAAAGAAATTTATCAGGGGTATTTGGTGAAAAAACCGTAGAATTAAATGCAAAGATACAATAAATAGTGGTTTGTTGAAATTATTAATGTTTGATCAAGTGTTGTTTTATTTATTGGATCAACATACAAAGGTAGAGGAGCTCATTATAATATAATGCTCTTTACACTAAAACTAATCACATGGTAATTATAAACATTTGGAGTGTCTACTTAAAGATATTTTTTAGGTTGCAACAGTTAGAGAAAAGTACTTATTCCTACATTTTTATTTTCTTTTTGGGATGGGCTTCCGAGAGGTAAGTGAGCAATGAGATGATAGGTAACGAGTGTTTATATTTCAATTATTGACAAACAAATTTTTTCAATTTTATAATTCATGTAATACTTACTATAAGGGTATCTTTATAAACTTTTGGCTATAAATCCAAATATTATATTGGAAAAATAAATCATATGTCATCTTGTTAGATTTATTTCAATGTGCACGACTTATATATGAATTTTTTAAAATTCTCACTAATACATAATTGAAAATATTAATGGTCAAACTAGTATCTTGGAGATCGTTAAATTGTAAGTTTTGCAAGAATTATAGAGATTGTTAGTTTTTCTTTTTCTTCTTATTTTATAATTCTCAGTTTCTCACACATAATCCTCAGTTTCTCACCTATTAGCAATCTCCACTTTAAATGTGTATGAGTCGATAAACCCCTCCTCCGCTTGAGCAAACGCTCTTAGCAAAATAATACCAAAACCCACATAGAGAACTTTTGAGAGAATATGGCATAAATTTAAATGGGGTGTCATAAGAACCTGCTCTAAGTAGATCATCCAAAAACGAGCCTCTTCTGCTCCAGCCAGTGAGCAACGTCTTCACATGGTGTGAATTGCTTAAACCAATCAGAAATACCGGTACCTTATAGAGGTTTTAAGAAGAAATATTTTGACTTAATTATTTATGAGGGGATACTCTCACACAATAATAACTTTGAATTCATCATGTTTTTTGAAACCTTACTTAATTTAGTGAAATAGGAAAAGTAGGTTCCAAAGGAAGCCAAATTATTATTAACTTACACTAAGTACTAAATTGTATAGAAGACCAGTAATGTTTTGACTTAATTATTTATGAGGGGATACTCTCACACAATAACAACTTTGAATTCATCATGTTTTTGAAACCTTACTTAATTTAGTGAAATAGGAAAAGTAGGTTCCAAAGGAAGCCAAATTATTATTAACTTACACTAACTACTAAATTGTATGGAAGACCAGTAATGCCGTGATCATTTTTTCTTTTTTTAGTTTGCAGTTTGTCTGCAATCATTTAAATCTTTCGGCTACCCCATTTACGTAATCACATACTTTTTTTCCCCCCTTTCGGGAACCCGTGGTAAGATGAATTTCATCTGGGCTACCCTCGCACATGGCCACTCACCCAGAGGCCCAACAAGCCCCAAACCCCCCCCCTTCCTTTTTCCCCCAACAATATTGAAATTTTGCTTCCACCAAGATTTGAACCTTGGTCTCCCATGTGGGAGATAGGAAGCCATACCATTGGACCCAAGGGTCCTTGGTTACGTAATCACATACTTATTGATCAATAAACCCCAAAACGTGGATTATACATAGGGTGTACACTACTTACTGTGTACCTAAAAAGAATATATCATTCATATAAAAGAACATGAACTTGTTTTTAGCAACTTTTCTAAGTAAAAAGAATAAACAATTCATAATCAAAGAACTCTTGTAGTCTTCATATATAAAAGAACATAGGTCGTAATGAAATGAACATATATCAAAAGAACATACAATTTACATTAAGAGAACATACCTTTTTAAAGTTAAACTAGTATCTTGGCCCGGGCGATGCCTCGTGTAAGTTACAATAAACAAATATTTTTCGTATTTTTTGTCCATTAAGAAATTGAAATATTCATGTCATGACGTGATAAGTAAAAAAATTTGAAAGGTTTGAGTTTGAAATAATAGCTTAATAAGAATTGTGGTAAGATAATATGACATCAATAGTCTCTTGTTAGTTATGTAATAAGAGTGTTAGATATGTATATACTTGTTTAAGTCTTTTCAGTTAAGTATAATTATTAAAAAGACTTTATCATAATGTATTTGAAACATTAGACAATATAGCCAATATTGTATTGATGGTTAAGCTCTTACTTTTCATTTCAAAGGTCACGTGTTCGATTCCTTGTAGTTGCACAATATTTATATTTTTTTAAATTGTGGGCTACACATGGATATAAAAAGCATTTGCATTAGAAATTTGAAGAGAGTGCCACGTGGCACATCGACTTCATTATGCACGCCTTTTAATATATTTGTATAGATTTGAAAAAAGGAATCTCGCCAACGAATTGGAACTATTTTCTTGTTAAAGAGTTTCTATTGAGTTAAATTGTCACACAACTTACAACTTTAATTTTCACATAATAATTGAGAAGTCATAGATGAAAACAAAGAACTCGAAAATTATCAATGTACTAACATACCAAAGAAAACATGGTTTAAAGTTAAATAGCATGTCTAATCTCCTATTCATTGAATAAACACATGTCATAATGAAAATGAACATACAGTTTAAATATAAAGAACATATTTTTCATGTAAAAAGAGCACACATTTCAAAACAAATATAAAGCACATATATTCTCTAGGATTAAGAGAACATAGGTCATAAAGAAAAAGAACATAATACAATTAAAAATAAAAGAACATATTATCTAAATAAAACGAGCTTATGGTGCAAAATTAAAAGCATGTCTAATAATTTACGAAAGACATAAAGAACATACACAACAACAAAAACAAAAACAAAAAGAACATCAACATCTACATCATGTAAAAAAACTTCATCGATCATCTACATCAACTAAAAACCAGTAAAATATTTGAAACAATGACAAAAACACAAAAACAAAAAAAAAACAAATTGATAGTATCTCTTAAATCTAAGCAAGTAGCAGTATCGACTAAGGATTATATCAAAAATCATTGTTTTGGAAAAATAAAAGAAGTTGCACAATTGAAGGAAACAAATGACATCTTTTTGCTAGATTTGGGTAAACTCCCTTGGTTGGAGTGTTTTCATTGACCATAATATATAGGTTACAACCTAAAGGATATCCTAACAATATTAGGAAACCTATCTAGAGTAGAAGTGTAAATACAAAATATAATCCCAAAAAAGTTCCTGTGCATATTTTAGCTGAGAGAGAAGCATATAGGAAAAAGTACGAGTAATAGAAATTCCCAAAAAATAACTAAGGGGACTCAAATCAGATATTGGAAATTATGTTTTATGAGTACTAATGAGATAATCCCACAGAGAATCAGAGGAAGTGCACAAAATAATGTCATCAACATAAAAGAGAAGGTATGCCATGTCATGAACAGCCTTATAAGTGAACAAAGGAGGTGTCACTTTGAGCAACAACAAAACCAATTTGTAGAAGATAATTAGCAAATCGTTGATACCAAGCATGAGGTGCTTGTTTGATACCATACAAAGCCTTACGCAGACGAGAAACATGATGAGGATATCATTTGTCAACAAAGCCGGAAGGTTGATGCATAAAAACTGTTTCCTCCAAATCACCATGTAAAAAGGCATTCTTGACATCAAGTTGATGAATAGAACATTGGCGAGCCATGGCCAAGCCCAACACATTACGAATAGTAGCCTGGCAAACAATTGGACTAAAAGTCTCAACACATTCGATACCATGATCTTGTGACCAGCCATAACACACAAATTGAGCTTTATGCCTTTCAAGATCACCATTAGATTTTTCTTTCTAACGAAAAAGCCATATACAATTAACAATATTCACCCCCGTAGGCCTAGGTACCAACTCCTAAGTCCTTGTTTGAATTAAAGCACTATATTCATGGTTCATGGCCGCATTCCAATTAGGGTCAGACAAGGCAATTTTGTGGTTTTTTGGAATAGGAGAGCGAGAAAGAGGTGCAGGTGGGATTGGAGTAAGCATGGCATATTTAGGGTTTGGTTTTCGAATGCCATGACGAGCACGAGTCGTCATTTGAGGAGACAAGATGGAGGGTGGGCTGGATACGCAGCTTGGGGGATGCGTTGATGGGGGGTGTACCGCAAGACGGGGCTTTGGGTCTGCTGGGGGGAGAGCGTGTTAGGGGCTGCTGGTGGGCTGCCACGTACGGGACTCAAGTCAGGTATAACTTACCCATGAGCCACTGGTGTAGAAGCAGGCCCAGCAGGAGGTGGGGAGACACGGATAGGGGTGTGGGCCGCAGCAAGGGAGGGCATAAGGCCTTGGGCCTGGGGTGTGGGTGGCACGTGTTGGGCCTGGGTGCAGGTGACTCGTTGGGCCTGCGGTCGGATAGGGGGTGTAGAACCATCCCAAAATGGGCGCAAGGAGGGATTAGATAAGGGACATGGAATGTCTTGGGCCATTGGAAAACATGGTTGGGCTAATTGTTGATACGGAAAATGAGTTTCAACAAATGTTACATACCTAGAGAGAATGTGTTTGTTAGTAGAGATGTCATAACAAAGGTAACCCCTATGATTTTTAGGATAGCCTAATAAAATACATGGAGTGGACCAGGGAGCAAGTTTGTGAGTAGTAGTGGATGTCAGATTAGGATAGCTTAAGCACCCAAAGACTCTAAGATGATATATGTCGGTGTTTTGTGAAATAAAGCATGAAAGGGGGTGATTTTGGGAAGGGTTTTTGTAGGCAAGATATTATGCAGATAAGTGGCAGTGTCAAGAGCATAATCCCAAAAAGTCAAAGGACGAGAAGCATGAAGAAGCATAGTGCGACTGATATTATTTAAAGTGCGTATCATTCTTTCAGCTTTGCCATTTTGTGAGGAGGTGTGAGGACATGAGAATCGAAAAACCATGCCATTGGTTAAGCAAAATTGTGTTAAAAGGATTATTATCAAATTCTCGACCATGATCACTTTGAAAGGCTTTAATGGGGTGTTCAAGCTGAGTTTTAACATAAGCATGGAAATCAAGAAGGGCTTGGTAAGCTCTAGATTTGTAGGCAAGGGGAACAGTCCACACATAATGAGTAAAATCATCAATAAGATTGAGATAATATTTATTGTCTGAACTACTACAGATCAGGGAGATCCATAAATCAACATGAATAATATCAAAAGCAGTAGTAGTAGAACTTGTTGAATCTTAGAAGGGCAATTTAATATGTTTCCCAATCTGACAAAAGTTGCAAAAACTAGAGTCATGCTTCTTATTACAAACTATAGAATTATTTTGCCTAAGAACATTAATAGATTGTGCCCCCGAATGGCCTAGACGATCATGCCAAGTAGTGGGTGTAATAGTAGCAAGAGAAGTGGCAAGGCAGGTGGATGGTTGGGCTTGAGTGATAGGATAAAGGTCCTTTGTGCTCTCACATCTCGTTACAATGCTCCCCGTTCGAAGGTCCTTCACAAGAAAAACCAGAAGGATCAAACTCTATGGACAGTGGACACAGAATTATCAGAAGTGAATCTACGGACTGAAATTAAGTTTTTGATAATTTGTGGGACAAGGAATACATATCGAAAGACTAGGGGTTGATTGCGGAGGGTGGTGTGACCATAACCCGTTATTGGAAAACGATTGCCATTCCAGACTAAAGTATCATATTTAGTGCTTAAATTAAACAAGAGCAAGAGATTACTTGAGGAGTGAGTCATGTGAGATGTTGCACCGGAATCAATGTACCAAGCGTCATCAGGATTTTGAAAAGTCATGGTGGAGAACGCATTGTTGAGTTCAGTACCCCATAGGGAACTGGGGCTGCGGCGTATGCCTGTGGATGCTCATGGGGCTGTTGGGCAGAGACATAAGGCTACTAGGCCATGGGGCCTGTCGCGGACCGGTGTTGGGCCATAGGGCATGTCGCGGACCGGTGCTGGGCATGGGGTCCTGCTGTGGGGTACTGGGCGGGAGGCGAGGCCCACTGGCGCTACTAGGCCGAGAAGGCAGCCCAAGTTTAGAGACTGGGTAATGGGCCAGCCCATTAAGGCGTCCTTGGTTCGATTAGGGCTGCTGGTGGGTCGTGGACTGGGTATTGCGGTTGGAGTTGTCACCACGTCCACGGCCCCTGCCGTTCAAGCAGCCATGTCCAGCGTCGCATGGCTGATCTACTGCTGGGATGGCTCGTGAGACGCGCCAGAATCGGTGGATTGGGCCACAAAAGATGAGGCGGTGGAGGAATTGTCATTAGCCCTGTGTGACTCCTCTTTGTGCAGATTCAAAGGAGGGGAGTGTCTCCGTTTGTTGTATCATTGATGCAACAGTATAAAAATATGTGTTAAAAAGGCCCGATATGAGGCGAAGAACCAATTTTTGCTTCGACATGAGTTGATCAACGTGTTTACAAGTTGATCACGAAGATTTTTTAATTGCTGATAATAGGTGGTGATGTCTGAAAAATTGGAGAGGTGTAAGGCATTAAATTGATTTTCAAGATAGACTGCACGGGTATGTTTATTATCTTGAAAAATTATTGCTTTGAGGCGATCCCATGTTTCCTGTGCCGTAGAACCACGATATAATATTGTTTGTAATAAATCTGAAGAAATTGTCCCAAAATTCCACTTTTTGATAACAGAATCAAGACGTTGCCAGAGTGCCTCAGACACATCAGCAGGACGAGGTTTGGTGGGATCAATATGATCTAGAACATCATAAGCGTGATAATAAATCTCAAACAATTCAACCTAATTCGAATAATGCACCTTCTCACGATCAAGAATCAACGGTATATCGTTCTTGATATTGCTGACATATAACGCCGGGTGATGGTGGAGTTAACCGCAGGAGGAGGAGGGGGTGTCTGAGGGTTTGGAGTCTTTGGCCATGGTGGCGCACGGCGGGAAGGGGAGGAAGAGAGGTGGATTCGATTATTAGGAAAACCGAGTGAAAGCTAAGAGGATCGGAAAAAAAATCTTAAGAAGATTAGTGTAGCTGTGATATCATGCTAGATTTGGGTAAACTCCCTTGGTTGGAGAGTTTCCATTGATCATAATATATAGGTTACAACCTAAAGGATATCCTAAAGCTGGGATTGAAAACCTAACGGGGCCAAGTATATATGAACAAAACTTCAACCAGAGATGAACAAAACTACTTCAATAGAAAAGGCAACAAATCAACAGAGAAATCAACTCATAAATCAATAAAACACCCCAAAAATCAACAAATCAACCCAGAAATCAAGTATTATCCCAGAAAACGCCCACGAATTCATAGAAATAGGGTACTCCTAGAAAAGAGAACAGGTCAAATAAATCGTACACAACAGATCAAATATCCAGCCAAGAGAAAAACCAAGTAAATTAATTACCTAGAAAAACAGATCAAATTTCCAGCAATAATACCCAAAAAAACCAAGTAGAAATGAAATCAGCATAATCGTATCAACACAAACAAAAAGAAGAATAAATACATATCATTTCTTGGTTGAAAACGGTGAGAATTTTCCCTTCAATTCATACCAAGCTTCCTTCTCATCGAAACTGCATTCATTTGAGGGGCTTTGATTTATGGTTCTTTTTATCAGATTATGCAAATACAAACGACAATATCAAGTAAACTTAGTAACTTAGAACTACAAATCACATGCATTATTCCAACTCACTATATTAGGAATTTTATAATTAATAGAAAAAAAATTCAAAGAAAGCATACCTGATCGAATTAAGGTAGAATTTCTGAATTTGAAAGCTTCGTTTGAGAATTGGGGAGTTTGGGGGTTTAGAATATTTGGAGAAGATGAAAGAATTATGGAGGAGTTGAAGAAAGGAGTAAATTTTTTGGCCTAAAAGAATTTTTTTTTTAAAAAAAAAAGAAGAAAGAAGAAGATGAAAGTTCAGCACTTTCGTAGGGTTCAATGAGGTCTGAGGAAGTGAGGGAAGAATATAGATTGTGCGGAGTAGTAGAATAGAAAGTGAGTCAAAGAAAAAGAAAGAAAACATAGTCCCCAGCGTACTCGAACCCGCGACCTTCTTGTTGCATAGCTTCTTCCGCTTGTCCCCAGCGTACTCGAACTCGCGACCTTCTAGTTGCATAGCCTCTTCTGCTTGTCCCACTTGGCAGTAAGCCAAGGGAGTTTTTGTATTCTTAGTTGCAGTTTATTACTATATATTCTATAATCTGCAGGTTCCCAATTTAAAAAAATAAGTGCCGCGGGGTAGGGCCACAGGGGTTGGGCCCCTGCCAACCCCCATGTAGCTTCGCCCCTGAATATTAGGAAACCTATCTAGAGTAGAAGTGTAGATACAAAATATAATGCTAGTATATTTCATATGCTATCACTTTTCATAAATTAAAGGCTCTAAAAATGAAAAAATAATATAATTTAGAAAAGGATGCATCATCCTCTACATACATTTCGATACATGTTCCTATCATGCAACGATACCTACATCCACAAGGGACTTCAATGCAATCTTAGTTGATAGAAGTATCACAATTCCGTTGAGCCTTAAATATTTCCTAATTAGTTGGGTGTAAGACTCCACTAGTGGAAAAAAAAGGAAGGGTTGCGGTCAAAACAACCCTTAGGGCTGCGTTTTTGGCTCGCAGCCCTATCCGTAGCAGCCCTTCACAACGAAGGGATGCAGCTGCGTTTTTGGCCTAAACCGAAGCCCTTCGTTATGTGTGAAGGGCTGCGGTCTAGACCCAAAACCGCAGCCCTTCGGATTTTTTTTTAAAAAAAAATCAGTACCCCCAGCCCAGCCCTGCACCCCCAACCCCGCCCCCCCCCCGCACTCCCCGCACCCACACCCCCCCGCACCCCCACCTCAGCCCACCCCCCCCGCACCCCCACCCACACCCCGCACCCCCACCCCCACCCCACCCACCCCCTGCAGCCCTCGCACTCCCCGCACCCCATATCCCGCCCACCCCCTGCAGCCCCTGCACTCCCCCGCACCCCATACCCCAGCCCCACCCCCCGCACTCCCCAGCCCCTACACCCCACCCCGGCCCCCCCGCACCCCACCCCTAGCTAGGCCCCGCACCTCACCCCAGCCCCACCCCCGCAGCCCCCCGCACCCCAACCCACCCCCACCCCAGCCCACCCTCTCGCCATCCCCAACCCCCCGGTGCCGGCCACCCCGCACCCCACTAGCCCCCCTAGCCCAGCCCAACACCCCATCCTTGCACCCCACCGTGGCAGCCCCCCCCAACACCTCCCTTCGACACAAAAAAAAAAACCGATCGAATTGCAATATATTACAAGTTTTTCAACGTAATAATTAACTTTAAATATATATATTTAATAATGTAAAAAGTGTACATAGAATTGATATGTACCAACTATCTAATTATATCACGAAATCCACAAAAATGTATCATAAGCAATCATCACAAAGGTAGGTCGCCAACTTATCCCGAACTTCATTTAATTCCTCTATGGTGAAGGCCCTCAAACTTGTGTTATTCATATAAACCTTGCAAAACAACCAAGGAATAAACACATAATATAAGAATTCAATCATTTATCGTAGTTAATAGTAAAAAAAATGACATATACCTTCCCGAAATTCAATCAAAAACAAATGCAAGCGTAAAACTCTACACACTAGTTATATTATACCTATATTATCATGTTCAAAAATAAATTGGAGTTAAATGACTCGAGAAATAGGAATTGGACGCGAAAAGACAAAAATAGGCCTAAAATCACATTTACGTTCCCGAAATTCGACCAACAACAAATGCAAGCCTAAAAATCTACACAATAGTTACCTTATACCTCATATTATCATGTTGAAAAAGAATTTGGGGTTAAATGACTCGATAAGTACGAATTGGAAGCGAAAAAGCTAAAATAGGTCTAAAGTGACATTTACGTGTCCTTCCCTATACCAAATCCAAATACATTACCTTTTGTAGAATTTTTTAACACATTTCTCGTTTTGGGTGAAAACTTGGTCTCTATTTTAGTTTTCTAAATATTATGGCATTTGTCATAATATTGCAACTCCTACATAGCAGTAAATGATGTTGGCAAGTATTACTACAACATAGCATGGATTAACAATAAAGACTGTGAAGGGCCAACTTTTGTTTTGTTTTTTTTTCATGTTCTACTCTAATTTAAATTTTGCACGTATTACATAATCCACCTTGACCTTATATCTTTACTATTATACACTACTATATACAAAAAAATTATCATTTAATATCTTAATGGTTTTGTCTTTTTTTATATACTTTTGTTAGTTTACAAGATATTAATAAAAAAAAGGGACAAGATTGAATGAATTGATCAAAATTAACTTGTAAATAATTGAATTTTGAAAGTTATGGCATTGTAATATAAACTAGCTGTGTTTCAACTGACATAGAGATTTCGTGATTGAGTTAAAATACACTACATAAACGAATAATAAATAACAATGGAGACACAAAGGAGTTTCAACGTAGTACAATCTCTACTCTGAGATCTACATCCACCAAATTCATTAATAGTGAATACTCTAATACTTCTCTCAAGGTACAAGTCTTCAATATTAACTCTAGTAGTGCTACTCAACACTTAGTTATAAGTGTTGCTAAGTTGAATCAAATACACACTCATATACCCGTATTGGTTTTTTTTTGGTCCTATAAACTTGCAACTTCGTAAACCGGTTAACCAATTAAGGTTTCCCTCCTAAATCTATCAATTGCCCCCCTAAACCCCCATTACAGTAAACTCTCCATCTTCTTCCTTCTTCCTTCTTCCTTCTTCTTTCTTCCTTCTGTTTTCTTCTTTTGCGCCATCCTTCCTGCCTCCATTGGCATGACCCCCAGTCCAAAATCATCTCTATAAATTGTTGACAAAGCTTTGATCCACAGGAATAATGCCTCACCTCCAAACTTCACGAACTGGAACATGGATGCATCACTTGATCCAATCTGCTATTGGCGGTGCGCTAGGTAATGACCATGTCATCTTCATTTGTCTCTTCTCAAGCCCAACTCCTCTAATGAAAATAAGTTTAACCAAAGTTTTTGCAATCTATTTAGCTGTCAGAATTACCATGAGTAATGAATCTCTTAGAAATAATCAATTCATATTTGGCAGAACGGAGGGAGCGTAAGAGAGAAAGAGATGAATTTGAAAAAAAAATTAAAAAATAGTTAAAACCGGGTACATACCCAATGTAACCGGTAAATGTTAACATAGGACAAAAAAAGAGACCATGTGAAAAGGTAGGATTATTATAGAATAATCCAAAGGTGGAATTATTTTTGGCAGATCGGACAAAGGTGGGAATATTCCTGTCCATTTTTCCTAAAATTATTTACTTTCAAAAATTATGTCCAAAATCCTTTGTCTTATATGAATTTATTATTAAAAAACATGTTTACTCTAAAATTTGTACTAGTGACTCTAGTAGTCATAAATAATTGTTATTGTTTTTCCAACCTAGTGCACCAAGTGCATAAAGTTAAGCTATTTATTTTTACATATGCTCAACAAAACTGATATATTTGGCATAGTCAATTAAGGATATAATCCTCATAATTATATCTAAGGAGATCGGGAGTAAGATGGAATTATCATATATGGAATTAGATATCAGTTATGAGAAAATATCCTTAATTAACTATCATGTTTATGAGTTCTGTTCAGTAGGTAAACATAGAATAACTAAACCTATGCACTTGGTGCATGGGTTAGAAAAATCCTAACTACAATAATAAGTTTTAAACAATATTCATTTGTAGTATGTATATTGACATATAACCAAGTTAATCACCATTATATAGTTTGCTATGTAGAATAATCTATCTATTCTTCAATTTTCCTTTATCAAAGATGAGCATCTTACTTTCCCACAACAAACAATGCATCACAAGAACATATACAAGAACACATGATACAAAATAGAGAAGGGTGTATCATCCTCTCATACACTTCGATACATGTTCCTATCTGGCAACGATACCTACATCCATAAGGGACTTTAACGCAATCTTAATTGATAGAAGTATCTCAATTCCATTGAGCCTTAAAATATTTTTTAATTAGTGTGGTCTAAGACTCATGTCCTTCCCTAGACCAAATCCAAATACATTACCTTTTGTAAAACTTTTGAACACATTCTCTCTTTTTGGGTGAAAACTTGGTCTCTATTTAGTTTTCTAAATATTATGGCATTATTCATAATATTGCAACTAATACATAGCAGTAAATGATGTTGGCACGTGTTATTACTACATAGCATGGATTAACAATAAAGACTGTGAAGGCCAATTTTCGTTTTTTCATGTTCTACTTTAATTTAAGTTTTGCACGTATCGTGTAATCCACTTTGATCGTATATTTTGACTATTATATATATAAAAAAAAACTTATCATTTAATATTTTTTTTGATCAGAAGATTAAGTCAGCCCAAGGGCTAACCCCTACAAGGCTACTAGCCTGTAGAAAACACCAACACATTGGCTGGTAAGGCATGCATAGCATGCTAAAGAAACACCCCAGCATAATGCTGGGGGTAAGGATCGAACCCCTGACCTCAGGGGCCAAGGGGGAGTGCTCTATCCACTTGAGCTAACTCCTATCCTTAACTTATCATTTAATATGTTAATAGTTTTTTCGTTGTGTATATATGTATTTTTGTTAATTACAAAATACTAATAAAAAAGGGACAGATTAAATCAATTGATTAAAATTAACTTATAAATGATCGGATTTTGAAAGTTATGACATTGTAACGTGCACTGTGTTTCAACTGACATAGAGATTTCGAGATTGAGTTAAAATACTCTGCATAAACTAATAGTTTATAACAATGAAGACACTAAAGAGTTTTAGCGTGGTTCAATATCTACTCTGTAATATACATCCACTAAATTCACTAATAATGAATGCTCTAATACCTCACTCAAGGTACAAGTCTCCAATATTAACTCTAGCCGCGCATCTTGCATAAAACCGGCCACACGCAAAATTATAGGTGTGGCCGCGTGCAAGACACCATGTTAGCCCTTTAGCTCATTTTCAAATGGTCATATCTCACTCGTTGCTCATCGGAATCGAGCTTTTAACCAGGCGTTGGAAAGCTATCGAGCCAAATTCTCATCTCCAACTTGAATCTTCCCAAAATATTAAGTGTGCTATAAGATATGACCTTTTGAATTTGACCCTTGTGCACAAACCCTTATGAACAAATGGAGTTACTTGTATGAATATATAGTTACTCTTGGCAATAAAAAGGGTCTTACTCTTATAAACAAATGTGGTTACTTTTATTACAAAAGGGAATACTAATCAGTTTACTTTTATGAACGAATGAGGTTACTCATATGAAGAAAATGAGTTACTTTTGTGAACAATTGGGATTACTTAATCAAATTATTGGGTCATCCTATGATTAAATAAGGTTAATATTGTGAACTAATAAGGTTACTCGTATGAAAAAATGAGGTTACTTTTGTGAACAATTGAGGTTACTAGTATGATTAAATAGAGTCATCTTATTATTTAGTAAGGTTACTTATATGAAAAAAATGGGGTTAGTTTAGTGAACAATTGGGGTTACTTGTATGATTAAATAGTTAAGTGAGGTTGCTTTTATGAACGATTGAGGTTACTCGTATGAAAGAACGAGGTTACTCGTATGAATAAATGGGGGTTAATCGTACGATTAAATAGCATCAGCGTATGATTAAATGAGGTTACTCTTATGAACGAATGAGTTTACTCGTATCAATAAATGGGGTTACTCATTTGGATAAATGAGTTTACTAATCAGTTTACTCTTTTGAATGAGGTTACTCGTTTGAATAAATGCGGGTATTTTTGTGAACCTTTGGGGTTACTCGTATGATTAAATAAGGTTACTCTTATGATTTATTGATGTTACTTGTATAAATAAATGATGTTACTAATATGAATAAATGAGGTTACTTGTATGAATAAATGAGGTTACTAGTATGATTATAACATTTTTTAGGTTATACAAAAATTGGACATTTCTTTACTAGTCATATCTTAGTTGTTCTACGAAATGCCTCATAGAATTCTCCAACTTCTACTGATCTTTTCCGACTTAAAATGATTATTTCTTCTTTCTTTTTAAAAACATTTGAGACGACATGTATAAACTCATATCTAGCTCCACCAAAGCTTGAACTTTGGGGAAAATTATCAATTAGTACAATCTCATAATAAACATCTATCTCCCACCTAGTGTAACGCCTCGGAAATACATAACCTTAATCAGCAGCGGAATCATAACTTAAGCTTATGGGTTAGGGCCCACTATTAATATGATAGCCTAAAATGATCTCTTAAACATACATGATCAATAATAATTCATAAAGACTACCCTTAATACAGAGTATTCTACATATCCCAAATTTATACAGAGTAAGTTCAACTTAATCTTTCCTGTAGCATCCTTGACATAACTGATCGTGCGCTATCTTCATAATACCTGAATAATTTCATGATATAGGGCAAAAGGGAAAACACAGAAAATAACCTAAAATGAGTTGAGTAACTTGACTCCAGCCCGTAAAACGGTTTTAGTTCGTAAACATTTTCATGCAGAGGCATATATCACATCATATGGGTAATTGTTCGGAAATACTATCGGAAACCATTATCATTGAATAGTCTGCCGACAAAGACCAATTGCATGAGCATATTTCATTGGCAAGTACAGGTTTTGGACATAGCATTAACATTATCATATGACCCTTTTGGTCCGTGTTCATTCGTATATCGAACATAATTCCTCCACTTGTAACTTGCCCATTTACCAGTTCATTTCATAACGCCAAGCCAGCAGAACCATCCACTTTTACAATTTTGCATATATTCATATTTACGAACAACACCCATAAATCATGATAACTAGATTCCATAAGCCATAACATCATCGTTCATAGTATACATGGACATCGTTAAAACATAATGTATCTCATCGTGCTACATATAAATTAGTAACACATATTCATCATATCACATAATCATCATCACAACATCATGTAGACACATTCGAGCATATCATTACACATAACTTATACGGGCATGCATAGATGCTGGACATAAAGGTTACCTTATACGCTATTCTTTTTCTTACTCCTTAAGTATCATCATAACTTAGTCTCCAAGAACCATCATTCGTAACCTCAAAGTTATAACAACATAACCCATAATTAGGAATTATCCTTAACCAAATGATACTTCCTTATATCACCTCCAATTTGTATAACTCCAAAGTGTCATAATATAACCCATGATTAAAATTACTCAAACGGAACTAAGTAAGGGAATTTGTCGATAAGTCAATTTATTTGAACTCCTTTAATTTGTAATACTTAAAACATTTGTTTGAAAATACCAATAACATATATTAATTAATGAATTTCAACATAAAAACATTTATAACCATTTCCTATATTCATTCAAAAATGAAAATATTTAGTTTAGCATAACTTAATAAGAAAATAAGAGTAACCCAATTAAAAGAGTTAAACCAAGTAGCTTATTTAAGTAAATCAGATTTCAAGCCCAATCAAATTCATGCAACAATTAAACTAATAGACTTAATAAGAAACTAAATCAGTTTAGTATTTACAAAGTTAGCGCATCTAATATGAATATAAGTTAATACTACCTCCATTTTCTTTTAATTTACTCACTTCACTTTGGGGGAGAACCAAGGAGAAAGTGCAAAAGTATGAGAGATAAACTGAAAAGGTGGAGAGAGAAATTGAAAAGTGAGAGAGAGAAATTAAAAAGGGGGTTGAAATATTAAAATGTGGATGACATGGGTGGAAAAAGAGGAGAAATTAGATATGACATATTACCAAAAATAGAAAGGGTAACAGTGTGTAGATTAAAAAGAAACAAACCAAAAAAAAAAGCGTGTAGATTAAAAAGCAACGGAAGTAGTATTTGGTAGTTTAAGTAAATCAGTTTTTAAGGCCCAAAACTCAATCTATCTAACATTATTAAATTGGGCTTGAATCAAAAAGTCAGAATTAAAAACAAAGAGGTATGCTATACCTCTGCTACTAAGAGCAGCGACGAACGAGCAAAGGGGAAGGGAGGAAAGCTCCGACAGTGGTGACAGAACAGCGGCGAGAAGAAGCAGCAACGCACGGCGGCAGAAGGCTGGCAGCGTTCGTCGGTGGAGCAGCGAACAAGAGGGACGAACAAGCAGTAGCAGAGCAGACGAAGCGAAGGAAGCGAGTAAAGGGTGCTGAGCGCGACTGTTGCGGTGGACTGTCGAAGGTTTCCGATGTTCAGAGGAGTGGTGGTGCACCATAGGTGGTGCGCAAAATGGTGGTGGTGTAGCGCACGAGAGAAGCGAAATGGGAGGTGAAGCTTATTCTGATTTTTGGTGCGATTTTAATGCCCAATTCAATGGGTTTTTATAGCTAAAGTTAGGGGAACAAAATGGAGGTGAATTAATTGTGATTGGTTGATAAACACCTTGGGGAGCAAGGATAGGAGACAAAGAGGAGAGAAGGTAGAAGAAGGAAGTGGTGATGTCGGTTTGTCGAGAGATTGAAGAAGCTGAACCTCAGTTTTCTTACTTTCTTTCTTTTTTCTTATTTTCTTTTGGTGAGAAAATAAAATGTCAAACTTTGACCCTTTTACAAGTGTTGGGTTTTGCTAAATTTGGGTTTCAAAATATCAACATTGGATTTTGGCTAAAAATCTTTAACTCACAAATCATATAAGAAAACATATAGGATTTTCTTATTAAATCTAAAAACTATACTATAAAATCGTTTATCATACTAAATATCATTTTTCGTAATATTCAAGTAAATATAGTTAGATTTAGAAAATGATCTTAATCATAATCATTTCGGAAAAATTTAGGACGCAATTAAGCTAATGAACATGATTAAAGGCTAATTAAACGAGATTAAGGTTCGGGGTATTACATCCTCACCCCGTTAGAAAAGTTTCGTCCTCGAAACTTGTAGTCTGAAACTTAAGGTCGTTCTAAATCTCCGTATATCACCTCAAAAAGCCATTCGAGTTCTAAGTTCAAAATTTCCTCTCTTAACTTCTAATAACCCAAACGATCATCAAAATTTAATCTCAACTTCCTTATAATCTAAATTCCCAAAGGATCACACCTAGGCGGTGCAAAGTCTAAGACTCCGCACTTCCGGCTAGGTTTCAGCTCTGATACCACTCTGTAACGCCCCGAAAATACATAACCTTAATCAGCAGCGGAATCATAACTTAAGCCTGTGGGATAGGGCCCACTGTTAATATAATAGCCTAAAATGATCTCTTAAACATACAAATGATCAATAATACTCCCTCCGTCCCAGAAAGATCTGAACACTTGTTGGGACACGTAATTTAAGGTGATAAGTTGTAATGTAGTTATCAAATGTTATTTTATTTAGAAAGTAGATGTGATATGAGTTGGTGAGGTATTTTTTATTAGAGGAGAGAGAAAGTTGGGTATCTTTTTATTGATAAAAGGTAGAATGTGGGCCAAAGATGTGTAAAAGAAATAATATTTTAATAGTGGGACCATGCCAAAAATGAAAGTGTTCAAATTAATTTGGGACAAACATAAAAGGAAAGTGTTCAGACTATTCTGGGAAGGAGGGAGTAATTCATAAAGATTACCCTTAATATAGAGTATTCTACATATTCCAAATTTATACAGAGTAACTTCAACTTAATTTTTCTTGGAGCATCCTTGACATAACTGATCCTGTGCTATCTTCATAATACCTGAATAATTTCATGAAATAGGGAAAAGGGAAAACACGAAAAAAAAAAAATGAGTTGAAAACTGAGTAACTTCACTCCAGCCTGTAAAGACGATTTTAGTTCGTAAACATTTTCATGCAGAGGCATATATCACATCATATTGGTAATTATTCGGAAATACTATCGGAAAACATTATCATTGAATAGTCTGCCGGTTAGGACAATTTGTGTGAGCATAGTTCATTGAGAAGTATAGGTTTTGGACATAGCATTAACATTACCATATAACCCTTTTGGTCCGTGTTCATTCGTATATCGTAAACATACTTCCTCCACCTGTAACTTCTCCATTTACAAGTTCATTTCAAAAAGCCAAGCCAGCAGAACCATCTACTTTTACAATTTTGCATATATTCATATTTTCGAACAACACCCATAAATCATGATAACTAGATTCCATAAGTCATAACATCATCGTTCATAGTATACATGGACATCGTTAAAACATGATGTATCTCATCATGCCACATATAAATTGTAACACATATTCATCATATCACATAATCATCATCACAACGTCATGTAAACACATTCGAGCATATGATTACACATAACTTATACGGGCATGCATAGATGCTGGACATAAAGTTACCTCATACGCTATTCTTTTTCTTACTACTTAAGTATCGTCATAACTTAGTCTCCAAGAACCGTCATTCGTAACCTCAAAGTTATAACAACATAACCCATAATTAGGAATTATTCTTAACCAAAAGATACTTGCATATATCACCTCCAATTTTTATAACTCCAAAGTGTCATAATATAAGCCATGATTAAAATTACTCAAACAGAACTAAGTAAGGGAATTTGTCGATAAGTCAATTTATTTGAACTCCTTTAATTTGTAATACTTAAAACATTTGTTTGAAAATACCATTAACATATATTGATTAATGAATTGCAACATAAAAACATTTATAACCATTTCCTATATTCATTCAAAAATGAAAATATTTAGTTTAGCATAAATTAATCAGAAAATAAGAGTAACCCAATTAAAAAAAAAAACCCAGTAGCTTAATTAAGTAAATTAGATTTCAAGCCCAACCAAATTCATGCAACAATTAAACTAACAGGCTTAATAAGAAACTAAATCAGTTTCGTATTTACAAAGTTAGCCCATCTAATATGAATATAAGTTAATATTAGGTAGTTTAAGCAAATCAGTTTTTACGGCCCACTGAGTCCGTCAATGGTGCGCACGAGTGTAGGAATTGGATGGTGCGCACCATCCAAAACGCACCAAAAAACAAACAAAACACGGAAAACTGGAAACAAAAAATAACCCAATGAACATCTTCAATATTCCACTGAACAGTTAAAAATTTACCACATGGGAACCTTTTTTGAATCAACAATATGTTAATGCAGTGAACATCTGTTCATCTCCAAAGAACATATAAGTAATGACAACATAAACATTTATCACAATGAACATATAAGTAATTTGAAAGAACATTTTGAAGACTTGGATGAACAAACTAACATTTGAATCAACAATATGTTAATGAAGTGAGAAATGAACAATAGTAAATCCCACAAATGTTTATTCCAAAATTACAAATGTCCAGTGAAAATTAGCGTGTGTTCATTAGACTACAATGTCCATTGGAATAATCTTGATGTTTATTGGTTTACATGAACAATAGTAAATACCACAAATGTTTATTCCAAAATTGCAAATGTCCATTGAAAATTAGCGTGTGTTCATTAGACTACAATGTCCATTTGAATAATCTTGATGTTTATTGGTTTACAACGCACATGAAGTGAAAAATTTGAGGAAAGAGAAATTGAAGTGGGTTCAACAAATGTTCATTGGAAAACTGCATATGTTCATTGCAGACCGTTTAAACGCTACGTTTTAAAGCGTGCGCACATGAAGCACCATACTTCCGTGAGTACCTTCGAATTTTCGCCAAAACTCAATCTATCTAACAATATTAAATTGGGCTTGAATAAAAAAGTCAGAATTAAAAACAACGAGGTATGCTATACCTCTGCTACTAAGAGCAGCGACGAACAAGCAGAGGGGAGGGGAGGGGAGCAAAGCTCCGGCAGTAGTGACGGAACACCGGCGAAAAGAAACAGAAACGCACGGCGGCAGAAGGCCGGCGGCGTTCATCAGTGGAGCAGCGAACAAGAGGGACGAACAAGCAGCAGCAGAGCAGACGAAGCGAAGGAGGCGAGTGAAGCAAGAAGGGGTGCTGAGCGCGACTGCTGCGGTGGACTGTCAAAGGTTTTCGATGTTCATAGGAGTGGTGGTGCACCATAGGTGGTGCGCAAAATGGTGGTGGTGCAGCGCACGAGTGAAGAGAAATGGGATGTGAAGCTTATTCTGATTTTTGGTGCGATTTTAATGCCCAATTCATGGATTTTTATAGCTGAAGTTATGGGAACAAAATGGAGGTGGATTAATGGTGATTGGTTGATAAACACCTTGGGGAGCAAGGGTAGGAGACAAAGAGGAGAGAAGGTAGAAGAAGGAAGTGGTGATGTCGGTTTGTCGATAGATTGAAGAAGCTGAACCTCAGTTTTCTTACTTTCTTTCTTTTTTCTTATTTTCTTTTGGTGAGAAAATAAAATGTCAAACTTAGGGCCGGTTCGTTATCGTTTTTTATTTTCAGTTTTCAGTTTTTTTTGGAAAATAAAAACAAAAAACAGAAAACCATAAAAAGTGGTTTTCACTTTTTAGTTATCAGTTTTCAAAATCATCATGTGTTGGGTTTTGCTAAATTTGGGTTTCAAAATATCAACATTGGATTTTGGCTAAAAATCTTTAAATCAAAAATCATATAAGAAAACATATAGGATTTTCTTATTAAATCCATAAACTTTACTATAAAATTGTTTATCATAATAAATATCATTTTTCGTAATACTGAAGTAAATATATTTATTTTAGAAAATGATCTAAATCATAATAATTCGGAAAAATTTAGGACGCAATTAAGCTAATAAACATGATTAGTAGCCCAACGCCAGTAGTTATAATCCTATAATTATCATTAAAAATTGTAGACGTCTCTCTTTTGGAAAAATTGACATGAATAATCTCAACTTTAACATGTCTTGTCAAAATAATCCCAACTTTGGATTATTCCATAATATTCCCAACTTTTAAGGAAACCTTCTCAAAATAAGCCAAACTATCCTTTTGCTTGCCTAGACTAATCCATTTTAATTAGGTCTATAATAGATTGAAAATTAATAGTTTCGATTATTTTGAGAATGTACCCTAAAGTTGGGATTATTCTAAAATAATTCAAAGTTGGGATTATTTTAAGAAGACTGATAAAAGTTGGGATTATTCATGTCAATTTTTTCCTCTCTTTTTGCGTACGGTCTCATATTATTGGATGGTACCTTAGATAATTGGAATTCAGTTGCCAAACACCAATTGGAGACTCGATGGGATATGATTTGATTTGATCATGAATACTTTTTATTTTTTTTTATTTTTTTTGTATTTCTTACAACTTTTAAAGTTAGTCGTTCACGCAAGTTTTACAGGGTACGACTTTGTTTGGGGAAGCATTTTAGTTACTTTAAATGATACGATACTAACATATTTTAGGTGCTAATATGATTAGTAGTGTTTGGGAAGTAATTAAAATAAAATTTCAAGTGATTAAAATGACTTAGGCCTCGTTCTTTTAGACTGAGAGAAACTGAACTGAACTGAACAGAGAGAAACTGAATTGCAGAGAGAAACTGAACTGAACTGAAATTAATTGAACTGAATTGAACCGAACCGAAAATAAGACCAAAAGAACAGGGCCTTAAATGATATGTTAGAACTTTTACCTTTTCAAAATCAGGTGACTGAAATTCCATAAAATCTTTTAAAAGTTTTGATAAAAAACCAATTTTGCCAAAATAGCTATCAAATTATGTAACTAATTTTGCCAAATAGTTAAACTAATCAGCTATTTTATCAGTTCCAATACCTTATGAGTTTAAGCTTTATCATATCAAATTCAGTTAACTTATCAATTTCACTTTATTTTTATCTAGTATTGCCAAACAGAGCCTACATATTATGATTTTTTTTTTGCAAGAGAGGGGCAAGAACCATATGAAAATATAATAGATAAATGAAAAGCAATAAAAGAAATATGATTTTAATTAACTTGTTCCTTTTTCTAGTCTAACTTCCTTCTAAAATTTCGTACTAATAAGTTTTTATGCAAGTATTTATAAATACAACTAGTATTTCGGCCCGGACGATTCTCCGGTTCAGTTACAATTATCAAATATAGTATTATACATAAATTTCATAATTGATTTTATTAGCTTTTCGTAGTATTTTGTCTATTGCAAAATTGGAAAATGGACAATATGGCATGATGAGTTGTTTAAAAAAAAAAAATCTAAGGAGTTGGGGATAAAAAATAACAATTTCAATGGAATTAGGGTAAAAGAATGTTATTACTTGATAAAAGTGTTAGAGATCAAAAAGTTTGTCTATGTCTTTATAATTACATATAATTATAAGACCTTATTATGTTTTACTTTGAAACATTAAGCATTAAAATTGTAGTGGATTAGTGGTTAAACACTCAGATTTCCTTTCAAAGGTCTTGTGTTCGAATCCTAGTAACTACACATTGTTTATATTTTTTTAATGAGATTATAAACATGTGTATTAGAAGCTTCAAATGAGTGTCACGTGGCACAATTCTTTTGATGGGAACGCCTTTTAATATATTTGTATAGATTAGCTGAGTCTCATAACACATGTAACGGTATATACAACATATATTTTTCCATCCATTTTATATACATAATTACTATTAGGAAAAATTGTCAATATAAAATTCAAGTCTTCAGCTTGGTTCTCATATTAATCACAAGTTTGATTTATTTCTAGTTAATTCAAATCTAGAGGGTTTCTACCATATTGGTTATATGAGAATCGATTTTTCAGCGATTACAAGTTATGTTAACTTGATAAAATTGGTTTGTACGATAATATTTTAGTGCTTCTTCTCATATATGATAACTGATTTTTTTTGTACCAAAGTTCTAACATGTTTAATGTTTCTTGTTGGAATTTTCCATAGGGTATCCTTGTATTTGTCGAAAATTTACATTGTACCTTTATGTTTTTCTAAAGGAAAAATTGACAAGAGCGGTCCCAACTATGGCCGGTCCGTCATAAAAGGTCCTAACTATGGACTATTCCGTAGCAGGCCCAACTATTGCATGTATTTGATACACGTGGTCCTTCCAGGTTACTCACAGGCCCGGCCCTGTGCCGGTCCAAAATGGGACTCAGCACAGGGCCTCACATGCAAATGGGCCAAATGGGGCCCCAAATTTTGAAAAAAAATTGCTTCTCTCACTGTACTGTATTCTCTGTTCTCTCTCTCTCTCCTCTCTCCTTACTGAAATCAGTAAGAGGATCAGTACCACACTTCCCTGTCCTCCTCTCTCTCCTTACTTTCCCCCCCCCCCAAAAATCTCTTAACTTTAATCTCTATCCTTACCTCTTTCTCTCTCTTCTTACTTTCCCCCCCTAAAGGCCTAAACCTCTGAACTACTTTATCACCATTTCGTTGAAAATAAAAATATCATTGTTTTAATAGAGAGAATGAGTGCAAGAGAGGATTCGCATGCCACAAAATCCGACCAGCGGACACCATTTTCCGACGAACCGCGAACGTTTTGATGGAGTATGGACTTGAATCTGATTTCTTATCTCTTGGTCACAACGCATGTATGTGGGTAGGTTTTCCATCTTGTAATTTTAATCTTTTTTATTTTTGAAATACTACATTGTCACTTTCTACATATTGGGATCTTGTAAAATCTGATTAAAATTTTCAAAATTGTTATCTTTTTTTGTTGTTGATGTTGATTTTGATGAGTGTTCAGCTTAATTTTGTATATTAGGAAAAAAATTGTCACTCTAAAAATTCTTATCTTTTTGTTTGAATTGATTATGCTCGCTTATTATATGATTTAGCTGAATAAATATGATATAATAAATAACAATGTCTAATTGTGCTATAATAATGAGCTTAATGAGAATTGGTTGCGTTAATTAACTTAATTTTGCAGATGATTAAACTGGGTTCATTTTTATCAAAGAAAAAAACTGAATTCATTGTTAATTATTGATTGAATTTGTTCTCCAAATGCTCGAGTTCGCCAGAGCAATAACTGAGTCGAGAAACGGTAGATCTTTGCCTCTTGCAGGTGGATTTTTTTAGTGAATTCTTATGTGGGTTTTTGAATCTGGGTTTTTTTTTTCTCAATTTGGATAATCTCGTTGAAGATTCTTAGTGATTTTTATCTGGGTTTTGTGTGTTTGAAGAATGTGGGTTCTTTTTAATTTTGTTGAGTTTGAGATTTTTTAAAATATGTTTTTAGTGATTTATATATGTTTTTAGTTATTTAATTGTGCCTTTCAATATGTTTGAATTTTGAAACAACTTAGAAACCCATAAGATAGATTTAATAAGGGCCTATTTTTCGACATCAGCACATGGCCTCACTATTGTTTGGGCCGGGGCTGGTTACTCATCGGTAGAAACCGGTAGAACCCATCACGTGATTGTTACTAACTGCTGCACGTGTTTTGTCAATAAAAACCCCTATTCCCCTGTTCTTCCATTTACTTCTTCTCCTTCTTTCTACAATTTCCTCTTCTGAAATCTCCAATTTCCTCTCTAATTTCCTCTCTAATTTAATTAAGATCTTAATACCTACAATCAATTAAAACCCCAACAATCACTACAAATAAAATTGTAACTAAAAATGTCCAAAATTCAACATCACAATTCACACCAATCAAAATCAAACAAAAACCGAATCTGCAATGAAAACTAGAGAGAAGGAACAAGGAGAGAGAAAAACGCAAACGAGAATGAAGGGAGGTAAAAGAAGCCCTATACAAGAGGTAAATCTATGGGTGCGGTGACAACCACCGAAGATGAAGGTGTTTCTTGCGGTTGTTGCAGCTATGGCCGCACTTGTTTTCCTTCGTATGGTGGTTCATGATCACGATAATCTCTTTGTTGCCGCTGAAGCTGTTCACGCCATTGGTATTGCTGTTCTCATCTTCAAGCTCACCAAAGAGAAAACTTGCCGCTGAAACTTGCGCTGAAGCTGTTCACACCATTATTGAAGTATATGATGTAATATGTTAACTTTAATTATCAATTGTTTGATTGTATAGTAATTAACTCTTGTTTCTGACTTGTTGTATTATTATTTTGGATATAGAGTTTAGCTAGTTGTTAGAAGCATCAGGTTTGCTTGTTAATGGATCAAGTACTAGATTGCTTGTTAATGGTGATGTAATCCAAAAACCTTCGGTTGCTCCTTCATTGTTTGAAGAGGATGTTGAGTTTGTTGGTGTTGAACCTGAGGTTACCGAGAAAGCAATGGAACAATTTTCGAGAATCCCACCAAAAATAATCGAAATGGCTCGTAAAATCCCTAGTATCAGATACCTATAAGTTAAATCATCGTTGTTCTTGAATTTTATTGCATTGCTTCTCTGCAATCATAATTTTGCTGCATTTGGTTCACCCAATTTCCTGAAGATTTGATTTTTCAGGTTGTAAAATCTAACAATTGAAATGGGTTTTTTTGGGTTTTGACAATTTGGTGCAGGGAAGAAAGAGAATTATGGATAAGGAAAAAAGTTGAGATGAAGATGGTGATGGGCGTGGTATGTTGTCTGTTTACCATGGAGGAGGTTTGAAGAATAGGGGAGGGAGAGGGGGGTGACAGGGGAGGAAGAAGGGAGGTGAGAGAATCGGGAGGAAGAAGAGGGAAAAACAGGCAAAAATAATGTTTTAAGAAAATTTAACCGGTAAAACTGGTTGCTAGTCAACAAGGATCACGTGTGTCAAATACATGCAATAGTTGGCCTGCGCCCTGCTATGGAGTAGTCCATAGTTGGGACCTTTTATGGCGGATCGGCCATAGTTGGGACCGCTCTTGTCAATTTTTTCTTTTATAAAAGTATATAAGTTTACTATGATTTTAGAAGTCTCTTAATAATAACCCTACTGCTAAGATGTGTCATGTACTCCTGTGTCATTATTCTATTTCAGGATTTCAAACTATTTAATTTGTCAATTGTCTTGGTATGTGGTCACTGGTTGGAGATTAATTTAAGCATATTCTTTGCTAATTTATAGCATGAACACGAGGTGCAAAAATATAATCCTCAACAAATCTTTATTAATGATGGGTAGTCTATCCAGTGGGTAGATGAAGTTTTTTCCTCCTGGCATACCACTAGACAATCTATCTATACTAATGTATTAAAAGGTGTTCATCAACAAGGTACTGTGCCACGTGACGCTGTCCCTTAGAGTTTTGACTTCACATATTCCATATGCAATAAAAAAATTAGATTATACATGGTATAAGATTTGATCCCATGACCTCAAGCTTGTGTAATAATGTCTTAAACCACTAAACAAAATAATATTTGGTGTTATAATTTCAATGTAAAATACTAATAAATGAAATATATAAGTACCCGGAACATAATTAAATCGACTCTCATTCTCATAATGAGATAGGAATGCGTAGACCATTTATGTAACAAAATTTATTAACTAATGAAACAATAAGGAGTAAGCAATAAGGAGTAATTAACAATGAAACAATAAGGACATCAATGAAACAATATTAAAACCACCGTCCACATAGGTACTAAAATGGAAAATGATGAAGCTGACGAAGAATAAAGACCACACCCCAAATAAAGAATCAGCAATCAACTTAAAACAATTACACACGCACAACTTGAGCACTAAAAACCACATGGTGTACTGAAATGGAAAAAAATGATGAAGCTGAGCAGGAACAGAAAAACCACACCCCAAATAAAAGAATCAACTTGTCACAATTATACACGCACCATTGGAGCACTAAATTACATAGAACCAGTATACAAGGGTGATGTGATAGATGCAATTAACGAAACAAATAATTAATGAACAATTAACATAAGAATTAACGTGGTTCACTAACAATGTGTTAGCTATGTCCAAAGGCATAGAAGAAACGATTTTATTAGGTTTAGGAGAGCGTATAGATTACATAATATATGGAGGCAAAGGTTAATAATAGGGTTTATATAGTACCCTACTAATTAACCAAAACAGATGGGCCTAAACCCGAAACTAAAATAAACTCGGTATACTAAAGAACATATACCGAAAAGTCCGGGGGCATTGCCCCCTAACCCTCCATCAGGGCGTTTCACCCTTCGACCCCGTGCTAGTTTAATTCTAGCGCCAGATAATTAATTCAAGGCATAATTCAAGAAAAGGGCTCAATGAAGAGAGGCAAACCTATAAACATTTTTAGGAGTCAGAATGAAAGGGGTTGCAAGATATGAACAAATTAAGGTGCAAAAATCTATATAAAATTAGGGCAAATAATTTTTGTAGGAAACAAGGATGAATAATATAAAAAGGAAAGCACCACCAATGTTACTAATCAATCAAGGATTACTAGTAGTTAAGTGTACATGTACATAAACCCTAGCCTCCTCCTCTCCCCTCTCTCCTCAAAAAACCCTAATCCTTTTCTTATAGTTCAAGGTTGCCACCATCCTTTCGATGGTGGTAAGCCTCCAATTCTTCTTTTTTATTCTAGTTTTTATTGTTTTTGTTCTTAATAATCTTCCAATCTCTATCTTTTTGAGAGTTTTCTATCCAATTTTTGAGTTATTTCTCTCCTTTCATGGAAGTTTGGAGTTTGGTTTTATTCTCTTCCCAGGTGGAATTTAAAAAAATGGTATGAGAAATTGTTCTTATTGGTTGAAGTTCAAGACCATCAACATCGAGGTATTGGAAATTCGGATGCGGTCAATATGGTTAAATCAAGAATTTTCTTCCCCAAACTATGTCAGAATGATAGACTTCCTTGTGATTCATCAAATAAAAAGGGGTTGCGCTGTATTGCTCACTCTGGTTCATTGTAGTTTCGTCGAAGACGAATTTGATTTCATCTTGTCTGATTATATCTTATTTTTCTTTAATACGTATTGTAGATGCCGTTTGACCTTCAATTAATGATATTTTCTCTATAGAAAAAAAAGTCAACGAATACTAGTAGTTGTGTAACATCTTCACCTTTAAATATCACTATTAAATAGGGCTGATTAACAGATCAGGTCAGGTCATGTTCAGGTTCGGGTTAATAATAAACGGGTTGAACATGACCCAACCCAAACCTAACCCGTTTATTAAACGGGTTGCAAAACTCAACCTTGATCCGACCTGTTTATTAAACGGGTTACCCATATAACCCGTTTAACCCATTTACATATTTATTACTATTAAATTTTTATTCAAATTTATTAGTTTTCAACAATAAATTCACATAAAAGTATGCATGATTAGATTTTCTTTTCAATTTTTGTGTTCTACAATTACTCCCTCCGTCCCAGAAAGATCTGAACACTTGTTGGGACACGTAGTTTAAGGTGATAAGTTGTGGTGTGGTTATCAAATGTTATTTTATTTAAAAAGTAGATGTGATAGGAGTTGGTGGAGTATTTTTTTATTAGAGGAGAGAGAAAGTTGGGTAACTTTTTATTGATAAAAGATAGAGTGTGTGCCAAAGATGTGTAAAAGAAATAATATATTAATGGTGGGACCATGCCAAGAATGGAAGTATTCAAACTAATTTGGGACAAACATAAAAGGAAAGTGTTCAGACTATTTTGGGACGGAGGTAGTAGTATTTTTAAATTTTTCACCAACTTTAACACAACTTTTTAGGAAATTTACATTTTAATGAGTTAAACAGGTCAAAGCAGGTTAATTTCGGGTTGAAAATGTCAACCTTAACCTAACCCATTTAATTAAATGGGTATGTCGTGTCAACCCATTTACTTAAATGGGTCAAAAATCTCAACCAAAACTCGCTTATTTTAGGTCGGGTTCGGGTTCGGGTTCGGTAAACGGATTGGGTCAGTTTTTCACAGCCCTACTATTAAGTGCCAATAAAAGAGTTTGTTATATCCCACCTTTTGTGGTACCTACTAAATAACCATTTCAATCACCATTTTATGTAAAGAAATAGTTATTAGGCCCGGGTAAGGAAGATTTTTATTTATTAATATTATACTTTAAAATAATAACACTAATATCACTTGGTCTAGCGGTTAAGACTTTAGTATATCAACTTGAAGTCACGGGGATCGAACCCTATACTAATTTTAGGAACGCCTTTTAATATATTAGTATAGATGAAATCTTAACCCTTTAAACTAGAAGATAGCACTAGCAACTTAGAAGACATAGTATCAATTATAGACTTGTTAGAACACACACTCTCTCTCTCTATATATATATATATATATATATATATATATATATATATATATATATATATATATATATATATATATATATATATATATATATATATATATACCAAAAGGAGTCTTCAAAGATTAATAGTCTAATCATGTTAGAAGTCTTACCTTATTAGAAGTCTAATTATGTTAGAAGTCTAAAGTTGTTAATCACTTCCCTTAGTAGGGGTGAAAGTTCGGTGTATGGTTTGGATTTAGGCCTAATCTAATCCGATCCGAACGAAATTTGTCTTTTAATTTTCCAATCCAAATCCAAACCAGTTAGAGTTTGAGTCCAAATTAATCCAATCTGATTTTCAGACACTAGATTGGATCCGATCCGAATTATCCAAATTTTATTAAACTCAGTCTTTTTTATTAAATAAACTTAGCGTGAGCATCAAAATAAAGTGTTCGATAATATGTGTTATTCATAAAATCCAATAAAAGTTCATTAATAAGCTAATAATTCATTACAACAAAAGGTTCAACAACAGCATAAAATCATGTTCAACTACACATCAAGTTAGGGTAATACATTTTAGGTGAAGAGAAGGGTTGCCGGACAATTTAGGCTTTAAATTAGTTAAGCCCAATCATAAATATACAATATAGGGCCAATTTACTATTTGGTTATTTTGAATTTTCGGACACCCAATCACCCTCAATCTAATCCAATCCAATCCGGAAATCCCTTTTTTTTTTTTCCAGAAAAACTCAATCCGAATCCAACCTGAACATAGTTTGAGTCCAATCCAAATTACTAATTGGGTTTAGATTTGATTGGGTTTTAGTTTTTATCCGAATAACTTTCACCCCTAGCCCTTCCTAGGGGGTGTGCACCGGTCTAGGACCAGACAGAAACCGGTTGGATCGAAATCTGGAAATTTTTTGGACCGGGGTCCGGTTTTGGACCTATTGGACCGGAATTTATGTTTTAAGAAAATCTTTTTTAATTGATTTAAATATATTTTAAAATTAGATACATTAAAATTTAATAATTTTAATAACAATTTAACTAAAAGTAATAAATAGTTGGTTTTTAACTTTCTAACTTTCTACCCGTTAAACTTTTCTAACATATGAACTCTTTTTTTTTCCGCTAAATAACCGGAAACCCGGAATCGGGATTTTCTGTGGACCGAGGACTGGATCGAAATCTTCAGTCCGGTCTGGTTCGATTCGGTCCAAATTCTGGCCCAGTCCTGTCCATATTCTAGTCCGACCCTGGTCTTTGCACAGCCCTAGCCCTAAGTATGATTAACGGTAGTCTGGAGTGGGAGTCTTGAGTGCAAACTTTGGTGAGTCTTGAGGGAAACCAGCCTTATTCTTGGCAAAGACTCGCGTGAGTCTGGAGTTGAGTTTGAAAATACAAAACTCAAGCAAAGACTCCTCTATTGTTGGCCCATGCAAACAATTGCTTTTTTTTTATTTAACCAACAAAGTAGTTGTATGATATGAGAAATACCAGCAGTTATAATTATGTGATGCCAAATCAAAATTTGCAACCTGTTTCGTTTTTTTAAAATCTAGAACTCATCCAAAGGCTCCCAATCTATTATTACATTAAAGTAAGATTGAAATCTTAAATAAATAATTAGATAAATTTAAATTTTAATGATATAGTAATCGGTAAATATTCGAACTATATAATCACATGACAAATTATGTAATCAATGTTAAAGAAAGAAAAGAAATATAATAAGTTAAACTTTTTGTAGAGAGTTTGGAGAGAGTCTGAAGGATAAAGTGTAAAACTGCAATAAATCTGAAGTGAGTCTGAAGAGGCAAAAGTTAATGGAAAGCTGATGTAGCACAGCCTTAAGTTTGATGTTGAGTCTGAGGGATAAACACACCCTAAACCACATTTTATTTTTTCTCTCACCCTGGAAAGAAAGGGTATTTCTTTGCCGACTACTAGGGATTTTCCCACCTCTCGAGGTCTGATTTCCAGCCATTATGGCTGATGATGTAGCAAGCAGATGCAATAATTTTTACCAGATGACGAGGATATTGAAATCATTAACCTAGAAGACACGAACAAGGATGAAACTAAATCTAGAGTTTCCTTTATGCTTGTGGTGCGTCTGGTCACTAAACGTCCTTTTAGTCTAGAGGCGTTCTAATCCCCTATAATTTTATGAATTTTATAAATATATTTTAACGTATATCTATATATATTTTAGTATTTAAATAATTTATTTTTTAGAATATTGACTATTTGAAAGTCAAAAGGATTATTAAATGATTTTATGAAATCAAATATTTTATTTAGTCATACTTTGAAAATTAAATTAAACATCTTTGAATTGTAGTGTAAAGGATTTTAAAATGGGTTAGAGGAACCCAACTCAACTCAAGTACCCAATCATTAAATGATTATTAAAAGCCCAAATACATTTCCCTAAGCCCACAAGGGATTACCTATATAAACCCAACAAAACCCAAAATTCCCTCACATTAAACACTCACCCTAAATTTTCTCTCCTCTATTTCTTTTTTCTCTCCTCCCCCACGGTTCTCTCTCTCTTTTTCTTCTCTTCTCTCGGCCAGCAACGCCGACTGCCACCATCGCCGAACCGCCGACCAGCAGCAGTGAGCCACCACCGGCAGCCCAGCCGCCTCTCTCTCTCTCTCTCTCTCTCTCTCTCTCTCGCGGCTGTGCTTCCCCTCCTTTCTCTCTCTTTGGTTTATTTATCTTCCTCCTCTATTTTATTTAATGTTAAGTTTATGTTTTTTTAAGGATTGATTTAATGATTTCATGATTAAAGTTTATAGTTTGATGATTTAAATATAAATTTCACATTATATAATTTGTATAATAAAGTAATTAAATTTCAGATTTATTGATTATGTTTAAACTAGGGTTTTAAGTATCAAAACATGGATTTTTAGGGTTTTATGAGTTAGAAATTGTAGTACTATATTATAGTTTATGAAAATTGAACACTCTTATATGTATGATTATGTTTAAGCATGTTTTAAAGGGTTTTAAACACATTATAAGTTGCTGGAATTTTTATTAGTATGCTTATGATGGATTTTTAATTGCCAAAGTATGGCTTTTTGAGAGTTTTAAATGACTAGTATGGTAGTACTATACTAGGAGACATTAATTATTGAAGTTTTAATGATTAAAAAGGATTTTAAACACTTTTAAAGAGGGTTCAAGATATTTTAAAGTTGCTGAAATTTTATTTGAGTATTGATTAGTGGTTGTATTGATATTTAGTAGGCGGAGAATTCTCTTTAGGCGACTTCTAAAGTTGTTAAAGTGGCCTCGCATATTGTCTACACAAGGCACGTATATACCTATGTATTAGTAGACTAGTACCATGTCCTAAGATTAGGATTAATGTAGTATCATGTATAAGGAACTCTTTATAGTTCATATGTGATTTATATTCAAGTGAAATTGCATGTTTTATGCCGTTGTGTGAAGCATATTGCTTATGTTCGTTATACTATGTTTGTATGGGTGATTGATGCAAGCATTTGGGATTGGGAACTTTATTTTATTAATTCACATAAGGGATTAATAATTATGTTGTTATTGGATCATGAATTGGATCATGTAGTTCCCTTTAGATTATTTTATTTACTTTATGAGGACTGAGGGCCTTATTTGGTAAGTTGGTTATTTACCTATGAAAGGTTGGTTGATTGTTGACTTAGATCAACAGATAAATAATGGTTATGGAACTAATAATGGATTTATTCTTGGATTGTCAAGTTGTTGATCACCTTACCTAATCCTAAGATTAAAATGGAAGTATCATGTATCCTTGATGATTATATTGTTTGTCTTACTTTGTGAGTCATAACAAGTAAATAATTTAATAATCACTTAAAGTGGAAAGTGAATAGCAATAAGTTTTAGACTTGTGCACGTCTGAAGTGTTGGACTAGTATGAGTTGGAGTACATGGTGGTAGCCCATGACTTTTCTTGGGACCAGATTGATCACCGTGTCCTATTTTATCTAATTAGTACCTCGATATCGTTGGTCATGGGAGTACGAAGTCGCGCCCGTACTTCGTCTTCTAAATTGAAGACTAGTTTGGTTTAAACAACTCTTTCCATTGCTTATTCAATCTAAATTTAATTAACTTGTTGATTGTCGAGTTAAGTTTAGTAAAGTTAGTCTGTCATGTTATTATAATATTATTTATCTTTGCGTTAATGTTTATTAGTATCATGTTAGGATTTATTTATTATTATATAATACTCAACTTTGCTGATTACGTGCTTTTGTGTGTATGTCGATCAAGGTTGTGCCTTATTGATCCTGTGATGACCCATTTGGTGAGCAATCTCTCGGGATCAATAGTGCATCGTCCATTTCAGGTTTGAAGATGATGCATCATTGGTTCGGGATTCGTGGAGAGCTTGTGTTAGATTAATACTTTAGTTTACTTTTAATTATAGTTTGAGTTTGACTTTATGTTGGTTTGACTTTTAGTTTGGTTTTGGAGTTGACTTATGGTTGACTAAGTTATTGTTTTCCGCTGCAAAATTCTGAATAAGCCGATACGTTATCACACGGGCGTTAATACTTTGATAATTCTCTAAGTTTTATATTAAAAAGGTATTTTGGAAAATAGAGGATTGTCGGGGGGTTACAAAGTGGTATCTTGGAGCTTAGGTTTTTATTGGCCTTTCGTGCCAACCTTGAATTTTAGGCGCCTAGTTACTTAAAATGAATTTCATAGAAACGGGGTCCTACTTATTCGTTGTGCTTAAATCATTTTGTTTCGATTTCAAAAAGGATTCAAAAATATTTTCTTTTTTTTAGGTACGAAATTTTTTTAGGTCCGAATTTTTTTTATGATTCTTTTCGGTTCTTTTCATATTTTCGAAATTATATATTATTTATTATTTGTTTATTTTAGTACTCTTAGCTTATATTTTATTTTACTTTATTTAATTTTTGTGAGAGATGGGTAGTATAGGAAGGGCATATAGGATAGGAATATTATATGTCTGCATTTAAATATTTAGTTCTACATGTTTATGTTTTCTTCCCTGCTAAAATGTTAAATGTTATTCCTAGCTTTAAATTATTTGTTTATTTTTGCTTATTGTTTATTGTTGGGAATATATGCTAAGTAAGGGTATTATTTATTTCTAGATGTCGTATTCATCAGTTAAGAGACCCTAGATATGACTGATAGAGAAGATACTCGAATAGGAAGCTACTCCAACCCAACTGCATTGAGTGATGATGAGTATGATGGAGAGTCTGATAGCGAGAGTTACACTAGCCTAGAAGTCATCATGTGCCATGTGTTAAAAGTAGGCATCCCTGATAGTGATGATGAGATCATACCTAGAATGGACATCTACCATGTTGTTTTGAGGGTTGAGAGTGATTATGAGTCAGAAGAGAATGAGCCTCAACCTAAGAAGATTCGAAGATCTACTAGAGCTAGAAATTCAGATTGCTTCTTCTATGACAGCAAGGACAATGAAGACTTTGAAGATGAGATGTTCACTCTAGAGAAGTACAAGGAAACTAAGGATAAGACTGATAATGTAACTCCATAGACTATTTATGTATGTTTTAAGATTAGTTGTTGGATAAGTAGCCAAGTTACAATGGTTTAAATTTCTTTCTTTAGTATTTTTACCTTTGTTAAGGAATAAGTTAGTTATTATGGATTGAAAAAATATTATAGGGTTTTTCTACGTAGTGCCCCTGTGTTTTTCGAAATTCTACATTGTACCCAGCCTTTTTGAACTCTCTACATTGTACCCCTAAACTTTCTAAATGTCACACAAAATACCCTTACTAATAGAAAATCCTACTCCAAACCTCACTTAGTCTTCAATTTATCAGATCATATCCCAAACCTCAGTCAACTAACAAGGCTAAAAAATCCTACTCTATGCCCACAGGGTAAGAAAGTCCCAAAATCTACTGTTTGATATCGTGTATAAGGGTATTTTGTGTAACGTTAAGAAATCTTAGGGGTACAACGTGGAAATTTCAAAAACGTCGGGTACAACATAGAATTTCGCAAAACACAGGGGTACTATGTAGAAAAACCCAATATTATATTTTGAGGAATAAAAGTGATTATCTAGCTATTCAAGTTGAGTAAGAAATTATTTTAGTACGCGAATGGGGAAAATTTTATTCTATTGTTGTGATTAAATTTTTATTTAGTCCTCATATATATTATTGATGT
This sequence comes from Beta lomatogona, assembly GCA_947646795.1. Taxonomy (NCBI): domain Eukaryota; kingdom Viridiplantae; phylum Streptophyta; class Magnoliopsida; order Caryophyllales; family Amaranthaceae; genus Beta; species Beta lomatogona. Next base: position 507,934 of record CANSNZ010001388.1, on the reverse strand, counting down.
GAATGCTATTCATGAATGAGTATATGACTAATGATGGTTTATACTGATTGAATTTGGCACTATTATGATTCCATAGAATGTTATTATGATGCGATCTTGTATGATCAAGTCGAATTGATGCCTTCGTAGAGAATGGCAAGTAGTTATGAATCGAAACCTAAAGTAGAGTTACGTTAAATTTTAGGTCGCGTCGTAGAATGGCCAACAATGATAACGCCTTAGCTTCTGCTATTCGCCTATTGGCAGAGAAATTGACTCAAGAAAAAGCTGAGCGTCCCGATCCTGCTGGGGACATGTTTGAAAGACTAGCTAAGATTAAACCATCGTACTTTAAGGGGCAAGCTAACCCTACCTTCTTAGAGAGTTGGATTAGGGAGTTTGAAAAGATTTTTAGGGCTTTAAATTGTCCTAAGGCTATGAAAGTAGGTCAAGCTGTGTTATATCTGAAACATGAGGCTGACTTATGGTGGAAGGAAAATGGAGTTAGACTTAGTGCTGTGGAAGGGTTTAATTGTGATTCCTTTATTGCTGCTTTAAGATGAAAATTTTACCCTACTTTTATGGGAGAACAAAAGGCTCAGGAGTTCATAAACCTTAGGATAGGGAGTATGACTATCTCTGAGTATTATAGTAAGTTCATAGCATTGTCTAGGTTTGCACCTGAGGTAGTAGCTACTGAAGAGCTAAAGGCTCAAAGATTTGAGCAAGGTTTGACTGAGGAAATCCAATTGGGGTTAGGTGGTGAGACTTTTGCATCCCTAGATGTTGATTATGGAAGAGCCGCCCATATTTATGTTCTTCAGTTGAGGCGTGACAAGAAGAATGCTGTAGTGGGTGAGAAAAAGAAAGGATTTCAATGCTGGAGGAAATTAGGGGAACTTTAAGAAGAATAGAAATGGGAATGGGAATTTCCAAGGAAGGAATGGTAAAGGCTTTAATAATAAGGGCATGTCTGAGAGGAGTTACAACTGTAAGAAGTGTAACAAGAACCACCCTGGTAGAGACTGTAAGGGAGATCTAGTAACCTGTCATTACTGCCAAAAAAAGGGGCATAGAGAATTTGAGTGCTTCACCAAGCAAAGGAAAGAGCATAATGGATATGGGAGTGGTAATCAGGGAAGGTATGGGTTTAACCAATCAGGCAACCAAGGGTCGAAGCCTATAAGGTCGCAGAACAACCAAGGAAGCTACAGTAAGCCTGCTAGTGAGAACAACAACAACAACCAGAGTAAAGCTCCGGGTAAGCTGTTCGTGATGAGTCGCAATAAAGCTGAGAGATCTACCGACGTAGTTTAGGGTACCTTTTCTATTAACTCCGTTCTCGTTAAAGCATTATTTGATTCTGAGCGACCTATTCGTTTATTTCATCGTCCGTTATTAAAAGTTTGGGGTTGGTTGACTTTGAAGTAATTGACCTGTCTATTAGTATACCTACTGGAGAAGTCATAAGGTGTACCAAGTTGTATAAAGACTTACATTTGAAGATAGGAGATTGTGTTTTTCCTTCTAATCTGATAGAGTTCAATCTGGGAGACCTAGACGTTATTCTTGGGATGAATTGGTCAGGTTTCTATAAGGCCAAAATAGACTGTGAAGCTCAAAAGGTAGTGTTGAGAAGCCCTTTGGGGAAGTTGACTTCTTATCGACGTTTTGGGAAGCCTAAGAACTTTGGGGTCATTTCTGCAATGCAAGTGAAGAAGTTGGTGAAGAAGGGATGTGAGTTGTTTTTCTGTAGTGTGCAAGATGCAAGTAAAGAGGTTGAATTTAAGATTGAGGACGTACCAATTGTGAATGAGTTTATGGACGTGTTTCCAAGTGAGATTTTTGGTATGCCGCCTAAAAGAGCTGTTGAGTTCACCATAGACTTAGTTCCTGGTACTACACCTATTTCTAAGGCACCATATAGAATGGCACCTCCTGAGATGAGCGAATTGAAGACGCAGTTGCAAGAACTGTTGGATAAGGGTTATATTAGGTCTAGTGCGTCGCCTTGGGGAGCTCATGTGTTGTTTGTGAAGAAGAAAGATGGAAGTATGATTGATTATAAGGAGTTGAACAATGTGACCATTAAGAATAAGTATCCTTTGCCTACGATAGACAACCTGTTCGACCAGTTGAATGGAGCGAGTATGTTTTCGAAGATTGATTTGTGTTCTGGGTATCACCAGTGGAATGTAGCTGTTAAGGATATATCTAAGACTGCGTTTAGGACGCGTTATGGTCATTGTGAGTTTACTGTGATGTCGTTTAGACTGACAAATGCTCCGGCTATATTTATGGATTGGATGAATAGGATATTACATGAGTTCTTAGATAAGTTCGTTGTGGTGTTTATTGATGATAATTTGGTCTATTCAAAGAGTGAAGAAGAGCATGATGAGCATTTGAGGATAATATTGGAGACGATTAGGAAGAACCAATTGTGTGCCAAGTTCTCTAAGTGTGAGTTCCTTTTGGAGAAAGTAGCATTTTGGGTCATTATGTGTCTAAAGAAGGAGTTTATGTGGATCCTGCAAAGATTCAAGTTGTTAGTGAGTGGCCTACTCCGAAGAATGTGTCAGATATTAGGAGTTTTCTGGGATTAGCTGGCTATTATAGGAGATTTGTGAGAGATTTCTCGAAGATAGCAAGGCCAATGACCAATTTGATGAAGAAAGAGTCAAAATTTGAGTGGAGTGAGAAGTGCGAGGAAGCTTTTCAGATTTTGAAGGAGCGTTTGACCTTTGCACCTGTTTTAACCCTGCCTGATGGAAATGAGGGATTTGAAGTGTATAGTGATGCTTCGAAGAATGGTTTGGGATGTATCTTGCAGCAGAATGGGAAGGTGATCGCGTATGCATCGCGTCAGTTGAAACCGTATGAGTCTGATTATCCTACCCATGACCTAGAGTTAGCTGCTATTGTGTTTGCCTTGAAAATGTGGAGACATTACCTATATGGGGCAACTTGCAAGATCTTTACCTTCCATAAGAGTTTGAAGTACATTTTCACCCAGAATGATCTTAATATGAGGCAGAGGAGATGGTCGGAACTGATCAAAGATTATGACCTAGATATCCAGTAACATGAAGGGAAGACGAATGTAGTTGCCGATGCTTTGAGTAGGAAATCAAGCCATATCAGGAATACGTTGGTAGTTTCCGAGGAATTGTACCGAGATATGCAAAGGCTTGGCCTAGAAATTCTAAATCCTATGGAGATCGAGGCAAGATTGAGTGCTTTGTCATTGGGGTTGTCAGTTTTTGATGAGATCAAAGAGGGTCAAGTTGGAGACGAGCACCTAGATAATATTAAGGAGAAGATGAAGCAAGGCAAGGAAGTTGACTTTAAGATTCATGATGATGGAAGCTTGAGGTTCAAGGGAAGATGGTGAGTACCACAAAATATGAAGAGCTTAAGAGAAGCTAAGGCTTATGGATGAGGGGCATAATACTCTATATTCTGTGCACCCTGGGGGTGACAAGTTGTGTAAGGTTCTTAAGGAAATTTATTGGTGGCCGAATATGAAGCGTGAAGTCGTTGAGTTCGTGTCAAAGTGTCTGACCTGTCAGAAAGTAAAGATAGACCATAAGAGACCAATGGGGAAGGTTCAATCCTTAGAAATTCCTAGATGGAAGTGGGATTCTATATCCATGGATATTGTGACTGCTTTGCCGAAGACAAGAAATAATGATACTATTTAGGTTATCATGGACCGCCTGACGAAGTCTGTCGTGTTCGTTCCAATCAAAGAGACATGGAAGAAAAGCAACTTCCGAAGACATACATCAAGCTTGTAGTGAGACTGCATCGAGTCCCGATGGACATTATTTCCGATCGTGATTCGAGATTCCTCTCGAAATTTTGGCAAAAGGTCCAGTTGAATCTTGGAACAACGTTGAAGATGAGCACTGCTTTTCCTCCTGCGACCGATGGTCAGACTGAAAGGACCAACCAGACTATGGAAGATATGTTGAGAGCGTGCACAATTGATTTTCAAGGTATATGGGAGGAAGTGTAGAAGTCCCATTTGCTGGAATGATTTTAGTGAAAATATAGTATTGGGGACGGAGTTTATTGAGGAGATTGTTAAGAATGTCAATATGATTCAGGCTAGAATTCAATCTGCTCAAGGTAGGCAAAAGAGTTATGCTGATTTGAAGCGAAGAGAAGATGAATTCACAGTTGGTGATAAAGTGTTTTTGAAAGTGTCACCGACTAAAGGAGTAATGAGATTTGGTAAGTAGGGCAAGCTAAGTGCTAAGCATGTGTGCCCATATGAGATTTTGCAAAGAATTGGGATGGTAGCTTATAAGTTTGTTTTGGTAATGGAATTTGAGAAAATGCACGATGTGTTTCATATTTCCTAACTCAAGAGATATATCCCTGATGAGAATCATGTCTTGGCACGAAAAGTTAAATTGATAGTAGCCTCACGTATGAGGAAAGGCCTGTGAAAATCTTGGATAAAAAGGTGCGTAGTTCACGTAATAAGGATGTGAATATTGTAATAGTGCTTTGGTCTAACCAGGAATCTGAAGAGGCAACGTGGGAAGCCGAAGATGAAATGAACAAAAAGTATCCCGAGTTATTTATTGAGGTGAGTTACAAGGGCGTAACTCATTTTATTTAAGGGGGGTAGAATGCGATAGAATTTCGCGCTTTTTGCCTTATTTTATGGTACTTTTATGCATTTTTATGCTTATTTTGGCGATTTGCACATGTTGGTGCAAAATAAATTGGTTTTCCGCATAGAAAAATGTGTTCATGAGTAACACAAGTGGTTTTGTAGTTGGTAAAAGTGTGTACACATTGTGACACAAGTATTTCCAAATGGAAGTTTGAGTCAAAAAATTTTTAAAACTGTGAGGGTTTACGTGCCAAGACTGTAATCCCCCATAATTTTAAGAATTTTATAATTATATTTTAAATATATTTATATATATTTTTGTAATTAAATAATTTATTTCTTAGGATGTTGACTATTTGAAAGTCAAAAGGATTATTTAATGATTTTAAGTAATCAAATATTTTATTTAGTCATACTTTGAAAATTATTTAATAGTTTAAACATCTTTGAATTGTAGTGTAAATGATTTTAAAATGGGTTAGAGGAACCCAACTCAACTCAAGTATCCAATCGTTAAATGATTATTAAAAGCCCAAACACATTTCCATAAGCCCACAAGGGGTTACCTATATAAACCCAACAAAACCCAAAATTCCCTCACAGTAAACACTCACCCTAAATTTTCTCTCCACTCTTTCTTTTCTCTCTCCTCCCCCACAGTTCTCTATCTCGCTCTCTCTCTTTTTCTTCTCTTCTCTCGGCCAGCCACGCCGGCTGCCACCACCGTCGTATCGTCGGCCAGCAGCAGAAGCGTGCCACCGCCGGCAGCCCAGCCACCTCTCTCTCTCTCTCGGCCGTGCTTCCCCTCCTTTCTCTCTCTTTGGTTTATTTCTCTTCCTCCTCTATTTTATTTAATGTTAAGTTTAGGTTTTTTAAGGATTGATTTAATGGTTTCCTGATTAAAGTTTATAGTTTGATGATTTAAATATAAATTTCAGATTATGTAATTTGTATAATAAAGTAATTAAATTTCAGATTTATTAATTATGTTTAAACTAGGGTTTTAAGTATCAAAGCATGGATTTTTAGGGTTTTATGAGTTATAAATTGTAGTACTATATTATAGTTTATGAAAATTGAACACTCTTATGTGTATGCTAATGTTTAAGCATGTTTTAAAAGGTTTTAAACACATTATAAGTTGCTGGAATGTTTATTAGTATGCTTATGATGGAGTTTTAATTGTCAAAGTATGGCTTTTTTAGAGTTTTAAATGACTAGTATGGTAGTACTATACTAGGAGACATTAATAATATAAGTTTTAATGATTAAAAAGGATTTTAAACACTTTTAATGAGGGTTTAAGATATTTGAGTATTGATTAGTGGTCATATTGATATATGGTAGGCGGAGAATTCTCTTTAGGTGACTTCTAGGCTATGTTTGGTAGGAAGGATTTGGATGGAAAAGAAAGGAAAGGAAAGGTGAAAACAAACTTTCTCATGTTTGGTAAAAGAAAATAAGAGGGGTTTCATTGGAAAGGAGAGGAAGTGGAAGGAAAATAATACTGTTAAATCCTTGCTTTCCTTTCCTCCCAAAATCGGAGGAATTTGACAGGGAAGAAAGATAATAAGCTTTTACCCATGTTTTCTTTATTTCCTTCCTTTCCTTTCCTTTACTAATGACAACCAAACATGTGATTCCTCTCAAATCCACCAATTATACCAAACATTGGCAACTACAACTACCTTCTTTTCTCTTCTTTTCCTTTCTTTTCCTTTCTCTTCCTTTCTTTTCCCTTCCTTTACTAAAAAAATACCAAACAAAGTGCTAAGGTTGTTAAAGTGGCCTCGCATATTGTCTACACAAGGTACGTACATAACTATGTGTTAGTAGACTAGTATCATGTCCTAAGATTAGGATTGATGTAGTATGATGTATAGGGAACTATTTATAGTTCATATGTGATTTATATTCAAGTGGAATTGCATGTTTTATGCCGGTCTGTGAAGCATATTGCTTATGTTCGTTATACTATGTTTGTATATATGACTGATGCAAGCATTTGGGATTGGGACTTCATTTTATTAATTCAAATGAGGGATTAATAATTATGTTGTTATTGGATCATGTTGTTCCCTTTGGATTATTTTATCTACTTTATGTGGACCGAGGGCCTTATTTGGTAAGTTGGTTATTCACCTATGAAAGGTTGGTTGGTTGTTGACTTAGATCAACAAATAAATAATGGTTATGGAACTAATAATAGATTTATTCTTGGATTGTTAAGTTGTTGATCACCTTACCTAATCCTAAGATAAAAATGGAAGTATAATGTATCCTTGCTGATTATATTTTTGTCTTACTTTGTGAGTCATAACAAGTAAATAATTTACTAATCACTTAGAGTGGAAAGTGAATAGCAATAAGCTTTAGACTGGTGCACGTCTGAATTATTGTACTAGTATGGGTTAGAGTACATGGTGATAGCCCATGGCTTTTCTTGGGACCGGATTGATCAATGTGTCCTATCACTAGTGGAAAAAAACGCAAGGGTTGCGGTGCAAGGGCTGCATTTTTTGAAAAACGAATCCCTTAATAGTGAAGGGCTGCTACAAAGGGTTGCGGACAATGCAAAAACCGCAACCCTTTTAGCGAAGGGCTGCGGTTAGCCGAAAACCACAGCCCTATAAGTAATAAAGGGCTGCGGTTTTTGGGCTAACCACAGCCCTTTATCATTAATTCGCGGGCTTTTTTTTATTTTGATCAGTGGACTTTTAAGTTTAATACTCAGCGCTAGGGTTTGTTCGAACTAATAGCAAATCTCACAATCTCTTCTTCCTCATTCTCTTTCCTCTCTCACAAATCTCACACGATTCTCCTCCTTCTAAAGCATGTCATCTTCCTTCCCTCCCAAAAACCCTCAACAACAACAAGGAGACGACGACGTTTCTCCCCTTCTCTCCGATCCCAACTCACGTGACCACCGACCACCCTTCTTCTTCTGGTCCCACCATTTTTTCTTCTTCTCCTTCAAAGTTGTCCCTTTTCTTGATCATCTTTCTTGTTGTGGCTGGATTTGTCTCCGTTTCTTCCCTCATTCGTCGTTTGGTATGTTCTTCCATTTTCAATGTCTTCAGTTTCTTTTCATTTTATGGGTTGTTAAATTTCCTCGCACGCACCAACACCACTCGCCATCACTCCATCAATGTCTTCAGTTCGTCGCTGCATCCAAATCTAGGGTTTGGTCGAGATTTAGTTTTTATCATTTTTAATTTTTTTTTGTAATTTATTTGTTACTTGTGATATTTGAGGTTTTGTTAAGCGTTTGTGACTGTTTTTTTTTTTGTATTTTAGGTTTTTTTATTTTATTTTATTTTGTGGAATTAATTTGATGTTCTTGTTGATTCGTTAATTTATAATTTCGTTTTGTTAGTTTTTTCGACTGTAAATTTCGCTGTTTTATGTTGTTGATTCGTTTTTTGATTTTCACTGGTTTATGTTGTTAATCTAGGAATTAATTTGCATTTTTTCGATTGTAAGTTATTTCGACTGTGATGTTCCCGGCTTTTCAATATTACCAATTTATGTTGTAAATTTCTTGATATATTTAGGAGTAAAAAAATGCAAAAAAAATTTTTTTTTTGGGTCAAAAGGGTTGCGGTTATGGTCAAAACCGCAACCCTTTGTACAAAGAAGGGCTGCGGTTTTGGGCCTAAACCGCAGCCCTTGGTAGTGAAGGGCTGCACTCAAAAACCGCAACCCTTCATTTTTGCTGAAGGGCTCCTACGGCAAGGGTTGCGTGCCAAAAACGCAACTTATATGCTGTTTTGACCGTAGCCCTTGCGTTTTTTTTCCACTAGTGTATTTTATTTAATTAGTACCTCGATATCGTTGGTCAAGGGAGTACGGAGTCGCGCCTGTACTTCGCCTTCGACTGGTTTGGTTTGGACAACTCTTTCCATTGCCTATTCAATCTAAATTTAATTAACTTGTTGATTGTTGAGTTAAGTTCAGTAAAGTTAGTCTGTCATGTTATTAAAATATTATTTATCATTCCTTTAATGTTTATTAGTATCATGTTAGGATTTATTTATTATTATGTAATACTCAACTTTGCTGATTACATGCTTTTGTGTGTATATAGATCATGGTTGTGCCTTATTGATCCTGTGATGACCCATTTGGTGAGCAATCTCTCGGGATCAATAGTGCATCGTCCATTTCAGGTTTGAAGATGACGCATCATGGGTTCGGGATTCGTGGAGAGCTTGTGTTAGATTAATACTTTAGTTTCCTTTTAATTATAGTTTGAGTTTGACTTTATGTTTGTTTGACTTTAAGTTTTATTTTGGAGTTGACTTAAGATTGACTAAGTTATTGTTTTCAAAGTATTTATTGTTTTCCGCAGCAAATTTCTGAATAAGCCGATACGTTATCACAAGGGCGATAATACTTTGATAATTCTCTTAGTTTTATATTGAAAAGGTATTTTGAAAAATAGAGGATTGTCAGGGTGTTACAGGCATTCAAAAGTACGATGACTCTAGTTTGGGCTTGGTGCAAAAGGTGGTTATTAGGGCCATCGATACAAATGTTTGTGATGCAATTCTTCCATTGGAAGGAGAAAGTAATAAGGGGACGCCCTTGGTCCTTTGAGAAAAAATTACTGGTTCTTAGTGAAATCTCGGGACATGAACAACCATCTGAAGTCTCTCGAAACCTCTCCCCTTTCTGGTTTCGATTGAAAATTTTACCCTTTAACTGCAGACCTGATTTGGATATTAAGTCTATCGTGGCTTCTTTCAGTGATGTTATTGAAATTGAGGTTGATGACTTGGGGTTGGACTCTTTTCGCCGGGTTAAAATTATGCTTGATGTTTCTAAACCATTGCGACATTTCCAGTGTATGCGTGGCAAGGATAGGAGGGCAATTCGAGTCTCATTCCATTATGAGAGATTCATTTTTATGTTTTCTTTGTGGTATAATGGGATATAGTGAGAAAGATTGTTCAATTGAAGATGCAGATGACTATGAATTAAGCCTTGGGTGGAGAGTGTGGCTCAATGCTTCTTCTATGAAAGGTAGACAAAAAATGATAGAAGAAGTGGCAACAAGCAAAGGATGTTGTAAGTCTCTGCTTGTGGTACCATAAAAACTAATAATGCAGATAGTGGTTTTCCTTCAACACAATTTGATGCAAGTGACAAAGGGGTTGATGCTGTCGGACTCCCGTAAACAATCAGTGACCTGTGAATTGGTTACTTGTAATGTTGCTACTCTTGAAAATGGGACCAATTATAATAATCATATGACTCCTCCTAGTACCGGGATGTTGCAATCTGACACCATGGACCACGATAGTGTGCCATTGGAGCCAAATTCAGGGGATACGAACATGGCTGATCATGTGGAAGTGATAAGCAAGGAAGTAAGTATGATAATTTAGGTCCCCCGATGGCCGAAAAAATAAAGAAAATTGGCCAGAGATGTAGGTAGGACTAAGAAGGATACTCTGACAGCTTCTTTGTCTCTAGGGAAAAGATAAAGAATGTTTGATAGGGAGAGTTCAGAAGAAGGCCCGTATTTGAAGAAGTTCGATTTAACAATTGAAAATATTGATCTTGTTGTAATGGTGGCGGAGGTTGGCGTAAACCAACTCCGCCAGGACCAATGAGTTGTCTAAGCCTAAATTGTAGGGGGTTGGGTAACCTTCGGGATTTGATCCGAAAAGAGAAAGGATAAAACACAATTTTGATGACTATCATAGGCTAGTAGTGGATTATGTAGGGGTCGGTCTGCTAGACTTGCTATTCTTTGGAGAAAGGATATTAGTATTTCTTTACATTCGATGTCACGACCATATTGATGTTAGGTGGATTCAAGGTTCGGTGATCATAAATGGCTTTTGACTGGATTCTATTAAGGGCCCGAGGTTCACAATCATCACTTGTCGTGGAAGCTCCTGGGGGACTTGGCTAGTCAAGATCAGACTCCATTGATGTGCATTAATGACCTTAATGAGATATTATATGTTCTTGAAATGAAAGGTAGGGAGTCAAGAGCTGAGTGACAGATGAATAACTTTCGAGAGGTGGTTGATGTTTGCGGGTTTCAGGAGATTTCGGCTTCAGGGTACAAATTCACCTATGCCAACAGTAGAGAAGGTTATGATAATGTCCAATGTTAGCTTGATCGTGCTTTTGTTGTTGACTCATGGTTTAATGAGTTTCCTTCAGCTCACTTGTTTACTTTGGATTGGGAATGGTCTGATCACTCTACTCTAAAGCTTATTTTCACCCATCACGAAGGTCATGTAGGGTTAGGCACTAAGCCATTCCACTTTAAGCAACTTTGGCTGGAGGATGAGGAGTGTGAAGTGATAATCTCTATTGGGTGGGAGATCAGCGGTCCTTCCTTGGAGACCAAACTAGCAAATTGTGCGAGTGAATTGAAGATTGGTCGGGGGTACGAAGTACGGTCACGTGTTTAAAGAGAGCGACAATTTGTCCTTTATCAATTTTTTAAAACAGAATTTGGTTGGGCAGAGTAATAAGTTATTTCCTTCAATTAGTTTTTACTATTTTATATGGCATAGATGTTTCTTGTTTTAAGCACTTTAGGAGTCTTATTTTTTTATTAGGAGTATAATAGATAAGGATTGTTTTTCCTACTTTTACTTAGATAAGGATTAGCTTAAACCGTGTTTATCTTTAGCTTTTCACACGGTTAGGATAAGTGTTATCTTTATCTTTTTATATATTTGATTTCTAGTAGGATTAGGTTTACAATGCTATTTAAAGGCACATTTATTATTCAATAATTATGGAGATTTTAGAAGAATTGAAATTTATTAGAGTCATTCGAGTTGAGCGCGAGCTAACTAATTGGTTTTCGGGTAATAAACCCAACTCAAACCAAGGACATGTGTTTGATCCACTCTTAACCGCAACGTAAGAGCTTCTATCCCTTTTGTTTACTTAGTAATCGTTCCTTTCATAAAAACCACAAAAGATCCCGTTTTTCGTAACCTAAATCACATCAGGCACTCTACCTATACATGAGTGAATTCTCCATTTTCTTGATGTCTTCTTACTTTTTTTTTTTTTTTGGTAAGTATGAAAATGTATTGATAAAGCACAATTACAAGCTAAGTCCAAAGAGGACAAACATCCCTACAACAGACCTGGAGCACCAGGGAACAACACCAGTGAATACCAGCAACAAGCTAAGCTAGCCCAACCCACCAAACTATATCTACATCCTTCATTTTCTTGGATAATCTAGAATCATTACGTCTCCTAACAGTATATTGTATATCCTTAATTACATGATCTATAGTATGTACATGCATATTCCATAGTGCATTGTTCCTTTCGTGCCACACCTTGTAAACCAAAGCCATGATACTTGCCCTAATGATTTGTTTCTTAAACTTGATGCCTTTGCATCTTCTTCTAGTCCACATCAAGAGATGAGCTAAACTAGTGGAAGTTGTTCTGATGCCTAGCCAGTGCCTTCAATTTCCTGCAAGCACTGCTTACTAAAGTGGCACTAAAAAAATAACTGATCATGATCTTCTGCTCTATTGTCACACAATAGGCATTGATTAGAGGAGCAAATCCAAAAGCTATGCAATCTGCTTCTTGTTTGTAACCTTTGGTGCATTACAAGCCACCCCATGAAACTATGTTTAGGAATGTTCTGAGCATCACAAACATCTCTGCACCAGCTCTGTTGTTTCCCTGACCTGTGAAGGGTCCGATTCATTTTTGCTGTACTGAATTGAGTATTAGCCATCCAATCAATACCAAAGATGCTAGAAATCTCTTGCTTCACATTGCAAATGAATTTTACAGCCCAACTACCTGACTTAGCGGCTGTAAAATGGGTCCAATTTTGCTCTTTTACATACATACCATGCACCCATTTCACCCATAAATTATCAGCCTTCATTACAATGCTCCAAGCTTGTTTGCCACCAAGTGCTTTATTCCAATGAATCAAAGATCTGAATCTCAGCCCTCCATTGCTTATGGGAATGCAAACCTCCTTGCAGCTTATATAGCCAGGCTTGGCAGAGTTACAAGTGCCAGTCCATATAAAGGATATACAAATAGAGTTAACCTGCTTCAAGATTTTCTTAGGGAGCAAGAAAATTTGAGACCAACACACACTAATGCTGAGCAGAACAGAGTTGACCAGTTGTCTTCTACCAGCAAATGAAATGTGTCTTGAGCTCCAAACTCTGATTCTAAGCACTATTTTTTCAACAAGTTGCTCACAATCTGCTGCTGAGAGTTTCTTAGTACTTATAGGAACACCTAAGTACCTAAAAGGAAGCTCCCCTCTTCTGCAACCAGAACAGTCAGCCCTCTTTGCATATCTTAAGCATCCATTCCACAACCATAGACAACTGATTTTGTAGGACTAGCAATCTAACCAGTTGAAGCTGAAAAATAATTTCAAGCCTTGCATCATCATAATAACCGAAGGAAAATCTCCCTTACAAAATAAGATTAGATCATCTGCAAAGCAAAGATGATTTAAGCCGAGTGTCTTGCATCTTCGGTGAAACTTGAATTGAGGTTGTTTCCCCTCATAACTCATAAATCTTGTAAATTCCATGCAAAGCACAAAAAGCAATGGTGACATAGGGTCACCTTGCCTTAACCCTCTCTTAGTGGTGAAGAAACCTGTTGGGGTTCCATTTAACATAAGTGTGAAGGTTGGGCTGGTAACACAAATCATCACCAACTTTGTAAACCTTTCAAGGAAATTAAGCATCTTCATCATCCCATCTAAGAATCCCCAGCAAACTGTATCATAAGCCTTAAGAATGTCAATTTTCATTATACATCCTTTTTGATTTTAGCTACTTTTGTACAGCTTGCCAATATCCTGACATAGCAGAATAATATGTAGAATACTTCTCCCTGAGACAAAGGCTCCTTGAGTCTCTGAAACGATATAAGGCAGAACCAGTCTTAACTTCTTACAAATGAGCTTAGTATTGCACTTGTAAATGACTAAGCAACAGGCAATTGGCATGTAGTCACTCACATGTGCTGGGGCTCTTCACTTTAGGGATTAAAGTAAGAGAAGTAACATTCAAGGATCTAAGCAATTATCGAGTGCGAAAAAAAATCAAAAACAGCTACAAAGATATCTTCACCAACGATGTCCCAGGTTTGCTTAAAAAAATAATTGTTGAACCCATCCAAGCCTGGGGCTTTGTTATTTGGGATGGAAGAGAGAACCCTCTTTACATCATCTTTATTGAAATTGCACTGTAACATCCCCTGCTGAGCCGTAGAGAGTCTAGGGCCCTCCTCAATGATTTGTCTCTTCAGATCACACCTTTGTGGCAGCTCTTTACCCAGTAGGTCGTTATAATATCCTACAAAAGCCTCCTGAATTTGAGCATCAGGGTTAACCCATGCTCGCTCCTTGTCCATTCTGAATAGAATGGATCTTGTTAGTAACCCTTCTAGCCTTAAGAGATTGGTGAAAAAGCCTGATATTGTCATCACCATTGCACCTCTGATTTTATCTCAGAAAGCTGATATAACAAGCCTAAGCTTCCCTATATTCACAAGCTGCAATTTTCTTATTAGTACTGTGTTCAATGTTACCAGGTTCATCATGCATCATTTGCTGGACATCAAGCATTTTATGATAAGCTATGGTAGCTCTAGCTTGCACATCAGAAAACCTCACTCTATTTAGCTGTTTTAGAGAATCCTTCAACCCCTTCAGCTTTTGGCAAACTTGATACATGAGACAGCCCCTGATGGATTTTTTCCAAGCATGCTTAACTATTTCCATAAACCTAGGAGCTTGGACCCATATGTTGAAGAATCTGAACGGTTTCTTGTGTCCTCCCACCTCTGGATAGACACAAAGCATGCTAGGGCAGTGATCAAATTCACCTTCAGGTAAATAAAAAAACCTCAACATTTTTATAGCAAGAAACCCATTGTTCATTAGCCACAGCTCTATCAATTTTGGAGAACACTCTGTTGGTGCCCTCTTGCTTATTGGTCCAAGTGAAGAACCTCCCAGTGTGTTTCACATCAGCCAAATTGCACTACACTAGACAATCCCTAAATGGCTGCACTTCATTCAATCTCAGAAGTCACAGTAACTCCAACTCTCTCATCAAGATTCAAAACACTATTAAAATCCCCTAGAACCACCGAAGGGTCATCTGTTTTCACCTGACAAGTCTTTCCATAAGTCTTCTCTATCTCTTTTCTCATTGTAACCATATTCAAAAGAGCATAAAAAAGTCGGGCAAGGCCCAACTGGATCCACTTTGTAATGAATAAGCTGAGCAGTGACATGCATAATAGACACATTAAAGGCTTCATGCCTCCATTCCGCAATTATTCTTCCTTTATCAACTATATAACTGTTAGTTGTAAAACACCAACCTGTGCAAAGAGTTTGATAAAGCATTCCCATCATAGGAATCTTTACCTTAGTTTCTAGGAGACTGAATAGTTTAACATTATGATCAGCAATAAAATTCCTGGCCTCTAGCTGCTTAGCATGCCTATTCAGACCCCTAATATTCCAAACTAGAATATTATCCATGTTCGTCAGGGGACTTCAACCCCTGCACACCAACATCCATGTGTTGCTCCACACTATAGAAGAAATGAGCAATACTGGCATTATTTAAGACATCGATCAAATTTATTTTTCAGAGGAGTAGGTAATGTTACCTCACCACCAGGCTTAGATGCAGCTGCTGGTGCACCTTTTTGAATTGTAAACTCGCCCTCCTTAAGTCCACCAACAGGTGGAACAGTTACTGTAGGCTCAGCAGTAGTTGAAGTATTTTGACCCTATGAAGTGCTCACTGGACCCTTTGACACAGCCTACTTCTTAGCAACCCATACTTTCTTTGCTTGACTCTTCTTCACACAAGCCTCCTTCTTATGCACATAATCATTGCAGCTAGTGCAAAGAATAGGTTTCCATCCATAATCAACCCTATGATCCTTGATTAAGCCATGTGGATTCTTGAATTGAATTTTTTCAGGGAAGGCTTGATTAATTTCAACTTCAATCAATATCTTTGCAAACTGCATCCTATCCCTATTATGCGTTGCTTGATCAACTTTAATGAATTTACAAATTTTGCTCACAATTTTTGTCAAGCTTTTCTCACTCCAATACCTCAACTATACCCCATGGAGTTCAATCCAAATAGGAAGATTCTTAACACTTTTTGATTGCAAATCCATTTCCTTCCTCCATGCATGCTTGCACAATTAGTGGTTTCCCATCAAAGAAATGGTAACCTCCATTAAAAATCTGAGCTCTACTATCAATTGAAAAGCAACGCACAATATAGAATACCCTCCCAATTCAGGCAACCTTATCAATTCCATTTTTCCCCCAAATCCGCCTAAAAAAACATTCTACTACCGATAATGGCGGATTTGCACCCAAAATGTAACATACAACTGAGGAATCCCAAAAATTAATCTCATCCTTAATATCATCCATTTCATTCTCAAGAATAGAATCAACATTTAATTGTTCAGAAATTGAATTTAATTGATCAGAATCAACATTCAATTGTTCAGAATTAACATTCAATTGTTCATAATTCACATTCAATTGTTGAATTGGAACATTTTCATTCTCCATATTAACCTCGTTGGATTTCTCAATTTCTTGAGCCTAATAAGAAATTCGATTAAGAGTTTTAGACCCACTATTTATCACAGTCAACCATTCCGAGAATAATTGGTTATCCTTAGATTGTTTTTGTAACTCATTCAAGGAAGATCGAGGAGCGAGAATTTTACCTTCTTCTTCACTTTCGAAATCAGGTACTTCCAACATTCCATCTCCCATGACTTCATCCATGGATTTCGTCTTACAAGCATGAAAAGCTGGTGGTCCAGTTGCATTTCCTTTGCATTTTGCGACACTTCCGGAATTCTTCGAACCTCGAGGTCTGCCCATGGCGACCAGCGAAAATAGTTGGAGGGCCCGCGAAGAGAGAGTTCAAAACGTTCGTGACACTAGCTATCTTCTTACTTTTCCCACGAGTTTCACCATGACCAACCAAAAAACCACCACGTGTTCCGTCCTTCCAAGCCTACTCCATATTTGATTTTAGTCTTGCATACTTACAAATACATGATTAAATTAAAATTTTAGGCCACAGTAAAGCCCAACAAGATTTTCTTATTTGGTTTTTTTGTGTGTTACCCTATAAGCAACCTTATTTAGTCACATCATTGGAAAAGATCACAGAATGCAACTCCTATTATTGTATCTAAAAGTTGTTAAAGAAGATTGATGAATTTAGGCCCTCCTCAACTCATTTAAAAATAATACTCCCTCATTCTCAGGTTATGTTCTGTTCAATTTATTTTAATTTATTTCTGAAAAAATAAGTTCAGGTAAGATAAGATAAGATTAAATGAGATAAGATAGGATATGATAAAATAAGATAAGATAAGTTCAAATAAGACACGATAAAATAAGTTGAATAATACGAACTAACTATGTTAGACAGCACAATAAACTAGAATATAAGTTCATATAAGATGAAATACGATAAGTTCAGATAAGATAAGATAATATAAGATAAGTTTAGATAAGATAAACTGAATTCAGATTAGATAAAGTGTTCGATCAGATAAGTCAAAATATGTTGATACCAACAAAGCATCAATTTATAGTGCTTGAATTCTATTTTGGGTGTCCTAAAATATTCTTCTTGTTTCCATTTTTAAAATGGTAATATATTCGTAATATACACTCATCGAACAAATTTTATTTTTGATTTGTCCTCAATTCTGCATGGAAATTTGTAGCCACATGACCACATATAATATTTGTCCTTAATTTTACATGAAAAGTTGTAGCCACATTTAATATTTGTACTTTAATGCAAATACTCATATTTATTATTTCCCATGCAAGTATTACAAATATTTAAGATAAATAATAATCTCCTTAATTCCCTTGTAATATGAGAGACAAACCCTATAAATTTACACGGAGGGAGTACAACTAAATTTCAGTAAAAGAAATTCAATTTAACAAAAAGAAGCTCAATTTAGTTAAAAAATAAAAAATATCGATAAATTTTATAAAAAAAATAGAGATTCGGTAAAAATACATTCAATTTAATAAAATTAAGTTTAGTCCAATAAAAGTAAGTTTAAAACAAGAATAATAAGATGATATAGACAGAGCCTTTAAGTAACTTTTTTAGAATTACCCGTGATGAAGTATCAGTCATCCAAGCATCCCCCTCTTTTTGGAATGTTGTGAGCATCCCAAACATCTCTGCACCAGCTCTGTTGTTCCCCTGAGCTGTGAATTTGCTGTACTGAATTGAGTATCAATCATCCAAGCAATACCACAGATGCTAGAAATCTCTTGCTTCACATTGCAAATGAATTCTACAGCCCAACTAGCTAACTTAGGGGTTGTAAATTGGGTCCAATTTCGCTCTTCTACATACATACCATGCACCCATTTCACCCACAAATTATCAGCCTTCATTGCAATGCTCCAAGCTTGTTTGCCAACAAGTGCTTTATTCCAATGAATCAAAGATCTGAATCCCAGCCCTCCATTGCTTATGGGAATGCAAACCTCCTCCCAGCTTATATAGCCAGGCTTGGCAGAGTTACAAGTGCCAGTCCATAGAAAGGATCCATAAATATAGTTAACCTGTTTCAAGATTTTCATAGGGAGCAAGAAAAATTGAGACCAATACGCACTAATGCTGAGAAGAACAAAGTTGACAAGTTGTCTTCTACCAGCAAATAAAATGTGTCTTGAGCTCCAAACTCTGATTCTAAGCACCATTTTTTCAACAAGTTGCTCACAATCTGCTACTGAGAGTTTCTTAGTACTTATAGGAACACCTAAGTACCTAAAAGGAAGCTCCTTTCTTTTGAAACCAGAACAATCATCCACTCTTTGCATATCTTCAGCATCCATTCCACAACCATAGACAACTGATTTTGCAGGACTAGCAATCAAACCAGTTGAAGCTGAATATATTTTCAAGCCTTGCATCAAACTCCCTTACAAAATACGATTAGATCATCTGCAAAGCAAAGATGATTTTAGCCCAGTGTCTTGCATCTTAGGTGAAACTTGAATTGAGGTTGTTACCCCACATAACTCATAATTCTTGTAAATTCCATGCAAAGCACAAAAGGCAATGGTGACATGGGGTCACCTTGCCTTAACCCTCTCTTAGAGGTGAAGAAACCTGTTGGGGCTCCATTTAACATAAGAGTGAAGGTTGGGCTGGTAACACAAATCATCACCAACTTTGTAAACCTTTAAGGGAAATTAAGCATCTTCATAATCTCCTCTAAGAATCCCCAGCAAACTGTATCATAAGCCTTCTAAATGTCAATTTTCATTAGACAACCTTTTTGCTTTTGCCTACTTTTGTACAGCTTGACAATATCCTAACATAGCAGAATAATATGTAGAATACTTCTCCCTGAGACAAAGGCTCCTTGAGTCTCTGAAACAATATGAGGCAAAACCAGTCTTAACTTCTCACAAATGAGCTCCGTAATGCACTTGTAAATGACTGAGCAACAGGCAATGGGCCTGTAGTCACTCACATGTGTTGGGCTCTTCACTTTAGGGATTAAAGTGAGAGAAGTAACATTCAAGGATCTAAGCAAGTTTTAATGTGAAGAAAAATCAAAAACAGCTGCAGAGATATCATCACCAATGATGTCCCAGGTTTGCTTAAAAAAATAATTGTTGAACCCATCCAAGCCTGGGGCTTTGTTATTTGGGATGGAAGAGAGAGCCCTCTTTACATCATCTTTATTAAAATTGCACTCTAACATCCCCTGCTGAGCCTCAGAGAGTCTAGGGCCCTCCTTAATGATCTGTCTCTTCAAATCACACCTTTGTGGCAGCTCTTTACCCAATAGGTCTTTCTAGTATCCAACAAAAGCCTCATGAATCTGAGCATCAGTGTTAACCCATGCTCGCTCCTTGTCCATTCTGAATAGAATGGATCTTGTTAGTAACCCTTCTAGCCTTAAGAGATTGGTGAAAAAGCCTAGTATTGTCATCACCATTATCTATCCATTGCACCCTTGATTTTTGTCTCAGAAAGCTGACATAACAAGCCTAAGCTTCCCTATATTCACAAGCTGCAATTTTCTCATTAGTATTGTGTTCAATGTTACCAGGTTCATCATGCAACATTTGCTGGACATCAAGCATTTTCTGATAAGCTATGGTAGCTCTAGCTTGCACATCAGAGAACCCTTCACTATTTAGCTGCTTCAGAGAATCCTTCAACCCCTTCAGCTTTTGGCAAACTTGATACATGAGACAGCCCCTGATGGATTTATTCCAAGCATGCTGAACTATTTCCATAAACCTAGGAGCTTGGACACATGTTGAAGAATCGGAACGGTTTCTTCTTTCCTGCCATCTCTAGATAGACACAAATCATGCTAGGGCAATGATCAAATTCACCTTTAGGTAAATAATAGACCTCATCATTTTCATAGCAAGAAACCCATTGTTCATTAGCCACAACTCTATCAATCTTGGAGAACACCCTATTGGTGCCCTCTTGCTTATTAGTTCAAGTGAAGAACCTCCCAGTGTGTTTCACATCAGCCAAATTGCACTACACTAGACAACCCCTAAATGACTGCACTTCATTCATTCTCACAACAACTGCAACTCTCATCAAGATTCAAAACACTATTAAAATCCCCTAGAACCACCCAAGGGTCATCTGTTTTCAACTGACAAAAGTCTTTCCACAAGTCTTCTCTATCTCTTCTACATTATAACCATATACAAAAGAAGAGAAAAAAGCAGGGCAAGGCCCAACTAGATCCACTTTGCAATGAATAAGCTGAGCATTGACATGCATAATAGACACATTAAAAGCTTCAGGCCTGCATCCCACAATTATTCTTCCTTTATCAACTTATACAACTATTAGTTGTAAAACACCAACCAGAGCAAAGAGTTTGATAAAGCATTCCCATCCTAGGAATCTTTACCTTAGTTTCTTGGAGACTGAATAGTTTAACATTGTGATCAGCAATAAAATTCCTGACCTCTAGCTGCTAAGCATGCCTATTCAGATCCCTAATATTACGAACCAGAATATTATCCATGTTGGTCAGGGGACTTCAACCCCTGCACACCAACATCCATGTGTTCCTCCACTATAGAATAAATCAGCAGTACTGGCATCATTTCAGACATCAAATTTATTTTTGAAAGGAGTAGGTACTGTTACTTCACCACCAGGCTTAGGTACAGCTGTTGGTGCACCTTTTTGAATTGTAAACTCGCCCTCCTTTACAGGTGGAACAATTATTGTAGGCTCAGCAGTAGTTGAAGTATTTTGACCCTATGAAGTGCTCACTGGACCCTTTGACACATCCTGCTTCTTAGCAACCCATACTTTCTTTGCTTGACTCTTCTTCATACAAGCCTTCTTTTTTATGCCCATAACCATTGCAGCTAGTGCAAAGAATATGTTGTCGTCCATAATCAACCCTCTGATCCATGATTAAGCCATGTTCATTCCTGAATTGAATTTTTTCAGGGAAGGTTTGATCAATTTCAACTTCAATCAATATCTTTGCAATCTGTAACCTATCCCTATTATGCGTAGCTCGATCAACTTTAATGAATTTACAATTTTGCTCACAATTTTTTTCAAGCTTTTCTCACCCCAATACCTCAACTCTAGCCCATGGAGTTCAATCCAAATGGGTAGATTTTTAACACTTTTCAATTCCAAATCCATTTCCACCCTCCATGCTTGCACAATTAGTGGTTTCCCATCAAAGAAATGGTAACCTCCTTTAAGAATCTGATCACTACTATCAATTGAAATCGGCGCACAATATAGAATCCCCTCCCAATTCCAGCAACCTTATCAATTCCATTTTTCCCCCAAATCCGCCACAAAAAACCTTTTACCACCGATAATGGCGTTTTTGCACCCAAAATATAACATACAACTGATGATTCCCAAAAATTAATTTCATCCTTAATATCATCCATTTCAATCTCAGGAATAGAATCATCATTCAATTGTTCAGAAATTGAATTCAATTGTTCAGAATTTACATTCAATTGTTCAGAATTAACATTCAATTGTTCAGAATTAACATCCAATTGTTCCGAATTCACATTCAATTGTTGAATTGGAACATTTTCATTCTCCATATTAACCTCATTGGATTTCTAAATTTCTTGAGCCCAAGAAACTCGATTAGGAGTTTTAGTCCCACTATTCATCATAGTCAACCATACCGAGAATAATTGCTTATCCTTAGATTGCTTCTATAATTCATTCAAGGAAGATTGAGGAGAGATAATTTCACCTTCTTCTTCACTTTCGAAATCAGGTACTTCCAGCATTCCAGCTCCCATGACTTCATCGATGGATTTCATCTTACGAGCATGAGAAGATGATGGTCCAGCTGCATTTCCATTGCCTTTTGCGACACTTTTGGAATTCTTCGAACCTCGAGGTCTGCCCATGGCGACCAGCGAAAATTGTTGGAAGACCCGCGAAGAGAGAGAATTCAAAAAGTTCGTGACAATAGCCGTCTTCTTACTTTTCCGACGAGTTTCACCATGACCAACAAAAAAACCCACCACGTCTTCCGTCCTTCCAATCCTACTCCATATTTGATTTTAGTCTTGCATACTTGTAAATACATGATTAAATTAAAATTTTAGGCCACAGTAAAGCCCAACAAGATTTTCTTATTTGGTTTTTTTGTGTGTTACCCTATAAGCAACCTTATTTAGTCACATCATTGAAAAAGATCACAGAATGCAACTCCTATTGTATCTAGAAGTTGTTAAAGAAGATTGATGAATTTAGGCCCTCTTAAACTCATCTAAAAATAATACTCCCTCATTCTGAGGTTATGTTCCGTTCAATTTATTTTATTTTTTTTTCTGAAAAAATAAGTTAAGGTAAGATAAGATCAAATAAGATAAGATAGGACAAGATAAAATAAGATTAGATAAATTCAAATAAGATACGATAAAATAAGTTGAATAAAACGAACTAATTATGTTAGACAACACAATAAACTAGAATATAAGTTCATATAAGATGAAATACTATAAGTTCAGATAAGATAAGATAAACTGAATTCAGATATCGATCAGATAAGTTAAAATAAGTTGAATCAAACAAAGCATCAATCTATAGTGTTTGAATTCTATTTTGGGTGTCCTAAAATATTCTTCTTGTTTCTATTTTTAAAATGGTAATATACTCTCATCGAATAAATTTTATTTTTGATTTGTCCTCATTTTTACATGGAAATTTTTAGCCACATGACCACATATAATATTTGTCTTTAATTTTACATGAAAAGTTGTAGCCACATTTAATATTTGTACTTCAATGCAGATACTCATATTTATTATTTCCCATGCAAGTATTACAAATATTTAAAATAAATAATAATCTCCTTAATTCCCTTGCAATATGAGAGACGAATACTATAAATTCGGACTGAGGGACTACTACTAAATTTCAGTAAAACAAATTCAATTTAACAAAAAGAAGCTCAATTCAATAAAAAAAATCTATCAATTTTGTAAAAAAATAGAGAATCGATAAAAATACGTTGAATTTAATAAAATTAAGTTTAGTCCAATAAAAATAAGTTTAAAACAAGAAAAAGAAGATGATATGGACAGAGCCTTTGGGTAATTTTTTTAGACTTACCCGTGATGAAGTACTCCCTCATGCCACCAATAAAATTAAAGTTCAATCTTGACCTTTTTTAGTAGATTGTGAATCATGTCATCATGATAAATGTAATCATGTTGGACTATTGTTTGTGGACAAATGGAGTTTACGTTACTGAAGATTTGGGAGCAGATACAAATTTTTTAAAAAAGTGCATTTATGCAGTGCATAAGGATAAACTTTTTATTTAAACGAGTTTCTTGCCATTTTACAGCGCTCTCACTGTCTCACATCTTTTTATACGTCGTCTCACGTTTGAGAGAGCTCAGGCTACATATCAACAACCTCGTTGTACTGGACTTTTGTATTTGTGGTTTCTTGTTTACGTCTTTGATGTTTCTTGCATTTGTTTCTCTTCTACTGATGACGATTCTAATTATTTTCACTATATACCATCTCCTACAATAACAATTTAAAAAATCAATAATAACAATTTAAAAAACAAAACAAAAAAAACCTGTTACCTTGAGGCTTCAAGTAAATTCATTATCAATAAAGATATTAAATTAAATAAGTGACAAGGACAGTTACCAAAAAAATCAAAACTCAAACGTCATTATGTCAATGGACCGTTTAATTACTTGAAGGTACTACATAAAGCTAATGGAAATGAAATCATATATAATTTGTAAGGAAAATCTCCTCATTAGTCATTACCATGTTAATGCAATCTCTCATCCCTGAATATTTAATTTTTTTTCATTATTTATATTCCCACTGAACAGCACATCGAAAGTAGCTAATGCAAGGTAATGTAATTTATTTTTTAAAAAAATCCCCCAAACTTTAGAGGTAGACAAACAGTATAAAACTACATACTCATAATATAACTATCACCATCTGTTTAGGGGTGTCAGAAACAGATCCGATCACTGGGTCCAACCCGATTATGACCCTGGCCAACCCTGTTCGACCTGTGAGGTCGGTCCCCGACCTGACCGAAACTTGACTCGGGATTACCCGGACTCCGACCAGCACCTGGCAAGATTATATTCGACCGACCAGGCATGCACCCGCATTCAAACCCGAACCCGGCCGTACTCAACTAGATATTACTAAAATTCAATTATTTTTTTATATCTACAAAATTATTTAAATATGTTAATTTATAAAATTGCTTACATTTAATAATTAATTAAATAATAAAATAAATTACATTTAATTTAAGAGTTAAACTTTGAATATCATGTACTTGTTTATATTTTTATTTTCATTTATTTTTGAATTATTTGTATACATTGCTCTCTTGTTTTGATTTGACATCTATTAACGTATATATATATATATATATATATATATATATATATATATATATATATATATATATATATATATATATATATCAGCGGATGAGTTGTGGTTAGGGGTGAAATGCCACTCGAACCCGAGCTAGCCGGTTCTCCCCGAAATGCGTTGAGGCGCAAGCAGCTTGGACCGGACATCTAGGGGTAAAGCACTTGTTTCGGTGCGGGCCGCAAGAGCGGTACCAAATCGAGGCAAACTCTGAATACTAGATATGACCTCCAAATAACAAGGGTCAAGGTCGGCCAGTGAGACAAGATGAAATCCCTTATAAGTATGAGGAAAATTAGAAATCCTTTTTTTATAAGGTAATTTTGCCAAACTTTAAACTACTATGAAAGTCATATAGTCATGCCCACTAAATAAACTAGGCCCAACTTTCATTTGTTATAACAATCTCTATCCGTATTTAATACAACCTCTTCACCCATTTCTTTGCTTCCTCACCGATGTGGGACGTTATCCGTATTTAATACAGCCTCTTCACCCATTTCTTTGCTTCCTCACCGATGTAGGACGTAAGAAATCTCCAACAACAAAACTCTGCCAAACAAACGTTGGATTCAAGATCAATTTGGTGCAAGTTTTATTTTTTATATTTGTCATTAGTGCTGTGCCACCTGTTGTAATGTCTTCTCTTTTTTTTTTTTGACAGTTGTAACTTGTAATGTCTTCAATGTTTATACTTTATATACATAATTTTAAAATGATTAAATTAGTTAATTGAATGCTAATTTTATATACATAAATGAAAGACTATAAATAGTCCAACAATATAATTAAGACATAATCTAACATGAAGTATAGTGAAAGGTAGTAAGATTTTATAGAAAAAATAAGGTTGTTGTGTTACCTTCTATGTCGATGTGGGATATTAATATCTTACATAAAAATTATCTAAAATGGTTTCGAGCTTGTTCACGAACTCTCGAGCCGAACTTAAGGAGGCTCACGCTCGACCGATCCCGAACTCGAGTCGAGCCCTCTCGAACCGAGTTTTGACCGAGCCGAAAAATTATCTTGAATCTTTATAATGAAATGAGCACAAATGCTAACCACTAAATAGTTATACTAGCTATATTGCTCTAAGGTTTTTACTTATGAAACTATACTTGGATTACTTATACAACTATTACTTGCTTATTTAATGTTTTGATTATAGTCATTTACGTGAATAGTATAACAATATAATTATATGGATGTGTTATAGTATTCGTATACTTATGCTTATATTCACTTAATTAGTGAACTTAAGTTATAACAAACTTTATAGTTACGTCATTTTGCTTCGTATCAAGATCTTGTTAATAAGCTAAGCAATAAGATTTAGTCGATTAATAAGATATTGTTAATATGCAAAACGGTATAGTAATTTAACAAACCTCCCCATATGTTATAACGAACTATGTTATTGAAATAATTAGATTTAATGTCTCCTGTTAAGTTACTAGCTCTATACCTCTATGGTTATTTACTTATTAAGCTATACTTCTTATAGTGTTACGTATACAACTATCACCCAATTATGTAATAGTTAGATTATATCTATCTAAGTGAACTTATTGTGTAACGATATAACTTATATGAATTTCATTGAGTTGATAGTGACTTCTTATAATTTATGTTTATTATTATTATTATTGTTCTCATTGTCATCATAGTTATTTATCGCATACACGAGTTGACTAAGAGTAACTGACTAAGTGTGTAAGTTACCATATATAGTTTGTTTATACTTTATCATATATAGTCACAACATAATACATGTATATCGCGTTATGTTTGTTATTGTTATTGGTATTATTAGCATTGTTGCTACTATTACTATTAGTATTTGTATTGTTATTGTTAGTATTGTTATTGTTAGTATTCCTGTTAGAATTTTAGAAAGAATTGAAGAAGTTGGGATTTTAGTAAGATAAACATTGCTAGTTATATTGCTCTAAGGTCATTACTTATGAAACTAAACTTCTTGGAAAATTACTTATACAACTATTAGTTGCTCAATTAATGTTTTGATTATAGTCATTTACGTGAACTATAGACATAGTATTGCAATAAGATATAGTAATTTAACAAACCTCCCTATATGTTATAATAAACTATGTTATTCAATGTCCCCTATTAAGGAAAGCTCTAAAACTCTATAGTGATTTACTTCTTAAGCTAGTATTCTTATAGTGTTACGTTACGTATGCAAATATCACTCAATTATGTAATTGTTTGTTTATAATATCTATTTAGTGAACTTATAGTGTAACGATATAACTTATATATATGAACTTCATTGAGTTGATAGTGATTGTTTGTTATATTATCATCATAAAGATGATGAACTTAAATGGAGTATTGTTATCTTGAACTATCGACTTACATTCATACATTCATTATATTGATCTTATCTAATAATAACAACTTGTTTTAATCCAACTATATAGTAACTAGCAAGTACTTGTTATAATCACTTAAACCTCATATGAACCATCATTGTAAACATATGAATGTATGATTGTCATTTGTTATAGTATTATATATAACATATCAAGAGTCATTTTACTAATTTATAATCAATAGAGTATTAGATTCGTTTTACAATTATTATTCTCATTATCGTTATAGTTATTTACAAACTTATATATCAATCATAATGCTTATAATAATAAATCATTTATATAAAGTTTGGAATTGATCGTCTACTCGTTATTATTGTCGTTGGTTATAATATATAATATTAAAACATATGAAGAGTCGTTATACTCCTTTACTCATTAGAATGGTTTTACGCAGTTGATTATTCGAAATAAGAGTTGAGTAAGAGAATACACTAAACATCACGGTAATCAATATAGTGTTTTTATTGGTTTTTCGTTGTCATCCATATATTTATCGTACACACACATATGTATATATTTGTCGATCTTAATACTTTTATTAATATGATCCGTTTACAAAATCCATAACAAAATCAAGATGGCCCGATCAGGAGCTACCCGAAGTTGAGTTGACGTTCAATAGCAAATGGACCCGATGTTTTACAATGATCGAACTAAGGTCATTACTAATTCAACCCGAGTACATTTGGCTTAACTCAACCGTACATGAAACCTAAATACAACTTGCGCAAACCCGACAAAAAAAAAGTCAAGGGGCGATCATATCCGGAATGAATCGACTTGTAAATGGAACGCTCAAACCTGTCCTAAGACCCGGAATCCAATGATTCAAATGTGTTCGACCCAGTTGAACAAAACCCGACCAATCATGACTGGGGGACCGACAATCGAATCCCGACTGCGTCCGGTCGACCTGTTCACCGTGGGTATACCCAGAACCTGTTTGAGAACCTGTTTTGACACCCCTACATCTGTTGCCATCTACCAAAAGCCTATAGTTTCACAAACACGTGATTTTGAACGACATGGGAAAAACTCAATATTTATACATAACATAACTGGTTGTTGAATAAATTGACACGGTAGGTGGCATAAAACAAATGTTTCCCTATAGACAGTTTATTAGCATCATTTAACTTACAGCTCATCTAAAGAGTTCTGATTGGCCACTACGTACACGGTACACCATCTCTTTTTCATTTTTACTGTCAACTTGATCGAGGAACATTCATTACTGACCTCTGATGCACGGAAACTCTCTTTTGGTCAATGTTTCTTGTTTCAGACACTTTTCCGTTTCCAAAACGGGAAACCTTTGACCAATAAAGTTACTATTGTGTTTGGCCACCAATAATAATTTTGTTTACCCCCTTAATTCCACGATAACAATGAAAAACAGGTCATTTATGCCATGCTCATTGCCTTAGTAAAGTTTTAAAAAGTGGTTTGTTTTTTACTGTATCCTCTTTGCAAATTTTGAGTGTACGTGTTAGTATGTTGAGAAAGTTCATCCAAAATGTTTGGAATGATAAAATGAACTAAACCAATATTGACACAAACTACTGATGGATTAATTCATACGTGTGATTTTGTACCTTTGCATTCTTATTGGACCTTGTGGAGTTGTGGTTGAGATGCAATATACTTCCTCCGTTCTGTTTTAAATGAAACATTGGGTGAAATGACACTATTCATTGATCAATTTTGACTCCAATTTATCGTCATTATATAAAGAAAAACATAGTCAAGTGGGATCTTGTTAGATTCGTCTCGATGCATACTATCAAATTATAACTTCTTTATATTTTTTACTTGTGCACAATTAACGATATTAATGATTAAAGAAGCACGTTGGGTTGCGTGAAAAAGCAAACGTTTCATTTAAAAAGGCACAAACTTTGGCTATAATAGCCAAAATATCAAGAACTATTGGATTTGGTGCAGCGTGCGTATCATTAATAATACCGGAGTCCGGAGGTAAGTTTTTATGGCCGGCAATAGGTAATGTCTTCTTCTCATAGCAAGACAGCATGGGTTACCATGCAAGTCCCATCTTCAATAGGTACATGTCTTTTCCGTCGCCGGCCAAAAAAAACTTACATAATGATACCCGCTGCACCAAGTTTAATAGTTCGTGAAATTTTGACTATTAGCCAAAAATTGTGGTGTTATGTGCACCCATGTCATAGTTTGGGGTGTTGCGGTTAATTTTACCTATTTATTATCATCGAACGCTGCTTTAGAATTGGTATTGAGTGAATTTTTTTTTTTTAAAAAAAAGCATTTGTTTGAGGTTGCAAATACATTAACATCCACTGTAGCATTGGACTTTCATTTGAAAAACTACATATGAATTCATTACCATTATTGCCAATTATTGCTATTTACGCAACAGGTTGTTTAAGTGCTTCATGAGCAAAGTAAATAACAATGTCTGAATTTTTTTCAGCACTAATCGATCAGTTGTAGTGATATAATGTTGTTTATTATCTCTTCTATAAACATACTGTTCAAAACTAATACTTTTTGAATATCATAATTCCTCATCAATTCTTTCTTCTTAGTTCAAAACAGCATCAATTATGATAAGAATTTTTTTTTTTGAAATTAAAAATTAATTCATTGATTCAAAGTCATACGACATCTACAATAGAAGTCAAAACTAAACAAATACATATCAAAATGAAATAAATACAATTCTAATATGACAAAACCACGATAGTTGAGTAGATCTAACACTTCTGAAAACCCTCGTCTTTCACATCGCTGTCTGATGCAGCCTTCTGCAAGGGGGTCTATCGATCTTTTGTAGTTTTGAAGTAGAACTGGATCCAATTCAAGTGATTGTAAACGAAGTACTGACATCTGTTGCAACCCCGCACAAATTTCAATCAACAAATCAACCTCTTGAATTACACAAAAACCCAAAAACAAAGTCTCCAAACTCTCACATGGAGAGAGATAAAACCCAATATATGGGTAGATATAACCCAATAAATGGGTAGAAAAACTCTCCATTAAAGAGAGACTGAAGTATATTGGGAAACATTAACATAAAAAACTAGTAACAAAAGGAGAAAAGGGGCTTACCACTGCCCAAAAGGGTGACGGTAGCCCCTAAGTTGAAAATTAGGGTTTTGTGGGAGAGGAGAGAGAAGAGAGAAAAAAGGGAGAGGAGGCGAACGCAGAAATAATTATGATAAGAATTAAGAATATTGAATTTTCTCTAACAAGAAAGATTAGGGATTTACTTCAGTCTGTGTATGGTGTATAACTGCAACTTCGTGACTCGAGCTTGTTTCTGAGATCTTTGCTATAACTCCCACGTTCAATAAAGCAGCTTGTGGTTGAGTGGAACCAATAATACGGACTTCGTTTCCATAAAATATTCCTTTCACCTGTAACAATTATTCAAGTTAGCTTTTCTCTAGAGTGATTTCTTATTTCCTGGTATCATGATATATCAATTAAATTTTTGTTTTGGGTTCACAAGAACGCACATTGGCTAGTAGAATAAAAACTTGCTTATTTTGGAGGGACTCATGAATCATCCTTTTGAATGAAATACAATAAATGACTCCAAGATTAAACATTGAAATTAGAGACAACCATAAACTTGTGCCCTAGTCTCAGACAACTCCACTCCCTGTTCCAAGTGCCAAAACCTCTATGGCTATCAGTAACCTAGATGGAGAATACTAAAAAAAAAACAATAAGAAATCTAATATTGCACTACACCTATCAATTGATAGCCATTGTTTCTTAAGCAATCAAGCTATAAACTAGTTCTTAAATAGTTTGGGATTGTGATGTGGTTGATGTTTTGATGGTTAGAAGGAAAATATTGAGTAATTAACATAGCATTAGACATTTTAGACCCATCAATTGAAACTCAAATATGTAAACTTCATAAATGTACTAGTATATAATTTGAAAAAACAAATGGAAAACCTTGTGAATTATGAAGTTAAATTCAGAAACCCAGCGATTCCTTGAATCTCAACCATGAGAAATTACAGTAGGATCATCTCTAACAGTAAAGCAGCTACAAATCCCCATTGCTTGAAAGTTTTGTATCATAATCAGAAAAGAAATATTAATGCATAATACTCCCTCCGTCCCAAAATATAGTTCTCATTTCCATTTTGAGTGTCCCAAAATATACTCCCTCCGTCCCATAATACAGTGCTCACATTCCTTTTTGGGTGTCCCAAAATGTTATACCTATTTTCTTTTTTATCAATTTATTTGGACTTAATTATCCTTCATTTCTACATAAAGTATTCAAAATACCCCTACATTTCTTTTAAAATATGTGTCCTTATTTATTATTTTGCACCATTCCAATGAACATTTATTGCTTTTTTATTTTAATTTAAAGGAAAAAGAAAGTAAATAGTTAGTTCCAAGACAAAGGTACCAAGAAAGTACTTACTCCTTCCATTTTCCTTAATTGTCGTGAAAAATGAGATTTGAGCACTATATTATGGGACGGAGGGAGTAGTTCCCATTTTTATATTTAGTTCCACATTTTTCCGTAATTTGTCAAGAAAAACCGTGTCCCATCATTTATTTACTTCTTGAATTTTGTTTTTTGCTTTGTTTATTCAACCCAAGTGTTACAATTAATGTTCTTTCACCAATTATTCTCCATTCTCTCTCCTAAAATCATCATTTCCCATACAACATTTATTTAAATAAACAAAAAATCTTTATTATCCTTCTTAGATTCTACCTGTATAAATTACAGTGAAAAAAAGGGAAATGGGAACTATATTTTGGGACGGAGGGAGTAATAAATAATCAATATATTTAACTTCCCAAAATAAGCTAATAATGTTGAAAAAATAAGGAAAAATTCAAATAACATCACTCTTAGCCGCAGAAAATAAAATAACTTTATTACTAACAACAGAAACCCTTTAACAATAAAACCCTAAACCCTAGCAATAAGAATAATCCCTTTAACGGAGAAAAAATCAAGAATACGCAAGTTTGTGGAAAAAGAAAGAACACAATCATAATACAAAAAGAATCACAAGGGAAAAATATATATATACATCTTATATGTATTTCAGTGAGTATGGAGCAATTAAATGATGAGTACAATAAAAACGGAGGAAACATGTTTACTCAACTAAGCATGTACGTATATAAACAAGGAAAAAGAGAAAAAGATGAAGTATTGAGATTTGAGAGTGTACCGTTTTTGTTATTGGAACGACTTTGTTTAAACTTTAAAGGATTGTGTTTGTGTACGAGAGAAAGTGAGGCGAAACTTGGGATTATGAGGGTAAACTTCTTTTTTTTAAGGGGATGAGAGTAAAACCTTTATAACGATCATGAAAGTCAAATCCTACATGTCAGTTAAAAGGATATCTACTCCAACTCGGATTAGCATATATCTTTGGCTGCTATTATCGGGAACCAGAAGGAATGATAAATATCCAATAAGTAGATGTCTTAGATACAAGTTTTCATGTACGTAACAAATATTATTTAGGTAAAATTGGCATCAACACCATGAACTATAGCGCGGGTGCACCAAACAGCCTCAACTAAAACTTATAGCCAGAACACCCCAAAGTACGGACCTTGGTGTAGTTTGTACCATAAACGAGGTTGGTGACCGGAATTCTCACCGGCTATACACTACAAGAAAAGATGAGATTAACGACCGCTTAAAGCCGTCGTTGATTTGTAGAAAACAGTCGCTAAAGCATTCAACGACGGTCATGGCTTTTCATACTGTGCAGCTTACCGGACTGTTTATCCACACATCTTGTTAAGTCGGAAGCATAACCACCGGGAAATTTCAAATCTCTGACCCAGTTGCATAATACTTTCCTTTGGGACTTGTCCAATGTGAAAGGTGCTTTTGGAGCAGTTTCTTTTCCGTTCGCATCCTTGGTAACATGAAGTTGAGGCCTTTTACACAATTTAGCAATGTCTTTTCTAGATGAAACGGTGTCTGATGTCTGCCTTTTCACATCCATAATTGTGTGAATGAGTTGGTCGAAGAAGTTTTTCTCAATGTGCATGACGTCAAGGTTGTGACGAAGATGCGAGGTTTTCCAATATGGGAGCTCCCAAAGACAGCTTTGTTTGAACCACCTTTTTTCAATTTTTTCAAAGTGTTAAGTGCTTCTGGCCCATCTGTAGCCTTTGGCAAGTCTTTAACACATGACCACAACTCTTCCCCAGACATGATGTGTGGTGGAGACGCTTTTTCAACCTTATTTCTGCAAAAAGCTACTTTGTTGTTATGAAAAGGATGATTTAGAAGTAGGAATTGACGGTGACAATCAAACCAAGAAACTTTACCTCCATGGTCGAGCCAAAAAGCTTTGGATTTCTCCAAACAATAAGGATATGCCTTTTTCCCAGCGGTAGACCAGCCAGATAGCATACCATAGGCAGGAAAATCATTTATTGTCCAAAGAATGGCGACACGCATATTGAAATTTTGTTTCCTAGAAATGTCATAAGTTGTTGCTCGTACATCCCATAATTGCTTCAATTCCTCGATTAAGGGTTGCATGTACACATCCAAGTTTCCCTTCGGATTTTTATGACCAGGAACGAGCAACGAAAGGAACATGAATGGTTTTTTCATGCACATCGATGGCGGCAAGTTGTACGGTGTTAAGATGACCGGCCAACATGACTATTGACCCCCAAACTTTCCATGTCGGCCAAACCCATCGGTACACAAACCGAGCCGAACATTCCCTGGCTCAGATGCAAATTCGCCAAAGGATCTATCCAAATGCTTCCAAGCTTCACTATCGCTAGGGTGAGCCATTATATCTTCGACTCTTGGATTTTTGGCATGTCATGTCATTTCTTCAGCAACGTTCTTTGTTGCATACAACCTCTGCAATCTCGGTGTGATTGGGAAATATATCAGAACTTTCATTGGAACTAAAGGCCCCTTAGAAGTCCTCTTGTATCTGTCGCTATCGCACACTCTACATCTGTCCAAGTGTGCATCAGTTCTCCAAAATAACATACAACCTTTGGGGCACGCATGAATCTTCTCGTGGGGAAGCTTTAATCCCTCCAAGATCTTCTTCGTATCGTAAAATGTGTTACTCATGTTGTTGTTGTTAGGTATTGCTTCTTTCATTAATGAAGCAAACGCATCAACACACGTATGTGGCAAATTGTACTCACACTTCAAAGATACTATTCTAGACGCCATTTCCAACACAGACATGGAGCTCCCTTCGTACAACGGTTCCTCACAAGCCTTTAATAGGTCAAGAAACACCTTTGCTTGAGGATTAGGCTCCTCCTCCATTCCACTAGGCTCTTCAACAATGGACGGTTCCGGGTTATTCCCAAGAGCATCGAAAACCATTTCACGGTATGGATTAGATAACTCTTGTGCAGATTGAGGTAACTCTTCACCATGAGAATACCAACCGTAGTAATCAGGTATAAATCCCTTGCTATACAAATGCACTTTAACCGTGTCTGCATCATGCATACGCCTGTTCTTGCATTTCGGACACGAGCATCTAACTTCATCCTTACTTGGGTTTTCGGGGTTTGCTTTGCAAAAGTCAATGAATTCATCAACCCCCCTCAAGAACTCGAGCCTCAATTTACGCCCATTGTCATATCTATCATACATCCACCAACGCTCCTTCCGTTTCATGGTGACCAATTCTACAATTCTAAACCATTTCAATCACAGTACTCATTAACAACCAACATACGTACAATTAAAACATTTGTGTGAAATGCGTATAGATTTGAAATGATGTCCAAAGGTCCTTATCACTCCAACCTAACCCATTCTTGGACGTCTAACCCCACTAGTGAATGTATGTCAACTATTCGCTTCTACGTAAAATCCGACAGCATTTCCCATGAGTTCTCCAAGTACACAATGCGAGGTTCGTAAAAGCTTACATATGTACCCAGAGAACAACATAGAGAAACAACATCACCAGTTATTACATAGAATTGAAAAAAAAGGCATACATTCACCACCTATGTGAGGTTAAACGTCCAAGAACAGTCCCAATTAGGGACCATTCAAGATATACTCCTAATGAGTATACCTTGAACGGGTATCTAAGCACATGATGATGCAATCATATTTATTTAAAAGCTTAAATAAAATTTATAACATTATCGAAACTATTTCCACGAAAACAAATATGTCAAAATCAATATAAACATTTTAAATAGTGTAAACTAAATAAAGGAATGTGCAGTAAATTAATTATTGTGATAATTATATAATTTTTAATTTTTATAACCTTTAATAAGGGAACCATTACATAAACTATTGTGATAATTATATAGTAACTTAAACTTATACAATTAAAGTAAAAATTTAAAGTAATATAAACTAATAAATAATATGGTTTTTAACATTCTCTAAACAAAAGTTTTTTTAATACATTACATTTCATGATGAAAATCATTAAATTATAGAATTTACATGAACAAAAACCATATAACATACCCTATATTCAATACTATAAATATATTCATAAAAAAATACTAAAAATATAAATTGAAGACAAAATATGGTCAAAATTGCTACTAACCTTACAATTAAGCCAAAGAGAAACACCAAAATGCTACGTAATCCTACATCATATACAAAATCAATTATTTTTCGGTAACCTTTAAGCATTTAGCAAAATTTATACATAAAATTAAGCAATTAACCATATAAGATGCCAATAACTACTAGGCATCAAGCAGAAATACCTAAGGTTCACGACTAAGACATCACTAAAAGTTTACAGAGCATGAAAATAAAATCATGTAACACCCAAATCACCAAATCCAAGACGCTTCCACTGAAATTTGATTTAGTCAGAGCCAATGTGAGGCTTGTTTTACCATGTCAAGTAACAACCATTAATAGCATAGTTTTTAATAAGCAAAAATTTCTTGTAAAATCACAATCACCCAGCAACAATTACAAAGCTCTTGCAAGTTGCAAGGTCCATTACCAGTCAATAAATATCGGCAACCCTTGGCCTTTTTCAACGGCTAAAATTCAAGGTGATCCATAAAAATATTTCCCTAATAAGTTAAACATACACATACAGATATACTTCAACAAAACTTCACCCATTTCTAATATTGCCAAAAATTTAAAAAAAAAAATCAAATAGGTAGGGTTTAGGTATTACCGGAGGCGAGGAGAAAGATTTGGAGAGAAACTCGATTTTCCGGCGGCCTACAGTGGTTTTGGCCACCTATATCCCAAAAACTCGGTGAAGCAGTGCTAACCGGCGGCAAAGAGACGGTCTGGCAGGTGGAGAGAAAATGAGGGTGTCGTCGTTCGTTGGTTGGAGGTCGGCGAATAACCGACGACAAAGTCTCGAATGCACCGATGAAACACGACTGAAACACGGAGGAGAGAAAAAGTTGCAGAGAAAGATGAAACACGGCGGCAAAGATGAACGGAGTTATTGGGGTGAATGAAGGCATGGGTTTTGGTGGGAGTGAGGAGAGAGAAAGTGGAAGAGGAGCGACGGGAAATTGGAAAGAGAAGAGTGAAAGGGGCAACTTCTCTCATTTAAGTTGTCGTTGAAATAAACTGACTGAAATTCCATCACCGACCGTTAAAGACCGTCGCTTTAAGTAAAAAAAAATTAGTCTGCTTTTAAAGAAATCAACGACGGCTTTACACCGTCGTTGTATATCAACGACTGCTAAACCATCGTTACTTTCTTTAAAAGCGGACGGTGTTCACCAACGGCTTACAACCGTTGCTATTTTACAAATACCGACCGTTTTTAAACCGTTGCTGAGAAGCAGTCGTTGTTTTAGCATTTTCTTATAGTGTATAAGTCGGGTGCTAGATATTGGGCAGCCATAGAAGCGTTTTCCTTGATTGTGGTTGAACTTCCAAGCAGTTTGGACTACTGCAGGCAATATGTGTCGACAGTAGACCCTACCATTACTTAAACTGATATTTGAATTCTTCTTGAAACGTGAAGATGAAGCTGAGCTCATTATTGTTATGCGGATTTCACTCTTCCAGAATTTAGGGTTCATTTGGGAAGAAGGAGGGAATTTGGGGAAGTAAGAGGGAATTTGGAGAAGAATGACTTTATCTTCAGTTGAGGAAGGAGAAAATGAAGGCACATGCCTTTTTTGGTTAAGTAACAAAATTAGGTTTAAAAAGAAGAAAATAAGAAAGCGAGGAGAATCCGGTGAGAATGCCAGGCATCGATCTCAATTATGGTACGGACTGCACCAAGGTCCGTACTTTGGGGTGTTCTGGCTATAAGCCGTAGTTGGGGCTGTTTGGTGCACCCGATCTATAGTTCAAGGTGTTGATGCCAATTTTGCCTATTATTTATGTATATAAAAAATATTATATATGTATCTAACAAATATTGCTTGTGTTGTCACTGTTGTCCTTCCCTTATTTGTTATACGAAACACAAAACAATATTTGTTATATAGAGAAACAATATTTGTTATACAAAAACTTGTGTTAGATACATCTAACTGTTAGAGATTTATCAAGCCCAATTTTGCATGTCAGGAAAAAAATATACTCCCTCCCTGGCTCCATCACAAAATGTTATTTTTTTTTAACTACATTTTTCCATAATTTGGCTAGAGAGTTTGTGCCACCATCATTTATTTGATTCTTGAAATTAGTTCTTCTCTTTGTTTATTCAACCCAAGGGTTGTCATTTCTCATACAATTATTGTTCTTTCACCCATGATTCTCCATTCGCTCTCCTAAAATTCTTTTTTTCCTATAACATTTATTGTTGATGAATTCAATTTTCATGTCCACACTACTACAAAAGCCATACATTGGAGACGCTCTTTCCTCGACGCCTAGGTATAGGCGTTAGGCATATTATATGCTCCCGCCTTTCCTCGACGCTTAAAAGCGTCGCTCGTTTTGTAGGTCGCTTTTACGCGTTGCCCAGGACACGTGCAGTGCTCGTGTTATTTAACACATCTCATAAGAGCTTAATAATCCTACTGCTGGGAATTGGGATATCGCGCCTAATATTTTGGAGCAACTTAAAACAAAACGAAACCCGCGTCTCTCACTCTAACTTCCCAGTACACGATTCACTCCATCTCTCATCAATCAAACCCTAATTCACTTCAATTCAATCTAAGTCTCAAACCCATCACAATTTCACTCTTCAGTTCGTTCGCCTAGCAAAGGTATGCTTCTTGTCGTATTTTTCTTATTTTTTTCCAGTTTTTCGATTCTTCCATTGAATTCAACCTTCTATCAGTCTTTTAGCAAGAAACTTCGCGAGATTGATCAATCTTGCAACGAATTTCTGGAAATCTGAATACAAGTCTTCACGTTTGTCTCGAATGGTTGTCCTTTTTTCTTTCTTGCAATTATATAGCATTCAATTGGATTCTCGAATTTTCCATTCAATTATGCTATTTGATATTGAATTTTCTTTAGATTTCCATTGTAGCTGCACGCTTTACAGATTTCGGCAAGGAAATTCACAGCAAATTCAATTTAAAAAGGTCGAAGCCGGACCAAATTGTGGAGAGGAGTTTACCGCCTTGCTAGACGCCTTGTCCCTCTGCCTTATTGGGGTTTTGGTAACCTCTCTCTTTCTCTATTGCTTTTTATTTACTTTTGTGTTTAAATGATTGTTATTGTTTCTTGATTTTTAGTTGATGATATTCATGTTCCAAATTTGCAGTCTTGGGTTGACACTTGATATTCTCTATTGCTTTGTTTCTTTACCATTCTGTTTAATAGGATCACTTATTATGTTGTTTACTGCTTTCCGCTTTCCGTTGCATATATGTTTGTTTCAATGTTTCTATGGTGTTGTGTGCTTTGGCTTGATCATGGGTCTTCCTAGATGTCTGAAAATTATAAATGTTTCAACTGTCAATTGTGTTGTTGTACTGGGAATGTATCTGAGTGCTTTTGCAGGATTCTCTACCTTATCATTGTTCTACCTCCGGACAAACAGTTTCTCTAATATCGCCTAGTTAGTATAAGGTTGTGTCAATCTTGACTTCTCCTGATCACACAAGCAGTTTAATCCTATGAAAGTGTCTCTGTAATTATACATACACATTTATGTGTGTGTGTGTACCGTGGGGTGACTGAAGACCGTAGGATTGACATTCACACTAACTGAAAGGGAAAAGAAAGGGATCTGATATGAGAAATTTAGAACCACATTACATATTGCAGCATTACGACCCCAACGAAAATCTTTCAACGAATAGCTTTTCTGTGAAACAAAAGGGCGTAGCTGCTTGCACCAGACCCACCTAACCTACTTAGAGTAAAAGCCATTTAGAGGCATTATTGGGGCGAATAATCAAATGTTCGAAAGAACAAAAAGCAAAAAGGCACAGTTACCTAACAAAGTATTTTAACAAGATGCTGCGAATCAACAATGTCAGGCAACAGTGTAGTTTCATAATGGCCAAGTGACTGCTATATACCACACTTGATACCTTGATTTAATTGTTTAACGTAGCATGTTAATAAATAGGGGATTTGCTAGAAAGGCATAGACATACAAGCCAGATTATACTATGTTATTATTGAAGGGTGATTTAAATAAGAAGGCCTTAATATACAGGTATTTTATTGACTATATAGTGATGCAGAGAGCTTAGATGGACTTTGTAGAAGATTAGTTAGGAAGCAATATGAAGTTACCCAAAAGACTTCAAAGAGAAAATTAAAGATCTTGCCAATGGTCTAAAAGTCTCTTTTGTAGTATCATTTCATTTAACTTTCTAGTCCTCCTATTGCTTTAAGCAATATGTCAATCCCAGATAAGAGGGACAATCATACATTTGCTCCAAAATTCTAGTGGTTCAGTTTCAACTTTTTCTTTACTTCTTATAGTATGTTCTGACCAGAATTTTAACATCAGATCTGCTTGTATAGCGGACTTCAAGATTAAAAAATGAAGATAGTAAACGTTTAGCCACAAAATGTTTTAATGTATAGACTTCAAAACTAGTAAGCAAGGTAAGATAGTAAACGTGAAACACAGAGCCGAAAATGAAGAGAGATTAAAAAATGATGTGCTGCACAATAAGAGAGATACCTTTCCTACTATTCAAAGAACGAGTAAGTTCAATTTTACATGTGGAAAAGGTTCCTGTGGCATCATTGTTTACAAGTGTCTTATCACTTGCCTTTGATGTCACTAGTAGAAAAGTGTAATTTGTCTCTGCATTAGTATCTTTTGCAATTACAATGTCTTTCTCTTTTGCTTCTTGTTGTCATAACTAGCAAGATTCTATTATCATTTGTGATTTGATTGTTTCCTTTCCTGTTTTTACTTCACCCTCACGTAAGATGGTGGATGTCAATTTGTGATCTTTCTAGTTTGCAAATTCTTTTTTCTTGTAATTCTAGAACCAGAACTATGAGTATTTATTGGCGACAAATATAGGAGATTTGACAATTTTTAGGCTTGTAGGCGGGTGTTGTATAAATAATGTGAGCTATTACAACCACTCTAATTGATGTGAAATATCTCAACTAAGGCTTATCAAAAAAAAGAAAAAAATTGACAAGCTGTCCCCAATTGATTGATATTGTTCTATATACTTACTCTTATTTCAAACTTTACGGGAAATTAGATGATAAAATTATAGTGTTCTTGAGGGAGTCTCCAAATTCATATTATAATTTCCTGATCCAAATTCAAATTCATATTCAAATTAAAGTGTGCTTGAGTGAGCAATGTTGGATTTTTGTGTAGTTCGTTTAGGTCATGTTTTATGTGAACTATTTGAAGATATATGTTCATATTTTTTTTCTTCTTAAGACGATTCTTATTTGTTATTGTTTTTTTTTTTTTTTTTGTTTTTTTGTAGACATCGATTCTAGTTGGTTAGATTTACCAAAAGGCCATCCTGCTTATTATAATGGTTGCATGAAATTCTTAGAGCTTGCTAAAGAGACTCTTGTAGAAGGAAAAACTCGATGCCCATGTAATAATTGCAAGTTAAATAAATGGTTTAAGATGGAAAAAGTAGGAGGCCATATTTTATTGTACGATTTTTATAAGAACTACAAAAATTGGATATTTCATTGTAGTCATCAAGTGAGTAACAACTTAGGGCTCCCTAGTGATCAAGCAAAGGGAGTAGGTCAAGATGATATTGATGGGTTACTAAAAGCAGCTTTTAGGGTCGGTAGTCCACAATCCACTAACTAACCCCCGTTATTAAGTAAGTTAGATTCTGATGACGAAGATTTAAATGATATGCATGAAGAGGTAAATTTTGCTTACGAGGTAGATGATGAATATGTATCAATTAACAACGACGCAGAAGAGACGAAGTACAATAGACTCAAGTAAGCTTCTAAAGAGAGTCTATATGAGGGGTGTACTACTTTTTCAAAGCTATCGTTTCTATTGCACTTATTTCACCTTAAGTGTATGTTCCATTGGTCTACTGAGTCATTTAATAAATTGCTTGAACTTCTATTAGATGCATTTCCTCATATTATGGAGTTCCCATCGTCTTATTACGAAAGCATGAAGATAATTAAAGATCTGGGTTTAGGTTATGAGAAAATCCATGCATGTCCAAATGATTGCATGTTATATTGGGGGGGATTTTGCAGACAAAAGTGAGTGTCATATTTGCCACACACCAAGATGGCAAAATGTGAAAGGCATGTAGGGTGATAAAAGTGAGAAAGGTAAAGAAACATGTAAGAAGGGGGTGCCAGCTAATGTAATGCGGTATTTTCCTCTCATCCCTAGACTAAAGAGGCTTTACATGTCATCTAATACCGCAAGAGACATGAGATGGCATTTTGACCGCAAGGACGAAAAAATCATTAGCCACCCGGCAGATGGAGAGGCTTGGAAAAAACTTGATGATAGATATGAGGAATTTGC
The DNA here is from genome assembly GCA_947646795.1 of Beta lomatogona. Taxonomy (NCBI): domain Eukaryota; kingdom Viridiplantae; phylum Streptophyta; class Magnoliopsida; order Caryophyllales; family Amaranthaceae; genus Beta; species Beta lomatogona. The sequence continues at coordinate 466,026 of CANSNZ010001388.1, read as the reverse complement.
TAAAGATCCTCGTAGTGTTAGACTGGGTCAAGCAAGTGATGGTTTTAATCCATATCGTCTTATGAACACTAATTACAGTACATGGCCAGTGATCCTGATTCCTTATAATTTGCCTCATTAGCTTTGTATGAAGTCATCCTTATTTATTTTGTCCTTGATTATTCCTGGAAAATATGGTCCCGGTATTGATATTGATGTGTATTTGCAACCACTAATCCATGAGTTAAAATTGTTGTGGGAAGGTGTAGATGCCTTTGATGTTTATAGTGGAGAAAACTTTAAACTACGAGCATCCTTACATTCCACTATAAATGACTTTCCTGCATATGCTATGTTGTCGGGTTGGAGTACAAAATGTTATAAAGCTTGCCCTACTTGTGCCAATTCTACTCGTTCATATTATTTTGGTGGTAAAATTGTCTACCCCGATTCTCGAAAATGGTTACCGATTGATCATCCTTATCGTTCTTAAGCTAATTTATTTGATGGGAAAGAGGAATATGGTCTTGGTCCGGTTCGTGCTAGTGGGACAGAAATTTTGAAGCAACTAGAAGAAGTTAATTATGTTTATGGAGAATCAAAAACGGTTCCTAAAAAAAGAGGGAGAGAAGAAGTTGAGGATGATGAAATTGATAATGATAATGATAAGGTTCTTTGGAAAAAGAAAAGTATATTATTTGACTTGGAATATTGGGAACATAATCTTCTTAGACACAATTTAGATGTTATGCAAATTGAGAAGAATGTGTGTGATGATCTGTTAGGAACTCTTTTAGAAACAGAAAAGAGTAGAGATGATAAGAAAGCTAGGGAGGCTCTCAAACAAATAAATATAAAATCTCATCTTTGGCTTCAAACTCATCCTAATCGTGTTAAAGAGTACATGCCTCCAGCTTCATACAACATGGATAAAGAAGAAAAAGAACGGTTTTTGAGAGTCTTGAAAAAGCTCAGAGTTCCTGATGGTTATGGATCAAATTTGCAAAGATGTGTGAACATGAAGGAGCGTAAACTTATTAATATGAAAAGCCACGACAATCATATCCTCATGCAAGAAATCCTTCCTGTTGCTTTAAGAGCATCAAATGCCACAAAAGTTATTGATTTGCTTGAGGAGTTGTCGTACTTTTTTAAGAAGATTTGTTCAACCACCATTGATAGAGGAGAGTTAGATACCATTCAGTCAAAGCTTGTGTTGACCCTTTGTAAGATGGAGAAAGAGTTCCTACCAACATTTTTCACAATTATGGTTCATCTACTAATTCATTTAGTGGGTGAGGTTAAACTCGGCGGACCTGTTCATTATAGATGGATGTATCCTATTGAAAGGTCATTATTTCAAATTTTAGATTTTCTTTTAATTTGTTATTTTTTTATATATAAAAATCCACCTTCAAATCTTCTCTTATCTCTTTCATACTCACAATCTTCATATATATTAAGGTACTTGGCCTTTTTAAAATCTCATGTTAGCAACAAAGCACAACCTGAAGGGTCCATAGCTGAAGGGTTCCTTTTATGGGAGACAATTACATTTTGCTCGAGATATTTAGGAAGTGTTGAGACCATGTTTAACAAACCGAAAAGAAATGATGACGGGGTTCCACACATCAATAACTATATATACAACTCAGGTTGTCGCGTCATTGGAAAGATAGAAAATGTCCGTCTTGATGACAAAAGTTTAAAGCAAGCACATCGCTATGTTTTACTTCATTCGGATGAGATGAAACCAGTGTTTGAGTAAGTACCATTATTGGTTATTTAGTGAATATATCAATAATTAAAACTTTAACAATAATTTTTTTTCAAATTATTAAGTGATTTCTTACAACTAAAGCGGCAAGAGCATCGAGTGGGCGGAACTGCGGCGAATGAATATAATGAAAATCAATGGAGACTTAACGAATTCTCCGATTGGTTGCAAAACCAGGTTATATGCTTTAAAATTTCAGGTTGCGTGAATTATTTTATATATCAATCAAAGTTTAACTTAATATTTTACATGGAATTATAGGTCCATAAGCTAGATGATAGCACAGTAGAAGGAAAGTTAAGAAAATCATTGGCTGGTGGTTTAAGCAATCGCGGTAAAAGGATGAAAATCGTCATTATTAATGGATATAAATTTGATACTGTGGATCGTGAACGATTTCGGAAGACACAAAATTCTGGAGTGATGGTTGAAGCCGATGGCCAAGAGTATTATGGAAAACAGAAAGAAATATTTGAACTTGATTACTATGGTTCATATAGGGTTGTAATGTTTCGTTGTGACTGGGTTGACATTCGTAGGGGTTTCAAAACATACCCGAGTGGCAGAGTTACTGTCAACTTCTCGAAGTTGATGCACACTGGTCAAAATTTGCATGATGATCCATTTGTTTTCTCTTCTCGAAGCAAAACAAGTTTTTTATGTCGAGGATGAGATACGAGAAAGGATGGCTGCATGTAATTAAGACTAAGCCTAGGGACTTGTTTGATATACCCGAGGATGATGAGATTCTAGAATAAAAGGGTTTTGGGTTTTTAGAATTTTATCATTGTTCATTTGTGGATTTATGTTTTGATTCTGGATTCGAGTTCTTAACTTTTATTTAGTGGTACTACTTTGTCTACTCCACATTATCTTTCTTATTATTCCTCTGTTTGCATTTCCCTCTTGACTTTGGCTCTAAAGATATTTTCATAGGAAAATTGTTAAAGTTAGACCTCAAAAGCCAAGCTCTTCAAGATTGGAGATAGTATTTCTGTTGTTATTTTTTTGGTTATTAATTGCTTCATGCTCTTGAAACTTTTGATGTGCAAACTATTAATATGTGTGGAAATTTATGTACATGTCTTATTTTGATCTTGAAGGATAATGTACCCTCTTTATTTTTTGGCTTGTCTTGCAGTGATATGTTATGACGTATCAAGGGAAGAGAACGAGGGACGTACGTGCGGATGAGCGGCCCTAGTTCATTGTCTTCGCAGATCACCGAGTCTTCTTTGCACACACCTCTCCTTCGACCGAAAATGAATCACAACCAAACAAAAAACAAACCCTCCAATCACAGCCATCTGAAGTTCCTTCTAATGTTAGATTTGGACCATTTTGCCCATCTAGTGCCACTGCAACAAAGGTTATGTCTCCGTGTTCGCATACAGAAAGTGCAACAACTAGCAAACCAGTAGCTATATGGAAAAACCCACCTTGTATTGGATCAAAACCAGTCAAAATCCCTCATCCTTCTTCTGGTCATATCTCACCTCTCAATCCATCTACTGTTACATCAAAACAGCTCAAAGTCCCTCTTACTTCCTCCGTTCATATCCTGCCTCTCAATACATCTACTATTACATCAAAACCGCTCAAAACCCCCACTGGTTCTTCCGGTCATTTCCCACCTCTCAACGCATCTACTATTACATCCAAACCTCTCAAAATCCCTCATCCTTCTTCTAGTCATATCCCACCACTCAATCCTTCTACTATTACATCAAAATCGCACAAAATCCCACATCCTTCTTCTGGTCATAATATCCCAACACATCTCAACCCATCTACTATTACATCAAAACAGCTCAAAATCCCTCATCCTTCTTCTAGTCATATTCCACCACTCAACCCTTCTACTAATACATCAAAACCGCTCTAAATCCCATATCCTTCTTCTGGTCATATCCCAGTACCTCTCAACCCATCTACTATTACATCAAAACCGCTCAAAATCCCTCATTCTTCTTCTGGTCATATCCGAGCACCTCTCAACCCATCTACTAGTACCCCGCTCAAAATCCCTTCTAATTCCTTTGATCCTATCCCACCTAGTATTTCGCCTTCTAGTCATAATTCCCCTACTATCTCACCTCTTTACCCTTCAGAATCCCGTTAGCAAACAAAGCAAAAAGAGGGTGAAGAATCATTAGAGAAGTCAAGAACATCAAAATCTGTACGGTCAACATCATATCCAGAGTGGCCTTTAAATATACAATTTGATAAGAAGGAAGAGGTTATGACAAAGGGTAATGTCTTTCCTTGATGGTCTACTAGGATTTTGACTTATATTGGTATTTATTATATCTATTTATGATATTTTAATATGTTTTTATGCAACGTCATCCCGTTATTTATTCCTATGCAGATGCTAAAGGTAACATCACATTGGTGAGTGGTTCTATTCCAACAATCGATGTGTGGAGTAACAACGGCGTTAAATACTGTGTTGAATTCAATGTGTTTTACCAACCGCTTAGGAAAGGTGGAGATATCTTGGTCAGATTCATTGGTAGCATTGCAAAGGTAGAGACCTACTCTCCAGTTGGAGAAGTGAATTGGCATGACGTCGATAAGAATCTGAAAGCTATGTTGGTAGAGGAGGTCAAAGTAAGTATATATCTGATCTCACTCATTTTCCAGCCTTCCGTCTCAAGAAATAATAACTAATCATACATTATTATCAATTGCATACTATCTCCATTCTTTCCTTTTGTTCTTTTTTTTATGTTTGAGAAATATGTTCGATAGCCACTTTGAGTTTTGGACTTCTGGTTCAGGTTGCAGATGAAATGGTTTAGTTTAGTCTGCAGGTGCAGTGGTTCTGGTTTTGTTTTTGTCTGTGCTTGTAGTATGGTTTTGTTTCATTGATGTATTCAGCTTAGTGTCAATGTCAGACCCATTCACCTTGTAAGTTTTGAAATGAGTGAGACTTGAGATTCCTAGTCCAATCACAAATGACATTCACTCCCATCTCTCAGACTCAGGTCCTAACTCTGGTTGCAAACTTGCAATCTTCTAAGACTTGCTGTTAAAGCTTGATGAAGCAATGTTTGAGAAATTTCGTTATCATCCTCTCTCTCATAGGGAGAGCAAGTAATCAAGCCTTTAGCTACCAGGTTCATACCCTGATACAGTTTAGGAATGTGAGAGTTGATTAAAAGCTGCCTCTTAAAAGTCAAGGGAGGGATTTCAAACAAAACCATATCACCAATATTCAGAAATTAAAAATACAATTGATTCTAGCCCTTATTGTGAATTTAAATCACCAGTAGCCATATTATTTGTGCTTAGACATATGTTTCTTTAAATCACCAGTAGCCATATTATTTGCAGCACTTATTATGGATTTAAATCACCAGTAGCCAAATTAATATTCTAACATAGTGTTTGCAGCACTATTATGGATTTAAATCACCAGTAGTCACCAGTAGCCATATTAATATTCTGACATAATAGTTTGCAGCACTTATTATGGATTTAAATCACCAGCAACACTTAAATCAACAGTAGCCAAATTTCATCGCTCAAAGCTAACTTGCACAACCACAGAAAACTGCCTCAGAAGTCAGAACAACACTAGAAACAAGCAAGAAACACCATTCTATTTCATAGAGAATCCTAATTAGAAGTTAGTACTAAATGATCCTATCAATTGTTCATTCTCCCTAAAAGTGTTCAGAATGAAATCAATAGCATTTGTAGATGTTTTCTCTGGACTGGTTCTTATAATGACAGCAAACCAGGTGCTGTGGCTTGGGAGGACTTATGCAAGTCAAAAAATGCAGGTGGGCTGGGCTTTAGAAACATCCTTAATTGGAATATGGTGGCTATCAGTAAACTTGCTTGGTGTGGCTCAAAAGAAAGATAATTTGTGGGTAAAGTGGGTGCACTGTATATATATTAAAGATGCTTTGTGGGACACTTATGAAGCCACTACTTCTGCCAGTTGGGCTTGGAAATATATTTGTACTGCAAAGAAGGAGTTAAATGAAAAATTGCTGAGTTTCCAGTGGCTGAGTTGTAGTACTTTTAGCATCAAAAAATACTACAATGAAATTAGTGACAGAACAACTCACTCACAAAGGAGCTACTGTATTTGGAATAGGTTTACTCTACCCAAACATAGATTTATCCTTTGGATGGCTGTTAAGGATAGACTTAAAACTCGTACTAGGCTGATGAAGATGAACCTCATTGACACTGACAGGTCTTTACTCTGTCAACAACATGCTGAGAATATTCAACACCTGTTTTTTGGGTGTGTGTTCAGTAACAGATGTATAAAGGAGAATACTGATTGGTTGGGAATTAGATGGACTGACAGGAACTTAATTCAGGCTTGCCGATGGGTTCGCAGCAGATACAAGGGGTCAAAATTCAGAAGGAATGTGATTATGGCTGCCATGGCTGCTACTGTTTACATGATTTGGTGGAATAGGAACAAAGCTTATTGGGATAGTGTAGTTACCACTATAGATAGCACAGTAAAGAATATTAAATTCTTAGTTAAGACTAGAATTGTACAGCTTATAGGAAAGAAAGTTAAAGATGTTGATAGGAGGTGGATTGAGGAAATGTAATTAGCTGGGTCTGTCCAGCTTGAGGTGTGTGGGGGTTGATGATGTCTCCTCCTTTAGGTGTTTTTTAGTCTGCTTTGGTTAATATTACTTCTTAATTACCAAAAAAAAAAAAAAAAAAAAAAAAAAAGAACTTTCCATCCGCAACAACCAAAAAAACAGCCAAGCAAGCCACCCAAGTACCCACCAATCACCATTACTATGTTCTTTAAAATTGCAATATTTTGACTTTCAAGATTGCTAACACGCAACTATTTTCTAACTGCCCATAACTATTTTCTTAAAGGAACGCTTTGTAATTCCTGATGGTCCTGAATACGAGAAACAAATCCTCAAGCGTGCTAACAGAAGTTGGAGGCATTTTAAACACCATCTCAAGTCACATTACTACAAACCAGATGACATGACTCTCGATGAGATGTGTAATTTGCAGCCACCACACGGAATTACTAGTAATCAGTGGATAAAGTTAGTGAAGCACTGGCATTCAGAGCTAGGGAAAGTAAGTTACTTAATTATGATTGACATTTGATAATTCTTTGTTCTGTTTTGTTGATAAATATTTTTTTTCTTTACTATGAGTGCAGAAATTGTCAGAATCTGGGAAAGATGCACGAGCTTCCCTAAATCAACTTCACAGATGTGGCTCCAAGAGCTTCGCAAACAAGCAAGCTGATTATGTATGATTCATGAATATTAACATATACTTATCTAGGAAAAATCTTTGTGGGATATATATATGTAACTAATCTTGTGGAAATTTTCTACGATCGTTTTTACATTTTAAAAATTATTAGGAGGATGAGCATGGAGAAAAAATGAGTTTATTAACTCTTTGGAAAAAAGCTCATATTGGAAAGGATGGAAGCTTTCTACCAGACACACTCACAGAAGAATTTATGGTATAAGTACAGATTAAAATAAAATAATAAGCTTGCTTCCGTTTATTGTAAAATAATACTTCTTACATTTTATATCTTAATATTTGTGTAGGATGATGCATATGCCAAGTTTGAATCATTGAAGCAAGCAAACCCTTCCAAGTCTGACTTAGTACTTGAAGATGAAGCCTTTGAGCACACCATGTATGGTGGAGAGGTTCCCGAACGTCCCGTAGGTTATGGACCTGGAGTTCGAAAGGGAGACATTTACGGGGTGCATGGTGTCCTGAAGAAGCAAGGGTGGTGAAGAGTTCGAAAGACGACCGTGTTCATGGAGAATGATAAAGAAGAATTATCCACTCTAAAGAAGGAGAATAGATTGTTGAACACCCAAGTCCAAGAGAACAAAGAAGAAGTGTCCATTCTCAAGAAGGAAAATAGCTTGTTCAAAGCCAAAGTTCAAGAGAACAACTCTCTGCTCAAAACTCTTGTTGGACAATTTTCTCAACTAGTAGGTAAAGTTAGTAAAGGAGAGGCTTCAATGCACCTTTTAGATTGTGCACAAGCAGTCTTGGAAGTGACAAACCAAAAGGTACCTATCTATTTTCAAGCTTTACCTAAATTCCCCTTCCTTATGAATGAGCTACTATAGAACCGCCATTTGTGGTGTTGTGTATATGCTCCTATTGTGCTGTTGTTTTGCGTTGCCTATTTTTGTGACTTGAACCTCGTACTCATCAATGATACTTTGACCTTGCAATTCTAATTAAATGATTAATGATTGGTGAGATGCGATCATTAATCCCTTGAGAAAAACAAAAATCTCACCAGACACTGCCACGCTGCTGTCCCCCTGTGCCCAGCCGCCATCAGCCTGCAGTGCTCCTGCTGCAGTGCCTTCCCCCACAGCCACTCCCCTGTAGACTTCTCTGTCTGCTGCCCCACACGCTGTTGTGCAGCAGCCTGTACCATCCACACAGCAACACCCACAGTCCCCCCAGTCTGCCCCATCCAGCCAACACTACCAGACCCCCCTCCTGCCACGTCCACCAGTCAACCCCACCTCCTTCCTCTTCTCTTTTGTCATCCTCTTCATTGGTTTCACAACCCTCCCCACTTCCCTCCTCGTACACTATTCAAACTCGTGCTAAGAATAGGATTTTGACCATATACTTGTAGAATTAGTTGACATACTTAAACTCTACAAAAGGAAACAGGGGTCTGGTTCAGCTCTACAAAAACAAAACTCAGAGTATATAATATGGGTGTTTGAATTACTAAGTTTGTGCTTGATAAATATGTATCTAATGATTAATATTCTAACTTTCTGCAATTTCTATTTATTTTTTATTTATTCGAAAGAAGCCTTGCGATTAATGCAATTTCTATTTCAAGCCATTTCTTTCATTCACAAAATCTCAGTAGGAAGTTGCAAGAAAAGCAATGAGCTGATAATTCTTATACAACATAATATGTTAGAAATGTCATCCCTCATTCTCTCTACTATATAACTAGTGTTTAATACTTTGCTACTCATTTCATGCTAGAGTTGGGCTTCCAGGTGTGTGTTGTGGAATTGAAAGTTGTCACTGGATAGGAGCAGAAGATAGTTATCTTTTTTGTGAATCTATTTGAAATATCTCACTCTTTCCTTCGACCATATAGGAAGCATTATCTTGAAATTTCTGCTTAATATTCTTTTGATTGGAAGTTTTTAATATTAGTGTTGGAGTCTGATAGTGGCTGGTTGCATTTCATCATCGACGAGCTGTGCAATGAAGTTCAATTGCTGATAAATGCTCAAAATATGTCTTATAAGATGTCATGAAGTAGGTCTCTAAGCGCTGAAAGTATGGAAGATTCTTGTAGTGTATTGTTGTCTGGTTATACTTGCTTTCGTTTTTGTAGTGGTGGCAGGGGTTCTGCTTTGTAAATTGGATGCTTGATTGTTGTTTTCCTGTTCTTGGACTTGTGTAGAACAACATCTATATGGTTCTTGGGCATACTGCATGTTTCTTGTTTGGGAAGATGATAGTTTTTGGAATAGGTGACTACCGATCTGATGAGGACATAGTTGAGTCTTTAGTAGATAGTGTAGTTTCAAGAGATATTATATCTTTCAATGCCTTCGTGTTTGCTTGTACAGTAGGTCAAAAGCCTTGCAAAGCTCAATACTTTGTGAATGACACTGCGGAAGTCAGACTTGTGCTTGAATGTAAAGCTCAAGGAATTTGAAATTTTGTTTAAAAGGGAACTTCATTATTATGGAAGAAATAGTTTTTTTAATTTCCATTTCCAACATTGAAAAGGCAATATATAGTTCATTTGAATGCAAGATTACTTTAGAATATGAGCCGCATTATATAGCTCTCGATTTGATCATTTGACGAACTCTAAACTTTTATATTATCATTACTGATTATATTTTTTGTCTTTTTTTTCTCCTTTTGAAGGTACTCGAAAATAATGAAGGTGCAACAGATCAAGAACGGATGGCTTCAAAGTAGCTACCATCGTATCGTCATCTATTTTGCTAGCGCGCTAGATCTTATTAGTTAGCTTATTTTCAAGGCTACTTCACTTTGGATATTTATATGAGACTTAACGGCTAGGATTTTGGTGAATATGCAATATTTGTAGGGATTTTAATTATATTAGTATACATTTATAATATATTGATCAAAGTATTTTTATTTTTTTATCTTATATATCTTCAAGTTTCAATGTTTGTTTTATTCTAGAGTAAATAATATGTGTGTGTGTTCATATATATATATATATATATATATATATATATATATATATATATATATATATATATATATATTTGTTAATTCGGGAAAATAGTAAAAGGGACTACAAAAATCGAAATACATTTTATAGCCATGAAATTTTGCCAAACAAATATTAAAATTTGAATCCAACTTCTCTTTTAACGACACCAAAAAGCGTCCAGATTTAGACGCGACAAGGTGCTGCAAGTCATCGCGAATGGAGACGTTTTACGCGACGAGACAATTGGGGACTATGTTAGGCGTCGAGAATGGCGACGCTTTTAGGCGTCGTGAATTACCTACTCAATTGGCGCGACGCTTTTTGACAGCGTCGCAAGCAAATTTAGCGACGCTTTTTGGCGTCGCCAAATGGGTTAAAAAGCGTCGCGAAAACACACTTTTTGTAGTAGTGCACTTACCTTAATTCCCGTGAAAAATGAGAAACAAGATCAATCCATAATCATCATTAACTCACTATAATTACATTAACAATCAAAGAAAATCCCTAATTCATACTTTCACCAAAACGCTAGATAGGAGATCAACTATTCACTAATCACGGAATCTAAACTTAAAAAAGTGAAAATTCTAACTAATCTAGGGCTAAACATGATTAATGGATGATGAATATAATAAGAATAAGCAGTTATGCATGAAACTATAATCTATGAGATCTATAACTATGGAAGGAGAGAGAATAACAAATAGAAGTGATGTGACGTATTTTTATATAGGTTTTAGGTGTATTTAGATTGCATTTTAGGAGCATTTAGGTGCATTGTAGTTCATAATTGCATACTATTACTTAATTTTCAAAATATTACTCCTTTTGTGTGTTTTTGGTATTCTTTGATGAATGTCAGGTATTGAGAACGTAATTGGAGTATTATTAGACAAGGTTAAGTACTTTGGAGCAATTGAAAGCAAGCTACGTTGATAAGGATCGTTATGAACATATTTGAGTGCAATTTGGAGCTAAATTAGAGTTGGAATTCAATGAAAGATTTGTGGAAATTGAGTAATGTTCACTAATTTATCCATACTTTTGACTCGATGCTGATAATTGTATTATTCCAGCGGCATTGGAAAGTAGGCTTGAAGATCTTTCCAACAATAGGTCGCACAGCCCAAGGCGAGTTATATTCGAGAGAGTATGGGTTTCGCAAGTTGACCCAGTTTTGCTGAGACTTCCTACGCGCTCGCAGATTACTTAATTCCGACCCTTTAATGATTTATTTGGCTTTCCTTATCTTATAACTTGGTTTCCTACTACTATTAGGAGATATAACTTTCTATTAGGGATTTCTAATTAGGTTAGGATATCTATTAGCTATTATTTACGTTTCACGTTGCACGTTATTTCTTCTCTCTAGATTTTCCTCTCTAGTTTTGCACTAGTTTATTTCCTATTGCTATTTTGGAGATTCATCTTTCATTCAAGCAATATTAATCAAGTTTTATTCTTTTATCTTCTCTTTATTATATTTTAGTTATGTTTTTAAGTGAGTAGTCTTTTTATCTATGATTGAGTTGAGCCCTAGTATGAATTGATCATATGAATTGTCTCTAATTCCCATGTTGTTGAATTATATGTTTAGGGTTTGATAAGATTGTTTTTATTGTCAATTTTGCATCTTGATTTAGCCCTAGTTTTATATTATCAACGAAAGTTGGAGTTGCGATTAATAGTTATTTATTTGATGCTAAATTGTTATTTTATTAATTGAGTTCATCAACGAAAGTTGGATCTTGATTTAGATAATCTTGCCATTGATTTGAATTCTCCCATGAAAATAGGTGAGATCTAGCATTGGGAATTATTTGACATTGGTTCTTAATGCTTCTAATTATGTGTGTAAGCCATGAAAATAGGAGACATACATGTTAGTTAGGCCTTTTGCTATCACGAAAGTGAGCTCTAGGTATTGAGGAATGACCGAGGATTGAGTTTCGGTTCACAGCTGTGCTAGCTTTATATATTACTGAATCATAAGGTAATGTCAATCTCGTCTAAGCTATAATTGAATAACTGGGATGTGAGTTATGTTTTGATCAATTCATATTAGTGGTGATGCTTAATCTTAGTGATTTAATTATCATATGTATCATAGATTATCATATCTTGTCATTAGTTTAGCTATTAGTTTATAGATTCTTCCTGATATCTGGATTGTGTAGGTATTTCATAGTCTAAAATCAGCTAGTGTTTAATCTTGCACCTCCCTGAGTTCAACCCGTATGTGCTACGACACCGTTCACTTGCGGTATTAAAATAAAACCTAGCTAACAAGAAGAATAAATAAAAACTGAAAATTTGCAATTAAATTTATCAAATTATCTTGGAGATGTAGGAAATAAACAATCATTAATCGCTTAATCTAAGATCTAAGACAAAGTAATGCGTTTTTCTCTCTAAGTAGAACCCTAATAATCTCTCTAATAACTAGAATAAAGCACAAAAATGAAAATAAAGTCTATGTCTTGTTTTAACTACGCACGAGGCCTTACAAAATCTATCCGGAACAAGAGTGGTGCGGGCGTACTGCACAAACAGGTGCGGGCGCACCAACTCTTCTGGCTTCCATATGCAGCAGCCCGCTAAATTTCCCCTTTATTAATGAATATATGCAAGCCCTATATATAGGCAAAGAAAAAAAAACCTAATTAGTTTCCTGAATCCTTTAGGATTGCCTGCGAAGTAATCTACTAGAATAATAAAGAAACTTAACTTATATAAAAACCATGCACTAACCCTGGCGTGAAACTTAACTAATAACCATGTACTAACCTTGGCGTGCAAGCAACAAGGTCTCATACTCAACAACATATATAGTGCCATGCTCAGTGTCCTTAGATGGTTTCATAACATTGTACCTTGTACTACATATTCGACAAAGATCTAAAACAATAATCTAACAACGAAACTTAATCAAAACAAAACATGATAAGAGACCTACTAAGCTTAAACCATGTAAAACCTTTTTCAAGTAGAATTGTGAAACTGTGCAAGCAAAATAGAACTAGAACTCCATTAAAACTAGAATGTGAGGACTCCCATTTGTAATTGGATTCTCCTAAGAACCAAACACCATCCCAGAAACACTAAGAGAGAAGTATTCATGCTTGCAACTACATCAATACTTGTATCAGTTCTAACGAGGTGATTTGCTCTAATTAACTCACGTATATACTCTATTAATTAATTCAAGGAAAATTTGAGAGGAACAGTCCCAAATATGGATGTTCCGCCATTTTCAGTCCTAACTTTAAATTATTCCTAAGTGGTCCTGACTATTACTCATTGTTTACAATGTTGGTCCCACTTTACCGCTGATGTATCGTTTTTTTATATAGTTTCTAGGTGCATTTAGGTTGCATTTTAGAAACATTTAGGTGCATTATAGTTCATAATTGCATACTATTACTTAATTTGCGAAATATTACTCCTTTCGTTTGTTTTTGGTATTCTTTGATGAATTTCAGGTTTGAGAACTTAATTGGAGTATTATTGGACAAGCTTGAGTAATTAGGAGCAACTGATAGCAAGCTACGTTGATAAGGATCGTTACACATATATTTGAGTGCAATTCGGAGCTAAATTGGAGTTGGAATTCATTGAAAGAATTGTGGAAACCGAGTCATGTTCACTCTTTTATCCATACCTTTTGACTCTTTAGTGATAATTAGATAATTCAAGCGGCATTGGAAAGTAGGCTTGAAGAGCTTTCCAACTATTGGTTGCATGGCCCAATGTGAATTATATTCTGGGAGATATAGGCTTCACAAGTTGGTCCCGTTTTTCTGAGATCTCCTATGCACGCGCGGATTACTTAATTTCGGCCATTTAATGATTTAATTGACCTTCCTTATCTTCTAACTTGGTTTCCTACTAGTATTAGGAGATATAACTTTATATTAGGGATTTCTAATTAGGTTAGGATATCCATTATCTACTATTCATTATTCACGTTTCATGTTATGTTGTTCGGAGATTTTCCTCTCTAGTTTTGTCCTAGTTTATTCTCTATTTCTATTTGGAGATCATGATTGAAAATTTCATATTCGTCTTCTATTCAAGTATTGTGCTATGAAGTTATAGTCTTTCCTACTCTTTATTTATTTTAATTATGTTTTCTATCAAGTTTGTTGTTTTTATTGCCATGATTAGTGAGTAGTCTTTAATTTTATCTAGGATTGAGCTGAGCCCTAGTATGGATTGATCATGTAAATTCTTCTCTAATTCCCATGTTATTGAGTTATATCTTTAGGGTTTGATAAGATTGTTCTTATTGTCAATTTTGAATCTTGATTTTGCCAAGTTTTATATTATCAACGAAAGTTGCAGTTGGAATTAAGAGTTATATATTTGATGCTAAGTTGTTATTTTATTAATTGAGCTCATCAACGAAAGTTGGGTCTTAATTTAGATAGTATTGTCTTTAATTTGAATTCTCCCATGAAAATAGGTGAGAACTAAAATTGGGAATTATTTGATATTGGTTCTTAATGCTTCTTATAATGTGAAAATAAGAGACATACATGTTAGTTAGGGCTTTTGCTATCACAAAAGTGAGCTCAAGGTATTGAGGAATAACCGAGGATTTAGTTTCGATTCGCAACTGTGCTTTATTACGAAGTCATAAGGGAATATCAATCTCGCCTAAGCTATAATAGAATAACTGGGATGTGAGTTATGTTTTGATCAATTCATATTAGTGGTGATGCTTAATCTTAGTGTTTTAATTATCATATATATCGTAGTTTATCATATCTTGTTATTAGTTTCGTTATTAGTTTATAGACTTTTCTTGATATATGAATTGTGTAGCTATTTCATAATCTAAAATCAAATAGTGTTTAGTCTTACACCTCCCTGAGTTCGACCCGTATGTGCAACGACACCATTCACTTGCGGTATTAAAATATAATACCCTAACAACCGGTGGCCTGTTGTACGAGTTAAATTTCTTTTCTTTTTTTAATTAGCTAAATACCAATAATTAACTCTAATTAACTCCATTTTGTTTTCAATTAGCTCAACACCCCTAATTAACTCTAATTAACCCGTTTATAAAAATAAAATAAATTTACTAAAAAAATTTCGACCATATTCTCGTGATTTGTATCCCTAAGGGTGATCAGTGGAGTACGTTTTAGCAAAAACGTCTTTTCCAAGGTCAAAGACACTTTTTTGTTCGACTCGGGACACTTATCGTGAGAATTAGCATGTTAGTACTTGTTTCGACCACACTCTTATCGGTTGTGCCCATAAGGATGTTTGGCGAAGTCCGTTTTGACCCTGAATGCAGTCAAAACAAGTACTAATACGCCAATTTTGACCTCATAAACTACATTTTTTGCAAATACAGACTTTGTCTATAATCCTTATGGGAGACAAATCACGAGAATGTGATCGAAATAAGTACCAATATAACAACTTTCACGTAAGCGTCCCGAGGTGGACACAAAGGTGTTTTTGACCTAGAAAACACCTTTTTTCTGCGAAAAAGGACTCCGCCTATCTTAATTTATTGATTAACCCATATGTTTTTGAATTTTTTTTTCGTTCACCTAGAAATATTTTTATGAAATTTATTTTATTTTTAAAAAGGGGTTCATTAGAATCAAATAGGATATTTAGCTAATTACCAATAGAAAACAATTACCTGCTACATCAAGTTATAACAAAATTCTGGGAGCATTTGTATAAAATATTAGGTATAGTTGGGACCACTTAGGAATAATCAAAAGTTGAGACTGAAAATGGCAGAACACCTATAGTTGGTACCGTTCCTATCAATTTTTCCTTAATTCAAGGATAATTAATATTAGACGTAAAACCCTAATGTACTTGAAAAATTCACACTAAGGGCATGTTCTCCCCAACTTATTTTCAGTTCAGTTCAGTTCAATTCAGTTCAGTTCAATTCAGTTCAGTTCAGTTCAGTTCCTAAATTATTATCATTACTATTAATTAGTTATATTTATTTCAGTTCAGTTCAGTTCAGTTTCAGTTATTCCTCTTTTTTTTAAACCCAATATTCTCAGATGTTTTCCAATGGTTAATTCACACTTCTAAAATGGTTACTCCAGTCTTATATGTATATATATATATATATATATGTATGATATATATATATATGTATGTATATATATGATATATATAGGAATAGGATCACGTGAAAACCACTCCTTATCTTGGCCGAAAACTGCAACATAAAATGAGCAAAAAGTTTCTGAAAATGAGCAAAACGATAAAATGAGCAAAAAGTTATTAAATTGAGCAAAAAAACAAAATGAGCAAAAAACATAAAATGAGCAAAAAATTGTAAAATGAGCAAAAGTTTCTGAAAATGAGCGAAAACGTAAAATGAGCAAAAAAACATAAAATGAACAAAAGTTTGTCAAATGAGCAAAAACTTCGTAAAATGAGCGAAAGTTTGCTAAAATGAGCAAAAGTTTCTTAAAATGAGCAAAAGTTTCTTAAAATGAGCAAAAATTCAAAATCAGCAAAAATCATAAAATGAGCAAAAATCTGCAAAATGAGCAAAAAGTCTGGTTTTCAGTTTTCAGCTTAAGGTTAGTTTTTAGTGGATCCTACCTCTATATATATATAGGGGCAAGATCACATGAGAATGCTCCTCACATGGAAAATGAGAATGAATCTCAACCACACGATTGGATTAGAGTTACAACACTTGTTCATTAGAGTTATTCCTCCGAAAAAAACTTTGAGCCCAAAAAGTAATTTCTTTTTTAACTTATTTTTTCCTAATATTCTTTTTTTGGAGTTACATCACTTTTTCATTAGAGTTACATCACTTGTTCATTAGAGTTATAGCGCGTAAAATCCATTATAAAAACTCATATAAAAAACATATATAAAAACATATATATATATATATATATATATATATATATATATATATATATATATATATATATATATATAGAAGTGAGTTCATATGAGAACCACCCTTATGGTGAGAACCACACATTTTTCCTCATTTTTCGAAAATTTTGCTCATTTCACAACGTTTTTGCTCATTTTATGATTTGCTTTTTTTTATTTTTTTTTATCATTTAACATTTTTATGCTCATTTTGTAACGTTTTTGCTCGTTTTACGTTTTACTCATTTTACGTTTTTTTCTCATTTAAATTTTTTATGCTTATTTTACTTTTTTCTCATTTTACATTTTTGCTCATCTACGTTTTTGCTCATTTAATGTTTTTTACTCATTTCATGCTTTTGCTCATTTTGAACCCAGCCCTACATGTATATATATATATATATATGTGTGTATATATATATATATATATGTGTGTATATATATATATGTGTGTATATATATATATATATATATATATATATATATATATATATATATATATATATATATATATATATATATATATAATTGTGTGTGTGTATATATGTATATATATGTGTATATATGTGTATATATATGTATGTATATATATATATATGTGTATATATATATGTACATATATATATATATATATATATGTATATATGTATATATATGTGTATATATATGTATATATATGTGTATATATATATATATATATATATATATATACCAAGAACCCTTGGGTCCAATAGTATGGCTTTTTATCTCCCACATGGAAGACCAAGGTTTAAATCTTGGTGGAAGCAAAAATTTCAATATTGTTGGGGGAATGGGATTTGGGGCTTGTTGGGCCTTTGGGTGAGTGGCCCTGTACAAGGCAGCCCAGAGGAAATTCATCTTACCACGGGTTACCGAAAGGGGCCCCCAAAAAAAATATACATATACATATACATATATACATACATATATACATATACCAAGCTTAGCTTGGCTCACTTGGTAGGAATTCCACCTCATGACCTAAAGGTCAGGGGTTCGAATCCCACCAAGAGGGGCACTTGGAGGAGGAGGAGAATTCCCCTTACAACTCCCCCTCCTTCCAAGTGCCTGGGCCTCTGGTTGGGCCATGTGCGAGGGCAGCTCAGAGATTATTCATCTTACCAAATCAAAAAAAAAACATACATATATACATATATATACATAGATATATACATACATATATACATATATGCATGCATACATACATACATATAAATCTATATATACATACATATGTTTTTTTTGGCATTACTATTTACCGTCCGTATCTAATAAAAATCGTCCGTACTTTTTCCTAAATTTCCCTAAACTACCCCTCTCACTCTCACTCTCTCACTCACTCACTCACTCTCACTCTCACTCCTCACTAACTCTCACCTCACCCCAACCACCACCCACCCACCATAGCAACTACCACCACCACGGCGTCAACCACCGCTACCACCACCACACCGTCGACCACCACCACCACCGCAACCACCACACCGGCGTCAACCACTGCAACCACCACCACTCTCACCGAAAATCTTGTTACCATGGCTTTTTCCAAAAAAAAAATGTTTCGATTTTTTATATTTTGTATAATTTCTATTTTTTTAATTCGAAAAATGCACGGTAACGGGTGAAAATTCCGTTACCTCCATGGAGTTAACGGATGAAAATTCTGTTACTTCATGGAAAAAACGAAATTTTCATCCGTTACCTACCGCACCGGTGTTTGAATTTTTTTAAAAAAACACTAACAACATTCCGTTCCGGTGTGGTTGGCGGCGTTAATGGTTCTTCGTGGTGCTCCGGTGGTGGTAGTGGTAGTCGGGTGGTGGTAGTTAGGTGGTGGTAGTGGTAGTCGGGTGGTGGTAGTTAGGTGGTGGTGGTGGTCGGTGGTGGTGGTGGAGGTGGTGGTCGGGTGGTGGTGGTGGTTGTCGGGTGGTTGTAGTGCGAGAGGTGAGAGAGTACGAGTGGGGTACAAAGGGAGGGGTATTGGGGAAATTTTAAGGAAAAAATACGGGCGGCAAATAGCGATTGGGTTTTTTTTGGGCCCCCTTTCGGGAATCCGTGGTAAGATGAATTTCCTCTAGGCTGCCCCTCACACAGGGCCGCTCACCCGAGAGGCCTAACAAGCCCCAAACCCCCCTCCTCCAAACCCCCCTCCCCCCCCAACACTATTGAAATTTTGCTTTCACCAAGATTTGAACATTGGTCTCCTATGTGGGAGATAGGAAGCCATACCATTATATACATACATATGTATATATACATACATACATATATATATACATACATATATATATATACATACATATATATAACATATATACATATATATATATATACATACATATATATATATATACATACATATATACATACATATACATATATAATACATATATATATATATATAAATATAATATATATATATATATATATATATATATACATATAACATATACATATATATGTAATATGGCGAGTAAGTATATTATATTATTGGTGTCGATTTTTTCTAATCAAATATATATGATCCAATTAATGAGGTTATTTGTTATATTGTCCTTAAATAAAGGCATTTAGTAGGTGTTTGGTTTGGGGTTTTCAGAAAAGGCTAAGAGAATCAAGTAGGTTGATTCCCTTACTTGTTGTCTGTTAACACATTTTAATCATTCTATTTATCTTCTCCTATCCCCCAAAGTCCTCTACTTTATTACCCCCCTCCCCTAAGGTTTAAGGAAGACTAAATACTAAATCAGTCCTCACTGCTATAACATACCATTAGAACCATCAGTACCTAAAACAGAAAACAAAAAGTCATGAGTCGAGGCTCAGTAACATACTACTCTAACATCGTAAAAGCGTTTGAAATAATTTTATTAGCAAACGGAGAGGAGAGAAATAGTAAAACTTTTTTATAAAAATAATATTTAATCATAATTATAATCGTTATCATAATCCTTTATTACGTTCATAAGCATAGTTCGCTCAATTAATAACTTGTCGAGTACAAGGAAGGCAAAGCCACCGAGGACATAAGTCCCCCATCAGAAGATGACATATAATGGCATAGATCATAACAGAAGGCAGTGCCACCGAAGACATTGTCCCCCAACAGAAGGTGGCATATAATGCCATAATGCAAGTGCCACCGAGGACGTTATCCCCCATCAGAAGGTGGCATTGCCGCCAGATAACATAATGACATGTGCACGGCCTATAGAACATAGTACTGCCATGAACGATCTTGTACTTGACTGATAAGGGTTAAATTATATATACTTTTATTCCCTAATATTAATCTTTTTGGACGTCTTATATATACTATTTTGCATTAAGACTTATATTTTACTAATATAAGTTGATTTCTATTAAGTATGTATTTTTATTGTTTATTGGGCTTAATTAATACTTATGTTTATGAAAGCAATTGGTGGACTAAGAGAAACTTACTAGTTAATTGGTATTGATGTGTGGCAGCGTTGAACAAGAGCCAAGAAATGAATTACCACTTACAAAAGAAGAAAGGAAGACTAATGAGTTAAGTTCAGCTAGAAGTCTTCTAAGTCTGCAACATATTAGCTAGTGCCCACAATATGGGTTTCCTTTCTGCCGTTTCTGTCAACAACACAACTGCACTAATATATTTGAAATCAGATATAACTCCTACTATCTCCATCAAATTAGGAGAACGAGTTGGGTTGTTTATGTTGATAATTTTATCTTTGGTGAAAGATATCCCTTACTGATCACACTTCTACAAGGGGGGAAAGATATAAATATGGCTGGAAATTTTCCCACGAGGAAGCAAGCTGGATAGATTTTTCATTAAAAATAAAGGGAGTTCGAGAGTGAAATTTCGGGGCCAAGATTGAGGGTTTGAAGTGGAGGGAGAACTGTCCATCGCCATCCAGCTACTGTGCAGCGAGGAAGAGTGAGAGTCGGCGTCGTCGGAGGTGTCGAAACCGAAGTCGAGGAGCGATTTTCCGGGGATTAATTATAAGATCTTTTCTCTCCTTCAATCTCTTTAGTTTTATCCAGAAATTTATATTAACAAATTATGATCTTGTACTTGGATTATTCAATTTTTCAATTGTGTTTTGGGTCTTTGAATTCTATAATTTACATTGTTAGTGTCAAATTTGATATGATATTCAAGTTATACTTGTTCTTGCTAATAATTAAAGATTACATTTTTATGCTTAATTGCTATCTTTTGAGTATATAGTGTATTCTTATGCTAATTACATAATTTGTCCTAGTACAGATTACGTAATCCGGGTAGTAACTAGTTTGAATTGGAATTTGCAACATAGTACCAGTTTAAAGTAGAGTAAAATTTGATCAAGTTGATTACTACATCTATGTATTTTGATTGATTGGGTTGATAGTTCATAATGCTAATAATCTGAATTTTTGCTAGTTGCGAATTACTAGCGATGGTAGGATTGTTAAGAGTTAACTTTGGCCTAGTTTAAAGTTAGCTATTGCCACTCATAATTTAGTCATAGTGGGCTGCGTTAATTTCGCTTGGCTAGATTGGAGAAGAGGGATAAGGGAAAGTATTGCTACTAAAATTCCAAACACTAATCTGTCATATTATGTTTGCAACTAATCGTGTGTGACCCAGATTCACTATTAAAATGTTAAATATTTTTAAGTTTTGTGCTTAATGGGTAGCTTGTCATCACTTGTAGATAGTATATTAGTTTTATTTTTACTTAGTTCTAGCAGTTCGTATTATCTTAAACCCCCCAAATCTATGTAAATAAGTAAATAGTTGTATAATCTCGCTTATTTGTGTGAATAGTATTTTTCTTAGTTAAATTTTGAGTTTAGGAATTTAGTAGTCTCTCCGTGGGATCGACCCTTTCTTACCCTTTTACTAGTTGTTCATATTTTTCAACTAGGTTTTTAATTTAATACGGTAAACGACACGTATCATTGACTTTATCATGTTTCATGACTTTTTACTATATTTCATAATCATCACAGAGATGCATGTACTTCTCATTTCATTCATAACATCATCATACTTTTATAACGTCGTTATTTTACATCATTATTTCATAGCATCATATTCACTATAAAACATTTCATATCCCGCAATCCATGTATAAAAGAATAATATTAACATAAATATTGTTACAAAACATATTCAGAAGGGGAATGCGGGTGTTAGCAGTAGACATTACCTGAAACCTATGTAGTGACTTTGATAGCCGGGGTAAGCTTGTAATATCCTTTATCTTTTTATATCTAGCCAAGAATTTGTGATACTCCCTTCATCCCTACAGAAAGATCTGAACACTTGTTGGGAACGTATTTTAAGGTGATAAGTTGTAGTGTGGTTATTAAATATTTTATTTAAAAAGTGTATGTGATAGGAATTAGTGGGGAATTTTTTATTAGAGGAGAGAGAAAGTTGGATAACTTTTTATTGATAAAAGGTAGAGTGTGGGTCAAAGGAGTATAAAAAATAATATATTAATAGTGGGATCATGTCAAAAATGAAAGTGTTCATTTTAATTCAGGACAAACAAAAAAGGAAAGTGTTCAGACTATTCTGCGACAGAGGGAGTATTAATATGCGTTTCATTATAACCTTGAAGCCTTGATATTGTTAATTAGAGCTTATTATCAAGTCAAAGTAAATTTATAATAAGTATAGGTCATGTAAACTTTTGCCAGAAAATCAATAGTCATACTATCCATCGTATTATCATTATGTCATATTTGGTCCATAAACATATTCTTTTAGTAATAAAAGGTCCATAATTCATAGTGATTATTATTTAAGTTGTTCTTTAGCTTCTTAAAGTGAATCTTTAATCAACTAGTAGGTGGAATAACTCTTTTAATTCCATTTTAGGATTAGTGAACAATTATAATTACAAATCACATTAATATATAACTACTTCATAAGTACATTGTTATGTTTGTAGACTATTATGTGAGCCCATAATTAATACCAATTAATCAGTTATTATTAGTTAAATAATTCCATTGCTAAATGAAACCATTAACATTACCATATTATTGATTTGATTAGAAGTTGGCATAAGAAAGTTCATTAGTACATACTATAGTGAATTGTCATCAAGCTAACCATTGAATTAACATTATATCATTATAATACCTTTATTTAGGTATTAGAAATGGATCATGTATATTAGTGAAGTATGGTCAACTAATTAACTTATTAAGGTTATTAAATATTGATATTTATCTTATTTCCTTAATCCAACATTTACAATCAACATGTAATTAGTTTTAGCCCAATATGGACAATTAATTCAATTTTTTTTATCAAACCCAACTATATTCATAATTAGGATAGTTAGCCCATACACCATTCATTAACCCATTTAACAGATAAGCCCAAATAGTTAAAATAAGTAAGGCATACCTGACTTGGAAGAAAAAGGAACAGGGAAGCGTAAAAGGAGGCGTGGGAGCAGGGCTGGGTGTAGCAGCGGGGAGCCAGAGGCTGAGCGGCGAGGTGGCGTACCGGGGAAAGAGGACGGCGTGGTTGGGGTGGTAGCGCGACAACGCAACCGAGTGAAAATGCAGCGAGTGAGATATAGAGAGTAGCGAGAGAAAAAGAAACTGAGAGGAGAGAGGAGGTGCAAGCGAGATAGGGAGGTCGGCTAGGAGGGTGGCGCACAGGTGCGCCGGTGATGTTGCGGTGGTTGTGATGCCCGAAAACAGAGGAGAGAGAGAGAGGGATCCAGGGGTTTCTTTGGCTGCGTTTTTTCGGCGAAAGCTAAGACAAATTGTCGGCTAGTCAGTGAATTGTTGAACGAACTCAGTAGAGGGCTGTAGGTGAGTGTCTGAGTGATGGATCAAGTGGTGACCATGGCTATTGATAGTCATTGAGGAGCTTCTAGACAACTTAAAAACCATCACTTGAAGATCAATGAGGTTGAAGAGAATTTCAATGGAAATTGTTCTCTTGGTGTGATGGTGGCAGCAACTCAATGGTTTAGAGGGAAGAAAACATTTTTTTTGAAAGAAAAATATCATTAATTGAAGGCTAAACAGGATTTACAATAAGTATTAAAGAAAAATAAGATATAATCAAACAAGCTCAAATCAAATTCGTCTTCGAAGAAACTACAATGAACCAAATCGAGCAATACAACGCAACGCCCTTGTATTTGTTGAACCACACAGCTATTGATGGGAAAGTCTATTATTCTGACATAGTTTGGAGAAGAAAGTTTTTTATTTAACCATGTTGACCGCATTCGAATTTCCAATAATTCGATGTAGATGGTCTTGAACTTCAACCAATAGCAATAATTTTTCATACTAATTTTTAAACTTCTACGTGGGAAGAGAATAAAATCAAACTCCAAACTCCCATGAAAGGAGATAAGGAACCCAAAAATTGGGTAGAAAACTCTCAAAAAGAGAGATAATGGAATATTATTAATAATAAAAATAATGAAAACTAGAAGAAAAAAGAAGAATTGAGGGCTTACCACCATCGGAAGGATGATGGCAATCCCAAACAAGAAGAAAAGAATTTAGGGTTTTTTTTAGGAGGAAGAGGATATAGGGGAGAGGAGGAGGCTAGGGTTTTCTTAGAGGGAAGCAAAAATGATTTGGCATGAAGGGAGGAATGGAGGGAGAATGTACTCTTCCTTCTTTTTCCTTTTCTTCTTTTATTTTTCTTCTTCTATTATTATTATTACTTTAACAAAAAATAATTACCCTTTACATAATTCATACTTTAAAGCTTGGTAATAGTTTAACTAATGAAGTTTATTTGTTGCCTAATTAGCAAAATAATAAAATAAATTGACCACCCCAACAACTAGAACGACCACTCCAACCATTGAACCACACCACATCAACCACCGACCCACTATCCAAACTTAACTGAAACAAACTGAACTGATAGAAAATCTAATTGAACTGAACAGAACTGTCGGTATATTTTACTATTTTCAAGTGAACATATATGAAATGAACTGTTTGGGTAAAACCATAACTAAACTGTTGAACTGAATTTACACCTCTAACCACTCCCATGTCCATTATGGAGTCGATGAAATCCACCGATCGCAAGAACAACATATCGCTGCTGCTGCGAGTCATAATTGACGATGTCACTCAAATTGGGTCGGGAGTTGGTAGAGTTTCTAGATTGTGATTTCTAGGTTTTGGTATAGGGCTGTAGAGTTCATGATTTACGTCATTTTCTCGCTGATTGAGATGTCATTTGATGAATTTTTCTGTGTTTGATTGACTAGTTATCTAGGGTTAGGAAGTGATTGTTTCTTGAGGGACATTGTTCAATGCCGGATGAAAGGTGGAGAAACAGAGAGGAGAGAGAAAATTCGACAGTAGAATTAGGAGAGAAACCCTCAAAGGTTTGGTTTCTCACTTTACTCTAATTTGGAAAAGAGAGAGAGATAGAGAGAAGAGGGATTTATGTTGGAAGTTCGGAAATTGGGAGGGGCTCCTTAACCATCACAAGAGGCCACCTCTGCGTTTTATATTGGGCGCTTTTGGAGGGGGAATCAACTAATGAAAAACATAATAAATGGATTAAATTTTTGATAATCTCTAACTGGTTCTCCGGCGACTTTGTTGATGTTAATGTGATGTAATCTGGGACTCAGGGATAGGGTTGGTCTGATTCCAGCAGGAATGGAGACCAATAGATAAAGCCTCAAAGATTATCCAATAAGAGAAAGCAGGGAAATCTCGAAAGGGAACCAATTATATGATAGTCTAAGAATGAAGAGAGAGACTGCAATGTTTAGAGAGAGAGAAAGTTTGTATAATATTCATTCATGCCTGATCATTTCTTACAGATCCTCTTATATAGAGGGCCCTACATTCTTAACGGTAATAAAGTAAAAGAAAATAGTAGATATTTTCAGGTAGGTACAATGGATCTAGGCAGCAAGATTCCAGGAGAGTTTGTTATTCAGATTGCCAACTCATTCATTTTCTAGATTATTCAATACCAACAATATTATGCGCCACATCAACTAGTGCCCATGCTCATATAAATTAAATACTCCCCTCTTGAGAGGATCCTTGTCCCCAAGGATCAAAAGAAGGGGATCGCTGCTGAATGGAGGTAACATCTTCCAAGGAAGCATCTTCAGGAGGTGAGTTAACCCAGTGAATCAGCCACTGTGCTACCTTGGTGTTGTTCTTCTTGATAGTCCTTTTGTTTATGGCAATGAGGGGTGTTTTTGTGAGGGGTGGTGAAGTTGCTTGGGTAGGTATAGGTTGGTTGTTAAAGGAAGGTGGTAAAGGGCCATGGTGTTTTTTTAGCATCTAGACATTGAAGGTGGGGTGAATCTTTGAGGTAGGTGAGAGTTGTAGGGTGTAAGCAACTGATCCATTTTTACCGAGGATCTAATAAGGACCATGATGTTTTGCAACCAAATTCTGAATCTGTCTTATTATCAAACACTAGTGGAAAAAAGCCCATCGGATCCGGTCAAAATCAGGCTTACGGATCCGGTATTGGTCCGGATCGGGTGGGCCGGGAGCAGCTAGGAGTGATCAACTGATCCGGTCCAAAACCGGATCAGTTTATCACTAACTGCTCCAATCTTCTTGCAAAATCGGAGCAATTAAGCACCCAATTTTTTTTGTATTTTTTTGTTCTTAATTGGTACAAAAACTATTGTGGTGGGAAAAAAGTATCAACTTATTTTATTGAGGCAATAATCTCATTTTATTGTGGCATAAATAATTAAATATACATAAAAAATGTTACCATTTATAATATTATTCAACGTCAAACTAAAACATGGTTGATATTCTACTATAATATCAGGATCGAAAATAAGCTTAAGCCAAGCATATCCATGATACAAATAGCTTCCAGAGATCCAAAATATTTTAGTTAGTTTGACATAGTAAACGACCATCAAGGAAGGCTTCGGAGTCCTCTTTAGTCTGATAATAATGGAGTTTGAAGAAAAATGGGTTGTACAAATTTCAAGCTAGTTGTAGAGCAAATTTAACTTAACTTTTGCTACATAATGACCTTCTTGGTTAGAAATACATGAGATCTGGAGCTAAAAATAGAAATTCACCTACAGCATCCCGCACCAAACTGAAGATTTCAAATGGAAAACTTTGAATTTCTATCCAGTTAGCTTCAGCCTTCTTTCCTCCGGGTTTGTTTTACCTTTTGAGCTTTCTGATTGATTCTAGGGAATAATATATCATTAAGCTGTCTCTCAGCACTATATTCTGAAGCAGCCTGCAAGCATGCATTATTATAATTACAGTTTGAGTAGGATTTCAAAATATTTGACAACAAATACTTCTTGTGAAAAGCAAAGGGAAATACCCGTGAATTGAATGCAAAACACAATGTTTGTACTTGTGTTCCTAAACAAACTCTTAGGTCAAAACCAAGGAATCTACGCCAATAAGTGATGCCTCCTGCAACAAAAAGGAAGGTAATACAAACCAACTTGTTAGGAAACAAGAGTAAGATCCCATTCAGAACGAGCTTTTGAAAAGAAAAAAAACAAGATCTAAAACAAACCCGCAGAATCTCAAGAATGTTTTTAGCATCGATTAGAAATAGAAAAACCCATGATCGTGAAAATAAGGATGCATGAAGCACCTTTACACCTAGAATTCAGGAATATCAACTACTATGATCTTTGTGAAGCCTTTCTTCACTGAATTCTTAACTATATATGGATGATTTGTTAAAGAACCTTGGATTTTTTTACTTCTAAGTTTCATGATGTAATCTTCAACCAGCTAGTGAGCTTAGCTTACTTTCCAAGTACACATGTGCTCAGTATTACCTGGAAGAGGTATGTGTTCAAGGACTTTGGAAAGGCGCGAGAAAATAACTTTATCAAAACTTGACTGAGCAAGAGAACTAAGACCCCATTCACACGAAACATAATGCAGTTTGCAGGACCGGGGGTGGGAGCGAGAGAAAAGACAATATAATTTGTGCACACACATGAAATAATTAGCAATAACCAGAAGAAAATAAGCAGAAGGTCTCACTTCTACTTGAAGACCCTTGCACCTCCAACAGAAGGTTTTAAGGGCATTGGTCGTCTTCTATCCTGCGGCACTCACACGAGATATTATTTTGGCAGTTGAATGCGCAATTACGTCAGAGCGTGCCTTACAGTAATCTTCAACTTCAACTGAAGTCTGTTACATCATTTCGACATCATTCAGAGAATGAAGAAGAAGAATAACCTCACAGTCATTTATGGGTTTTGAGGGTTATGGGTTAGAAAAATATTCATGTTAAATGCAAATTAATTTGTGAATTATTACTAAATAGAAGTACTAACTATAAGATGTATGCATTTCTATGATGCTCTCTTTTTACTGTTTGAAGAAATCTTGGGAAATTGTAGTCCATTGTTCTGAGAATATAGTTCCAGGTGAAAATTTTAAGGGGAGTTACTAAATGTTGGGAATTTCTTAACTCTTTGAACAAACCTTGAAAATATATTGAGAATATGATTTTTTTTTTTTAAAAAAAATTGTATGATCAAATAGGCTAATGAGGGGTTAAGAATTACATAATCAAATACATAATCTTTAGTCTGATATTCATAAATTAATCCAAGTTTTAGAGCCATTACCAAAGTTTATGCAGTTATATATGATAATTTTAGCATTTTAATCCAAAAGTTTCATCATCATGATCACATCACAATTCGATTTTTCTCATGAAATATATGTTACACTTTTTAGCACTATCTTATCTAAGATTAGCCTAGATTTTATTAAATCACCCAAAAGATACCAAATGCATGTACCATTGCGCCTTTTTTACCTCAATTTGTGGGATTTTACTGTTTGTTACTGATTTACAACTAAAACTTAATTATGTCACATATACATATGCAGCTAAGAAGATGGGTTTACCACACATACTGACATTTTATGAGAAAAATGGCACAATTAAAGGCATAATGAATGGGATGGAGTACGGGTCAGCTCAAGCTACAATCCTTCCTAGTCCGAATGTTCCAATTTTTCAGTCTCTATCAGTTGAAGCCTGCCATCATATAAGCCAACACAACATTATAATTTGTGTATTGTTCTATCAGTAGAAGAGAGCAGCTTTGGCAAGGACCATAGCCTTCGTGTTCAGCTGTAAAGTTCTTGCCTCTAGGTCCACAACATTATAATTTGTGTATTGTTCTACCATTCACAATATCAAAGCATATATCACAAATCCACAACATCATAATTTGTATATTGTTCTACCATTCACATATTTTAATTCACAGCTGTAAACTCACAATGCACCATTCAAATACCACAAATTTATTTTCCCACTATTCATATATCATAATTCACAAGTTCATTCTATAAATTAACAAATTGCTAAGATAAGATGAGAAAAGAAGTAAGAAAATTTAAGGAAGAGAGAAAGAAAATTCAAGCAATTCACTAATAATTCAATAACAATCCATCCCACAATTACAATCAACTAACAATCCACTAACAATCCATTCACAAGCAATTCACTAGCACATCATTCCCACAATTACAGTAAACTAACAATTCATACATTTACAGTAAACTAACAATTCATACATTTACAGTAAACTAACAATTCACTATTAACTCATTAGGTAACAATCCATTTATTAACAATTCATTCATTAACAATTCACTAACAATCTAATCTATTCACTAAAAATTCTCATTCACTAAATTTTTATTAACAATCTAGTCACTGAAAATTCACTAATAACTCATTTCCACAACTAGAATAATCTAATAATTTACTAATTCATTCACTCACAATTATAATTCACACATCCAAAAATCCAATTTCCCAGATAAACCATCAAAGAAAAAGAAAAAAAGTACCTCAGATCTACAATTACACACATAAGACAATGGCGGCTCAGCACGTGAAGAGACTAAGACTTAAAGAAGAACAAAGACTCAGCAGCAATGCTGACTTAAGTTGTGAAGAAGAACGATTGCACGAAGAATTGAAGAGGCGAAGAGAACACATAGCCGCGTGGAGGAACGAAGATTCGGAGTCTCGAATAAAGCGCGTGTGAGTGGCGTAGAAGATCGCAGTGCTAGTGAGTCTGTGAAGAGACGCATAAAGGAGAGAACAAGAGAGACTAGAGAGAATTAAAAGAAGGTGGGACGTGGGTTGCAGAACGACGAAAGGAAGAAAAGCGAATTAGTTTTAAATTTTTTTTTTGATTTTTTTTTAAAGAAAAAAACAGGGGTAGCACGTGCTACCTCTTGTTACTATGTGACTCCGCCACTGGTGGTGGTGCGGAGGTGGAGCAGCAGGGGTGGTGCGACAGTGGAGAGAAAGGAGAAATGGTGGAGCAGCAGAGCACGATGGAGCGGTGCCCGAGAGGGAACCCAGTGGAGTGGTGCGCAAGAGAAAGAATCCAGTGGCGGCGGAAGCACATCGCGGACGGTAGAAGCAGGCGGAGATCATTTGGTTGGCAGTGGTGGTGCATGGAACCCAGCAGTGGAGTATAACTCTAAGAGAGAAGAACTAAGGAAGAAAATGAAAATTGGAGAGGAGGGAAATTAGAACGCGGGTTTTGGTTTGGCAAAAAAGTGTTGATTAACCAATCCGGTCGTGTGAACCGGATCAGTTAACATAAAACCGGATTAGTTTTATGTTAACTGATCCGGTTCGCTGAAGGACCAGATCTGTTATTCAGGCCAAGTTTCCCTCCCAATTTTCATGAATTTACGGATCTGGTTTTGCCATAACCGAACCTGTTATCTTGTGACATATAGCATTTTTTCAACTAGTGAAATAGTGTTATATGTAGGGTTGTAACTTCATAAACCCAATAATCCCCTATATAAGGCAAATTGTCTATCAGAACGGTTCTGATCTGTCGATTGTTTCATCCTGTTGTGAGCTTTGTGCAAATGACTTTTGAGGAGTTGTTGATGTTCCCTGGTAACAAGGCTTTCGTCCACAGTATCTACTAGTGAAAGACCAGTTAGATAAGATATGTGAGTTGGTGGAGGTCGCCCATATACTATCTCATAAGTTGTTTTCTTGATTGCTGAATGAAAATTGGTATTGTAATACCAATACTCAATTAGGGGAAGCCACTTAGCCCAATCCTTAGGAGTGTCATGACACATACATCTTAGACAAGTTTCCACACATCTACTACGCACCTCTGACTGCCTATCAATTTGAGGATGGTAAGAGGTGGAAAGATAGTGTTGCACTTCATGGAAGCTCATTAAAGCAGTCCAAAAGGACCTTAGAAAAACATTATCCCTGTCAAATATGATGCATTTAGGAAACCCATATAGCTTGTAAACATGGTCTAGATAGGATTGCGCTACTTCAATAGTCGAAAAGGGTGTGCCAAGGTCATAAAGTGAACATATTTGCTTAGGCAATCAATCACCACAAATATCACATCTTTCCCATAGACTTAGGAAGGCCTTCAACGAAGTCCACTGTTACTTCTTGCCATATAGCTTCAGGTATGGGGAGTGGATGTAATAAGCCAGGATAAGCTGCATTATCATACTTGCATCTCTGACAAGTAGGAAATTTCTTGATATATTCTCTCACAAATTGCTTCATTCCTGACCAGAAAAGGTGGGGTTTGATCCTCTGCATAGTGGCTTCTATTCCTGAGTGACCTCTAGCATAAGAGTCATGTAACCAGGCTAGTCTTTTGTCCTTAAGGGGGGTGTTATCTGCAATCACTAACCTCCCCTTTCTTTTCAACAACCCTTGATCACAAGTAAAGTGAGGGTGATAAGATGGGTTGTTTTCTAAGTCCTGAATTACCGCTTAAGTGTTAGGATCATCTTTCCAGGCTTGCTGTATTTCAAGTAAGAGATCAGAGTGGAAGGAAGTGACTGCCATAGTCATTAGTTGAGATCCTGGTATTCTAGAGAGGGCATCAACAACCCTATTCTCCACCCCTTTTTTATACTTTACAGTGTAATCCAGGCCAACCAATTTGGATAGCCATTTTGTTAAAAAGGAGTGGTCACCTTATGATCTAATAGATGTTTCAAACTCTGTTGATCATTTTAAATAGTGAAATGTTGAGCCACCAAATATTGCTTGCCATTTTTGAACCGCTAGAATAATGGTCATCGTTCTCTTTCATATGTGAGAGTTCAAGCATTCCTTCCCGTGAGAGCTTTACTAATGAATGCTATGGGGTGTCCTTTCTGCATGAGGACAACTCTTATCTTAGTGTTAGAGGCATCTATGTCAACGATGAAAGGTTCATTGAAGTTTGGAAAGGCCAACACCGGGTGGTGTAGTCATGGCGGTCTTTAGTTGCTCAAAAGCCATGGTAGCTTCTAATGTCCAAGTGGAAGGCATCCTTCCCAAGCACTATGTTAATGGTTAGCAAACCTTACCATAATCCTATATATATCTTCTATAATAACCAATGAGACTCAAAAAGCCTTTCAATTGCTTCAAAGTTGTAGGTCCGCACCATTCAAGAACTGCTATAAAATTTTCTCGGTTCGAGTAGATACTCCCCTTTTGAGATATAATATGGCCTAA
This sequence comes from Beta lomatogona, assembly GCA_947646795.1. Classification (NCBI taxonomy): domain Eukaryota; kingdom Viridiplantae; phylum Streptophyta; class Magnoliopsida; order Caryophyllales; family Amaranthaceae; genus Beta; species Beta lomatogona. The sequence continues at coordinate 433,599 of CANSNZ010001388.1, read as the reverse complement.
GTAGCCTATCTGAGTGGCACCAAAGTTGCACTTCTGGAGATTAGCATGAAGAGTTTTTGTGCTCATCAGTTGCAGCACATTCTAGATGATGCAGATGGGATTCCCAGGTAGGACTGTAGATTAGGATATCATCCAAAAATACTAGGGCAAATTTTCTTATGTAAGGTTTGAAAATGTGGTTCACGAGGGCTTGAAATGTGGAGGGAGCATTGGTGAGGCCAAATGGCATGACCAAGTATTGAAAATGCCTAGAGTGAGTTTTGAAAGCGGTTTGGGGAATGTCACCAGGGTGCATTCTAATCTGGTTATATCCATATTTTAAATCAATCTTAGAGAAGAATTGAGTACCATGTAATTCATCCAACAATTCTTCTATAATGGGTATGGGAAATTTGTCTTTTATAGTGGCTTTGTTTAAAGCTCTATAGTTCATACACATTATCCATCCACCATATTTCTTCTTCACTGGGACAATAGGAGTTGCAAAGGAGCTATTGTTGTTTCTGATTAATCCTTATTCAAGTAATTCCTATGTCATATCTTCTATGACATCCTTCTATAGGAAAGGATATATGTAGGGTCTTATGTTGATGGCATTTGTACCTTCTTTCAAAGGGATTTTGTGGTCAAAGTGTTTCTCCGGGTTGGAGGTATTGTGGTTGGTAGGGAAAAGACTTGTGGGAAGTGGTTTAGGAGTTGTTGTATTTCCTCGGGGTGGGGTGATTGTGTTTTTGGTAGTTCTAGGGAGATGAGTTTATGTTGAGGGATAAGCTGCATCATTGAGAGTTCCCCTGGCGAGGTTAGTGTTTTTGGTAAGTTGTTCCGAAGGGATGCCCTTCAATTTCTTCCTCGGTAGCTCCCCGAGTTTGACTTTTTGTCCTAGGTACTTGAATTCCATTGAGAGTTGTTGAAAGTCCTAAATTATTAGTCCTAGGGCAGATAACCACTGAATTCCCAAGACCATGTCACTACCATTAAGGGGTAGTAGCAGTACATTTGTTGTGAAATAACTCCCTTTATCTTCGTGAACCCCTTAATGATAGAACCACACTTCAATTGTCCTCCATCGCCTACTCTTACCCACATTGGGGTGGTTTTCTCCACTCTGCGTCCTAACTTGAGAGCTCGATTAAGGTCAATAAAATTATGAGTACTATCACCATCTATTAAGATGTGGATCAGTTTCTTGCCATGGTGACCTATAACCCTCATAGTTTGGAATGCAGAACTTCCATCTAAAGCATCCACAGAAATGTGTGCAAATGGAGATTGAGTAGCTACCTCCAACACATCTAGTTCAGGCTCCTCATCTCTCTCCTCCCTTTCTTCAGCTTCCAAATGGTACATATGTGGTCTTTTGCCCCTACACTTATGACCAGCTTCAAATTTGTCATCACACCAATAACACAAGCCTTTAGCTCTCCTGTCATTGAACTCAGTAGTGGATAGAGTTCTTTTTGAGCTATTTTGAGGAGTGGGATTTTTGGAAGGTTGTGAGGATGGGGTGGTGGGTTTGTGAGCCTGAAAAGTGGATTGGTTTCTGGTGTTTGGTGTATGGAGGGTTAGGCTTTTTGTAATGGTGGGAGTGGGTAGTAAAGGTGGTATGGATTTTTTAGCTTTAGTAGTGGCTTCTTGCAATTTGGCTAAAGAGAAGGCCTCTTGTATAGTTTTGGGGGAAAAAATTCTTACAACCATCTCAATTTATCCTTCCAGATCCCCTAAGTAACAACTTAGTAGGTGTTGCTCCATTAAGTTCAACCTACTAGCTATAGCATCAAACTCATCATGATACTCTTGTACTCTTGCAGTCATTTGTAGAGCCTTAAGCTCAACCATAAGGTCATCAAACAACTCACCAAATCTCTGAGTGATGTCATGAACATATTACTCCCAGTTGGGGAGGATGTTCAATTTGGTTTTAGCATTATTTTGATGCCACATCAGTGCTTTACCTTCCAGATGAATGGCAGCTAACCTTACCTTCCCTTCATCACTTATACCATCAAATTCAAAAAACTGATTACATCTATATAAGCAAGATTTTAAATCAGTTCCATCAAACTTTAAAAATTCTATTTTAGTCAATCTAGTTGAGTAAGAATGATGGTGTCTCCCAGGTTCCTCTCATTGTTCCGAGAGTCACTAGAGTTCTCCATACTTACTAGATAATTAGAGGGGAATTTTTCTCTTTTCGATCAGGTAATTTGGTGAACTGCACCGAAATTTTTAGCATCATATCATTCAACTTAGCTATAGATTTAGTATTATCAAAAATAGCTAAACCTTGTTGTTTATAATTGGTTTCCATTTTTCATTGAAGGATTCAAGCATAGTTTTAAGATTTACCTCCAATTTCTCCATATCATTTTGCACTCCATCACCTTCAGATTGTGGGTTACCTTTTGTGATCACCATACCAAGGAATCACTAGCTCTAATACCAATGATGTAGTCCGTAATTCAGGGATAGGATTGGTCCGATTCTAGTAGGAATGGAGACCAATAGATAGGGTCTTAGAGATTATCCAATATGAGAAAGCAGGGAAATCACGAAAGGGAACCAATCATATGATAGTTAAAGAATTAAGAGAGTGACTGCAAAGTTTAGAGAGAGAGAAAGTTTGTATAATGTTCATTCATGCTTGATCATTTCTTACAGCTCCCCATATATAGAGGGTCTTACATTCTTAACGATAATAAAGTAAAAGAAAATGACAGATATTTCGGGTAGGTACAATGGATCTAGGCAACAAGACTCTAGGAAAGTTTGTTATTCGGATTGCCAGCTCACTCATTTTCTAGATCATTCAAGTATTAGCGATATTTTGTGCCCAAGCTACTGCCACCTCAGCTAGTGAAATATATGTGCCCATGCTCATATCATAATGGAAGTTCGTCGCTTTAGAGGTTGTTGTTGTATATAGTTCCGTTGTTATTGCTGGGTTGGTGGACATTAGAATACGTGAGGAAGAGCCGCCATTGATGAAGGAGGAGAGAAAAAAATGTTTGGGGAAACTATAATTTAGATATGGTAGAGAGGGAGAATGGATTTTAGAATGGCACAGAACAAACTAAAAATAATAGAAGTATAAAACAAATCAATAATCATATTAAACAGTTCCAAAATAATTCATATCAATATGATATGAAAGAGTTTTGTTAATTATATGAAACTGTTTTATAATGATAAACAGTTCCAAAATAATTCATATCAACAATGACATGAAACAGTTGAATAATGACATGAATCAGTTGCAAAATGATATGAAGCATATCAATAATGCCATGAAAGAATTTTATAAATGACATGAAATAGTTCTAAAATGATATAAAACACCCCAATAATGACATGAAAGAGTTTTATAATGACGTGAAATAGTTATATTAGTTCACACATTTGAGATTTTGTTACACAATAAGTTATGGTATAATATGTTAAACCCAAGATGCATTCATATTAATTTTCTTTAAATAATTGTATCCTTTATATGTTTAGCGGGCATTGTGAAATTCAATTTGCATGGGTGAATCCTTTCAATAATAACAACATTATCCCTTAAAAAGTAAAAGGACATAACAACAATTGTTATTAAATTAAAATTCTAATTTCCGACCGTTTAAATTAAAAAAAAAAGTTTAGACAAGTTAAGATCATAAAAAAGAATAAGTTCATGTTACAAAACATAACTTCATATCAAATCAGACAATTAATAATTAACAATTCAAATTAAATAAAAAATGGGGTGAACCAAACATAATGTGTATGTATATATTTGTAGCTCGGGCGGGCCTTTCAACAATGGATGAAATAAATATCAAAAGATTGCATGTAAAATAATGGTAGTTGAGCTTTCTCCTCCGATGTTTGTCTTGACTCTTGGCCCTTGGCTAAACACTAGCCTTGATGATTCCCAATTAAACTAACGACCTACCACCGCTGCTACACATTATGTTTAATCATTATTTTCTTTGAAAGACAACTTACTTTTTGGTCATAAGGTTGTTGTGTCAAAAGTTTTAGAATTGAAAATCAACTCAAGCTAATTGAAGTTGGCTGCAGATGAAAAGGAAGCAATTGTATATTTGTTTGCTTAGAAAATTGTTTTGCACTCAAAGACTACTGTAGCTTTTCTTTTTCTTTTCCTTGTTCTTTTAGAAGAGAATTATAGCTCATTTTCCTTCTTGAAATGAATATGTCGGCACATGGCTTATGTACCAAACTCACCACATTCTTGTATGGCCAATTAGTCATGTTAAATACACCGATACATGTGGCCCTGTTTGGCAAATATAGTTTAGAGTTTAGTTGATAGAGTTCAGAGTTAGATGTTAGAATTTTTACCTTTTTGTTTAGCAGATTTGACTGCAGATTTGACTAACTTTTCACATAAATATGTTTGGTTAAACTTAGTAGTTGATTATAAAAGCTTATTACCCTTTGTTTGTATAAAATGACATGTATGAACATATTAATTGATATGTTAGTATTATAATTATGGGTAAAAAAGCCATTCACATATTCTCTCACCTAATCCTCTAAAGAAAAAGCTATAAAGAGGAGATTTTTCATTTTGAGAGTTTTCACCCCAAAACTCTCTCTTGAAACTCTCTTTACCAAACACCCCCATAGAGTTTTTGACTAGTAAAAAACTCTAAAAGTGGTACAAAACTCTCTATTTGCCCCAAAACACGAATTGCCAAACACCCCTTTTTTGGCCTAATTTGTAGTGATGATAGAACATACCATATGGTGAAGCTTTAACCATCATTTTAGTGGATAATGATGGCAATTAAACAATAAGACTATATTATACTCCCTCTTTTATTTTTCATAGCTACTTACTTTTGCACAGTTTTAAATACATTTTCTTACTCTTTCAAAAAAATAAAAACATATATCTCTAAATAGGTATTAATAAAAGTTATGAAAAGTAGATATTCCTAAATTACACATCAAAACGAATCTAATAATATCTCATATGAATATTTTCTCCATACATAATAAACACTACACATGGTCAAAAAAATTTAATTTTGAATAGAATATTCGAACTGAGAAAGATAAAAAAAAATACAAAAGGAATACTGACCAATAAAGGGATAGAGATTACATGCACATAAATGTAGTTATGAGTGCATATGTCCAACACTGGCCAAAATTAACTAGATTAAGTGACACCCTTTTTTTTTTGGCAACGGGAAAAGAATTAAAAGCTACATAAATCTATATTTTGAGGCCGCTAAATCATGAGCTTCTTGGACATCCGATCTTGCAACTTTAACGCACAAAAATTGGGGAAGAAGCGAAGCTTGGTATCTTATGTCCTTTACTAAGCTTTTTAGATGTTTATCCACATAATATGGATTGTTGAGCAGGTTGACAGCTTCCAAGGAGTCTGTCCAGGTACTAGTAGCCCTTCATCTCCCATTCCTCCATGGAATATTCTTTACACCCACAAATCTTTTTTTATTTTTTTAATGGCCAATCTTGATTAACCTTTTACCCTTATGCAATCATGTAAATTGGAATTAAGGGCTAGGGAAAAGATTGATCAAGCTAATTAAAATATTCTTTTGTAGACAAAGGGTCCTACAATTTGATGGCAATCACGTTGATCGACTTATACTTTAACCCCACATGACAAAATAATAACAACATACAACCAAATGCTTATATGAAAATGAAAAGAAAAAGATATAAAGAAAGAAGGAAAAAGCAAAAGGCAATATAATAGCATGACTCATATTTTAACACATTATTATTCTCCATCATGAATCATGATTATCCTTAACAACCTACATGTTAGATTGATCAACATATATATAGACACATTCTCTTTCCTCATTTGTTCTTCATCACTCTAAAATTTTAGGCAAAAACAATGGGAAAAACACGGGGCAAGAAATTGCAAGCATTTTGTGTAAATAGAATTTGGCCACTTGTTAAGGTTCCCGTGCAAAACAAATTAGGTAGTAATTCACCATATTATAGTGTTAAAAAATCTGATCAGAATAATCAAGTTGAAGAGAATAATACCAAATTTGAGGAAGATTCTGAGAAATTGAAGACAAGTGATCAAGGGAGGAAAATCATGGTGGTGGTTGATACAAGTGTTGAGGCCAAAGTTGCACTTCAATGGGCACTCACTCATACGGTTCAAAGTCAGGACTCTATCATTCTTCTCTATGTAGCTACGCTCACAACCAAGATAGGTTTGTATAATACTACTATACTTGGAAAAAAATTTATTTTGAAACATTTTCGTTTCTTGCGGTATAACTAAGAAGCTACAAAATAACAAGGCTATATTTGTCTTTTCTTATATTTAGTAATAAAGTTTATCAAATGGGTATATATTCGTATTATATAATATTGAAATATGGAAGTAGTTCTAAGAATGATTTCAAAGAGAGAACTTAGCTTTAGTTAGAAACATAAAATATACTCGCTTCAATCACCAATAATTGTCACATTTATAATGTATGTGAACAATCAATATATTAACTAAATTCAGATTAAAGGACAACTCCTGTGTTTCAGTAAAATAAATAGGAAGTACATTTTTTCTGAGTGTTGGTAAAATAATGTTACATTAGAAGTTAATCGCATATATAATTGACGGATGATATGAAAATCCCACTTATGTGGCTCTCCCTTAATGTTTTGTTGTTCTTTTAAGAAGTTTTCCAATCAGCCTAAATAACCATATCAATATTACAGAAAAGGAAGAGTCAAGGAAAAAGATGTCTCCAAAGATTTATGAGCTACTACACTCTATGAAGAAGACATGCCAGGCTAAGATGCCAGAGGTGAGTTAGCAATTTCTTATAACTAGTAGTATAATGCTAATAGCTCCCTATACAATACAAAAACTAGTAAGCTAACTAGTTACATGTCCACCAAAAGCTTGGCGGAGGTGGCGGAGAATTCACCTTGTGAGTCACAAGTTCGAACCTTAATACCTACTTGTCCTTAGGAGTAGGGATTCCCTTTTTAATATCACCCTACTCTCAAGCGTTGACCTGTGTAGTTGGGCTGACTGACCTCCGAAAGGTGTTGGTCTAGTGGGTTTCTTCTTCTTACCAAGGAGTTCCCAGTGTAGCCCAAAAAAAACTAGTTACATGTCCAATCAACGATTAAGCTAGGACTAAATTGGTTATAAAATAAACATTCTAATTTAATTAGATCTACAACATTATTAATTTTAGTGGCTAGCTACTTTTTCGTATTTGTTCATCTTTATGAATCAAGTACCTTTTATTTTTATTTTTTTTATGTGTATCCTCCTTTTTGTGTAAGCATCATGATGTTATATTTGATGGTAATGAAACTTGTAGGTAGAAGTGGAGGTAAAGATGGCAGAAGGAAAAGAAAAGGGACCCACTATAATAGAAGAGGCAAGGAAGCAAGAAGTGTCTTTATTACTGTTGGGTCAAAAGAAGCAGTCAACAACATGGCGGTTACTACTAATGTGGGCCAGCAACAAGGTTGCGACCGGCGTTGGTGGCGGTGGTGTTGGGGTGGTAGAGTATTGCATACAAAATGCAACTTGTATGGCACTAGCTGTACGAAGGAAGAGTAAAAGGGTAGGAGGATATTTAATCACAACTAAGCGTCATAAAGACTTTTGGCTCTTAGCTTAGTTGTAATGGTCAAGTTGTGCCTTTTTCTTTGTATTCTTGTGAACTGTTTCATCTCATAAGTTTACCCATTTGTTAATACTTCGTACATCTAAAGGTACGAACTTTGTCCCGTCAATGTACGTAATTTAATGTATTTATGACGAATATATAATGTCCATAATCCAATCAATGAAACAATTAATATCATATTGGCCTAGCTTACCACTTATAAGAGTACTTTCATAGCTTTCCTGACTTATTATTGGTTTTGACACTTGAAGTTTAATTATGATTCAGACAATTAGTAATTTAAATGAATAATAATTTATAATCATTATATTTTAAAGTTATACTATATATGAAACCAATAAAATATCCATGGGTTAGGCTAAGCGGTTGTACTAGCGGGCTTTTATGGGTTGGGCTCAAAAAATTCAGCCCACGACCCACCCACCAATTTCACGATTTTCACGGTTTTGGTCTATGCTTTTCACGAGCCTGGCCCGCATGGCCACGAGGTGGGCTCAGCTGCATGGGCAGGATTGACCCACACCATTGGCCACCTCTACAGTGGTTTTAGACTTTTAAAAAAACTTATTTATATTTCAAAACTAATGGTTTGCTCAATGGTAGGATTGACCTAAGTCTGAGCAATGTTCTTTTATATTAAGGTTCTAAAAAAGACTCTTTATTATGAAATATTATATGGATGTCATTATAACCCTTTAACCCTATCCTATTCAATCATATTAATCGTCTAATTAAGCATGCGAACAGTTACTACTTTTTGGAAAAAAAAAAAAAAAACTAACATAGTGTAGGCGTGTTTTTATTCGCCTACGCGGTACGGTGTGAGCGCGTATTTGACTACCTCATTGTAAAGGTTTTATTGAAAACGTTTTTGAAATAGCCAACAAGTCTTTAACGGAAGACTCATAAACCTAATTGGATATTGGGAAATTATAGGGACAACTTATGGACTTATCCAATGTAGATTTTCCCGTCATGACTCCATTAATGGTCAATGAACCATAGACTCAGTTCGGGGGTGAGGGTACGAACATGGTCAAAATGGATCACGTCCGTCCATTGCTGTCTTCTACTAAATATCAATTCATGTCAAGTTTTATGCAAAAGAATAACCAGATAACGTTTTCAAGCACCCTAAAAATATTAATCTAAGTTGGTTGACTAAACACACCAAAAATTCTATTTTTTACAATCAAAATTACAAGGTTCCTAACAGGTTGTCCAAATTATCAGATTAATATTAGAACAGTTCTTTAGGTATTGATTAGCAATAATAACATGTGAGGTGATGAACATGTGATAGGTCAGTCGCGTACTATAAAAAAATAAACCTACGGAGTCTCTCTACTAATAATGTAGTAAGGCAAGCGAGGGTCAAATCCGCGGGGAGATGGCGTTACTAGTTAAACTGAACTATTCTACTATACTAACTATCAAAAGACTGGATTTTCAAGAACTAATTTCAACTACAAACAGAATTGAATATCAGGGAATAAATCAATTAATAAAGGATTAGGATCATGGATCACTATGCATACAATTCGGGAAATCAGGGACGAATAACAACTACCTAATAAGTCAATTTATCTAGGGCACATGCAATTTCTCTCGAACATTACCTCCCTCAAAGATCACCTAGCCGCTCTCGCATGGTCAAGGATCACTTTGCCTAATGATTGAAAGCCTATACTGTATCTCTCCTCTCGATGCTAATTCAGTATTGCGATAGTAGAAATACAAACCAGGCCTAATTTATAAATCTAGCATGAAGAATTCAATCATAGGAAACAATTGAAATAAAAGACAATTAAACTAACGGTTTTTTCACCAAATGCCCTCGTGTTTTCAAGAAATTCACCGGGTACCCTCGCACTTTTGAAAATACACCTGGTACCCCTCAGTTTCAACATAATACACCCAAATGCATGCCCCTAGTGACTAATGGTGTTAGCCGCCGTTAGTCTTAACTCTAATTAAACCCTAATTAACCTAAATTAACCCTAACCCTAAACCTTAACCCTAACCCTAACTTAACCCTCCCCCACCTTCCCACCACCCCTTCCCCCACCTTGCCAGCACCCCCTCCCACCACCCGTTCCCCCACCCTCCTCCCGCAGCTCCCCTCTCCTCCCACCCCCGTCGACCCTCCGCAGCGCCCCCCACCCTGTCGCCCCTCCGCAGGCTCCCCACCCCCTCAAATCCCCCTCCCCCACCCCTGTCGAATCCCCCCTCCCACATCCCCTGTCAAACTCGGAATGTACCGGTTGTAGACGACGAACGAGAGGGTAGGTTCGAATTCCGCGAACCGGTTGCGAGACGACGAGCGAGAGGGTAGGGGAGGGGAGAGTGCGAGACGACGACGAGCTGGGCTGCGGGAATGGGGGCGGATTCGGCGAGGGGTGGGGAGAGAGGATTCGGCGAGGGTGGGGAGCCGCTGGAGAGGCGACTAGGTGCGGGAGGGTCGGCGGTGGCGGGGCTGCGGGGGAGGGTCGGCGGGGGGTGGTGGGAGGGTAGGGGAGGAGGGTTAGGGTTAGGGTTTGTGTTAGGGTTAGGGTTTAGGTTAGGGTTATGAGTTAGGGTTAGTGTTTAGGTTTAGTGGTTAGGGTTAGGAGTTAGGGTTAGTGTTTAGGGTTAAGGTTAATTAGGGTTAATGACTAACGACAGTTAACGCCGTTAGTCATTAAGGGCATTTGGGTGTATTATGTTGAAACTGAGGGGTACCAGGTGTATTTTCAAAAGTGCGAGGGTACCCGGTGAATTTCGTGAAAACTCGAGGGCATTTGGTGAAAAAATCGTTAAACTAATCTATCAATCCCTCATTGCATACATAGATCCCCACAATCCTAGATTGAGGACTACTCACTCATAGTTATGAACGCAGCAACAAATTCAAGATAAAGATTCATACTTGGAATTAATGCATAACTATTGAAATTAATCTAAAAAGAGTAAAGAAAGCAATAAAAAGGAATTACCAGATTGAAGCCTAAAAGGAAGAACTTTATTGAGAACTTGCAAATAATCCAAAACCAAATCTTGATTTCTACAGAAGAGTAAATAACAGCGTTCTTTTAACTTCAAAGAAAACTAGGAAAAAAAAGTGTTTTAAGCAATATTCTCCTTTTTTATTTATACTAACCCAAGAATAGATAGGATAAGTAATACAAAACTATCCCAAAAAATATAAAAAAGGAAAGTCCGAACACTGCTTGATCGGGCCTAACACACCCGATCAAATTGGGGTCAGCGGCTCGTCTCAGAAATCAAAGCGCACTAGGGAAAACCAACGCCCGATAGAATCGGGCTCAACCCCCCGATCGGGCCACATCAGTGAACCACGACAGGGCAAGGAACTCCGGATCGGGCCCGCAACAAAATCTCTTCATGGCAATTGTGGCCGCTCGATCGGGCTCAAGGCGCCCGATGGGATCGGGCTTAGCTTATTTTCTTCATTTCTTGGCTTCAGGTGCCAAGCATAGGTTGAAAATGCGGTTTCGGCAACGGTCACGGAAACGGTATCGGTTTCGCTAGTATGGAATATATGCGTTTATCGCGGATCACGTCGCGGTTATCGCGGCCGAATTTGGTTTTCTAGTGTTTTTAGATGTTTTTTAATAAATTTTTTTGGTTCCCCTATAGTATTATGATAGTATAACAATAAATTGTAACTTTTTAAAAATTTATTCAAATATTAACTACTTATTTGAAGATTACCATACTATGTCAAATACATATAATTCTAGCAATACTAAGGCTATGCTAAAATCTAGGAAACTAAAACAAAAAAAGAGCAGTAGATAGAGGAAGGGGTAATGGCTCACACTTGGTGATGGAGCATGAAGATGCGTGGCAGCAACAATCTAGCGTGGCAGCAAGGCGTGGTGATGTGGCAGTAAGGTGGTGGTGTGGTTGTGTGGCAGCAAGGCGTGGTGCCGTGGCAGTATGGTGGTGGTGTGGCTGTGTGGCAGCAAGGTAGTGGCGTGCAAAAGAAATGGCGTGGTGGCTGTAGCCGTGTTTTTATTTCGCCTACGCGATGTGAGCGCGTATTAGATTTGACTACCCCATTGTGTAAAGTTTTATTGAAAATTGTTTTAAAAGAAGTCGCCAACAATTCTTTTTAGGAAGAATCATAAACCTTATTGGATATGAAAAAATCGTAGGGACAAATTATCCAATGTAGATTTCCCCGTCCTAACTCCATAGATGGTCAAAATGAACCAAAGATTGAGTTCGGGGGTGAGGGTACAATATACTCAGGAACTATATTGCCCATTGCTGGCCTTTACTAAATATCGATTCATTACAGATTTTATGCCAAATAATAATCAAACAATGTTTTAAGCACCCTAAAAATATTTAGTCTAAATTGGTTCAGGAAACACATAAAAAGACTATTTTTTAGTGACATGTTATTATGCAATCAAATTACAAGGTTCCTAGCAGGTTGTCCAAATTATCTGAATTAATTAGAACAGTTCTTCAGGTTTTGTTTAGCAATAGTAACACGTGGGTGATAAAAGCAATAAAGCAGGACAATCATAATAATATGTATAGAACAATCAGGCAGACATATAATAATGTATGAAAAGAAATAAAAATAAGAAAAGAAAATATTACGGGGAGTTAGTATAATATACAATACTTACAATCATATAAATTTGTTAACAATCTACATCAATGTTAGTAACTTCAATAAAATAATAAAGATAAATAAAAAAATAAATAAATAAAGTTAGTTAATTTAGTTGATCCTCAGAAATTATACCACCGTCAGGGGTCGTTGATTTGTAGGGGTCTTGGATCGAAAGGCGTACGAGTCTTAAAAAGTTTGTGTTTTGTTATATGTTGTGTCGAACAAAGTCTAACAAAAGTTGTTGTATTTGGTTCGAGTAGTTAGCAGATTATATCGGACAAAACAAGAAAAAAAAAGTGGTTTGATGTATCTTAACGAATATTAGTGTGTTAGGATGAATGATTATGCTACGTGATGATGAATTATTGGGTTTGATGATCGATCATCAGGTGATGATGAATTGATGATGCGTTGACTTGGGGAATTTTAGGCTTTGGAGTGATAAGGTGTGCGAGATGTTTATTCGTAGGGGGTTAGTGAAGAGATGATTATTTTGGTGCGATGAATTTTGTGAGATGTCGAGTGAGTTGTGAGATGCATTGTTTGAATTGGCCGTGTGAAATCTTGAGAGTAAAGCCGTCAATTATGAGAGAGGGGTCGGGAGATTATATAGTGTAGGTAGGTAATTGTATTGTAATAGGTTTCTGAGAGTTAGTAGGTCTCTAAAAGATTTTTATTGTAAAAGATTTTAGAAAAGAGTTAGATAAGAGATATTTAAAAACACTTGGGAAAAAGATGATTTTTTGTAAAAGATATTTTTATTAATAAAACTAATCAATATTATTAATTAATTCTATTAATTAAATTGGGCTAGAAAAGGGCTTTTATAAAATTGGGCTTTCATAAAAACTATCTTTAAAAGGTTTTCAAAGATGGGCCTTTAAAAGGTTATTTTAAAACGTTTTAGAAAATGGGTTTAGTAAAAGTATTTATTAAAAGGGTTTTCTGAAACGGGTTAATAAAAATAGTTAGGTAATGGTTTTGGACTTAAAACATTTTATTTTAGACTCGTTCTTTATTCTTTCCTCGATCCGGACCAATTGGAGCAGGGTATTGGTCATCATAGGGCACTAAATGGGGAGACATGATTATGTGTCTACATAAACCCCCAATTTGACTGAGGTTTAGGAAACCGAAAGTCAAAGTATACGGTGTCGGAACGGAGAACGATTCTAAACGCTCTGCAAGTTAGAACTGATCTATATACGCCGGTCTCTGCAAAACAAAGTTAGTATACAGGACAATAACTACAAGCAATCTGATTACTTGCAGAAGAAGATGTTAGCAGATAGGTGCAAACAACTCAGACAAAGCACATAGTGATGCAATAATGCAAACTTAGACTCTCTAAGGATACATGAGACGCTATGCAAGGATTAAGGTTATGCAAAGCTAAGGGATGACACGTCATGCAAGGTCAGTATTATGCAAGACTAGAATGTATGAAATGCAAGGTCAAAGTTTTGCAAGGCTGCAATGCAAGGTCAGGGTTTTGCAAGGCTAGAGGATGTGGATATGTAGAATGATAGAATGAAATGAATAGAATGATTTTCGAAAACTGTTTTTTAGTAAATGATCGGGGTCTGTAAATGAGGTCCGCAAATTACAACTTTTCGAGAGTTTAATTTTAATCGGAGGAACCACCACCTATAGGAAGCCCCCACTTTGGGTGAGCTTGCCTAAATTAGGCTTGAGCCTTAATTGAATGTACTTGATCTGATATTGAAATGTAGTTGATCTGTCTTGAACTTTGAAAGTTGTTATTGGGGATTCTTCTTTGGAAGTTGATACAAGCAAAGTCAAATATCGCCAGAAACCATGGAATCACTAGTGGAAAAAACTTCATGTGCTATTTTACAAGTGCTTTGGTTATATTCAAAACGGAGCACTTGATAAACTTAAATTAGGATTTGTTGTGAAAATTAATAAGTGCTCCGTTTGACCGGAGCATTTCACCCACCTTATTTGATTCCCAGCCGTGAAAACAAAAAAGATCGTACTTCTCGATCCTTTTCTCTCTCTATTATTCTTGTTGATGCTATTCAACTATTTCTCTCTCTAAACTTACTTTTCTCTCCTCCTTGTTCTCAGATCTGAACAAACTTATCCCTAATTCTATACTCTAATTTTTTCGCCTCTCTATCTCTCCTCTCCCTCTCCTTTCTACTTTGTAGGGCACCATTTCTCGTCTCACCAACCATTACTGTAATCCTTCGAGCTCTCTGTCTCTAAAAATGGTGAGGACTTTAAAACCTCATCAGCAGGAAGAAGAAGACGACGATGGTGAAGATGTCGCTGATGATACTGATGCCTCTTCTCGTCGAGGTTTTTTATTTCTCTCTATTCAGTTTTCATAAATTAGGGTTTTCTATGCTTTCAATTCAACTTTAACGAATTAGGCTTTTCTAGGGCGAGATTGCATGCAATTCTCACTGAGTTTTTCTATGGTATATATGTTTATGTATTGTTAATCTTTCATTAAGCTTCCAACTTCAATTGAATTTACTCTATTATGCTAAACTATGGTATTTGTGGGGTGTGTCTGAACTTGATTTTTTCAAATATTTTTATGTGCATTTTTGTTAGCTTAGATTGTAATTAGAAGTTAAAGTATTTATTGAACCTTAACATTAAGTTTTTGAAGTGATTCCTTCTTGAAAAATTGTTGTCCAAGGCAAGGTAAGGCTAAGGGAGTTAAATATACATAAACTATTCATAATATACTAGAGTAGTCAGTTTTATTAGATACGGAGCATTCAACATTATCATTTAATAGGTGAATTTTAAATATTAGATATAACCCCAGGGACACTAACCCAGACCCATGAATAGTGGAAGTAAGGGGAAAAGGGAGTGAACTGGTTTTGTGGGTCATGATTTATAGTCGATAGTTGAAGTTCATAAAATTAGTTAAATGACATTGTTAATTGGACAAAACTATCTTGTAAGGTAATTACTTTTCTTTTAAAGCAGAAATATTAGGTAATTCTCTGTAAATGTGGTATACGATAATGGACTTCCCCTCGATTTTGAATTATCAAAATTCACAAAAACACCCTATTTGTGAGATGGAGAATTTACACTTTACCATCATTTATAGTTATCATATGCATTTGGTGCAGGCATGCATCATATTCTTTTGCCTATACTTGGAGGATAAATCTGTTTCAATTGCTTGTTTTCTACCTAAGCTCTTGTTCAGTTTATATTATTAATAACATGATGTATTTTGCTACAAAATGAGGGAAATTTGATAACTATGAGTATGCAAGGTTCCATGATGGATAACTTGCTTGTATTTTGGATACATCTGATGATAAGTAGAATTTGATGTATATATAGAAGTTTAAAGACTGTGATATGTTGGTCCACCGACATTCCCTTTGTGTAAAAGTTTGTACTTTGGTAAATACCACCTTTTGCTAGAAATTTCGAAATATGGATTACTAGATTTTTAGCGCCTAAAGGTCTACTCTCGATACCTAGGAGCCTAGGATATATAATTTGGCTTTTTAGTGAAATTTCTAGATTAAGTTACTTGTAACGTTATTCTTATTGTTCAAATTGCTTCATTAGATGGATGTTAGAATCATCTGACTTTTGAGATGGTCTTATCTTTGTTTTTATCTCCTGCTATTTGGTTGGGATTTACTTCTACACCATACGGTCAGAATACATTAATTTATTTATCTGTGATATTAGGGTCTGTTGAAGACTTTTCCGGGTAATTACACGAACACTAGTGTTAAAAGAATAGGAGAAATTGATATCACAGCTTTTAATATAGAGTGCATGAAAAGATTACAAAGGCAATAATAGAATGCTCGTTGTGGCAGAAGAAATTGTTGGATCCAGCTTGGCACCCATTCAAAATTATTGATATCCATGGAAATCTTAAGGTGAATTTCTTTTTCTTGCTTATGTCTCAGATTCGAAGTCTTCCATATATCATGGAGGGCTTGTGAGATTTCATCGTAACACTAATTAATGATAAGAAAGTTAGGTACCTAAGCGGCTAAGCCAACCCAAATCAATCTTTAATATCACTGTTAAACTGAAATAAAATTTTGAATTCATTAGCAAAATGCTAACAACTCAATTAACTTTAAATACTAAAAAGGAGAAGGAATTATGAATGATGAGAGAGACCAATTGAGGATTTCAAGAGTTTTTTCTTTCCGAACTAGATATATGATAAATAGGTCAATTGAAATTGTATTAGAACGTTGACAATGTACATACAACACTCTCATGCTCTCCAATAAATATATCATTTTCCATTCTGAATTTTGATATAATTTTTTGCGTTATAAGCTCAGTTGGGGCTAGCAACGTGCACTACCAATTTGCATTTTCTTGAAAATTGTTGTTGTGTGCGACTTCTCCGCTCTAGTGCTGCTTGTGTTATGTGTCTCTTATATGCTTAGACTACTCTCCGCATGCTCTTTCTTATCAATGAGAGAACATCTCTTAATTTGGGCAACTAGGGATAGCTCAGTGGTTAGACACTCGATCATCATACCCGATTCACGTACTCATGTCCTTGTAACACAACGTCCGAGTTAATTGGTATTTTAATCATACTATGTAATTGTTGAGGTGGATATAAATGTTGTGTAACATAATGCTTTTGTCTTTTCCTTTTCCTAGAACGATTTTGATGTCTCTAATAATAGGTTGCAAAATATGAATGTAAAAATGGTCCGATGATTGTGTACTCGAAAGATATGGAGAAGTGCATGGCGGGGAATCCCGACGCATATGTGGAACTAAAAACAAGCTTGAAAATCTACTCGAGAAATTGATTGTGATTGCCTTCCACACACAAGCAGACAACCGAAAATAGAAGGTATTTATTTATGTTTGGCATATTTAGTCCTTTTACTTGACAAACATTAATGTTTCGATATTCTCTCGCTTTGTGAAACGCAAAATCTTTGGCGGTCTCATCCAGATGGCTTACTTGTTTACAAAATTTGGTAGCAATCACACGGTTTTGCTTGATTTTGCTTTTACGGTATACATCTTGGAATCATATTTGTTACTATAGAAATTAAATCATTGAGATGATTAGCAATTGGGATCTCATGAGAATTTCTTTATCTCTCCTCCTCAGTTTGTCCACTACTTATACTGCTATACATGTAATAATAAAATTCTACTAATCAATGTAAAACTGAAAAGATGTCAAGCTTGAAAAGAAAGAATATTATGAGTTTTTGGCTATTGTCCAATTGGTAATGACAAGTTTGGTTTAGTTTAGTAAGAGGATATGATTTCCATTGTTGTTGTTTGCTTCATTAGACTTGTGGGATCAAGACTTAAATTTTTTTTTTTTTCGATCTCATCAGAATTTCTTTATCTTTTCCTCAGTTTGTCCACTACTTATACTGCTATACATGTAATAATAAAATTCTACTAATCAATGTAAAACTGAAAAGATGTCAAGCTTGAAAAGAAAGAATATTATGAGTTTTTGGCTATTGTCCAATTGGTAATGACAAGTTTGGTTTAGTTTAGTAAGAGGATATGATTTCCATTGTTGTTGTTTGCTTCATTAGACTTGTGGGATCAAGACTTAAATTTGTTGTTTTTTTGGATCTGTTGAGTCGTGTTTAGCTTTCTCTTAATAATTGTTGGTTTGATCAAAGTTTGTTTCCTCTTGTATATTTAATTCATCCATAGATTTCGGCAATTAATTTACATGTGCTAACCATCCCTTCTTTTGTACATATTTTCTATGATAGAGTTTGGCGACAGTTAGGATGCTTACCCCTTATGGACTTGTGGGCCAAACTCATTGGGGTAATTCAACTGCTAACAATCCATCTTCTTCTAGTTGCTCTGCAGATGTCCAGTTGAAGGTAATGTTGGACTGACTATGACCTCTTCTGGTGTGTTTTTTGCCCAGCTCATTTAGCCGCCGGGTTATGATCTTTTGTTGTATGTCGCTTGCTGCAAGAACTTGCTGCAATTTCTAAGAAAACTGACTCCAACTACGTGAAAGCTCTTCTATGAGTTCTATCTATGAAGTTTCTGCTCACATGTCCAATTGAACTGATTGAATTGATTGAACCGAACTTATCCTGATAACACCTTATGTTTGCACATGATTGAACCGATTAGTCTTGAAACTTATTTTTTATACGGGTGAAGAGCACACTTCGTGATTTATTTTTGTGTATAGGATAGATGATATTTGTAAAGATTCAATTGCTTGTTCCTTGTCACTTTGTTATGGAAAAACCTCACATCCCCGAAGTTTTGTATTTGGCAGCCTACAACTATGCAATGAAGAGTATTTTTGTCATTCCAAATTCTGCTATACATTATTCTTAAGAAATTGGTCCTTACCTTGTCGGTTTTTCATCAGGAGCTCCAAAGTTCACCCTAGCAGCAACTTTCATGTAAAACTTGTCCTCATAATTGGTAGCGTACATGCATGGAAAGATTCAATGGGCGAAGCTCCAAGTTGATATGAAAGGAGGCCCTGTAGTTGCACAGCAAAGGCAAACATAAATAGAGCTAGAAGGTGCCCTAATGATCATCTTTCTAACGTCGTTCTCATCTGTCGAACACAGTTGCTATTGCCCACTTTGTTGCATCCAAGTATAGATGGAAGCTAGGGTATGTATCTACATATCCTATGCTTCTATATAGAAAATGTTGCCCTCACTAGATACCTCCTCCTCTCCTTTGTGCTTTATGTATAGTAGTATTTCTTATCATCCTGTTGGGAAATCCCTCCTCTTTTTGTAGGGTTCCCATTCATCATTTGTGTTACGAACATATACTATTTCTCCATGACATAATTCCGAGTCTAAAATCCATTCTAGCCTAGTTCTTTTATCACTTGTAATCATTGTCTCCTCCACAATCTATCTTGATAGACTCTGCATATATTTATTTAATAATATTTTATTACTATTATTATCATTTTTTTTGTAATACAAAGATTTGAATTTGAGTTGATTGTACTACATACACGTTACTTGGGATAATATACATGGTAGAGAGAGTAGAAGCAAAGCTAAAACCTGATAATATGAACCCATTTAAGATCGTGAAGATAGATAGAATGCTATATACTCTCACGATACAATAATCTTCTCTCGGTGTTTGAATAACAAACATTTTTGGTATTCTTTGGTTTTTGGTGCAAATTCATTGCTAGGGGTATTTTTTTCCTTCTCCTTTGACCTTTAAGTTGTAGGGTTTGAATAACCGCAAGTGCTCCGGTTTTTAATACAAGCGGAGCACTTGGGAACCTAAGTGCTCGGTTGGCAAACCCACTTGATAAATGCTCAAGTGCTCGTATATCGTTTGCTACGGGTCAAATACGGAGCACTTGTACGGTTTTTAAGTGGAGCACTTGATGTTTTTTCCACTAGTGAATTTTGGATTGAAAAATAAAAAAGTTTAAATTTATGACTCAAATGCATATAGGTGGGAAAAGGCTTTGACGAGGCTAGGTTCAGACTCGAGTCTATGTCGGGATCTAGAAAGAGATTATGCTCCTAAATTCTAGAAATTCAAATCATTAGACCATGACTAATTTTATTTTATTAACGCGGTCGGACCTCGAGATGAGGATTCCTACGTATCTTTGCGGAATCGACCATTCGTAGTTACGGATCCGATTTATTTTATTTTATTTTTTACTTTTTTATGTGTGCCCTAACTTTTGCCTAGGCCGCCCTTTCGGGTTTTCAACCTAGCGGGCTTGGACATACCTTGAAAAAGGAGTTAGGGTTGATGAAAGGTTGAAAGGTTGAAAGCTTAATGCTTTGATGAAGGTTTAATTGGTTGAAATAAGGTAAGGATCATGGATTTGGGTTATACGGGTTAAGGTTTAATGGATTGAAGTATTTGAATGAGGGGTAGAACTTGTGTGCAAGCCTCCTAGCTTGACTTTTATTTATTTGCCTTTGGCTTTTTCTTTTGAATCTTTTCTTTTTGTCTGTGCGTTTCTTTTTTATTTTGCTTTTTTTTTGCACTTTGATCTTTCTCACCTTTTTTATTTTGCCCGGCATTATTATTTTTTGTAATAGGGCTTGCACACAAGTTTGGTTTAGGGTATTGGAAGGCTTGAAGGAAATTTGTGGAGCTTTGGTTAATGGAGGGATTGTTTGGCTAAGTATCATGGAGATGATGGTTTAAAGGATTTTATTTTGGCTAGCGAGAGAGATGGCTTATGAAAGGCAATTGAAGAGAGAAGGGAATAACTCATGATCCAATGTATGTCCTTTTTTTATTATCATCTTTTTTTTATTTTATTTCAGATCTCCTTTAATTATTATTAGTCAAGTTCATTAGGCGATTCGGGTTTCATCATTGAATTAGAAGCATAAATAATATGATGGAAGGCCAATGAAAATGAAAAGAAAATGCGATTATTTTATTAATTGAAAATGAATGAAACAAGGCTTATTAGAGATAAAGTCCTAAATGACATAAACTCGACGGGAAAGGAAATATAGGAACTAGGGGAGGGACTCTCCGACTCAACCAAGAAAACTAGCGTTAAATGACTAAGCTTTACTGCTTGTTGAGATGATTCCCAAGGGTTCTTTGTTGTTATTAACTTTTCTTTGTCGGCGGGATCGGAAGTCTGCCACTTTCAACCATGTCTTGCAGAGTATTCCTTAAGGCCCATCACGCAGATGTTGGGCGTCCATTCCCTCGGTGGTACTCACAATAGGCATTAGGGTTCCATTTACTTGGATTTATTTTCGGGTGCAAGGTGCGGAGTGGGACCGATAGGTCAGTATTGCTCCTTTTGCATGAAGCTTAGAGAGGCTTCTTCTAGAGTCATGCCCAATGGAGTGAATGTTCGTTGAGGCTTTTGATAACCTCCCTTTTCAGTAGTTAGGGCATTGACATTAGAGCTAGAACGGTTGTTGTTACTTTTTGTGAAAGAGTTGTTGTTGTTGGAACCCTTGTTCTTGTTGGCTTGTACCAATTCCTCAATCAACAAGCCTACCTTGTAGAGCTTCGTGAAAGACTCTTTAGGTTGGAATTTAATATGTTTTCCGTACTTAGGCTGTAGATTACGGATCACCATTCGGACTTGATCCTCTTGAGATGGTCTGTTTGTCATTTGTGCAGCTTTTTCCCTCCATCTATTAAGGAAGGTGACGAAGTCGTCATTGGAGTTTTGTTTAGTCAACTCCAGCTCACGCAGGCCAATAGGAAGCTGAGTATTGTATATGTATTGTTTGTGGAACTCTTCTCTGATATAGTCCCAGTCATTCAGTTTGGCTTTGTTCAGTGATCTGAACCACTTGGATGGATGTGCATCCAAGGTTAAAGGAAAGACATAAGCAAACAGGTCCTTGCTCATGCCCTTGAGAGCCATAGTGATGGAGAAAGCTCTCAAGTGATCATATGGGTCTTCGACCCCCTTGAATTTTGGGAGCCACCCAGTGTTACATTTTTAGGGAGCTTTTCCCTTAGTTCAGGATCAATCACTACTACATTTTCAATCAAAGGCAATGGCTAAAATTAGCTAATGCGACGATCATTTTTTATACCGTTGTAGTAGGAGCATCTATTGCAACGGTTCATGTCAATTTAGGTTCGTGAATTGAGCTATTGCAACGGCTTTACAATGACCGTTGCATGAGATAGATTTATAGCAACGGTTTAATAAGGGTCGTTGCATTAGCTGAAATTACAACAACGTTTTAATATGGGTCGTTGCAGTAGACATTAGTTTTGGCAACGAGCGCCAAATTCCCGCAATTCTCTCTTTCCCTCTATTTTTTTTTCACGAATTTTCGAACCTTTACAAAATCTTTTAGAGTGATCAACGCAATTCCTAACTTTTCCTAAAACAAGGGAGAAAAGAGACCCATACACAGAGAACAACTGATCGAACAAAAACCCTAAGAGTTCACGAAAAATTCCAAACTCCCAAATCTTTCAACTGCTGGGAGGAAGAGGAAGAATTCACGAAATTTCTTTCAATATTATTCCAGAATTCTTCGAGAATTTACGAATATCTGCACAATTCAAGTCTTAAACGCAAACAAATAGGCGAAATTCTTCAAGAAAACCCGAAGCAAAGAGGCGAAATTCGGATTATCAATCAATCTTCAAAAGGTATGTTCTTTAATTCCAATTTTTATGCGAGTTTTAGTGCCCGTGAGTCATGGGGTTTCTCGGAATTATGCATAGCAGAGGCGAAATTTCGATTACTGCAGTTAATTGAAACTTATATTGTCCTAAATTATATTGGAATTAAAACTTGAAAATATTGAAAATATATAGTTGAAATTCGGATTACTGCACTTAATTGAAACTTGTATTGGAATTAATTTAGAAATTAGGAGTATCCCTACTAGGATTGGGCTTAGATGTCAGGTTGTTGCTGTGAAGACTTTGTGTGGGGTGTGTGGAGCTGCACATGAGGTGGGAATTCACGCCCTTCATCTCGTGCGGGCCGGCGAAGGGAGTTTGAGAGTTCGGCGGGATCGAGAAAATGATAAAATGAGCATTTGATTGCATACCCGAAAAGCGATTTGAAACCAATTCCCTTTTGTTCAATATAATGTAGCCTGCGCAAGACCCTTTTTTGGTAGGGTTCCCTACATCACAAAGAGCTCTTATATTCTCTGCATTAATTCCTATCTCATTATTAAGAATAGTAATTTCGGTATCTTGAAGGATGAAACTTAGGGCATGTTTGGTATAATTGTAGCAAACGGAATGGAATGGTAATGGTTAAGAGATGGGAAAGGAAACAGTAAGCATTACTGTTACCCACTATTTGGTTTAATAGAGAAACAGAATGGGTAAGGAAGTGAAGAGGAGGGAGAGATGGGTAGAAGGGAGAGATGTTTAAAAAGGGAGTTGGAAAGTGACAGGACAAGGAGGAGTTAGAAGAGAAGCGAGGGTGATGGAATCCGTTTCACGTTGTATTTCGAGCGGTAACAAATGGACAATATTTATTTCCTTTAAGTAACGGAATCGGTTATAGATTAGGCACACCAAACACTTTGTAATGGTAATGCTTTATTGAATCAGTTTCTAACCTGTGAAAATCTCATACCGAACATTACCTTAGAGTAGGTTCAACATTCACAGGGTAAGCATTATCATCGGCATTCCGAACTCTGTGAATTTAGAGATAAGAGAAATAGGAAGGTCAAATATGTTACAATTGGCAATTGGGAAAATCATCACATTCTTGCATGACAACATCCATTACAAAAACATTTGTTTTTCTCGCTGCTTCCCGAGATAAATAGAAATGAGAGATAAACGAGTTGAAATTTTACTTGCACTTTAAAGGGGATCAAATATATCTACTTTTGAGTCATCTCGGTTTCTTAAAGTGGTTGGCGAGTAGAAAGGTGGGTAATATCATATGATAAATGTATTCGATGTGATTCGAAAGATGTGTTCTTGACTAAATCTACTCCTATTTTAATGGGTGAAACGCTTTGGGAGGCTGGTTTATTTTTATTGAATGTTCGGAGTTTATTTTTAACAATTTGTTTTAAAATTTGAGGATTTTTATAATTTTTTCAAATTGGATGCTGACTTAATGTTATGTTTTCCAACATGTCGTTAAGGAACAAAATGGATAACCTAGATAAAAAGTGGTGGATGCTTCAAAGATGGAGTGCTTGAATATGAAGGAGTTGAGGAGTACATTAGTAAGGCTTTTGCTTATTAAAGCACAAAGGGAACCGATTTGTTGTCCTTGCAATGTTTGTCATTATCGTTATTGGTAGTATAGATTTGTTGTTAGGAATCATATCATTGTTAATGGTTTTGTTCCAAGAACCGATAAGTTGTTAGACTTAGATATAAATATTGAAAAAGAACAGGATGTGACGAGAAGAACATGATGCAATATTAGACATGAATGATGACATAGAGGGGTTGTTGCATGATACAGTGAGAGAAGGGCCGAATGAAGATGCAAAGAAGTTTTATAAATTAATAGAAGAAGGTCAACAGGAATTATATCCAGGTTGCAAGAAATTTTCCAAACTGTCCTTTCATATTCATCTATTTATATACAAGTGTGACCACAAGTTGAGCAACGTAGCAATGTCGGCTTTGTTAGGAATATTTAGAGACACGCTACTCGATGCAAATTTTCCCAAGTCTTTTAATGAAGCAAAAAATGTTTTAAGAGTATTTGGGCTAGATTGTCAGAAGATTGATGCATGCCCTAATGACTGTATGTTGTATTGGGAGGAGCATGCAAATGCAACAAGCTGCTATGTTTGCAAGACTTCAAGGTGGAAAGTAACTGATAAAGAAAAGACTAATGGGAAGGATTATAAAATTCCTGCTAAAATTCTAAGGTATTTTCCAATTAAGAAAAGGTTGCAAAGGTTATTTATGTCTTCGAAAATTGCAAATGCAAGCTTGTATTCTCTCTCCCATTTATAAAACTGCAAATTGCAAATATTGACTTGGGATATCAGCATGAACAGATACTCATCAGAGAACATGGTTTTGTATCCATTAGCATAGTCAGGATCCGTTGTTCTAGTTTGTGATGCTGCATTTACAGATACAAAACATATAAGCTGTCTCATAAACTAATACTATGCCTCAATTAGAAGCCTTTTACGGAGAGGACTACTATGACTAGATTGTTTTAAAGTTACTAAAACTAAAGTGTAGCTAATCTCCTTTCAAATAGCATGCAACTATTAGTTACAACTTGTTTTTGCTTGAAAGAACTTGCTTTGTTTTTGCTTTGCCTGTCAAAGAGAAAAGTTTTTTTTTTGTGTTGTTGATGGTGTACATTTACTAACCTATTACAATGTTTGAATTTTTAGGTGAATAATGAACCAACTGGAGGAGATCAAACATAGACGTCTCACTATACGCACTATCGGCCAGATTTAGCTAGCTATATTATAGTGATGCGGTACTTGGTGGTTAGAGGGAAAGTGATTTATATGTACTTAGAAGTATTTGTGGTACTAAAACAAATATTTATTGGTTGGGTTTGATTAAGTACATTTTCGTTTTTGTTAATTAGGATTTGTCATGTATACTCTTAATTTAATTAGTTTTGGAAATTATAATACAGATATGACAATTATTTTTGGCATTTCAAGAGTATTTTGGCATTTGTTGCATCGTTACTAATATATACACATGGCTGTAATATTATAGGTTTTCAGTAGGTTACAGTAATAATCATTGCAATATCCCCACAAAAAAGAAAAAAAAAATTCCGTTGCACTAGCTTAAATGATAGGCGTTGCACTAGCCAAGAATGTTGCATAACCTGCCACTAACAAAGCTGTTGCAAAAGATAGATGATCTAAGGCAACGACACATTTATCCGTTGCAATAGCTCTACTAGTCGTTGCAGTAGGCCTATTGCAACGCCAACGAATGCGACGGTACAAAACCGTTGCAGTAGGCCTATTGCAATGACTTTTAACCCTATTGCAACGATTTTGTGGTGTTGCCTTTGCCTTTAAATGTAGTAGTGAATGATGTGATGGCCATGAGCCTAACCCTCGAGCGCAGAAATTGACTGGATCAATTGCTCGAGTTTTTCAAATCTCAATTATGTCTCAGTCTTGATTGGTAGTGGAGTGTCGCCTTGCTCGTCTTCTTCAGTTAGCTTCTCCCTCAGTGCTTTAATCTCTTTATCGTGTTCCTCAAGACGAGAGTTCATCAGTGTGAGTTGAGCCATAATGGCACTGAGTTGTTCATGAGTGTCCCCCATTTCAGATGATGATTCGAAAGAGTCGGAGGATTTGTCTGAAAAAGTGAGGATGCGCTTAACGAGTCTGGGAGTAGGTCGACCTTGTTGCCTCTCTGTTGGACGTTCCCAAGTGATAATCTCACGACCTGTCCTGAACAGAAATCGGATGGACCTCGTAAATTTTAAGATATAATGTTTTCGAAATGATGAATGGAGATGAGAAAATGGGAAATGACAGATGAGGAATGAAAATGGAAATGGGGAATGAAAATGGAAAATGAAAATGGAAACTAATTATGGTTATGGTGGTGACATGGGCCTAGCTATATGCAGATGCAAATGTGGACTGGACTAGACTATGCAAATGTGGACTGGACTAGACTATGCAAACAGACTAAATGATTGCCTATGCTAGCTTCGCTAGACTTAGGGGATGAATTTTTATAGTCCGAAGACTGACTTTTATAGTCCGTAGACTGATTAGGGTTTACAAATAATGCGAACAAGACCTAGGGAAATTTTATAGTCCTAAGACTGAGCTGTTATAGTCCGTAACCTGACTTTATAGCCCTAATCTTTGGGCTTTTTATAGTCCGTAGACTGACTAGGGTTTACATATAATGCAAACTAGACCTAGGGAAGCTTTATAGTCCTAAGAATGAGTTTTTGTAGTCCGTAGACTGACTTTATAGTCCTAAGACTGAGCTTTTATAGTCCGTAGACTGACTAGGTGTAATACCCCGATTTTTAAGAGCATTTTAATTTAGCGTTAATTGTAATTATAAAGTTAACTATGTTTTGAAAATTCTTATTTTATTTGAGTTGGCATATGAGTTTTAAATTAAAATGTTGTAATGTGTTTATTAATTCGATTTTTCTTTTAAAAGATAGGAATAATATATCTTGGATTTTTTTTTATTAAGCCAAGGTCGGTTTCCTTCCTTCCATCTATTTTAGTCGGTTTAAGGAGGAAATAAAACCCCATTTCTCTCTCATCATTTCACACCCAAAGAAACCCCAAAACTCCTTCTAAAACTCCTTCTTTCTTCTTCCCGTGAGAACCCCAAACCCCTTCTCTCTCCTGATTCCCTTGTTTCTCCCTCTTGCGTCGCCTTGCCTTCGCCGGCGTCCTTGAGCTCACCGGAGTTGGACGAGCACCGCAGCCCGTAGCCCCGCTTCTTCTCTCTTTGATCTCCCTCCTCTGGGTTCGTTTTGCCTTGATGTTATGCCTCGTCCTGCTACACCGAAACCCGATGAACATCGCACTTGTCGGCCTGCCTCCGCGGCTTTCTTTGGAACCGCGTCGGACCTGCGTCGCACCATGACCTGCCAGCCTCGACGGACCCGTCGCCCTCGCCGGAGCTCAGCTCCCCTCTCGTGCCTTGCTTCGTCCCTGCTCAAGTAGAGCAGAGGTATAACCACAACCCTTTGTTTTAAAATTCTGATTTCAAGTTTATAAATCAAGCCCAATTAAATTATACCTTTGATGATGTGATTAAGTGGAGCCTAAAACTGATTTTGCTTAATTGATTCAGTTAGCAAATTGTTGGGATAAGGTTGTAATGGCTAAACTGAGTTAGTTTATCATTTGGGGTTCCAATAATAGATTAGAGAATTTAAAAATGGAAATCTTGGTGATGAATGATGATGTAGTTTTAGTTTATGATGGATCATGGAGAAGAGATTATGGGATTCTAGTTAATCGGATGAGTTGAATTATGCTAAGTGTCTTGAGTTAGTGAATAGCGGTTTTTATGAAGAGTAATTAGTTTATTAGCTTAGTATAGGCTGTTATTAATTACGGTTATCGTTGTGAGGTGCATGAGTTGCCGAAATTAGTATATGGAATTGAAAGCAATCCATGAAGCTTGGTGGTTTTCAATTATTGGATTTGAAGATTAAGGAATTGGATTGCATACAAGGTAACGTTCATGTCCAGCAATATATGTATGACCGTATATATTATGTGTAATGATATGCTCAAATGTGTTAATATGACTCCGTGATGATATGACTATGTGTTACAATCTGTATGTTGCATGATGAGACATGTTATGATGTGACGATGCTCGCGTATGTTATGAAATGTCATGTTTATGATACTGTTTACGATTTATGGATGATTCCGAATTAAGAATATATGATGTTTGATAAGTAATGATAATGAAAGTGGATGGTTACTGGCTGGGTGCGGAGTCATGAATCGATCCGGTAAATAGGCGAGTTACAGGTGGAGGAATTCTGTTACGATTTATGGCATTATATGCCACCTTCTGATGGGGGATGAATATCCTCGGTGGCTTTTGCCTTCTGTTAACGTTATGAATTATGAAAGTTACGCTCTGTCCAAAACTGTACTTGCGATGAACTAAAGTCACGTAAATGGTCCTTGTCAGCAGACTGTTCAATGCTAATGATAATGATCTCTGTTAATAATTGCTAAAGTGTTATAAAGTATGCTTATCTGTGAAAGTGTTTACGAACTAAAACTGTTTTTACGGGCTGGAGTGAAGTTACTGAGTTTTCAACTCATTTTAGGTTATTTTCTGTGTTTTCTCTTTTCCCTGTTTTATGAAATTATTCAGGTATTCTGAAGATAGGCGCAGGATCGGTTATGTCAGTAATGCTCCAAAAGGATTAAATTGAAGTGACTCTGATAATTATTAGAGATATCTAGAACCCTCTGCATTAAGGGTAATCATTATGAATTGTTATTGAACATTTGTATGTTTAAGAGGCCATTTTAGGCTATTATTTTTATTAGTGGGCCATAACCCACAGGCTTTGGTTCCATTTCCGCTGTTAAGTACGAGCAATTGTGTTTAATTAATGTTATGAATTTCCGGGGTGTTACACTAGGGTTTACATATAATGCAAACTAGACCTAAGGAAACTTTATAGTCCTAAGACTGAGCTTTTATTGTCCGTAGACTGACTTTATAGTCCTAAGTCTGAGCTTTTATAGTCCATAGACTGACTAGAGTTTACATATAATGCAAACTAGACCTAGGGAAACTTTATAGTCCTAAGACTAAGCTTTTATAGTCCGTAGACTGACTTTATAGTCCTAAGACTGAGCTTTTATAGTCAGTAGACTTACTAGGTTTTACATATAATGCAAACTAGACCTAGGGAAACTTTATAGTCCTAAGACTGAGCTTTTATGGTCAGTAGACTGACTAGGGTTTACATATAATGCAAACTAGACCTAGGGAAACTTTATAGTCCTAAGACTGAGCTTTTATAGTCAGTAGACTGATTAGGGTTTACATATAATGCAAACTAGACCAAGGGAAACTTTATAGTCCTAAGACTGAGCTTTTATAGTCCATAGACTGACTTTATAGTCCTAAGACTGATTTTTATAGTCCGTAGACTGACTTTATAGTCCTAAGACTGAGCTTTTGTAGTCCGTAGACTGACTAGGGTTTACATATAATGCAAATTAGACCTAGGGAAACTTTATAGTCCTAAGACTGAGCTTTTATAGTCCGTAGACTGACTTTATAGTCCGAAGACTGAGCTTTTATAGTCCGTAGACTAACTTTTATAGTCCTAAGACTGAGCTTTTATAGTCCGAAGACTGACTTTATAGTCCGAAGACTGATTTTATAGTCCATAGATTGACTTTTATAGTCCAAAAACTGACTTTATAGCCCTAAGACTGAGCTTTTATAGTCCGTAGACTGACTAGGGAATGAATTGGGCTTAAATGGACCTAAGATTTGGATTGGACTAGACTTAGACTTAGATTGGAATTGATTAGGGATAGATTTGGACTAGACTTCACATAAAGATGCAGATGGACCTAGATTTTGAAATGAACTAGACTTATATAGGCCTAAGATCGACTCTAATGCTAGTGAATGTATGGGCTGCAATGCACATGGGCCTAAAATGAATGCAAGTGAATTGGATTGAATTTGGTTGATTGGATTGGATTGAAGGTGTTTAGACTGGGCTTAGAATTTTCGAAATTCATTTATGAAAGGAACCCCTTGTTTTATCTTTTGTTAGGAAAAGATGATGGATTAATTTTGAAAATGATTTTTTGAAATGTCGTGGTATGATGATGATTAGTAAATGTTTTCGAAAAAGGTAGAATAGAAGAGGGTGTAGGATTGATTTTGAAAGATGTAAGTTTTTTGAAATTGGTGAATATAGAAAGGTGAGATTGACAGGGATAGCAAGGATGAAATGGAGAGTATGGATGCAATGAGACTCCTAAACCCCTAAGAACTCTAGTTATTGATACGCTCAAGTTATACGGTGTTTATATGATATTTTGGGTGCACTTTGCTAAGGGTTTGATTGTAATTGTTAACATTTGTGTTTTATTTAGCTCTTAGCGGAAGTTCGGAATTTTGTATATGTAATATCCCGAAAATTTAAACTTGCCTAAATTAATTAATAATAATTAGTGATTAAAATTTTCCTTTAATTATAAGGTATGACTAGAATTTGTCGCGTTACATCCGAGTATTGATAAAAGATATTTAGTTCTTTAAATAAATATATGTTGTATGTAGTACAATAATTGCAAATATTAACGAGTGAAGGTAAGATTAATTAAGAAGAGAAATAAGAAACAAATTAATTACTAAAGCTTTACAAAGTGCTTCTAATCAAATAGTGGCTCAAATTGAGGGTATTAAGAATAAAAAGGAAAAGAAAAGGAGAAAAGAAAAGAAAAAGAAAAAAGAAAAATCAAAATAGAAATTCTATTTTCATTCCCATCTCCATTTTTCCTCACAAGAAAACCCGACAATGAGTTTTTAATCCAAGATGAATTTTTATACACACAAGAACTCAAACCAAATTAAAAATTCCAATCCAAACCAAACTCTCCCAAAATTCAATTTTCTATCAATTACATCAACATCATTCACAAAAATTAGGAGCCTCAACAATTGCTACAAATAGCCATAGTTGCTCCACCATTCACCACACACTCACCACTCTACTTTCCACCATCTTCATTCCCCAACCTTCGCCGAAAACCGCCACACAAGAGCCACCCTCAAACTCTTTGTTTTTTCGCACTCTCTATCTCCCCTCTGTTTTCGTTCAGCCACCGCAGCACCACCCTCGCAACGCCGCTGCACTGTCGCCCTACTAGCACCACCACGCCATTTCCTGCCGAACCCACGACGTAACCCGCGCCCGCTGAACTCACATCGCAGCCCAACCGAAGTCTCCTCCCTCGCTCGCCCTCTTTCTCTCTCTCGCGCCCCACCTCTTCCCTGTCTCACGCGGCATCCACTGCTACACCAGACCACCGTGGTCGACGAACTCCGACGAACACCGATGAACCAACATCGTGCCGCCTCGCGGTCACTACCAGCCAATCTCTCTCTCTGCCATGTTTTCGTGCTCTGCTCCATTGAGCGGAGGTATGAAATACCTCTCCAACTTTGTTTCATTTGTTTAAATGAGTTAAGCCCAAATAGATTAGGCCATGTTACTCACTCAACTTATTGGGCCAACAAGCTGATTTTTAATTTCAATTAAACTAAACATATATTAAGAAAGATGGTTGGACTAATATTGTAATAAAAACGAAACTGACTTTTATTAGGCTAAACTAATTAATAATCACTAATTCTTGTAATCTGAAATTTGAGTATAATATCTAGTTATCTTAATGTAAAATTACTCTCTAGTTTATATTACAAATATTCAAGTCTTAATTATGATTATGTTTGAGCAAATTAATATTATGTTAGCAATCACTTTAGTTTAGTACTAGTTATGTATAAATTATAATATGAGTTGAATAAAGTGATTATTAGTAATAATAGTTCCACTCAAGTTTCTAGTGAATGAATTATTAGCAAGAATAACAATTAAAGTATAATCACATAGTAACAAGTACTTATATAGTTTAGATTACAAGAATGAAATAGTGATAATATGGAGCAATTGGTTACGAAATTAGTATGAATCATGAACCACAAAACTAATGGTCACTGTTTTAAATTATAAAATGGCGAATATGTCTAAAAGGATCCTATGACTAGTAGAACGAAGTTTCGAACTAAAGGTTAACAAAAGTATAACATGATCTTAATGTTCAATTCATAAAATACGAAATGGTTATAACAAGACGTTCATACTTACAAATAATGAAGTACGACTTAGACGCTAGGTTGTTAAGTAGAAAGAATGCCTTTG
This sequence comes from Beta lomatogona, assembly GCA_947646795.1. Classification (NCBI taxonomy): domain Eukaryota; kingdom Viridiplantae; phylum Streptophyta; class Magnoliopsida; order Caryophyllales; family Amaranthaceae; genus Beta; species Beta lomatogona. The sequence continues at coordinate 401,447 of CANSNZ010001388.1, read as the reverse complement.
ACTTTTATCAACCACCAAAGATCTCAATATATTGAACTCCTAAGTACCTCCTACAATGGGCACATAATGGAAACGGATTAAGAAACTCAAATTTTAGAATAAAATATTAACAAGTCTTTTATTAATCCCCGAATTGATTAGATTAAAAGGAAGAGATATTACAAGCCTCCCCAGCTATCAAGGTTGTTAAGGAATATTCCAGGTAACATCTATTGCTAACACCCACGATCCCCTTCGAAATGTGTTTGTGAAATGATGTTTATAATTATGTTAAGGATTTTGTGATGTGATTCTTTATATGGATTGTGGGATACTTAATTTGTTTTCGAATGAGGTTCGTTAATGATGATCTTATGAGTTATTGATGCTCAAGTATGATTCATGAAAAATTTATGGCTTATGCCGATGAATGCTAAACAAATGAAACATGATAAATAAAAGTGAAAGAGGTTACAGGCAGGATAATGTTACGCTTATCTACTTTATGGTTGTGCACGTACCTTCGCACCCGCCGTACACCCAACAAGGGAGAGTGCTCCTTGAGGGGTACCGCAAGTTATGTTCCTACTCTATTTTGGTGCGAGCGGTGTATCCAACAAGGGAGAGTGCTCCTTGAGGATCATCGCAAGGTGGGAGACGTCCCGCAAGTCTATACTCGCCAGTTACCATGTTAAAAGATGAAAAGATAATGGGAACTTATGAAGTATCAAGATGCTACTTATAATTGTTTACCTTGCTATTATTTTATTATGAATTTGAAATATGTTTTACTATATTCTCTTCTCCCTGTTTGCAAATAAAATGAATTGAAATGAATTTACGTTGTTAGGGTAGTATGTTACTGAGCTTCGGCTCATGATGTTTTGTTTTCTGTTTTAGGTATGAGCAGGACCATTGTAAGAGCGCTGTTAGTAAGGAACATGTTCAAGTGAAATTGTATGGTATCTTGTATTAGGGGAAATCATTATTATTTGAGTCGAGCAATTGTGTATATTAAGGTCTATTTAAGGCTGCATTGTATTAGTGAGCCATATTACAAGGCTTAAGTTCCATTTCCGCTGCTAAGTATAAACAATTGTGTTTAATTAAGGAGTATGAATTTTCGGGGCGTTACAGTATATTAATTATAGTTAAAGTTGTAAGTTCCGAGGTCCTAGAAGCATGAGTGGTTGGAACAACTCCACAACATCGTTGCACTAGCCAAGCACCGCCGCAAGCACTAAGTCTACCCCAGTAGCTCACGTCTCCCCAGCAAGCCCAGCATCATCGCCAAGCCAAGCAGTAGCAGCAAGCCCATCCAGCAGCACACAGCAGGCATGAGAACAAGCAGCTCGTGACCCGCGAAGGATCTCGCGACTCGCGACCACTTCCTCGCACCTCGCGACTCGCGACCTCCTTTCGCCCAGCCAAGTTGTGTGGAAGACAGTGTACTCTTCGCGACTCGCGATCAGTATCACGCCTCGCGATGCTTATGTCGGTTTGGGGGCCACGTTTTGTGCGGGGTTTAAAAGCCTCCTAAAGCTAATATTTTGAGCAGCTGAGTTGAGGAGAAAAAAAACATACTCCTCTCTTCATCTTTCCTTCTTTATTTCTTTTTAGTTTTCATTTTCTAGTTTAGTTTTAGAGATTTCAATTATGGAATTGGCTTTTGCTATGCCGATTGTAGCTTGAACTGTTCTTGAAGAAGATTAACATGAAGCTTCAATCATTATTGTGAGATCTTTCCTCTTTATCTATTTCCTTTGATTATGGTTTAATTTCTATGTTTGTGTTCTATGATTTTTGCATAATTATGCTAGGAATGTTACTAGTTTGATTGTGTAATTAATCTAATGCTAGATTTAAGAATGGAATCTGATTGTTTTATTCTTTTATCAGTTTGTAGCAAACTAGGGAGTAATTTAGATGCAGATCATCTTGGTTATTTCTTGGGGAAATTGAATCAACTGTTGAATGTTTATCGCGTATATAACATTAGTAGGTCTATTGATTCTCTGTGTTTATTGCTGCTATTGGATTGAACTTAGATGCTGATCGGACTAGGTTATCCTTTAGTTAGGGTTTTATAGTCACGCTGATCGTGCTATTCAACTAAGAATAAGGAGAATGCGAGATTAGTTATCAACAATAGATAATCATGGAAATAATTAGAGTAGAGGTTCAATGATCGATAATGAAATTGAAGTGGGCGTTAATCGGATTCAAGATCTTCCCATATTGATTTCTCATTTTATTTATATGCTAATTAGTTTTAGTTTATTCATAACTCATTTTGAAACCCCCTTTTTATCAGAGTTACTCGACCCTTAGCTTAATCTAAGTACTAATTCATGCTAAATTCAAAACTCGTCCCCGTTTCCCTCGTGGATACGAACCTTACTTCCCTTCTACATTTAATTGTAAAAGATAGTAGGAGAAATTTATCTTTGGATAGGTGCATACGACAAAACCGCACCACCGATTATGCATGAAGTATATGAACGATGGACTATGCAATGTAGAGGGACTCCAGTATGAATGCGATCTTAATTGACATGAAACTCTAATGACTTCAGAATCCTAGACTTGATAGACTTCTAATGACTTAATAATTTTAGACTTAGTAAACTTTTAAGGATGCTAGACTTCTAATATGTATCAGACTCTAGTGGACCTAGACTCCTAAGATGGACGAAACGCTGATGGATTTAGACTGCTATGATGCATGGACTTCTATGGATTATAGACTTCTAAGATGGCAAGAATTCTAACAACCCTAGACTTTTTCGATGGGTGAACCTAGACAAGATTAAGACTCCTAACATGGATAGAGTTAGATGAGGTGAAGAACTCTAAATGGAGTGAAACTGGAGGAACCTAGACATATGAGCGAGATGGACTTCTAATGGAGTTAGAATTCCGAAGCGGATGAGAGTTCGACAACAAGATGGACACTAAATAAATGCTAAATGATGTGCACATGAAATGATGGATAATATAAATGAAAGGATGAATTTTCGAAAAAGATATGTGATAGGAAAAAAAAATGATGGAGATATTTTTTTTTTTTTTTAAAAAAAAAGGTGGAGATAGAATTTTTGAAGTAGATAGGGGATTGAAGATGGGATGAAATTTTTTAAAAGATAGAAGAATGATTTTTTTTGAATAAAGAGCTGGATAAGTTTTGAAAATAAGATGAAGATTTAGTTTGAAAAAGATGGATTTTTTCTTTTAGAAAAAAAAAATTGGTGATGTATTTTTGTTGATGAAACAGAATTAGTGAAGAAAATAAAGAAATCTAATTAACCTAGTATTTGGCCAAGAAAACCGCACACGCGATGGAGGTATACATATAGCGTGAGAAATGCACGCGGCATGAAGTTAAGGAGATACGATGCACGCAAGACACGACGTGAGACGCAAATGTGCTTTTTAAAAGAGGCGCGGAAGCTGCGTGTGACGCAAGGAAACTACGCCTAACGCACAAATGAAGCGCGGGCGCGCCAACGATCGGGACTTTGCTATTTCTTCGTTACATGTCGCGTTAACTCGTTCGACAATTTTGACTCGAAACATTACATCGTACCAGCAGTTAAAACCACACACATGTAAAGATGCACATGTAGATAGGATAATAATATGCAAAGTTCTCAACCTAAAGTCCAGTTCTACATTTCAACTATGGTCAGGTTTAGCTTAAGGCTGAAAGGGTCCATGACTAAGAGATTGATCCCACGATTCGTACCCCTACTTAAAGAGGTGGCCACGTGTAAGACGCACTCCAGTCTCAAGTCAGGAACAAGAGAACAATGCCATGGTTGGGTAGGTTTGCTTATGACTAAGATCCAACACTATCGCTCAAGAAGCTTTTTGGAAGGACAAAGCGCAAACCCCCCGGGGGTGACCTCACACATAGAACATGTGCTAATGAGGCTAGGTAGATTGTCCTTATGGTGGCTGAACAATAGCCATGCGTATGCAAAACTGTATATTATTCTAAGGCATAAAATAAGAATGAACGTATTTTTCAAGTTTCACCCACACTAGTGGAAAAAACTACTTTTGCTACTTATCAAATGCTCCGGTTGACTAATCAACCCGAGCATTTGTGAAAATTTTAATTAAAAAAATCACAAATGCTTGGGTTGATTAGTCAAGCGGAGCATTTGACATTCAAATGCTCCGCTTGACTAATCAACCCAAGCATTTGTATGTCAAATGCTCCGCTTGACTAATCAACCCAAGCATTTGTGATTTTTTTAATTAAATATCGATTCATTACAGATTTTATGCCAAAGAATAATCAAATAATGTTTTAAGCACCCTAAAAATATTTAGTCTAAATTGGTTCAGGAAACACATAAAAGACTAGTTTTTAGTTACATGTTATTATGCAATCAAATTACAAGGTTCCTAGTAGGTTGTCCAAATTATCTAAATTAATTAGAACAGTTCTTTAGGTTTTGTTTAGCAATAATAACACGTGGGTGATAAAATCAATAAAGCAGGACAATCATAATAATATGTATAGAACAATCAGGCAGGCATATAATAATGTATGAAAAGAAATAAAAATAAGAAAAGAGAATATTACGGGGAGTTAGTATAATATACAAGTACTTACAATCGCATGAATTTGTGAACAATCTACATCATGAATAGAATTTTAGTAACTTCAATAAAATAATAAAAATAAATAAAGAAACAAAATAAATAAAGTTAGTTAATTTAGTTGACCTTCAGAAATTATACCACCGTACGGGGTCGTTGATTTGTACGGAACGTGGATCAAAAGGCGTACGAGTATTAAAAAGTTTGTGTTTTGTTATATGTTGTGTCGAACAAAGCGGACAAAACAAGAAAAAAAAAAGTGGTTTGATGTATCTTAATGAATATTAGTGTGTTAGGATGAATGATGATGCTTCGTGATGATGAATTATGGGGTTTGATGATCGATCATCAGGTGATGATGAATTGATGATGCGTTGACTTGGGGAATTTTAGGCTTTGTAGTGATAAGGTGTGTGAGATGTTTAGGCGCAGGGGGTTAGTGAAGAGATGATTATTTTGGTGCAATGAACTTTGTGAGATGTCGAGTGAGTTGTGAGATGTATTGTTTAAATTGGCCGTGTGAGATCTTGAGAGTAAAGCCGTCAATTATGAGAGAGGGGTCAGGAGATTATATAGTGTAGGAATATTTAATGGTAAATTTTAATTGGTTTTATGAAATTGGTTCTAGGAATATTGTGGCCTAATATTTTATGAAATTGTGGTTATATGAATTACTATATCTTAAGCATGAGTTACTAATTAAATAACATAGCTAGAATTGCTAATATAAAGTTTGAAAATTTAGATAAACGATACTTCTTAAAATATACGATAAAAGTTTAAAAAAATATTACAAGTTTGTCTATCAACGGTACTTTTAAAAATATTCACCTGAAACTTAATACCAAAAAGAGTGGCGTGGAGGATCTTGTTGGGCATATTCATCATTGTAATTCCTTCCATAATCCCCGAAAATGTATGAACCCGCACCATCAGTCCATGATGGATCATTATGACCCGAACTAGTAGTAGTACCACTATAATAAGTGGGTTGATGATAGTGCACACCCCATAGTTAAGGGTGCCATAGTTGTAGATTGTAGTACCGTGACTATCTTCATTGTAAGGGTTCGAGTATGGTATTTCTGAATAAGATTTTAAATTAGGTTCTTCGTAACCATACTCTTGGGGATTTGCATATGATGATCCTGCTCCAAAGACGGTTGTCAAAAATCTATTCCATGATCCTTCACTATCTAATGGTTCAATTGAAGGCTCTCGTTTCCTTGTACGTCTTTGAAACGTTTGACCATAACTTCTAGGTTGTGGAAAGTTTTGTGGTTGGTATAAGGGTTGGAACTACCCACTTGACCGTCTAGATGAATAAGATGAGCCATATGCATTTCCATCTCCATCATTACCATCATCATCACTTGGTGGAGTTAAAGCGAATGCACCATCTTTAGTACTTTGTCTGGTGTTGGACTCCAATTGAGTACCAATTTCAGTAGTATCATCATCTAGACGACCATCATTACCATCCTCATCATCATCCACATCATTATCTAACCAACTGAGATCATCTCCATCAAATACTGGAGCTTCTGCTTCCTCCAACCATTCATTCAATGGATCATCTTGATCAAATATGTAATCCAAATTGATTGGATCATAGCTCGCAATGATATCACTGTTGCCACGCCTCCTCAAGTGTCGCAACTTTAACTTCATGTTGTGCCGAAGGTAGATAATCATGTTGAGCCTTTTGTACTTCAATCTATTTCTAGTTTTAGTGTGAACAAAGCTCCACATGCTCCAGTTTCGTTCACAATTTGATGATGAAGTAGTTTGACTCAAAGCTCTAACAGCGATCCGCCGAAGTTCTGGGGTACTTTCACCATAAGTCATCCACCACATGGCTGCATTGTTTACCAAATGTTAGGATAAATGTTTCTTTTTAGTGTTTCACTAACTTGTTTAGATATGAATGCATTAAAGAATACATACCCGGATCTATGTAACTTATTGCCTTTTGAGCTGAGGTTGACCCAAAACTTTCCATCTTATCACGATACATGTAGATCTATAATTTTTCAAATGTTAATATATATGTGTTAATAATAGTAACTTAAATATATAGATCCATACTTACTTGTTGGAGTGCCCTCACTTCAGATTCAATGTTTCGTTCTAGTCTCGAAACCACAATTTTCAACCCCTTATAAAGCTCTTCATCAGTTCCGATGTTATCAACATTATTTCCATACATAAATTAGGGATTGAGGTAACACCCTTGTAAATGGAAAATAATGCATCACAATTCACTATTAGTTGGAGCATGTTAATAGTTAAAAATTGACCAACAACAAAGGTATTATTATGTATTCTTACCTGCCGCATGTAGATACGTGTGAAGCTAAAAGTTCCATCTCTTATCTATCATCTTCCACCAACTCCGATAATATGGACAATCTCTTTTGATGGCAAACTGTAGGCGTGATTTTATTTCGCCTAGGCGGTGTGAGCGTGTATTATATTTGACTACCCCACTGTAAAGGTTTTATTGAAAATTGTTGTGAAAGAAGTCGCCAGCAATTCTTTTTAGGAAGAATCATAAACCTAATTGGATATGGGAAAATCGTAGGGACAAATTATCCAATGTAGATTTCCCCGTCCTGACTCCATAGATGGTCAAAATGAACCAAAGATTGAGTTCGGGGGGTGAGGGTACAATACAGTCAGGAACCATATTGCCCATTGCTGGCATCTTCTAAATACCAGTTCATTACAGATTTTATGCCAAAGAATGATCATATAAAGTTTTAAAACACCCTAAAAATAATTAGTCTAGGTTGGTTCAGGAAACACATAAAAAGACTATTTTTTAGTGATATGTTATTATGCAATCAATATTACAAGGAACCTAACAGGTTGTCCAAATTAATCTGATTAATATTAGAACAGTTCTTTAGGTCTTTGATTAGCAAAAATAACATGTGGGGTGATAAAAGCATTAAAGCATGACAATCATATAATATGAATAGAATGATCAGGCAAGCATATAATATACAACGGAATGAATAAATATAATATGAATATAAAAGATAGTATAGAAAATGGATTAGAATATACAGTAGAGCGATTTTGCATTAAAGATCTACATCATGAAAGAAAACTGTTAGTAACTTCAATATAAAAATAATTTATTTAAGGACCCTCATGATTATAACGTGGCTTGGATCTGCAAGATTGACAACCTTCGGGACGAGCAATCGTGAAGCCTGAAAATCTGAATGTCTGAAAGTATGTAGATTGAATGTATTTGTGTTTGAAAGTATGAGTTTTTGTAGGGAAGTTTTGTAGTTCGTAGAGAGGTTCGTAAAGTATTCGTCGAGTTCGAAGTGTGTTAATATGAAAAAGCCGTTCTGAAATCTGTTCGGAAATCAGGCGGGAAAACGGCACTGCGCCTCATGCGCTAGCTGCGCTAGAGGCAGCTAACGTGGCAAGCGCATGACGCGGCATGACCAGTAAAAAGCGTACACGTGTACGCGCTTTTGAAGAAGATAATAAAGAAATTCCACGTCTCACGCAGAGAACTGCGCTTGACGCAAAGCTCTACATGAAACAGAAGTCTACGTGGCAGTTCTGGTGGGCTTAGCACAGTTTGTGCGCTAGGCATAGCTTACGTGGCAGGACACTGCGCTCAGCGCACCGCCTTGTTTTTGACACGTTTCGATAGTTTTTTTATATAAACGCGTTTTAAAGATTTTCTTTTATCTTTTAACTCCGGAAATCTGATTTTACGGGATAAAATCCGATTATGAAAATATAATAAATATCTTTTGAAAATATTTATTTATTAAAATATATCAATTAATTGGGCTTTTCAAAGAAGTAGGCTCAAAAAACAATTAATTATCATGAATAATTTATTGGGCTTTAATATAGGACTTTATCAATTTTTGAAATGGTTTTGAATAGCTTTTCAGACTGCTCTGCCCTTGGATCAGACCAATTAAGACCACAGTATGTTTCATCATCGGATCCTTAAATGAGGAGACACGATTATGTGTCTACAGAAGCCCCCACTTTAACTGAGGTTTAGGAAATCGATAGTCAAAGTATACGGTGTCGGGACGGAGAACTATTCTAAACGCTCTGCAGTTTAGATCTGTCTATATACGCCGGTCTCTACAAAACAAAGTTAGTATGTAGGACAATAACTACAAGCAATCTGATTACCTGCAGAAGAAGATGTCAGCAGACCGGTGCAAACAACTCAGATAAAAGCACATAGTGATGCAAATGATGCAAACCTAGACTCTCTAAGGATGCGTGAGACGCTATGCAAGGATTTAGGTTATGCAAAGCTAAGGGATGACATGTCATGCAAGGTCAGGGTTATGCAAGACTAGAATGCATGAAATGCAAGGTCAGGGTTTTGCAAGGCTGCAATGCAAGGTCAAGATTTTACAAGGCTAGAAGATGTATAGAATGATTGAATGATAGACTGATTAGAAATGGATAGAATTATTTTCGAAAAATCGTTTTTAGTAAATCATCGGGGTTCGTAAACGAGGTTCGCGGATTACAACTCTTCGGGAGTTTGATTTGAATTGGATGAACCACCACACGTAGGAAGCCCCCACTTTGGGTGAGCTTGTCGTGAATTAGGCATTATGAGCCTTGATTGAAATGTAGTTGATCTGATATTGAAATGTAGCTGATCTGATATTGAAATGTAGTTGATAAGTCTTCAACGTTGAAAGTTGTCACTGGGATTGTTTATTGGGAAGTTAATATAGGCAAAGTCAAATATCGCCAAAAACCATGGAATCATCGGAGAGTCCTTCAGGGACAAGGAGAGCTTGGATTGAAAAATAAAAAGGTTAAAATTTGTGACTCAAATGAATGTAGGTGGGAAAAGGCTTTAACGAGGCTAGGTGCAGACTCGAGTCTATTTCGGGATCTAGAAAAAGTATGCTCCTAAATTCTAGAAAGTCAAATCATTAGACCATGACTAACTTTATTTTATTGAAGCGGTCGGACCTCCAGATGAGGATTTCAACGTATCTTTGCGGAATCAGACCATTCGTAGTTCTAGATCTGATTTTTTTTGTGCCCTAACTTTTGCTTAGGTTGCCCTTTCGGGTTTTCAACCTAGCGGGCTTGGACATACCTTGAAAAAGGAGTTAGGGTTGATGAAAGGCTGAAGGGTTTCAAGCTTGAGGTTTATTGAAGGGTTTAAGGCTTGAGGTTTTATTGAAGGTTTAAGGCTTGAGGTTTAAGGTAAGGATCATGGATTTGGATTATATAGGCTACATTTTTGATGGATTGAAGGATTTGAAATGAGGGGTAAAACTTGTGTGCAAGCCCCCTAGCTTGAATTTTTATTTTGCCTTTGCCTTTGGCTTTTTTTTTTTTTTTTTTTTTTATGAACTTTGTTCTTTTCGTCCTGTGCGTTTTCTTTTGCTTTTGCTTTTTTCTTTCGCACTTTTTTTGTTTTTGCTTGGCATTGATTTTTTTTATGTAGTAGGGCTTGCACACAAGTTTGGTTTAGGGTATTGGAAGGCTTGTAGGATATTTGCGGAGCTTTGGTTAATGGAGGGATTATTTGGCTAAGTATCATGGAAGATGATGGTTTAAGAGATTTTTTATTTTGGATTGCATGGATGGCTTATGGATGATGGTTTTATGGAAGGAAGAGGGGAATAACTCCTGATCCAAAGTATGTCCATTTTTATTTCTTCGTTATTATTATTATTTTCAAATCTTTTTATTGTTTTCTTCGTTAATTAGTAGCATAAATGATGGTGAAAGGCCAATGAAAATAAAAAGAAAAATAAAATGCAATGAAAATGGAAAGGCTATAATAGATGAAGTCCTATAGTGACATAGACTCGATGGGAAAGGACATAAATGGCATAGGGTAAGAACTCTTTGACTCATCCTAGGAAACCGAAACAAATGACTAAGCCTCGTTGAATTGTTAATGCACCGCCTCAAGGTTTGTTGGTGATGTTGATTCTCATTGTAGCAAGTATTAGAAGTCTGTTGTCATAGACAATGTGTAGCAAGCGCATTTGTATTTGACACTACATGTCGGTGGAACTATTCCGTTGGAATTTGCGGTAGAAACGTAGGTCGCACCTTTTGACTTTTCTTTTAGGTACAAGGTTTGGAGTAGACCCTATATAAGTGATCGCGCCTCTAATGTGAAGGCGGTATACCCTATGGAAGTGATCGCGCCTCTATGGTGAAGGCGGTCAAAAGTAATCTTCATGACTCTAGATGAAGTCGGGGTGGTGATAGTGCAATTGATGAGCTTTAGAGTAGGCTCACATTTTATTCCTCCTTTAAGCATTCCTAAGTTGTAATTTCTTGACTGGTCATGAACAGAATCGAGTGAACCTCATAAATTTTAAGAAATGATGCTTTCGAAATGAGAAATGGAAATGAGGGATGGAGAACTGGAAATGGAAATGAGAGATGAGAAATTAAGATGAAAGTGGAAATGGGAATGGGAAATGATTAGAATTGGGTATGATTATGGTTATGATGGTTAGCCTAACTATATGCATATTCAGATGTGGACTGGACTGGACTGACTGACTGGACTATACAAGCGTACTAGACTGAATGATTGGGCTGTTATGCTAGTTTCACTAGACTTAATGGATTGCCTTTATGGACTTATAGGTGATTGGCTTCGCCAGACTTGATGATTTAGGATTGCTATAGATGTAAGATAGGAGTAGCTTCGCTAAACTCGGAGGGTGCCTTTAAGGTCATAGGGGTGACTAGCTTTACTAAATCAATGGGTGCCGTTATGGTCTTACGGGTGACTAGCTTAGCTAAGTCAAAGGGGTACCGTTATGGTCTTACAGGGATGACTAGCTTAGCTAAGTCAAAGGGGTGCCGTTATGGTCTTACAGGGATGACTAGCTTAGCCGGGTCAAAGGAGTGCCGTTATGGTCTCAGAGGGATGACTAGCTTAGCTAAGTCAAAGGGGGTGCCATTATGGTTTTACAGGGATGCTAGCTTCGCTAAACTTAATGGTTTGGACTTCATCCTATATGGATTTAGAATTGGACTGGATTGACTTTGGAAATGAGTTGGGCCTTATGTGGACCTAATTCTGGACTTATTCCTATATTGGTTTGACGTTGGACTTGAAAATGCACATGGGATTGACATTGGATTGGAATAGAGTTGGATTAGATTTGGACTTGGATTGACATAGACTAGGATTCACATAAAGATGCAAATGGGCCTAGATTTTGACAGGAGCTAGAATTATATGGGCCTAAGATGGACTCTAATGCTAGCGGGCCTAATAAGAATGCATGAACTCGAATCAGATGGACCCTATATGAATGCAAAATGGACTCTAATGCATACGGGCCTAGAATGAATGCAAGTGAATTGGGTCGATTGGATTGAATTGGATAGAAGGCGTTTGGAATGAGCTTAGAATTTTCGAAATTTGTTTTTGAAAGGAACCCCTTGTTTTTCTTTTGTTAGGAAAAAATGATGGATTAATTTTGAAAATGGTTTTTTTTTTGAAATGTCGTGGTACGATGATGTTAAAGCATTTACTAAACATCATCGTACCACGACATTTCAAAAAAAAAAACGCTTTTCAAAATTAATCCATCATTAGTAAATGCTTTTGAAAAAGAGTAGAATAGAAAAGGGTGTAGGATTGATTTTGAAAAAATGTAAGTTTTTTGAAATTGAGTTAATATGGTAAGGTAGATAGTTAGGAAAGATTAGTTGAACAGCAGGGAGAAATTGGGAAGAGGTAGACATGCATGACACTCTGACTCTATCTTCTTCTTCTTCTTCTTCTTCTTCTTCTTCTTCTTCTTCTTCTTCTTCTTCTTCTTCTTCTAAGCCTTATTCCCAAAATGATTTGGGGTCGGTAACATGAAGCATGTCATGATATGGGGCTATGTTTTACGCTGGCCACCCCAAACCTACCGCAACTCTCCTCCTTTATCCGGGCTTGAGACCGGCAGTGAATGTCACACAGACACTCACAGGCGGAGTTACACTCTGACTCTATAATCACCATTTTAGATGCACTTTTTAGGACAGACTCGACCTTGCATGAAAAAACTGATTGTTGAATGTTTGATTAGGTGAGACTCCTAGAATGGCCATGTATTACGCAGATGCAGATAGACAAGCACTAGAGGAAAAAAAGCCCAAGGGCTGTGGTCAAAGGGGGCCCCAAGGGCTGCGTTTTTTGACCGCAACCCGTAGACTAGCAACCCTTGGCATTTAGGAAGGGCTATGGTTTTTAACCGCAAAGGGCTGCGGTTTTTGCCATGACCGCAACCCTTTTTTTTTTTGCATTTTTACTCCTAAATGTTCCCAAACAGTTATATATACAAAAAAAGAATCATTTTTCATTGCAATTCATGTTATTTATACAAATATAAACAAATATAAGTCTATACAAGAGCAGATTTCCCAAAGAAATGATGCGTGAACACCTCTCACCTGCTGTCGGTAGCACTAGACTGAGCATACTTATATTGCAGCAATCCAAAGTCACACAAGAGTAGAGCATAGAGCTATGTCTATCAGCACCATACAAATCTCCTCACAACTTTCACCATACAAGCCACACAATATCAGAAGTGGAGAACAGAGCATGGAATGATAAAAAATAAAAGCCCCCATCAACTATCACAAACATGAACCTGAGGCCAAGTTATTTCTCAATCAACAAGAATCCTTTGCTCTCCTACTACAAAGACCAGTACACTAATGTTCATCTAATAACTCAAAGCATCTAACTACCATTAAATTCTATTCACAACTCAAAGACAAAAATTTCCCTCTAGTACTGACTGAACCAAACTCTATCCCAATCTCAAAAAGAAGCCAATAGAGACAGTCAAAAGCTGCATCTCTTTTCAAAAATCTGCTGAAGCAACCTACAAAGGTGAACTATATTTGTACTAAAGAATAGAAGAGAAGAATATTAACAAAATCATAGCACGTTTAGACAATTCAATGAGCTCAAACATAAGATACACACAAAGAAAACATCCAGTAACGCAATCAACATAAGCCTGAAGCAGAAGGACAAACTTGTAACATGCACAAGAAATTCAAACACTAACATACAAGGTACCATTGAGTCAAGGCTTCATACATCCTACTCTTCCAGCTCAACCTACGGTTACTGCCATTGGGTAGTGTAGTTGTTGGTCTTTAAACAAACCAATTCAGTTCATAAAGTTTGACATTATGTCTTAAGGGCTAACACCATATTGGAGGATTTAACTGAACATTCAGAAAAACAACATTATAATGTATAGGAGCCTCGTGCTTATTTTAGGAACTATGCACCTCTTGACTACAGAATAAGTCAGCATGAGCAAAATAAATAAATATGCATACGGATACATTCTGCGTTACATGATTCTACAGGTATACAGAGTGAGCTCCCCCACCCCCCACCCTCCCCCAAAATAACATAAAAAATTAAAGTAAAACCAACAATGGAAACACAATGTATGACTTACACTGGTTCTTAGTTAGATGATGCTAAAAAGCATGCTAAATTTTTTTTCGCAAAGTAAACAAGAGAATAGAGGGATTCAAAAGAGGACAACCACATAGTAAACAAGAGGGTATAGAAGAGGACAAGCTTCTCCGTTACATGCAAGTGTAATTATAACAAATAAAAAAAGATTATTGCCCACCACTTAGAATAACCCAGTATACTTGTATCAACTTACACTATATTCTACAAATTCATCCTACTGTTATTGTTTGGCCAAAATCTGAACTGAAATGTCCATTCATTCCCTTTTATGTCTTGAATTTTCAAGGGCAGACCTTCTGATTGATTGATGGTAGGAAAATATGCCTGCATAAACAAAGAACATTATAAAAAAAAAAAATCAGCCAAAATTATAGCCAATTAATACATGTTAATCAAACTAAAAAATGAAGAATACGATGTACAACTCCCACTATGATCTACATATATATCCTAGAAATCTCAGATTCATCACAGTTACCACTATGATCTACATATACAAGTTGAATTTGACTGCCAATCTCCTATATAAGTATGATGATATTAGCAAAATAAGCTTTCAGAACGAGACGTAGCTAATGTGCGTAAGAATTGAAACTATAGAAACTAACACAAGAATGAATCTTTGGTAGCGTAACTTTGGATAGTGGAAGCCCACACATACCTAGACAATTGAATGAACTAATCTTATCTTCAAAATTTTCTTTGACAATGGTAAGTGATATAAAAGAGAAAATTGGACAAGCAACCAGTGACGGCAGTACTAATCATACTGTATACGAATGCCAAAATTACATATACCTCACATAATTCTCTCGTTTCTTACTTAAAAAAGGAATACACTTTTCACTGCATGCCCTCTCCTCTTCCCCTCCAAAATAGATTGAATATGGAATTGGAAAGTGCACTTCAAATTAAGGAACGACAATTTTTTACTAGAACAACAATTAACCATACCGATTACGAAGGTAAAGCCACCCTCCTCAAGAGTCTTCTTAAAGGCTTTCAGCATGCTTAATCTGTAAGCCTGTTATAGCAATCACAAGTCAAGATCTCCAAGAGTATTTGAACCTTCATATATGAATCCAATGCAAAATTACAATAACATGATTAAAGACAGCTCAAAAAAATTAATCGTGCATTACCTCCTCCATTTCAGGTTCATAACAATATTCTAAGAACATGAAATAGACAATATTCTCACACTAAAGTTCCACATACTCTTAAACAAAGGAGTAGTTAAGTTCACATATACATACATCATAATCAAAAGTCTAAAACAATAATTTCAGGCAACAAATTCAATATGAGAAGCTTAATCACCAGAAAATCTGCTATAACACAAGCTCAACTAAAAATCAAGATCTAGAATCATCAATCACCAAAATCAGGAATAATTAAACACAAAAATCAGCATCAATTCGTCAATCGACACAAAATTTAAACATAACTTGTTGAACTCTAGTTTTGATGATGACAAAGGAACAAAGATGCAAACTAAGTATTGGACTAACAAGTTGTTTAAGTGAGTGAATTTCAAGGTATCAATGAAAGGAGCAAAGAGAATACTAAGTCAAGGAAGAAATCAAGTTTGGATTTTAAAGACTAAGTAAAGATGTTTCAAGATTTGGTACTGGAGCAGCATTGGAGCAAGAAGACTAAAGCGAGGCTTTTTATTTCTAGTTCCATTGTAAAGGAACGAGTAAGAATGGTAAGGAACTATGGTAATTTAGAATGAGAATGAGCGTTTGTTCCTTTGTAAGGAACAGACGAACGGCGCGCTGAACTAACAAGTTAAAGGAACTAACTATTAAAAGGAACTAAACTTAGGATGAAGCATTACATCGGTTCATTTATGTCAGTTGAGTAAATTATGCCTAGATTCCAGGTAACAATTTTTCATTTAAGGAAAAATCTGATTTTAAGGAAAATCTTTTTAAGGAAAAGATTTTATTTTTCTAAAGATAATAAAAATTCTTTTCGGTTTTTATGGAAATATTTTAAAGATAATATTTTTGGTAAAAGGATTTTATTTTGGTATT
The DNA here is from genome assembly GCA_947646795.1 of Beta lomatogona. NCBI lineage: Eukaryota > Viridiplantae > Streptophyta > Magnoliopsida > Caryophyllales > Amaranthaceae > Beta > Beta lomatogona. The sequence goes on along the minus strand of CANSNZ010001388.1, from coordinate 385,313 downwards.
AATAATTAAAATGTTTTTAATTAAAATCAGATTTTCGAATTAATGCTTAAAGTGGTTGCTAAAATTAAGGAGCAGTAACTTAATTTTCTCCCACGTTTAACAGTGATCATGGAGATCATGGGTTGGTTGAGGAACGTGTTCCTCCGGGTAAGGAACATCATGGGATAATGGTTTTACCACTAATACATGTTTTAATCCCACGTTCTAAGTTATTACACTATAAATACTAATGTCTAATTAAGTTCCGATTTGTGTCTGACCAAGTGATTTAGTGAGTTTAACTAAGTAAAGTGTCAGTGCCTTCATTCTCTCATAAAAGCCATTTATTCTTTGCCTTCTTACTCTAAATTCCACTAAGTTCAATTGATCTATTGTATTTTGGTTTTTGGGGTAAGGGGACTTTGAGTGAAGTTCTGTAAGAGAGAAGTTTTGAGTAAAGCGAGTTAGAGTGAGAAAACTTCAAGTGAAGTTGAGAGGAACCACTGTTAAGGGAACAGTTGTTCAAGAACTTGAGTTTAGGAACTCAAGGTGTGGCCCGTGAGTAGAATTAGGTTGTAACGAAGTTGTTTGGCCTAATTAGGAAAAGAGTTGAGTTCAAAATCCCTAGTGGTCGAGGTTGTTTCTTCTTGTTGGGCCCAACAAGTTTTTCCTCGTAAAAATCCCTTGTGTTCCTTTAGCTTGTTTCTTTGTTCAATTTTAGAATTCCGCAAAAGGTTACGTTTATTTCTACACATACAATTCACCCCCCTCTTGTATTGTTCCTAGTGAAAAAACAATTGGTATCAAAGCCGGAACTCATGAAAGATAGGAAACCCTATTGAGAAAAAGATCCAAGGAACAATGAATACCACCGAGAAACTTGAGTAAGGTTACTCTACGCAAAGGCCTCCCATGTTCAATGGGAAGTTCTATTCCTACTGGAAGAACAGAATGGAGATATTCATCAAGGCTGAAAACTACCAGGTATGGAGAGTCATTGAAGTTGGTGATTTCGAGGTCACAACTACTAATGACAAAAATGAGGTAATTCTAAAACTCTTATCTGAATATGACAAAGCTGATTTCGAAAAAATGGAAGTAAATGCATTGGCTGTTAAATTGCTGCATTGTGGACTTGGACCCTATGAACACAATAGGATCATGGGATGCAAATCCGCAAAGCAAATATGGGATTTACTAGAAGTAACCAATGAAGGAACTAATGAAGTCAAGAGATTTAAAATTGATTTACTAATGAATCAATATGAACTGTTCTCCATGAAGACTAAGGAAAGCATACAAGAGATATTTACTCGTTTTACTAACATTATTAATGAGTTAGCTTCTCTTGGTAAGTTTATTTCATCAGAGGAACAGGTTCGAAAAGTTCTTAGGAGTTTTCCTAAGGATAGATGGATGGCTAAGGTCACTGCTTTGCAAGAAACAAAAAGACTTCACTAAGTTCAACTTGGAACAGCTTGCTGGATCACTTATGACTCATGAGCTTCACCTTGATACTGAGTATGGTGAAAGCTCTAAGTTAAAATCCATTACCCTCAAAGCAGATGATGAAGATGACTCTGACTCAGAAGAAGAGGAAGCAGCACTCATGGTCCGAAATTTCGAAAGATGTATAGGAACATGAAGAACGGGAACTTCAAATGTAAAACTAAAAAATTTTCTAACAAAGCTGCTTGTCATAAATGAGGTAGTACAGATCACTTCATCAAGGAATGTCCACTTTGGGAAAATGATAAAACCAAAGAAAGGAACAAGGAACGCTTCGCTGAAAGGAACAAGGAAACTAAAGCTCCTTTCTCTAAGGCGAACGTTCGAAAGGCAATGATAGCTGCTTGGGGAGATTCAGAGATAGAAGATGAAGAAGAACAACAAACTGAAGAAACTGCAAAGATTTGCCTCATGGCAAACACTGATGAAAAAGAAGATGAAGAAAATGTTGAGGTAAGCCAACATGGACTTGAATCAGACTTAGATGGCAAAACTAGGCCTGAAATTTATGATCTTCTTTATGATGCAATTCTTGAATGTAGAGATGAAAGTGAAAAACGTGAACGAACTAAACAAGCTCTTAAAGTTTGTAAAGAACATATAGAATGGCTTAAGAAAATGAGATCGGATGTTGAAACTAGGTTCTTTGATTTGTTTGATAAAAATTTAAAAATCAAGGAATCATATGAGAGTGTGAAGAATGCAAAATTATCTAATTAATTTAGAAATTTCACACTTAAAGGAATTTGTCCCTGTTCTAAGTTCCTTTGATATTAGATCAACCCCTTTGAAAGGTTACAGATCTGAGATCGATAATTTGAATAAAGAGAAAAATGTTTTAAAGGAACAGATCTGTAATCTCAAGAAGGAACTGATTGTTGCAAGGAACATAGGCAAAATGATGGTTGTTCCTAAATGGATTGAGAGACCACGAGACTAAAAAGAAAAGAAGGTTTTGGTTTTGAAAACTACAAGAAAAGGAACAAGAACAAGAAATATGTTGACCTACCTACTCGATAAAATTTGCATGTGCTTGTGGTAAGATAGGTCATTACATAAATCAATGTCAACTAAGAACTGGAATGATTGGCAAAAATGTGAAGATGAGTAATATGTAATGGCTTGTCAAATCAAATCCTAGTCAAGAACAGGAACCCACGAAAGAAGGGGTTCCTACAACTAAAAACTAGTTGATTTTTGCAGGTTGGAGTGAGGGGGAACAACACTTGGTATCTTGATAGTGGTTGTTCTAAGCATATGACAGGAGACAAATCTAAGTTTCTCTCACTCTCAACCTATGAAGGTGGAAGTGTGACTTTTGGTGATAATAAGAAAGGTAACATAGTTGCCATGGGTAAGGTTGGTAAGTCATCATCACATTTCATTGATAATGTATTTTTAGTTAAAGGTTTAAAACATAATCCGTTAAGTATTTCCCAATTCCGTGACAAGGGAAATATTGTTAAATTTAATAGTGAAAAATGCTGGATCGTTAACATTAACTCTAAGAATGTCATCTTGGAAGGAACAAGGAAAGGAAACACATATATTGTGGATCTTGATCTTGTTCCCAAAAACAATTTGACATGTCTTAGTGTTATTGAAGATGATCCACTCCTATGGCATAAGCGTCTAGGACATGCTAGCTTTTCATTACTTGACAAACTTCGATCAAAAGATCTTGTTTTGGGATTACCATCTATAAAATTTCATATTGATCAAGTTTGTGATGCATGTGCCAAAGGAAAGCATATTAGATCCTCTTTCAAATCTAAAACTTTTGTGAGCACCACAAAACCTTTAGAATTAATTCATATGGATTTGTGTGGCCCTATGAGAATTCAAAGTACAAGTGGAAAAAGGTATGTGTTAGTTATTGTTGATGACTACTCTAGGTATACTTGGGTTATTTTTCTCTCTAGTAAGGATGAGACTTATGATGAGTTCCTTGTCTTTGCTAAAAGAGTTCAAAATTTGAGTGGTCACAAATTAATGCATATTAGATCCGATCATGGTAAAGAATTTGAAAATTATAAATTTGATGACTTAAGCAGAGACCATGGCCTAGATCATAATTTTTCTGCCCCTAGGACACCACAACAAAATGGGGTTGTAGAAAGGAAAAATAGAACTTTGGAAGAAATGGCTAGGACCATGCTAATTGCTAGTGAACTTCCAAGGAACTTTTGGGCTGAGGCTGTCAATACTACTTGTCACATAATAAATCGTGCCATGATGAGACCTATCATTAACAAAACTCCTTATGAGCTTTATTTTGGAAAGAAACCCAATATTACTCATTTCAGAACATTTGGTTGCAAATATTTTTTTCATAACAATGGGAATGATAATCTTGGAAAATTTGATGCTAGGAGTGATGAAGCAATATTCTTAGGATATTCATCACATAGTAAGGCTTATAGAGTTTACAATAAAAGAACTATGTGTGTTGAAGAAAGTGTCCACAAAATCTTTGATGAATCTAACAATTTTAATCCAAGCAAACAGGTTGATGACTTTGAGATTGGCTTGGTAAGACCAAATGAGAAAGATGCAGATTCAATTGAGGAAGAAGAAATAAAAGAGGAAAGGAACGAAGTAGATGAAAACATTCATAACAATGATGTTCCTGTTCCTCATGATGATGGAGCTATTCCTATTCCTACTGAGAACGAAAATGTTGAAGGAACTGAGTCAACAATTGCTGAAAGAGGAACAACTAAACAAAGCTCCTCATCCTCTCCTGAAACTCAAGAGGAACAACCTGTTCCTATAAGGGAGTTTCAACCAAAACATTGGAGACATAAAAAATCACATCCAGTGGAACCCATAATAAGTGACATATCCGAAGGTACGCAAACTAGATCTTAGTTAAGGAATTTTTGTGCATTTCATGCATTCTTATCAATGATAGAGCCAAGAAATCATGAAGAAGCCCTAACTGATTCTGGTTGGATCACTGCTATGCAAGCTGAATTAAAGAGTTCGAAAGAAACAAGGTATGGCATCTAGTTCCCTCTTCTAAACAACAAAAAGTGATTGGCTTAAAATGGGTGTTTAGAAATAAACTAGATGAGTATGGAACAATTGTAAGGAACAAAGCTAGACTTGTAGTAAAAGGTTATAATCAACAAGAAGGAATTGACTATGAAGAAACCTTTGCTCCTGTTGCTAGACTTGAAGCCATTAGAATACTAATTGCATTTGCTGCTTATATGGGATTTAAACTATATCAAATGGATGTTAAGTGTGCATTTCTAAATGGCTATTTGAATGAAGATGTATATGTTGAACAACCCCCTGGATTTGAAAACAGTGATCTCCCAAACCATGTCTACAAGCTTGACAAGGCTCTTTATGGGCTAAAGCAAGCACCTAGGTCATGGTATGCGATTATCAAAGTTCCTTTTAGAAAACAACTTTAGAAGAGGAAAGGTGGATAAAACCTTATTTCTAAAATCGAAAGGAATTGACATACTACTTGTTCAAATATATGTTGATGACATCATTTTCGGAGCAACAAATGAATCATTGTGCAAAGAATTCTCAAATCTCATGAGTAATGAATTTGAGATGAGTATGATGGGTGAGTTAAATTTCTTTCTTGGATTACAAATTAAGCAAACTGAAAAAGGAATAATTATTCACCAACAAAAATACATAAAGGAACTGCTAAAGATATATGGCCTTGAAAACTCAAAGATAAATCACACTCCTATGGGAACTTCAACTAGATTAGATGAAGATTCTATAGGAACAAGTGTTGATCAAATAAAATATAGAGGCATGATTGATTCACTTTTGTATCTGACTACTAGTCATCCAGACATAGCTTTGAGTGTTGGTTTGTGTGCTAGATTTCAAGCTAATCCCAAGGAGTCTCATCTAACTGCCGTGAAGAGACTTCTTAGATATCTTAAAGGAACAAATGATCTTGGACTTTTCTATCTAAGAAGTGATACATTTGAATTAAGAGGATATGCTGATGCTGATTATGCTGGGGATCTTGTAAATAGGAAAAGCACCTCAGGTATGGTTCAATTTCTTAGTCATAGTTTAGTTTCTTGGAGCACCAAGAAACAAAACATAGTTGCTTTATCCACTGCTGAAGCAGAATATGTAGCTGCTGCTGCATGTTGCTCTCAAATGCTTTGGATAAAACAACAACTTTGTGACTATGGAATAATCTTTAATTGTGTTCCTATTTATTGTGATAATACTAGTGCCATTAGTATTTCAAAAGATCCAGTGCATCATTTAAGAGTTAAGCATATACATATCAGACATCACTTTCTAAAAGAAAATGTGGAAAAAGGTTTGATAAAACTTGAGTTTTGTCAAACTGAAAACCAGATATGAAAAATTAAGGCTTGAGTTAGGTTAATAAAACTTAAATAATTATTCCTATTCTAATTCCCCATGTCCGAATTGATTTGTCTTACTTTATGTGATATTAAGTGACTGTAATTAATTGCCTAAGACCATTGCAAATTAAGATGTTAAAAACATGTACATGGATTCAAAGGAATAAAGCAACTCACAAATGTCACATAATACTCCCCTTATTGTTCCTAAGTTAAAGAAACATGCATGATATGAAGAATGTTGACTTTTAGCATAAGTTGTTCCTATAGCACAAGTTCCTTAGAGTTTATTTTCTTTCCATAAATTAAAAAAGTCCATAAAAATCAAAAATCCGAAAATCCCAAAAATATAAGAAACAGATTTAATTAAGTCATGATTCTCTTTTTATCTTTTCTTTTATTTTTATCTTTTATTTTTGTTTTTATCCTTTAATTTTCACGCGTGTAACTCTTCATTTACAGTTACATGCATCTTCTTCTTTCTTCCATCCCAAACCGTGTTCCTTAATCGCTTCACCTTCACCATTTTTCATCTCCTTCACACCTCTTCGCACACCATAAAACCTCAAATTCTTTTCACCAAATGGCAAAAACCTCACTCAACACCTTTTACAAAAACAAAATCTCCCAAAACCTCTCAAATGGAAAACCCCTCTTCTCCATCCAAAACCCTAGAAATCGAAAAATCTCAAGAAACAACAATGGCGGTAGAAGAGCAAAAATTGGAGTCACCTAGGAGAAGTTTGAGAAGAAGAAAACTAATTGGGGAAGATGATGAATAAGAATCCCCGGAACAAGTTAAGGGTGACGAAGAAGCTACACCTATTCCTTCCAATGGAACTGTTGCTTCTTCCTCCAAGAAACGAGTGGAAAGAAGTGATTCAAGGTATGTCTTAGGATTTTGTGTTGATTTGGAGTGGGCCAAGAAAGTAAGATTCAATGAATTAACCGACATACAAAAGGAACAGGGTATGGAATACCTGTTTGAAACCGCATTTAACAACACTGATAGAGTATGTACTACAGAAGTTAGGGGGAAGAAAATAAAATTTTCTCAAGTAACCTTAGCGAAAATATGGGAAGTTCCTTGCAAAGGAACTGATTAGTATTTTAAGAGGAAAGGAACCGTCACCTTTCCCAATTTCTCCCAAGATGAAATTGTTGAATCTTTTGGGGGAACTGCTGGCCAAAACAAAATAAATCACAATCTTCTTTCTCCGGTCCACAAAATTCTGTTTAATCTTGTTTGGAGAGCACTCATTCCTCGAACTGAGAAGAGGAATGAGGTGGGTCTCTTAGATATGTGTTACATGTTTTGCCTTGACCACCACATTCAAATAAACTTTCCTTCTCTCTTTATCCAACATCTCACGCATTGCATTGAAAATCATTGTTTTATTGGCTATGGTGCATTGATCACCTCTCTTCTTTCTCACTTTAAAGTGAAGACTACTGGTTGGCCTACCTTGGGAATAAAACAAGGTAATATTCTCACTGAAAAGACTTTGTATGGTTTGGATCTCTCTGTGCAAGAGGGAGTGTTAACTCAAGGGAGGATTGCTCCTAGTTCCTCTCACAAGAGAAAACTGCCCAGGGCAGTGGAAGAGGAACCAGTGGAAGTCATACTGGAGAAACAAGTTCCTGCCCCCACAGAACCAAAGGAACAGAATCCCAAGAGGCGCAAGAATGTTGCTAAAAAGCCTCCCCCTCCTTCCTAAAAGAGGTAGACAAAGCACTAGATTGAAAATTTCTTAAACTGTTCCTATTCCTTCAAATAACGACTCTCCTTTAGTTCTATCTGATGCAGAGGAACAGGAGCACAACTCACCTAAGGAACCAACTCCTCCACCCTCACCTCAAATACCAGTAACCCTCACCAACATCTCTTCCATCTCTCCCTCATCCATCTCTGTTCCTTCCAGCTTTGAACAGTTGAAGGTTGAGATGAACGAACCAAATCCTTTCTCCACTACATCTACTGACCTTACACCACAACCACCTTTTCTTCCTTCCATTTACACTACCACCTCACCATCTGTTTCTCTTCCAGGAACAGCTGGTCCTTCACAAGAAAACACCCCAGTTCCTCCACCTAAACCATCTTCTGCCTCTGGTTATAAGGGAAAGGAACAAGTTCCTTCAGATGAGTTTGGTTGGGTTAACGAAGTATGTCTCCCTGCTCAACATATGATTAAGTTCTACAATCACCTTCACTGGACTTTAGATGCTAAAACTGATAAAATGATGGGTTTAATGAAAGTCCTTAGTGATACCGTGATTGAACAACAAAAGAACATGAAGATGATGGCCCAAGCCATTAACAGTTTGAAGCAGCAACTTGATGGGCAACATGGCAAGGTGATGAAGAAGTTGGAAGAAGTGGTTGAGGAAGAAGTAGTTGAGGAACACCATTCCCCTTCCCTTCCTAATGTCTAGTTCTTGTTTCTCTTCAAGGAACAAGACTTCTTAGCTTTTGTTTCTTTTCTTTTCTACTTTTTCTCTTTCTGTACTTTAAGGGAACAAGTGCCATAAATAGATGACTTTTGCTATATTTGTCTTCATTTGTGATTTATGTGCATAATTTCTTACTTGGAATGGCTAGTATTATGTGATTGATGTTTGAGATAGTCTAACCTTTGAAATTTTCTAACTTAACCATTTTTTGTGGTGCTTGTTAATGGTCTCACGGTATTGTACATATCAGTCTTCTCGAAATTGCCAAGAGTTTGATCTTTTTGACGATGACAAAGGGGGAAAAGATAAGGAACAAACTAAGTTGAAAAAATTGAAAATCATGAAAAAATGAAAAATTTAAATCCTTAATCTGCCTTAATTAAATTATATAAATTATTATTTTATCTTTTTATCTCTTTCATTCTCTTATGTTATTTGTTGTTTTTCATAGTTTGTAACTTTGTTGTCATCATCAAAAAGGGGGAAATTGTTGAACTCTAGTTTTGATGATGACAAAGGAACAAAGATGCAAACTAAGTATTGGATTAACAAGTTGTTTAAGTGAGTGAATTTTAAGGTATCAATGAAAGGAACAAAGAGAATACTAAGTCAAGGAAGAAATCAAGTTTGGATTTTAAAGACTAAGTAAAGATGTTTCAAGATTTGGTACTGGAGCAGCATTGGAGCAAGAAGACTAAAGCGAGGCTTTTTGTTTCTAGTTCCATTGTAAAGGAACGAGTAAGAATGGTAAGGAACTATGGCAATTTATAATGAGAATGAGCGTTTGTTCCTTTGTAAGGAACAGACGAAGTGGCGCTGAACTAATAAGTCAAAGGATCTAACTATTAAAAGGAACTAGACTTAGGATGAAGCATTACAACGGTCCATTTATGTCAGTTGAGTAAATTATGTCTAGATTCTAGGCAACCGTTTTTCATTTAAGGAAAACTCTGATTTTAAGGAAAATCTTTTTAAGGAAAAGATTTTATTTTTCTAAAGATAATAAAAATTCTTTTCGGTTTTTATGGAAATATTTTAAAGATAATTTTTTTGGTAAAAGGATTTTATTTTGGTATTTATAATTAAAATGTTTTTAATTAAAATTAGATTTTCGAATTAATGCTTAAAGTGGTTGCTAAAATTAAGGAGCAGTTACTTAATTCTCTCCCACGTTTAACAGTGATCATGGAGATCATGGGTTGGTTGAGGAACGTGTTCCTCCGGGTAAGGAACATCATGGGATAATGGTTTTACCACTAATATATGTTTTAATCCCACGTTCTAAGTTATTACCTCTATTAATACTAATGTCTAATTAAGTTCCAATTTGTGCCTGACCAAGTGATTTAGTAAGTTTAACTAAGTAAAGTGTCAGTGCCTTCATTCTCTCATAAAAGGCATTTGTTCTTTGCCTTCTTACTCTAAATTCCACTAAGTTCAATTGATCTATTGTATTTTGGTTTTTAGGGTAAGGGGGCTTTGAGTGAAGTTCTGTAAGAGATAAGCTTTGAGTAAAGCGAGTTAGAGTGAAAAAATTTCAAGTGAAGTTGATAGGAACTACTTTTAAGGGAACAGTTGTTCAGGAACTTGAGTTTAGGAACTAAAGGTGTGGCCCGTGAGTAGAATTAGGTTGTAACAAAGTTGTTTGGCCTAATTAGTGAAAGAGTTGAGTTTAAAATCCCTAGTGGTCGAGGTTGTTTCTTCTTGTTGGGCCCAAGAAGTTTTTCCTCGTAAAAATCCCTTGTGTTCCTTAAGCTTGTTTCTTTGTTGAAGTTTAAAATTCCGCAAAAAGTTACATTTATTTCTACACATACAATTCACCCCCCCTCTTGTATTGTTCCTAGTGAAATAACATAACTCAAACTAAATCACACATAATTAAATTTAATCAATGGAATCGGCAACAAATAAAGATAAAATCAAACATTGAATTTTATAATCATCGATCATAATTAGTTAATATTAAAAAAAAGAGGAAATGAAGGACAAACTCGAGCAAGGAAGGGAATAGAAGACGGCGAAGCAAAGGGCGGTGGAGAAGGCGACAGGAGAAGGAAGGCTTCGCTGCATCCGTCATTTTTCGACGGTTTCTCTGCTCTCACACGCTGCTTCAGATGGAGAAGGAATGTGTTGAAAAAACGAACCCAAATAGTGAATAAATGAACCCAAATACTTCACCTAAAAACCCTAGGATAGAGGAGAAATTGAAGATGATTGAACAATAAGCGTGAAGAAGATGAAGGAGCTGAATGGGGAAGAAGAGGAGAAGCCGAATGGAAATTGTAGCAGCCGAATATCTCGAACGTCGCCGAGTCCGAGTTTGGCCGGCGTCGTTGCCGGCATGTCGGAGTTATTGTTGAAGTTGCAGGAACACGCATGGTTTTTGGAGTCACCAGTAGAGCGTCGCCGGAGTTGGAGAGAGGAATTCGACGGCTGTGAGAGAGAGAGGGAGGTTAGAGAGAAAGAGAGGGGGAGGTGAGACGATTTAGAAATTTAGGTTAGTGCCGTGGCTTTGTGCGTGGGAATAGATTGAAGGGGGAGTTTATTTCATATTTGGGCCCCTTAAGGGCTGCGGTTATTCCAAAACTGCAGCCCTTTATCTTAAAGGGCTGCGGTTAGCCCAAAAATCGCAACCCTTTATCTTAAAGGGCTGCGGTTTTCAGGCTAACCGCAGCCCTTCACATTAAGGGCTGCGGTTTTGAATAAACCGCAGCCCTTGCACCACAACCCTTGTCTTTTTGTCCACTAGTGAATCATAGGACTGAACGTAGGATCGACCATTACGGCGACTAAATCGACGAAAAGCGCGCGATGCACAGACTGCGTGCCGCGCAGCAATGCTGCGCGCGGCGCATAGCCGTGCGTCTAGCGCGGGAGTGGTGCACCCGGCGCAACTAAATGCGCTTGGCGCACTACTCCCCGACACGTTTTTCTGGGATTTAGGCGACGAATTGGTCGATTGACGAATTTTTCTTGTTTGTTAGACGCGATTTTAGGATCGACGCATAATAACGACAATTTGACAAAATAATAGTAGGATAAAATTGCAATCATAGGCAAATGTCATATAACATGGATGCAAAAGTTCCCACCTAAAGTCTAGTTCTATGTTTGAAACTATTGGTCAGGTTTAGGTTCTGTCTGAAAAGGATCCATGACTAAGAGATTGATCCCACACTTCGTACCCCTGCTTTAAGAGGTGGCCACGTGTAAAACGCACTCCAGTCGCAAGTCAGGAACAAGAGAACAATGCCATGGTTGGGTAGGTTTGCTTATGACTAAGATCCAACACTATGGCTCAGGAAGCGTTTTGGAAGGACAAAGCGCAAACCCCCCGGGGGTGACCTCATACATAGAACATGTGCTAATGAGGCAAGGTAGATTGTCTTTATGGTGGCTAAACAGTAGCCATGCATATGCAAAACTGTATATTATTCTTTCTAAGGCATAAAATAATAATGAATCGTATTTTTCAAGTTTCACTCACTCATTTAAAAAATTTAATTTTTTAAAATCCTTCCTAGTGAAGTCGCCAAATTGTAGGCGTGTTTTTATTTCGCCTACGCGGTGTGAGCGCGTATTATATTTGACTACCCCACTGTAAAGGTTTTATTGAAAATTATTTTGAAAGAAGTCGCCAATAATTCTTTAAGGAAGAATCATAAACCTAATTGGATATGGGAAAACCATAGGAAAAAATTATCCAATGTAGATTTCCTCGTCCTGTCTCCATAGATGGTCAAAATGAACCAAACATTGAGTTCGGGGGTGAGGGTACAATACAGTCAGGAACCTTATTACCCATTGTTGGCCTCTACAAAATATCGATTCATTACAGATTTTATACCAAAGAATAATCATATAACGTTTTAAAATACCCTAAAAATAATTAGTCTAGGTGGGTACAAGAAACACATAAAAAGACTATTTTTTAGTGATATGGTATTATGCAATCAATATTACAGGGAACCTAATAGGTTGTCCAAATTAATCTGCTTAATATTAGAACAGTTCTTTAGGTCTTCGATTAGCAAAAATAACATGTGGGGTGATAAAAGCATTAAAGCAGGACAATCATATAATATAAATAGAATGATCAGGCAACCATATAATATACAAAGGCATGAATAAATATAATATGAATATAAAAGAAAGTATAGAAAAGGGATTAGAATATACAGTAAAGCGATTATACATTAAAGATCTACATCAGGAAAGAAAACTGTTAGTAACTTCAATATACAAATAATTTATTTAAGGACCCTCAGGATTATACCGTGGCTTGGGTCTGCAAGATTGACAATCTTCGGGACAAGCAATCGTGAAGCCTGAAAATATGAATGTCTGAAAGTATGTAGCTTGAATGTATTTGTGCTTGAAAGTATGAGTTTTTGTAGGGAAATTTTGTAGCTCATAGAGAGGTTTGTAAAGTATTCGTCGAGTTCGAAGTGTGTTAATGTGAAAAATCCGTTCAGAAATCTGTTCGGAAATCAGGCCTATTTATAGGGAAAACGGCACTGCGCCTCATGCGTTGGCTACGCCAGGCGCAGCTAACGTGGCAAGCGCATGACGCGGCATGACCAGTAAAAAGCGTACACGTGCTACGCGCTTTTGAAAAAGATAAGAAAGAAATTCCGTGTCTCAAGCAGAGAACTGCGCTTGACGCAAGACTCTACATGAAACTGAAGTCTACGTGGCAGTTCTGATGCGCTTAGCACAGTATTTGCTCTAGGCGCAGCTTACGTGGAAGTCCACATGGCAGGACACTGCGCTCAGCACAGTCAGCTGCGCTCAGCGCACCGCCTTATTTTTGACACGTTTTGATAGTTTTTTTATATAAACGTGTTTTAAAGATTTTCTTTTATCTTTTAACTCCGGAAATCTGATTTTACGGGATAAAATCCGATTATGAAAATATAAAAAATATCTTATGAATATATTTATTAATTAAAATATATCAATTAATTATCAGTTAATTGGGCTTTTCAAAGAACTGGGCTTAAAATACAATTAGTTATCATGAATAATTAATTGGGCTTTAAAATAGGACTTTATCACTTTTCGAAATGGTTTTGAATAGCTTTTCAGACTTCTCTGCCCTTGGATCGGACCAATTAAGACCACGGTATGTTTCATCATCGGATCCTTAAATGGGGAGAAATGATTATGTGTCTACACTAACTTGTATCTTTCCATAGCCTCATATATGAATCCCATTGTTGGTTGTACATCTCCATCGACAAGTCTCAACACTTTGACGATAGGCTCTTATAACTTTAGGATTTCATCTGCATTCTCCCAAAATCTAGCTACTGAAGTTAAAGGATTTTCAGGTAAGAGTTCATGAACTCAGTAGCTAATGGGTCAGTCATTTGTCCATATCTTGTTGCAAGCCACTGAGTAGAGTCAAAACATATTTTGTAAGGCAATCTTATGCCTTACAACACTCTACTACAACAGCATGATGAATTGTGTAGCGAACCGTGTGATACCAGGTGTAGACACATAATCGTGTCTCCCTATTTAAGGATTCGATGATGAAACATACCGCGACATTAGTTGGCGCGACCCAACGGAAGATCAACCTAAAGAACCAATCCAAAATGTGTTTTGAAATGATATTCTAAAACCCAATGAATTGTTCATGATGATTAATTGTATTTTAAGCCCATAAAATGTTTTAAGTCCATTTTAAAAGCCCAACCAAATATTTATTATTTTAATAAATATTTTTCATAATCATCATTATTATCTTTGATAAACAAATCAGATTTTTTTAATCCGTAAAATTGAATCTCCGGAATTTTAGGGATAGAAAAGGTATCTTCGAAAGACGCGCAAAGGAATATGCTCGAATATTCCAGAATATGCGCCGGACGCGGGGGGCTGCGCTCGGCGCGCTACGTGCGTCCATCACATTGGCCATATCGCGTCAGGCGTGCCAATGAGCGCCTGACACGTAGATTTTGTGACTCACACAAAGTCATGCGTCTGACGCAAGTCTTGTGTTAGACGCAACTTTCTTTTCTTTCTTTTCAAAAACACGTTTACACGTGCCTAAACCTGATTGTGCTGGCTGCGTCAGGCACACCAATGTGCGCTTGATGCGTGGGATTGCGCCTGGCGCAGGGCTTGTGTGAGGTGCAAGTTTTCTTTTCCCTATAAATACCCGCAATTTCCCGAATTACGGACATCTTTGAATTATTATTTTTACGCACACAAATACACTCGAAAACTCCGAAATACACTTCGAATACAAAACACTCAAACACTTTTACTTCTTGTTACTGATCCAACTATATTCCTGGTTCCAAGGTTGCTTCGCTTTAAGGTCACTACGCTCTTCAATCTAAACCGCATAGGTATAATCCTGAGGGCCCTTGAATAATTATATTTATTTTATTGAAGTTACTAACCTTTTCTTGTCATGATGTAGATTCCTAATTAATAATCGCGTCCCTTTGTAAATTCTAACCTCTTTTCTTATATTTTATGTATATAATATTCATGATGTTATGATTGTCCTGCATGCCTTTTTATCACCCACATGTTATTATGCTAAAGAAGATCTAAAGAATTGTTCTCATTAATTCAGATAATTAGGAACCTTGTAAAATGATTGTATAATAACTGGTCATTATATAATTAGTTTTTTTGTGTGTTTCCTGAACCCATCTAGATTAATTATTTTAGGGCGCTTTAAAATGTTGTTTGATTATTCTATTGCATAAAATCTGCGGTGAATCGTTATTTAGTAGAGGCCAGCAATGGGCAATATAGTTCCTGATTATATTGTACCCTCACCCCCTAACTCACTTTTTGGTTCCTGACCATCTATGAAATCATGACGGGGAAATCTACATTGGATAAGTCCCTAAGATGTCCCTTCCGTTTAAATATCCAATTAGGTTTACGATTCTTCCTTTAAAGAATTGTTGGCGACTTCTTACAAAACGAATTTTTGATAAAACCTTAACAATGGGGTAGTCAAATACAGACACGTGCTCACACCGCATAGGCGAAATAAAAGCACGCCTACAATTTGGCGAATTTACTGGGGAGGATTTTAAAAAAATTAATTTTTTTAAATGAGTTGGTGAAACTTAAAAAATACGACTCATTCTTATTTTTATGCCTTAGAATAATATACAGTTTGGCATATGCAAAAAGCTTCCTAAGCGATAGTGTTGGATCTTAGTCATAAGCAAACCTACTCAACCATGGCATTGTTCTCTTGTTCCTGACTTGAGACTGGAGTGTGTCTTACATGTGGCCACCTCTTTAAGCAGGGGTACGAAGCGTGGGATCAATCTCTTAGTCATGGACCCTTTTCAGACTGAACCTAAACCTGACCAATAGTTTCAAACATAGAACTTGACATTAGGTTGGAACTTTTGCATCCATTTTTTTTATGACATTTGTCTCTGATTGCAATTTTTGCCTCCTATTATTTTGTCAAATTGTCTAACAAACAAAAAGAAATTCGTCAATCGGCTGATTTGTCGCTTAAATCCCCGAAAAACGTTTTGGGGAATAGTGCGCCAAGCGCATTGAGTTGCGCCTGGAGCACCACTCCTGCGTCAGACGCACGGTTGTGCACCGCGCACAGCAATGCTGCGCGGCACGCAGTCTGTGCATCGCGCGCTTTTCGTCAATTTAGCCGTCGTAATTGTCGTAACTATGTTCAGTCCTATGTGCATCTGTCTGTCTACATTCGCATAATTCGGTCATTTAGGCTTGTCACCTAATCAAACATATAAAAATCAGTCTTTTCATGCATCTAAAGGGTCATTGTAGAAGTTAGAGTTCTCATGAATGTCTACCTCTTCCCATCTTCTCCCTGCTGTTCAACTAATCTTCCCTATCGATTCTATCCTACCATATTCTATCAATTTCAAAAATTACTTTTTTTCAAAAATCAATCCTGCACCCTTCTTCTGTTCTCTCTTTTTCAAAAGCATTTACTAATCATCATCATACCACGACATTTCAAAAAAGACAATATATTTTTCAAATCAATCCATCATCTTTTCCTAACTAAAGATAAAACAAGGGGTTCCTTTCAAAAATGAATTTCGAAAATTCTAAGCCCATTCCAAACACCTTTAATCCAATCCAATCATCCAAATTCAATCCAATTCATTTGCATTCATTATAGGCCCATATGCATTAGAATCCATTTTGCATTCATTTAGGCCCATGTGCATTTCAGTCCATACATTCACCAGCATTGAGTTGATCTTAGGCCCATATAAATCTAGTTCATCTCAAAATCTAGGCCCATCTACATCTTTATAAGAAGTCCAGTCCAAGTCTATCAATTCCAATCTAAGTCTAAGTCTAATGCAATCCAAATCTTAGGTCCATTTAGGCCCAATTCATATTCTAGGTCTAGTTTGCATCTCCATGTAGGCCCTAGTTAGTGTTCGGACGATAAAAATCCAGTCTTAGGACTATAAAAGTTCATCCCTTAAAGCCTAGCCTGCTTGCTCACCCGTAAGTTCAAGGTCTAGCATTCCTTAAGTCTATAGGCAATTGTTGTGTCTAACCTGCTTGCTCACCTGTAAGTTCAAAGTCTAACATTTCTTAAGTCCATAGGTAATTTTTGAGTCTAGCCCGCTTAGTTTAATGTAAGTTCCAAAGTCTAGTTGTCTAGCCTGCTTGCTCACCTGTAAGCTCAATGTCTAGTATCTCCTAAACCCAATCGTGGAGTCCAGTCTGCTTGCATAGTCCAGTCCAGTCCATGTCTGCATTTGCATATAGTTAGGCCCATGTCTTCATCATGGTCAAGTCTATACTAGCCCAAAACCCATAACATCTCCATTTCAAAATCACTTTCCATTTTCATTTCTCATTTTCATTTTCATTTTCATTTCCACTTCCATTTCCCATTTCTCATCTTCATTTCTCATTTCGAAAGCGTCATTTCTAAAAATTTACGAGGTCCATTATATTTCTGATCAGGACGGATCGTGAGATTATAACTTGGGAACGTCAATAGCAAGGCAACAAGGTCGACCTACTCCCAGACTCGTCAAGCGCATCCTCACCTTTTCAGACGAATCATCTGACTCTTCTGAATCGTCATCTGAAATGGGGGATACTAATGAACAGTTTAGTGCCATTATGGCTCAACTCACACTGATGAATTCTCGTCTTGAGGAACAAGACAAAGAGATCAAGGCACTAAGGGAGAATCTCACTGAGGAAGACGAGCAAGGCGACACTCCACCACTGATCAAAACCAACACAGAACGGAGGTTTGAAAAAATCGAGCAATTGATCCAGTCAATTCCTGCACTCGAGAGTCAGGCTCATGGCCATGACATCATTGATTCTGAACTAAGGGAGAAACTCCCTAAAAAGGTAACATTTGGTGACCTCCCAAAATTCAAGGGGGAGGAAGACCCAGATGACCAATTGAGAGCGTTTTCCATCTCTATGGCTCTCAAGGGCATGAGCAAGGACCTGTTTGCTTATGTCTTTCCTCTAACCTTGGATGCACATCCATCCAAGTGGTTTAGGTCACTGAATAAGGCCACGCTGAATGACTGGGACTACATCAGAGAAGAGTTTCATAAACAATACATCTACAATACTTAGCTTCCCGTTGGCCTGCGTGAGTTGGAGTTAACTCCAACAAAAATTTCGTCACCTTCTGTAACAGATAGAGGGATAAAGCTGCACAAATGATTAACAGGCCATCTCAGGAGGATCAAGTCCGACTGGTGATCCGTAACCTGCAGCCAAAGTACGGGGATCATATCACGTTCCAACCTATAGAGTCTTTCACGAAGCTCTACAAGGTAGGCCTGCTCATTGAGGAAGAGGTATAGGCCAACAAGAATAAGGGTTCCAACAACAACAACAACTCTTTCAAGAAGAGTAATAATAGTCCTTCTAGCTCCAAAAGCAATGAGGTCAATGCCATAGCTGCTAAAAAGAGAGGTTATCAAAAGCCTCAAAGAACATTCGCACCTTTAGGCATGTCCTTAGAAGAAGCCTTCACTAGACTTCATGCAAAGGGAGCACTTCAGCCTATTGGCTCTACTCCAGACCCTGCTCTCGAGAATAGATCCAAGAGGTGGGATCCAAATGCCTACTGCAAGTACCACCAAGGGAATGGACACCCAACATCTGCGTGCTTGACCTTAAAGAATCACCCACAGGATATGGTTGAAGACGGTAGATTGTCGATTCCACCTGCAACAAAAGTCAGCAATAACAGCAACCCCTTGGGCAGCACCTGAATAACGTCGGGGCTTAGTCATTTAACGCTAGTTTTCTAGGTTGAGTCGGAGAGTCCCTCCCCTAGCTCCTTCATTTCCCTTCTTGTCGAGTCGATTGTCATTTAGGTTTTTATTTCTAGTAAGCCTTGTTCTATTTATTTCTTAATGATAAAAGAATTGCATTTTTTTTCATCTTCATTGGCCTTCAATTATTTTATTTATGCTTCTAATTCAATGATGAAACTTAAATCACCTAATGAACTTGACTAACAATAATAATAAAAAAGATCTGAAAAAAAAGAAAAATAAAAATGGACATACTTTGGATCAGGAGTTATTTCCCTCTCCCTTCCATTACCTTTCATAACCCATCTTCATACAACTAAGGAAAAACAATCATCCATAAACCATCATTTCCATTAGCCAAATAATCCCTTCAGCATCAAAGCTCCACATATATCCTTCAAGCATTCCAATACCTTAAACCAAACTTGTGTGCAAGTCCTACTACATAAAAAAAAAATTCAATGGCAGGCCAAAAACAAAAGCAAGAGAAAACGCACATGATAAAAAAAGAAAAAAAAATGCAAAAAAGAAAGAGCCAAAGGCAAAATAAAAGATCAAGCTAGGGGCTTGCACACAAGTTCTACCCCTCATTCCAAACCTTCAATCCATCAAAACCCTTAACATATAATCCAAATCCATGACCCTTTCCTTTCCCAAACCAATTAAACGTTCATCAAAACTTCAAGCTTTAAACCTTTCAATCTTTCATCAACCATAAACTCCTTTTTCAAGGCATGTCCATGCCCGCTAGGTTGAAAATCCGAAAGGGCGGCCTAGGCAAAAGTTAGGGCACATAAAAAAAAATCAGATACAGAACTACGAATGGTCTGATTCCGCAAGGATACGTACGAATCCTCATCTCGAGGTCCGACCGCTTCAATAAAAATAAATTAGTCATGGTCTAATGATTTGACTTTCTATAATTTAGGAGCATAATCTCTTTCTACATCCCGACATAGACTCGAGTCTGAACCTAGCCTCGTTAAAACCTTTTCCCACCTACATTTATTTGAGTCACAAATTTAAACCTTTTTATTTTTCAATCCAAGCTATCCTTTTCCCCGAAAGAGTCTCCGATAATTCCATGATTTCTGGAAATATCTGGCTTTGCCTATATCAACTTCCCAAAGAAGAATCCCCGGTACAATCCCCAGTGAAAACTTTTAATGTTCATGACATAGCAACTATGTTTCAATATCAGATCAAGTACATTTCGATTAAGGCTCATGCCTAATTCAAGGCAAGCTCACCCAAAGTGGGGGCTTCCTATGTGTGGTGGTTCCTCCAATTCAAATCAAACTCCCGATAAGTTGTAATCCACGGACCTCATTTACGGACCCCACTCATTTACTAAAAACGATTTTCGAAAATCATTCTATGCATTTCTAATCAGTCTATCATTCAATCAATCTACACTTCTTCCAGCCGTGTAAAATCCTGACCTTACACTGCGGCCTTGCAAAACCCTGACCTCGCATAGCATTTCATACATTCTAGTTTTGCATAACCTTGACCTTGCAAGACGTGTCATCCCTTAGCTTTGCATAACCTAAATCCTTGCATTGCGTCCCATGCATCCTTAGAGAGTCTAAGTTTGCATCATTTGCATCACTATGTTCTTTATCTGAGTTGTTTGCACCTATCTGCTGACATCTTCTTCTCCAGGTAATCAGATTGCTTGTAGTTATTGTCCTGCATACTAACTTTGTTTTGCAGAGACCAGCGGTTATACATCAGTTCTAAACTGCAGAGCGTTTAGAATCGTTCTCCGTCCCGACACCGTATACTTTGACTATCGGTTCCCTGAACCTCAGTCAAAGTGGGGGCTTCTGTAGACACATAATCGTGCCTCCCCATTTAAGGATACGATGATGAAACATATTGCGGCATTAGCTGGCGCGACCCAACGGAAGAGCAATCTAGAGAACCAATCCAAAATGTGTTTTGAAATGATATTCTAAAGCCCAATTAATTGTTCATGATGATTAATTGTATTTTCAGCCCACAAAATGCTTTAAGTCCATTTTAAAAGCCCAATCAAATATGTATTATTTTAATAAATATTCTTCATAATCATTATTATTATCTTTGATAAACAAATCAGATATTTAATCCGTAAAATTCAATCTCTGGAATTTTAAGGATAGAAAAGGTATCTTCGAAAGACGCGCAAAGGAATATGTTCGAATATTCCAGAATATGCGCTGGACGCGGGGCCTGCGTTCAGCGCGCTACGTGCGTCCAGCACATTGGCCATATCGCGTCAGGGTGCCAATGAGCGCCTGACACATAGATTTTGTGATTCACACAGAGTCCTGCGTCTGACGCAAGTCTTGTGTGAGACGCAACTTTCTTTTCTATATTTTCAAAAATGCGTTTACACGTGCCTAACCCTGATTGGGCTGACTGCGTCAGGCACACCAATGTGCGCCTAACGCGTGGCTTTGCGCCTGCCACGTAGGCCTGCGCCTGGCGCAAGGCTTGCGTGAGGCGCAAGTTTTTTTTCCCTATAAATACACGCAATTTCTCGAATTACGGACGGCTTCGAATTATTATTTTTACGCACACAAATACTCTCAAAAACTCCGAAATATACTTCGAATACAAAACACTCAAACACTTTTAATTCTTGTTCCTGATCCTACTATATTCCTGGTTCCAAGAATGCTTCGCTAGAAGGTCACTATGCTCTTCGATCTAAACCGCGTAGGCATAATCCTGAGGGCCCTTGAATAATTATATTCATTTTATTGAAGTTACTAACCTTTTCTTGTCATGATGTAGATTCCTAATTAATAATCGCGTCCCTTTGTAAATTCTAACCTCTTTTCTTATATTTTCTATATATATTATTTATGATGTTATGATTGTCTAGCATGCATTTTTATCACCCACATGTTATTATGCTATATAAGACCTAAAGAATGATTCTCATTAATTCAGATAATTTGGATAACCTGTTAGGAACCTTGTAAAACGATTGTATAATAATTGGTCATTAAATAATTAGTCTTTTTGTGTGTGTTTCCTGAACCCATCTAGATTAATTATTTTAGGGTGCTTTAAAATGTTGTTTGATTATTCTATTGCATAAAATCTGCTGTTAATCGTTATTTAGTAGAGACCAGCAATGGGCAATATAGTTTATGACTATATTGAACCCTCACCCCCGAACTCAGTTTTGGTTCCTGACCATCTATGGAGTCATGACAGGGAAATCTACATTGGATAAGTCCCTAAGATGTCCCTTCCGTTGCAATATCCAATTAGGTTTACGATTCTTCCTTAGAAGAATTGTTGGCGACTTCTTTCAAAACGAATTTTTGATAAAACCTTAACAATGGTGTAGTCAAATACAAATACGCGCTCACACCGCGTAGGCGAAATAAAAACACGTCTACACTAGGTCAAATAAGATCTTTGTTATCCGTGAATTTCTTCATGTAGCTAATTTCCAATTCATAGTGGTAGACGAATTGAGAGACCTATCTAGCTTTCTCTATAACAGGTCTCACCGAATTTTTCTTCCCTATATCTTTCAAAAGTAGATGTAAACAATGAGCTGCACAAGCCGTCCACTATATATGCGGGAAACTATCCTTTTTTTTTTTTCAGCGGCCTTTACAGCAGCTTCATTGTCCGTTACTATTTAGACAACTTTGTCTTCTCCTACCTCTTCGACCACCTTCTTCATGAGTTTAAAGTAGTAGTCTGAGTCCCTACACAACATGCCTGTTGCATAGATAGACTTGTGGAAGACGGTGCCACGAAGCGAGTATATAAGGAAGTTAATAATATGCATATTAGTTGGACCTGACCAACCATCACACATTATGGTTACACCCCTTTCATTCCAAACTGGCTCAAATGATTTGATGTAGTCCTTCATTACTCTACATCCCTCCGAAAGATAAACCTCACTTTGAATAATATTTATATTATTGATCTTATATAAAATAAGTTACGATAAATGAAATGAATACTTTCATATTAAAAAGTACAATACCTCAGCAATATCATATGCGAAGGAGCTCGTGTGTTTGGATTTTGTCTTATAGTCTCCATAATGGATTAGTATATGAAGACTCAATTGCTCGAATTGGAAGATTAGTATCAATCATCCAATTCCCAAAGGCTTTTATTATTGATTGCTTTGCCTTCTTAAGAATATTAGTACTAATCTTTGTCTGTTTTTTCTTTTGACAATCCTTTTCCAGTTCTACCTCACGTGGTCTTAATCTTGCGGCTGGTGTTGATGCCAGTTCAAAGCCCACATTTCTTCCCCTTGTAGCGCCAAAATCTCGTACCGATGCAGATCAATACATTGGGGGTTGCATACTACTACTCTCATCTCCATATATTCCACTCCTACTACGATTAAATGCTGCTTGGTGATAATCAAACTCATGTTGAGTTCTATTTTGTCGCATAGCATATTACAATTCAATATCATCATCATCATCATCACCACGATCCATTGATTTTGTAATTTCTTCTTCTAACCCCCTCTCCATCCGTTGTTTTTTTCTTTCTTTTTATCCTTGTTACCCATTAACAATGCCATCATATCTCTTTTTACTTCCACCGAAACATTTTCACACGAAGAGACATCACCTTTTTTGTGAGCCAAGTGTTTCTTTAACCTTGTTATGCTCCCATTGATTGTTTTTCCACAAAAATTCAACTTATTTTACGTTTATTACCATATATTGTTTGGCCAAATCTCCATCCAACATCATCATCTCACGGTGCCATTTTAGGCGAAGTTCTGGAGAATGATAAGTTTCACGCGATATGAAATATTTCAGCCTTTATTTATTATAATTAGGAAAATTTGGCAAAATAAACTTTTAAAGGTTCAATTTTGCCAAAAAAAAAAAACCTTATAAAGCATTCTTTGCGAAAACAAACCAAAAGTAAATTATTTTTGCAAGATGAAACCTAAACTCATTTTCGGTGTTGACCATAAACTTTCCGGAGTTGACCACTTCTATTTCCCTTCTTCCTCCATAATCACCACCTAGCCACCACTACCAACACCTACCACCAGCCCTCCACCCACCCCGTCACCCCTGCAACCCCACTTCACCCCACCCCAGCCCCACCTGCCTGACACTCCTCCCTCCCTGCCAGCGCCCCCAACCCTCCCCTCCCCCGTACGGGGCTGAGGGGCTGCCGCCTGAGGGGGTGGAAGGAGGGGTTGCGGGCTGCTGGTGGGGGTGGGGTGGGCTGCAGGTGGTGGGGGCTGGGCTGGGGGTGAAGTGGGGGCTGCAGGGGTGGGTGGGGGCTGACGATAGGTGTTAGTAGTGGTGGCTAGGTGGTGAGTATAAAGGAAGAAAGGAAATAGAAGTGGTCAACGCCGGAAAGTCTATGGTCAACACCGGAAAATGACATTAGGTTTCATCTTGCAAAAATGATTTACTTTTTGGTTTGTTTTCGCAAAGAATGTTTTATATGGTTTTTTTTCGGAAATTTGAACCTTTAAAAGGTTTTTTTGGCAAATTTTCCTTACAATTAAATCCTATTATGATAGTAATTTAAGACAATAAATCCATAATTGTATAAGTTATTTATAACATTATCCCATAAATAATTAATGGTTAACATTATCCCATAACTAATAGTTTTGTTTATTGGAATTATTTTTCATTTAGTTTTTAAGAATGTAGATTTAATATAGAGAACTAAAAATAAACTTATTAGTACTAATTAATTTTAAAAATTATGTAGACTAATTAAATTATTTGATTCAATATATAATTTAATATTAGCATATGAGCCTAAAAATATAAACATAGTACTACTATCATTAGTAAGAGTCTTTTGAGTCAAATAATAACTTATGCATTGATGATTCTTCTACTATATATTTATTAATATATAATTAAATTAAGTAGCATGAGGTCCACTAATTATTAAACTAAGGCTCAAATCATCCTACTAAATATTTAATCTCTTTTTTTTTGAGAGGAAAAGCTTAGTAGTGCATTAATTAATGGACAAAGTGTCCGAGAGTACATAGGGGTAAATATCGCCCGGGCAGTGATTCTCTCATACTTGTTCCACACCAAAAGGCACTAACTTAGCGAGGTGGTGAGCAACATAATTCCCACCCCTTTTGACATGAGACCACACAACAAAGCTAAAATTGGAACTAAAAAATAAAACGTCTTCTAAGATACTATCAAAATCAGACAAGAAGATAGCTGCCTTGGAAAGGCGAGTAACTAACACTTGACTATCCGATTGTAGGATAATGTGTTCATAGCCATAACGCTTAGCCAACTTGACTGCAAGGAGAATACCTTTGCATTCCGCAATTTCGGGAGACCACCATGCTCGGATTCTTCAAGACACCGCAAACAAAACTTCACCATTTTCATTCCTTGCCACCGCACCCATGCCAACCCACCCTTCAACTTTCAGTGATGCATCAGAGTTAATCTTCACAACACCCGAAGGTGGAGGGAGCCACTTGTGAGCACTAGATGAGAATCGAGGAACTGAGCTTTTGTACACTTGCTGGGAGTATACGGACTGCTCAGCAACCATTCTTTCGAACCGAGCCAAGAGAACATCATTTGGAGTGGTTTGCCCCTCAAAAACTTTGTGGTTGCGTTCCATCCACACAATCCATAACAAGATTGCAGCTCTTTTGCGCTTCAAAGCCTCCACTCCTCGCCAGCCCATCAAAATATCACTCCAATTCAGTCCCATATTTTGAAACAAATTGCAAACGCCACTGTCCACCCATAAATCCCGAACCCGAGTGCATCGAACAAGCGCGTGAGCACTCATTTCTTCAGCAGTTGAACACCATGGACAAGAATCATCTTCCAACATGTGCCTATACTTGAGCAAGGATCGTGAGGGCAAAGTCTTTGAGCAAAGTCTCCATAGAAAATGTTTAGCCTTCGGAGGAATCTCCATACTCCATATATCCATCCACACCTCATGTAAGTTCTCCAAATTCCCTCCCTTCCCTAGCATATACATTGTTTTTGTAGAATATAACCCATCTTTTGAATACGCCCAAGTGAGAGAGTCTTGAGGAACTCTCACACTTAAAGGTATAGCAAGAATGCGTTGTTGATCTCTCTCATTAAAATGAAGTGAAAGAAGATGATTATTCCATTCCATTCTAAGGAAAACAATTAAATCACTAACTTTACTAACCTCATGGACTTGCGGGCTAGTGATGAATCTTCCCTCCTCCCCCACCACCCATGGATCGTCCAAAATACTCACTGATTTGCCATCTCCAATTCTCCACTGAACTCCTTCCTTTACCAATGCCTTCGCACTCCAGATGCTTCTCCAAGAATAACTCCTTGCATAACCCAAAGAAGCCCCAAGAAATGACTTTTTTGGATAATATTTAGCCTTCATAACACGCCCCATCAGAGAGCTAGCATGCTGAACTAATCTCCAAGCCGGTCAGCCAAGCAGTGCATCATTGAACACACTCAAATCTTTGAACCCCATCCCCCCAAGAAATTTTGTGGTACACATATCATCCCAATTCTTCTAGTGAATTTTTCTAGTCGGCCCAGTTTGTCCCCAAAAGAAGCAGGCCATCGCCGAACTAATTCTTGCAATGATCGAACTAGGAATCTAATATGCACCCATCAAATAAGTTGGAATGGCATGTATAACAAATTTGAGGAGTATTTCATTCCCTGCTCTTGACAAAAGTTTCTCTTTCCATCCTTGCAATTTCTTACAGATTCGATCCATCAAATCTTCAAAAATAACTTTCTTAGATCTCCCCGCTAAAGTAGGCAGTCCCAAATATTTGGCATGTCTATCAACTTGTCTCATGTTCAGAATTCCCATCAATTCTTGTTGTTGTTCAGAACTAATCCCGCTGCTGAAAGATACCTCCGACTTTTCATAATTAATTTTCTGCCCGGATGCTTTTTCATATTGGTTAAGAATATCAACGATTGTCATGCATTCATGTCGGTTAGCTCTCGCAAAGAGAAGACTGTCATCTGCAAGAAGAAGATAGGATATTTCTGGGCCATTTCGACTCGCCTTAGCTCCATGAATTTTCCTCTCCTGAACCTTTCTCTGAAGCATATGAGAGAAAGCATCAGCTACTAAAATAAACAGGTAGGGAGAGAGAGGGTCTCCCTGTCGAAGTCCTCGCTGGGGGGTCACATCCCCACATACTCTTCCGTTCAGAATAAAAGAGTATGAAACCGATGAAACATGGTGGGACGCGGTCGCACGCGCTACCAAAGATAAAAGTTTATTTTCCTTCTTTCCAATACAAATGAATGTAAGTGGCAAGTAGGGTCGTATCCACAGAGACTTGGGGACTAACTCGTGCTTATAATAGATCAAATGGGGGTTTTGTGATTAAAGAATTGAATAACTAAATACGAAGAACTAAAGAACAATAAAGAAGTAATGTAATCAATAAGAGAAGAATCTTGAGTTCGGTTAATGGCCACTTCGATTCATAGTATTGATCATTGGTCTCTCAAATGTGTAACTTTACTCTTAATTACTCAAAGCTGGAAATCAAATTCCTTTCCCGCAAAAGAACCGTTAAACAATCACAATTAGATGATCATAAAACTTGAACTAAAGATTAATCTAATCTAATCAGAGATTAAATTCAAATCAATAGACACTAGGGGACAAAAAAAGGAAGGGCTGCGCAAGAAGGGCTGCGGTTTATTAAAAACGCAGCCCTTTTTGTGAAGGGCTGCGGTTAGACTTGAAACACAGCCCTTCATACACGAAGGGCTGCGTTTTCTAGGATAAGCACAGCCCTTCCTATCCCATTTCAACCTGTGAGTTTTGCGCGCAACACACAGTAGCACTCACTTGCAAATTTCCCTCGCACACTCAGCTCACCCCTCTCCCTCTCCCTCACACTCACTCGCACACTCACTCCTCTCCCTCACACTAACTCGCACTGCCATCACCGGAGCACCGACACATCGCCGGAGCGCCGTCCCATCGCCGGTGCACACTTCTTCTTCTCTTCTCTCAGCGTTGCCTGAGCTCCTTCTTCTTCTCTTCTCTCAGCGCGCCATGACGCCACCACCACCACCACTACTGCATTGTCGGAAATTCCCCTCTCACACTCTCTCCTCTTTGTTTTATTTAATTTCTCTTCTATTTTGTGTTGTAAAATGTGATTGTAGGGGGTGGAGGAGGGCTTGTGGAGGGTGGGTAGGGGGTGGGAGTCTTTGGGTAGGGGATGGGGGGATGGGCGGGGAGGCTGGGCATGGGTGGGGGGGAGGGCGGGGGATCTTTGGAAAGGGGGGGGGGGGGAGGCTGGGGAGGCTGGGCATGGGGTGGGGAGGGGGTGGGCATGGGGCTGGGGAGGGTGGGCATGGGGTGGGGGAGGGCAGGGGATGCTGGAAAGGGGGTGGGGGAGGGCTGGGGAGGCTGGGCATGGGGTGGGGGAGGGCAGGGGATGCTTGACAGGGGGTGGGGGAGGGCTGGGGGAGCGTGGATAGGGGTGGGTGAGGCATTGTTGTGAAGGCATTGTTGTAAGTTGTAACACATGTTTGGTATCACTACTATCTTTCACTTTCTTTTTTGTTTTATAATGTAACTATGTAGATTTTTAGGCTTCGGAAACGAAAATTAAAGGTCATTTTACGCCTACATGGCAATGAGGGAGTGCAGTGGGGGGCAGTAGTGGCGGTGGTGGTGGGACTGTGTTACAAATGTGGAGAGTGAGGTCACATAGCAATGGAATGCTCTCCACATTTGTAACACTTCTCACTACCTCCGCCGCTACCAGCTGATGGGCATTCCATTGCCATGTGACCTGATTCTCGGGTCATTTTAGGCCTAATTTAGCCTTTTCGCTTCCGAATCGTACTTATCGAGTCATTTAACCCCAAATTATTTGTGAACATGATTATATGAGGTATAATGTAACTATTGTGTAGAGTTTTAGGCTTGCATTTGTTCTTGGTTGCATTTCGGGAACGAAAAGGTCATTTTAGGCCAAATTTTGCCTTTTCGCGTCCAATTTGTACTTATCGAGTCATTTAACCCCAAATTCTTTTTGAACATGATTATATGAGGTATAATGTAACTATTGTGTAGATTTTTAGGTTTGCAATTGTTGTAGGTTGAATTTTGGGAACGAAAAGGGCATTTTAGGCCTATTTTAGCCTTTTCGCTTCCAAATCGTAATTATCGAGTCATTTAACCCCAAATTATTTTTGAACATGATTATATGAGATATAATGTAACTATTGTGTAGATTTTTAGGCTTGCATTTGTTCTTGGTTGCATTTCGGGAACGAAAAGGTCATTTTAGGCCAAATTTTGCCTTTTCGCGTCCAATTCGTACTTATCGAGTCATTTAACCCCAAATTCTTTTTGAACATGATTATATGAGGTATAATGTAACTATTGTGTAGATTTTTAGGTTTGCAATTGTTGTAGGTTGAATTTTGGGAACGAAAAGGGCATTTTAGGCTTATTTTAGCATTTTCGCTTCCAAATCGTACTTATCGAGTCATTTAACCCCAAATTCTTTTTGAGCATGATTATATGAGATATAATGTAACTATTGTGTAGATTTTTAGGCTTGTATTTGTTCTTGGTTGCATTTCGGGAACGAAAAGGTCATTTTAGGCCAAATTTTGCCTTTTCGCGTCCAATTCGTACTTATCGAGTCATTTAACCCCAAATTCTTTTTGAACATGATTATATGAGGTATAATGTAACTATTGTTTAGATTTTTAGGATTGCAATTGTTGTAGGTTGAATTTTGGGAACGAAAAGGGCATTTTAGGCCTCTTTTAGCCTTTTCGCTTCCGAATCGTACTTACCGAGTTATTTAACACCAAATTCTTTTTGAACATGATTATATGAGGTATAATGCAACTATTGTGTAGATTTTTAGGTTTGCAATTGTTGTAGGTTGAATTTTGGGAACGAAAAGGGCATTTTAGGCCTATTTTAGCCTTTTTGCTTCCGAATCGTACTTAACGAGTCATTTAACCCCAAATTCTTTTTGAACTTGATTATATGAGGTATAATGTAACTATTGTGTAGATTTTTAGGTTTGCAATTGTTGTAGGTTAAATTTTGGGAATGAAAAGGGCATTTTAGGCGTATTTTAGCCTTTTCACTTCCAAATCCTCCCCTCCCCCCCACCGCACGCCCCCCTCCCCTCCCCCCCACTACACACCCCCCCCCCCCCCCCGTTGCCCCTCCCCCCCCCCACACGCCCCTCCCCTCCCCTCCCCCCCCACTGCATAGCCCCCTCCCCTCCCCCCTGCAGCCCCTCCCCTCCCCCCCCGCACAACCTCTCCCCCTCTACCGCACAGCCCTCCCCTCCCCTCCCCCCCTGCCACGCACCCTCCCCTCCCCCCCGCACCCCCTCCCCCCCTTGCACAGCCCCTCCCCCCCCCCACTGCACACCCCCTCCCTCCCCCCACTACACATCCCCCTCTCCTCCCCCATGCTGCCCCTCCCCCACCCCACCGCACATCCCCCTCCCCTCCCCCCCTGCCGCCCTCTCCTCCCCCCCTACCGCACCCCCCCTCCCCCCCCCCAGCCCCTCCCCCCACCGCACACCCCCCCCCTCCCCCCCTGCACGGCCCCCTCTCCTCCCCCCTGCTGCCCTCCCCTCCCCCCATTGCACAACCCCTCCCCTCCCCCACTGCATAATGCCCTCCCTCCCCTCCCCCTCCCCCTGCACAACCCCCCCTCCCCTCCTCCTCCCCTCCCCGCACCTTGCCGCCCTTGCACCACAGAACCCCCTCCCCACACCCCACCCCCTTAGTGGCAATGTTAATTTTAATTTTTAGTTATATTAATGCATTATTTGTACAATTTCAGGGAGATGGCGGATGTGCATACGGATAACACCACAAGTGGTGCTGAACACACTACCGAGGATGAGTCTTTCGATGCGAGAATGGAACGGGGTAAATTGTCTCGATTTCGCCGTGAAGAGATAAATGCACAAATGCCTAGGAAGTCATTGGCGACGAAAAAGAGAAAAGGAAGGGGACCTACAAAGTCACTAGGGAAACACACAAATATAACTTTGGAGTACGATAACATGGGTCAACCTTGTGGAAAGTGGCGTCAAAAGTATGGCATGCAAGTTGGCATTTGCATGCATAAACTATCCATTTTGCACTCATGGAAAGAGGTGCCCGAGGGATTGAAGCGGTGACTATGGGAAGATATCATGGTAAGCTTCAAGTACAATAACGTTTAGTTTCTTAATTATTTAGTTAAATATATGTGTAATATTACTTATAGCATATAAATTACAACATTTGCGAAAACTAATTTGTGAACTGCGTTTTTTGTAGAATCAATTCAATATCGAAGATGATGAAGCCAAGAAGAATGTATTTCTATCCGCGGTTGCCCAGAGATTCAGAGATTTCAAGGCTAAGTTAGTGTCTGGGTGGATCATTAAGCGGCGGAAAGTAGTAGGTACAAAGAAGAAGAACATCTACGGCGGAGAAACACAAGCCGATCCTGAGGCTTCACCGGAAACATCATCTGCACCATCCAAATTACCATTTCAAATATGGAAAACTATCAAACCTGAAGAGTGGGAAGCATTTGTTGCCAAGAAAACAACCCCACAAGCTATTGTAAGAATATTTTATTAGGATTTAATAAACTTAGACCCAGTATTATTGTATAGCACCGTACGTAGCTAACCTTTGTTTATAATTGTGTGTTTTAGGCAAGTCGTGAGAAAAGTAGCTCGAGTGCAAAAGCTAGGAAGTATTATCATCATGTGGGTGCTCATTCGTACAATGAGGCGAGAGAGAAGTGGATGTTCAGCCATTACCCCACAATAGGGTCGACAACGGCAACGGGGAGTGGCTCAATGACGACAGTTGCACGGCCTCGGCAACCGGATAGAGTCCTCGATTGGTGGTGTTCGATGCATGGGGTTGATGCAAAGGGAAAAAGAGTCTTGCGACCCCCGGAACACAACGAGATAGCCAACGCCATTATAAGTACAGATTATATGGTTATATAAGGTATATATAATATAACTTTTGCGCTCACAAGCATTTCTCTCTTATACTTATGTAGATTGGCTTGAAGGAAAAAGAGGCAACTGGTGAGTTCACTCCTAAAGGACACATTGATGCATTGCACGAAACTTTAGGACCGGACCACAGTGGACGCGTGAGGGGCGTAGGAGGTGTCTGCCTCAGTTTGAGAAAGGTATATGGTGATCAATACACTACGGCGACAAAATCAAGTGTAAGTAGTGTGAATTCGGCGACGTCGGTAGATGTGGAGGCTATGAAAGCTGCAATTCGGGAGGAGCCAAGGGAGGAGATGACCCATAACTTCAACGCCATTTTGGAACAAATGGGTTTACCGACTTTTGCTGCATTCAAGAAGGGTAGTGATACTACACCTAGCCGGCTGATCCACCCGTAGGACCCGAGTTGAAGGTAATCACTTAATCCCTTTGCTTTGTTAAACAACTATTGTTACGTTCTTAAATGCATGAAATTCTTACTATATATATGTTGTTTCATAGACTAACTATAAATAGAGTTTTATTTACAGGAAGAGACACCATGTGAACTATTAGCTCGAGGAGATGGTTATGATAGTTTCATCCTCGTAGCTCATGGCCATGCACAACCCCCTAGTGACCGAGTACGATTGCATAACCAGTTAGTGGATCATAATCACTATGTGGTCACCCTCAATGAAATTATGTCGGGTTTCGAAGAATTACCTCTTCCGCCGCCGAAGCCGAAGTTGGTCTACGATTACTAAAAGATGCCCTTGGCGATTATGTTTTGTGGCCGCGTGCATTGGTGCGGTTTTCGGATGAGGTACAATGATTAACATTCATATATATATATGCGTGTTTTCTTTTATAGTTCCTATGATAGTCGGTAATATCTTTACTTTTAACTAAATACTAGGTTTGGGGGAAGGCCGACTCACATGCCGGGAAGGGAAAGAAGGCATGTTCACCTTATAAGAAAGCAAGTTTACGTGATGAAGGTGAACGAAATGTGGTGACGGGAAATGTTTCTAAGGCAAAAAATCCACTTATTATCGATCCAGAGGTGGTGCGGAGCCTTACTACGCCATGATTTTGGTTACATGAGTGCGCTAGCGATTTACCCGATGAAAGCGCAATTGAGGTTGCTTTGGGGGAGCAACAATTCCACTACCTTGAGGACTCATCGACATTCATTTCAAAGGTTGATATTAAAGAATTCTTATGTGGGGTAGAGTTGAATGTTTCCATGATACAAACATTCATGAGGTAATACATAAGTATATAAATTAAATATACATATACATATATATGCCTTAAGTAGTTTTCAAATCCATAATAAGTAATTGTTGGTTTACTTTTAATATAATCAATATAATTTCTCAGGTTATTATACAATGAATTGCTTGCAACATCTAGTGCAATGTTTGGTTGGTTATGTCCAAACATAATACGAGATGACAATTGCTTACAAAACAAAGCCGAAGTGAAAGAGTATCTCGACATGAGTTTCAAAGCATCATCTCGTTTTGGATATCATCAGATCATTCTTGTTCCTTATATTGAAAAGTATGCTTGTTAAACTCGCTTTACTTTTATTATTCGATACTTAAATTGACCTATTAATTGTTCTACGGTTAATAATAACTATATTTTCTTGTTGTAGGGCTCGTTGGACACTGCTTGCGATATGTTTGTCACGTAACAAAGTCTACCACTTTGATTCTTTGTGTCGACAACCACCATGAACCTTACTAATCAAATCATTGTTAAATTGGTAGCCTAATCGAAACTCAATATATGCGCACTTATTAATATTACACATTATTCATCATCTTTAAATATATAAACAGTTAGTACATCTAATCTTATAATAATTATGTTGATGTAGTGTGATGAAGCATATTAGTGCAACAGGACTTCGAGCACCAAAAGCTCCTGTTTGGATATCAGTCGAGGTAACATGACTAATTTATTTGTCCTTATATAGAAACACTTTTAGCCACATACTACACATCTAATTAACATGAATGTCATTGGATGCATCCTTTGGTGAACATTTAGTGTCCGCAACAAGAAGATGGACTTGCATGTGGCTATTATGTGCTGAGGTACATGTTCGATATCGTCAACTAGTGCACTAACGCCGATGATCTTCAAAAGGTATGTAACTTATTAGTATATGTTAGTTTAGATTAGATCGATTGGTAATAGGTATTAATTAGTTTAGAAACCAAAGTAGCACATGCATATATTTGGGAACGAAAATGTCATTTCTAGGCCTATTTTTGCCTTTTACGCTTCCAAATCGTATTTATCGAGTCAGTTAACCCCAAATTCATTTTTAACATGATAATATGAGGCATAATGTAACTATTGTGTAGATTTTTAGGTTTGCAATTGTTGTAGGTTGAATTTTGGGAACGAAAAGGGCATTTTAGGCCTATTTTTGCCTTTTCGCGTCTAATTCGTACTTATCGCTTCATTTAACTCCATTTTCTTTTTCAATATGATAATATAAGGTATAATATAACTAGTGTGTAGAGTTTTAGGCTTGCATTTGTTTTTGATTGAATTTCGGGAAGGTATATGTCATTTTTAGAACTACTAACTACGGTACGTAAATGATTGAATTCTTATATTATGTGTTTATTCCTTGGTTGTTTTGCAAGGTTTATATGAATAACACACCACGTTTGAGGGCCTTCACCACAGACGAATTACATGAAGTTCGGGATAAGTTGGCGTCCCACATTTGCGATGATTGCTTATGATACATCTACTAGTTTGTATTAATTCTACGTACATTTTACACATTATTAAATATATACATATTTAAAGTTAATTATTATATTACGTTCAAAAACTTGTCATATATTATTATTGCAATTTGATCGGTTCTTTTTTGTGTCGAAGGGAGGTTTTGGGTGGGGGTGGGGTGAGGGGCCGCCATGGTGGGTCAGGCTGGCCGGGCTATGGGGCTGGTTGGGTCTTTGGGGTGGTGGCAAGCAATGGGTGGAGGAGGTGGCGAGAGGGTGGCCTGGGGTGGGGGTGCGGGGAGTGAAGGGGGGGGGGGGGGTGGGGGGGGGGGGCGGGGGCGGGCGGGGGAGTGCGGGGGGTGGGCGGGTGTGGGGGGGGGTGGGAGTGTAGGGGGTGGGCGGGGGGTGGGGGTGAGGGGGCTGGCGGGGTGGGCGGGGGGGTGGGGGGTGCTGGGGTGGGCGGGGGGTGGGGCGGCGGGGGTGGGCGGGGGTGGGGGGGCTTGGGGGTGGGTAGGGGTGGGGGTGTCTTGGGGGGCGGGGGGTGGGGTGTCTTTGGGCCGCGGGGGGTGGGCGGAGGGGGTGGAGGGTGCAATTTATTTAAAAAAAAAAAAAATTTGAATGTGAAGGGCTGGGTTTAAGCCAAACCCTTCATAAAGGCGGTTTAGGCTTAAAACCGCGCCTTCAAACGCAGCCCTTTGAAGGGCTGCTATGGAAAGGGCTGCTGGCCAAAAACGCAGCCCTTAGGGCTGTTTCGACCGCAACCCTTCCTTGTTTTTCCACTAGTGAGAACGTCAACGAACAAGGAAACAATGAGCCAATTAACAAATTGCTAGCACAACATATTCAAATTGGAAATTGTGATTTCTCTAGTGATTAATCAAAATAATGAGATTCATTAGTCAAACCCTAGATTGCTACTCATGAAAGAAGAACAGATGATTAGGCATCAATTCTAAATCCTAGCAAAAGATAAATCAGAGGTATAAACTAGTAGTACTCTTAGCAATACATACAATAATCATAGATCAAGAACAAGGAATCACAATTATAATTAAGATAAAGTCAACAAAGAGAAACCTCACAATAATAGACCGAAGCTTGATTAACCGTTCTCAAGACTAGAGTTAGGCTACGATCGACATAGCATCCATCAAAGAAATCTTCCAAGTAATTATCTCAAAACTCCAAAAAGGAAAATAGGGATTAGGGTTCTTTTTCTCTATTCTCTCTAATTAGGTCCAGGATTACATACCCTCCCCTAAAACAATGTTTTTCTCCTTAATAAAATCTCCCGAAAAAGCTAAAAATTACCGAAGAAATATAACCGTGTCGAAGTACGCGAGCCGGGCAGCTATTGCGCGCGACTCGGGCCTTCGCTGCTGCCAAATCCCAACCCCCGCTCGAAGTGCGTGGGTTGTGCACTGATGGTGCGTGAGTCGGGACTTCATTGTTGTCAATCTCATGCCTTCGCTTGAAGTGCGCGGATCGTGCGCTTGTTGTCTGCGAGTAGAGCCTTCGCTGCTGTGCAGGATCCTGTGAGGCTCGATATGTGCGGGCCGTGCATGTATGGTGCCCAGCTCGGGCACTCGCCACTGCTCAGGATTCGATCTTCTCCACAAACGCCCGAGGTGGGCTCTTCAACGCCCATGGTGGGCAATTAATGCTGTAGAGCCACAAAGAGGATGAACTTGGATGCATCAACCATATAACTCTAGACTCCAATGAACTTTGTGATCTTTTTATGTTGAATGGATCGCAAACACGGGATGGAAATCCACCTGTAAATGATCATAAACACATATAACCACAAAATATCCTTAAATCTCCTCTAATATCGCAAATTCATCATAACTCCCTCTTCTCCACACTAAGGTTTAGATGAGTAAAACTCTCCTTCTTAAACCTTAGTAAAATAGACTTCTCAACACTCTATAATCGCATATAACTTGGTCATATCAAATACCCCCACACTTGAACTTTACTCAACCGCGAGTAAACTCAAAATAAAGGTTAATGAGGCCACCCCTTCCAAGCCATTGCTCACCTTTCACTACTCCCCTTATATCTCCATCCTAGTGTATGATAAAGGTTTGCTATTTCTCCCGATTCGCTCAAAGCCAAGTCTAAGGGTTAGAGTCACCCCCACACTTGAGCTAAAACCTCTCCTGAAATAATGTAAATAGCATTCTCATACTATACTCAACACCAAGATAATAAAAATGTATGACTTTGAATCCCGAAAGATATCAAAAGATTCAAAGCCATTCCAATCTGCACAACACCATAACCATCCTCATGTTTAGAAATGATAAAAGCAAGTTCGAATCTTGACAAATCTCAAAGGACTCGAACTTGGACCATCTAAACACAATCACAACAATCAAACTCCTTATTCCTCCAATCATGAGTGAGCTATAAGCTATTCGCCTCTAACTCTGAACATCAAGATGAAAAACCTACCCGAGGCACTCCTTATATCACCAACCCTCCTTATGACACCAACTCCGGCAAATGATTTCAAATTTTTCTCTCTTTTATCTCTCATTTTGCATAGGAGCCCTTTCGGGTTTTCATCCTAGCTTCACACAATTTTTTTTTTTTTATTTATGAACTCACCATCTCACTCGCTCCAATTAGCTACTTTTTTGCATAGATTGCCCTTTCGGCTTTTCAACCTATCCGGGCCCCCATTTTTGCCTGAGTCGCCCGCCCTTGCCGGTTTTCAATTCAGCGGGCTTTCGTATTTTTTTTCTTTTTCTTCTTTTTTTTCACAAATAAAACGTATAAACATCAAATGAAACAATGAGAATTTCCTACCCCCTACTTAATCAAGACATTGTCCTCAATGTGAGAGCAAGTACAAGAAAAACACAAGAAACGAAAAGGGGAACACTCAAAAACCGACTCTTACAAAATTTCTCACTTCCTCAACAATACCAATCAAACATAATTCACACCCCAACAACACAATTAACACATTGACGACAAACGCGCACACCATCTCACAACCCGACTCCCTATAGTAGAACCAAATCCAAAATTAAATTCATTGGGAGAATATAATTTCGAAATTTGCACCTTGTAGTAGAACAAAATCCAATATGCAAGTGCGCATTGTTGCTTGGCCACCGTAAGCATCGCTCATGCAACTCCTGCATCAATCTCGACCCTCCAATTTCACCAACGTCTCTCAAATGGACACCTCTCAAAGATCTCTTGATGTATTTTGGCTTAAGTTTGATTATGATTGGCTAAGAGTGTTTTGAATTGTAGCTCGGGACACAAGAGGGGTAATGGTGGGTGGAAGATAATTTGTTGTGGTGGAGTATAGAAAATGGTGAGGTTTAAGAGTAAGAAGGAAAAGAAAGGGAAAAAAATAGAAAAGAAAAAGGGGCTCGGGTTGCCTCCCGAGTAGCGCTAAGTTTAAAGTCGTTAGCTCGACCTTATACCTCCCACAATCAGTCCGGGGATGGTTCAACTCCTTGTTCCAACACTTGTACCTGTAAGTCTGATGAGACAACTTCCTGTACAGCTAGCGTTAGTGATAACGGTGTAAAACTATGTAGTAAATCAGGTGGTCTCTCATGTTTTTGCAACCTCACTACCTCCAATGACTCATGTCCCTCACTGGTATCATATGTATCACACTCTATGGACTGAATAGTACCCACAAAGCACGAGGGATGTTCAATCGCTAGGGAATTCCTAGACTCATGAATACCAAATGCTTCTATATGTCCCCCAAACTCCACAATTAATGACCCAACACCAACATCAATTTTTGTACTGGATGTTTTCAAAAACGGCCTCCCTAAAAGAACGGGAGAAACATGACTATCAGATTCCATGTCCAGTACATAAAAGTCAGTAGGAAACTGAAGTTTACCAACATGAACTAACACATCCTTTACTTTACCCTTGGGATAAGAGTTAGATCCGTCAGCTAATTGCACTATGACATTCGTTGCATGCAAAAGGCCAAGCGCTAAAGACTTATATAGTGAAAATGGAATCACATTAATTGAAGCACCTAAGTCTAACATAGCTTTAGGAATACCAATGTCATTAATAGTGCAAGGGATGGTAAACATGCCTGGGTCATCATACTTGGGAGGAAGTGTATTATGAGAAATAGCAGAAACATGCTCACTAGTTTTCTCTATGTTAGGTAAAACAGGAGAACTTACCTTACATTCGCGTACGGCCTCGTATATACCTTTGTTGCTTTCATACCTTCTATCGGCCCGCAAAGCTTCTGGAAAAGGTGGGGGAGGTCTATGCTTTGGAAGTAAAGTGACTTCCTTGTCTCTGGTAACCATGTTTTCTCCCTGTGTCAGCTGTGTATCACCCCTTATCATGATAGCGCTCACATTCTTCTTTGGGTTTACTTTTGTTTAGAAGGGTAATTTCCCAAACTCACGAGCCTGTAGCCTGCTCACTGCACACGAAACCTGACTCATCTGTGTTTCCAAATTCTTTATACTAGAGCGGGTTTCCTCTTGGAACTGTACCATATTCCCTTGCATGTTGGTCACATTCTTGGTTAAGGCATTCAGCATATCTTCAGTAGACATTGTAGAACTTTGCCTCATACCCGAATTCTGACCCTGATGTTGACCCTGAACTGGAGCTTGAGGTCTCATGAACTGTTGTTGTGGTTGATGATATTGTGTGGGTTGTTGGTCACCTTAATCATTATCATACCTCAACCTCGGACTATCTCTCTAACCTGGATTGTATGTGTTGGAATAAGGATCATAACTCCTTTGATTTCATGAGCCTTGAAAACCAAGAGCTTTGACTTCCTCACTTGATCCCTCTAGATGTTGTGGGCAATAATCAGTGGGGTGATCTGAAGCACATATCCCACACGACTTAACTTATTGTGTGTGTCCCTTAACAATGAGTTCTCTTACTAGTGAGGTAAGAGCTTGAACTTGTTCTTCAAGTTCACATTCACCTTCTTGTGGGTGGATCGCCTACTAAAGTGCCTGGAGCCTTCAGAAAGCTCCTCTATCAAAGCTCTAGTGTTTGTTGGAGTCTTATATATGATCGATCCACCACTAGCTGCATTAATCATCCGCACATCATCATTAAAAAGCCCATTATAGAAGTATAAGATCAAATCTTCCTCACTATAACCATGATACGGACAGCTTGCACATAACCTCTTAAAACGCTCCC
Organism: Beta lomatogona; assembly: GCA_947646795.1. Lineage (NCBI taxonomy): Eukaryota > Viridiplantae > Streptophyta > Magnoliopsida > Caryophyllales > Amaranthaceae > Beta > Beta lomatogona. The sequence continues at coordinate 345,772 of CANSNZ010001388.1, read as the reverse complement.
AATATTCATACAAAGGTTCATCATATCGCTGCTCTATGTTGCTGATCTCTTTCTTGAGTGTGGATGACTTTGAAGGGGGAAAATATTTATCAAGGAACAGCTTCTTCATTTCAGACCAACTGGAGATACACCCCGGTGGAAGATAATATAGCCAATATTTGGCCGTATCCTTTAGAGAAAAAGGAAACACCCTCATCTTGACCTGCTCTTCAGTGGCACTACTTGGTTTCATGCTTAAGCACACAACATGGAACTCAGATAGGAACTTATTAGGGTCTTCACCACTGAGCCCATGAAAAGATGGTAACAGATGAATGAGCCCTGACTTGAGCTCGAAGGTGGTACCTTCCTCTGGTGTTGGGAAAGTGATACATAGTGGTTGCTGATCGAGATTAGGAGCGGTGAGCTCCCTCAGAGTACGGGTATCCACCCTAGGTGGCATTTCTTCTTCCAAATTCAATGCAAATGGAAGTTCTTGAAAATTTCTTCTCAATTTCCTTCGCAACCTGAAAATATTCAATTCTAATTCGGGATCGTATTCTACACAATCTTGGTTTGTAGCACAGGTGTCAACCATATACTAATCAAAATGTGAAATTTCAAAACACATTCTACAATAAACACATTTTAGCAATTGCTAAGTCCCCGGCAACGGCGCCAAAATTTGGTGGGACGCGGTCGCACGCTCTACCCAAGATAAAAGTTCATTTTCCTTCTTTCCAATACAAATGAATGTAAGTGGCAAGTAGGGTCGTATCCACAGAGACGTGGGGACTAACTCGTGCTTATAATAGATCAAATAGGGGTTTTGTGATTAAAGAATTGAATAACTAAATACGAAGAACTAAAGAACAATAAAGACGTAATGTAATCAATAAGAGAAGAATCTTGAGTTCGGTTAATGGCCACTTCGATTCATACTATTGATCATTGGTTTTTCAAATGTGTAACTTTACTCTTAATTACTCAAAGATGGAAATCAAATTCCTTTCCCTCAAAAGAACCGTTAAACAATCGCAATCAGATCATCATAAAACTTGAACTAAAGATTAATCTAATCTAATCAGAGATTAATTTCAAATCAATAGAACGTCAACGAACAAGGAAACAATGAGCCAATTAACAAATTGCTAGCACAACATATTCAAATTAGAAATTGTGATTTCTCTAGTGATTAATCAAGAATAATCAGATTCATTAATCAAACCCTAGATTGCTACTCATGAAAGAAGAACAGATGATTCGACATCAATTCTAAATCCTAGCAAAAGATAAATCAGATGTATAAACTAGTAGTACTCCTAGCAATACATACAATAATCATAGATCAAGAACAAGGAATCACAATTATAATTAAGATAAAGTTAACATAGAGAAACCTCACAATAATAGACCGAAGCTTGATTAACCGTTCTCAAGACTAAATTTAGGCTACTATCGACATATCATCCATCAAAGAAATCTTCCAAGTAATTATCTCAAAGCTCCAAAAAGGAAAATAGGGATTAGGGTTCTTTTTCTCTATTCTCTCTAATTAGGTCCAGGATTACATACCCTCCCCTAAAACAAAGTTTTTCTCCTTAATAAAACCTCCCCAAAAACTGAAAACTGCCGAAGAAATATAACCGCGTCGAAGTGCGCGAGCCGGGCAGCTATTGCGCACGGCTTGGTCCTTAGCTGCTGCCAAATTCCAACCCCCGCTCAAAGTGCGCGGGTCGTGCGCTGATGGTGCGCGAGTCAGGCATTCGTTGTTGTCAATCTCAAGCCTTCGCTCGAAGTGCGCAGGTCGTGCGCTTGTTGTGCGTGAGTAGGGCCTTCGCTGCTGTGCAGGATCCTGTGAGGCTCGATATGCGCGGGCCGTGCATGTATGGTGCCCAGCTCGGGCAGTCGCCACTGCCTAGGATTCGATCTTCTCCACAAACGCCCGAGGTGGGATCTTCATCGCCCATGGTGGGCAATCAATGCTGTAGAGCCACAAAGAGGATGAACTTGGATGCATCAACCATATGACTCTAGACTCCAATGAACTTTGTGATCTTTTTATGTTGAATTGATCGCAAATACGGGATGGAAATCCACCTGTAAATGATCATAAACACATATAACCACAAAATATCCTTAAATCTCTTCTAATATCGCAAATTCATCATAACTCCCTCTTCTCCTCACTAAGGTTTAGATGAGTAAAACTCTCCTTCTTAAACCTTAAACCTTAGTCAAATAGGCTTCTCAACACTCTATAATCGCATATAACTTGGTCACATTTTTTTACTATGGTGCCAAATCTTTAAATCTTCTTTTAATTTGTCCAAGGCCCCGGTTTCTATCCTTGGGACCTCAGAACTCAATATATGTGCCTTCAAACTTCTCCAGTCCACTGTAGTCATAGAATAGCAGAGAATAAGGAAGTAGTTCCCTAAAACCTACAAATCATCACAGACCAGAAAACCACAACTAGATGGAGAAAGTTAGCATAAAATGGCTCATAAGAGCATCATTGACACACACTATAGCTTATAAGTAGGGGAAAACTCTATATAAATCCATAACTTCAACATGCAAGCGGGACAATCATAACAATGTACAAAGTAAAAAGAAGGAAAAGAGGTTAGAATGTACAAAGACACGGTATTTTATATTAAAGATCTACATCATGAAAGAAACAATAGTAACTTCAATACTTCCTCCGTTCTGTTTAAAATGAAAGTCTGGGTGAGATAACACTATTCATTGATCAATTTTGACTCCTATTTATCGCCATTATATAAAGAAAAACATAGTCAAGTGGGATCTTGTTAGATTCGTCTCGATGCATACAATCAAATTATAACTTTTTATATTTTTTACGTGTGCACAACTAAAGATATTAATGATTAAAGAAGCGTGTTGGGTTGCGTGAAAAATCAAACGTTTCATTTAAAACAGATTGGAGGAAGTATAAAAATAGGAAATTTATTCAAGGACCCTTAGGAATGTAACGTGGCTTGGGTCTAAGAGAATAACGACCTTCGGAAAGAGCAATTGCGAAGCCTGAACATCGATCGGAGTGTATGTATGCAAGTATTTTTTTTTTTTTTGTAGGTTTGGAAATATATATTTGTGCATTTGTAGATGTCAAAGTATGAGAATTCAAGATAGGATTCGTAAGTATTCGAGTGTCGAGTTTACGTGTCAAAGTCTTTTTCTTAAATTCGAAAAATCACGACTTATTTATAGTAAAATATTAGAAAAAAGATAAGAAAGAAAACTGCAAGTCGCGCAAAGAGTGCGCTAGGCGCACGGCTCTTCATTATGCACAGAGCCACCGACCACGTTTCAGGCGCGTATCGGTGCGCCTGACGCAGCTCAGTCAATGCGATGGGCGCACGTGGTGCGCCAGACACGGTTTGACAGCCTTTTTCTTAAACGTGTTTTTAATGATTTTCTTTTGTCCTTTAAATCTGGAAATCAATTTTACGAGATAAAATCCGATTTTAGCTTTATAAATATCGTTGAAAATATTTATTTCTTTCTGAAAATATATATTATTAAATTAACAATTAGTTATCATGAATAATTAATTGGGCTTTTCAAAGGATCTGGCTCAAAATACCATTAATTATTAGGAATAAATAATTGGGCTTTAAAATAGGATTTTGGATCATTAATGCAAATAACTAAGCTTTAGACTTTAAAAACAGCTTTGGGCTTAGATATTCGGACTGCTCTCCCCTTAGGTCAGACCAATTGAGACTGCGATATGTTTCATCATTCGGTCCTTGAATGGGGAGATATGATTATGTGTCTATAGAAACCCCCACCAAGGTTCAGGAAACCAATAGTCAAAGTATATGGTGTCGGGACGGAGAACGATTCTAAACGCTCTGCAGTTTTAGAATTGATCTATATATCGTCTGTTTCTGCAAAACAAAGTTAGTCTGCAAGACGATAAACACAAGTAATCTGATTACCTACAGGAGAAGATGTTAGCAAATAGGAGCAAACAACTCAGATTAGGCACATAATGATCCAAAGATGCAAACTTAGACTCTCTAAGGATGCATGAGACGTTATGCAAAGCTAAGGAAGCTGAAACATTGTATGCGTGGATTTTTCATTCCTTTTGTGCCTACACGCTGTGTGAGCGCGTTTATTTGACTACCCCATTGTTAAGGTTTTATTAAAAATACGTTTTGAAGTCGCCAACAATTCTTTAAAGGAAGAATCATAAACCTAATATTGAAACAGAAAGGACATCTTAGGGACTTATCCAATGTAGATTTCCCCATCATGACTCCATAGATGGTCAAGAACCAAAAAGTGAGTTCGGGGATGAGGGTACAATATAGTTAGGAACTATATTACCCATTGCTGGCCTCTACTAAATAACAATTCACAGCAGATTTTATGCAATAGAATAATCAAACAACATTTTAAAGCACCCTTAAAATTATAATCTAGATGGGTTCAGGAAACACACAAAAAGAGTAATTATTTCATGACAAGTTATTATACAATCATTACAAGGTTCCTAACAGGTTGTCCAAATTATCTGAATTAATGAGAACAATTCTTTAGGTCACATTTAGCATAATAACATGAGGGTGATAAAAAGGCATGCAGGACAATCATAACATCATGAACATTATATACAGAAAATATAAGAAAAGAGGTTAGAATTTACAAAGGGACGCGATTATTAATTAGGAATCAACATCATGACAAGAATAGATTAGTAACTTCAATAAAAATAAATGCAATTATTCAAGGGCCCTCAGGATTATACCTATGTGGCTTAGATCGAATAGCGTAGTGACATTCAGTCGAAGCAATCTTGAAACCAGGAATATAATAGGATCAGGAACAATAATTGATTTGGAAGATTAGAAGTGTTTGAGTGTTTTGTATTCTAAGTGTATTTCGGAGTTTTCGAGAGTATTTGTGTGCGTAAAAATAATAATTCGAAGTGGTCTTTGATTCGGGAAATCAGCCCGTATTTATAGGCAAATTAAGACGTGCGCTCCACATAAACCCTACGTAAGGCGCAGTCCAACATGGCCGGTGCTAAGACACGCGTTAGGAGCAGGTTGGCCTGCCTGACGTGGTCCGTCCAGTTAAAACATTGCACGTGGAAACGCGTTTTTAAAAAGATAAAACTTTAACTTGCGTCTCACACAAGACTTGCGCCAAGTTCAGGACTCTATGTGAGTCACAAGTACACGCATCACGCGCTAATTGGCGCGCCTAACGCGATTTGGCTAATGAGCTGGACGCACGTGGAGCGCTGAGCGCAGCCGCCGCGTCCGGTGCATATTCCAGAATATTCGCTTTTTATTCTACGCGTGCTTTCAAGATGCCATTTTTATCCCTAAAAATCCAGAGATCGAATTTTCCAGATTAAAAATATGATTTATGGGTAAAAGATAATAATAAAAGCTTTTAGGAAAATATTTATTAAAACAATAAACATTAATAAAATATTTATTAAAACAATAAATATTAAGTTGAGCTTTTAAAATGGACTTAAAAAATAATTCACGGGTTGAACTTACAATTAATCATCATGAATGATTAATTGGCCTTTTAATATTATTTTAAAACACATATTGCCTGGTTATTCGGACTACTCCTCGATTGGGCCATGCCAACTAAGACCGCGGTATATTTCATCATTGAATCATTTAATGGGGAGACACGATTATGTGTCTACAGAAGCCCCTACTTTCACTAAGTTATGTAAACCGAAAGTCAAAGTATATGTGTCAGAACAGAGAATGATTCCAGATGCTCTGCAATCCACAATCACTCTTTTGCGCCGGTACCTGCAAAACAAGCATAAGCTTCAAGAACAGACATGTGTGAAACATATTTGCAAAGTAATTGTAAATTTGCAAAAATGAAATGATAAGTGGAAATGAAATAGATGTTGTAGAGCATTTGTATCTCGCTCCACGAGGCTGAACTGTTGGTAGTCTCGCTCCTAGACAAGTAGTGTAGAGTATTTGCATCCCACTCCACGGGGCTGAGCAGTATGTCGTTTGTCTCGCTCCCAGACAAATGATGTAGAGTATTTGTATCCCACTCCATGGGGCTGAGCAGTATGTTGTCCCGCTCCCAGGCAGATAGTGTAGAGTATTTGTATCCCACTCCACGGGGATGACCAGTATGTCGTTTGTCCTGCTCCCAGACAAATGTTGTAGAGTATTTATATCCCACTCCACGGGGCTGAGCAGTATGTCGTTTGTCCCACTCCCAAACAAATGATGTGGTTGATTGAAAGTTGTCTGCAGACCCAACGGTTTGTGTGCCGTTGTTGACGGTTTGTTTGACGTCATTGATTTTTCTAACTATTCATCATTCCTTGAATGACATGCATTGAAAATTTTGTTGAGTTGTCGCGCGTAATGTCATAACGAACATTTGAAATCATTTGGAATTAGGTGTGTGGGCCCCACCTGGCTAAGAAGCCCCCAAGCGCTTTGTATGGGACTGTGCGCCAGACGCACGGACCTGAGCTTGGCGTGGTAAGCTGCGATGGATGCAATATTGCGCGTCAGACGCATGTCTTGCTGACGCGTCAGGCACATGTGGCGCGCTGGGCGCAGGTCTTTAAAACGACCTAAAAAAACACGGGAGACCTTCTTTTCTCCCATTTCTCTCTTTCTCCGCCGTTTTCTTTCATTTCTCTCTCTCTCCTAAGTCCAAACTCCATTTTCGAAATGTCAAAGCTCCAAACACCTTGTTTCTCGAGTATTTCTTCAGATCTAGCTTAGAGGAGTGATTACTTTTGCTTGATTGTTACTTTTGAGGTGTTTTTGGGCGTTTTTGAGCGATTTCTGAAGAGCTTGGGGTGCGAAAATTTTCGAAAACTCCGACCCCCCTTCCGGACCGTTTTCCGGCGAATTTTCGGGCCGTTTTCCAATCCAGGTACATTTTCCTATCTCTTCTTGCTTTTTCGGTTTTGTTTCACTTTTTTGAATTTCTTTTTATTTCTCACGATTTGCCTTTTTTTTCGGCCGGCCGACTTTTGTGTTAGACGAGGTTCGCCGTTTCCGGCGAGTTCAAGCTAAATTTTTCCTCGAGCTTCCGGTGAACTCTGGTGATTTTCGGCGAGCTCCGGCGAGTTTCTGGTGAGTTTTTCGGGCAGTTTTGTTGTTCTTCACGAGTTTGATACTCGTTTCATGTGAGTTAGTAATTAAATAATTCTTTGGATCTTGAACCTAGAATTATATTGCTTGATGTAATTTCTAAATCCGAAACTTAGAAATATGTTTAGGGAATTTTGACGTGCGATGATAATTCATAGATACGTAGTTTTTAAGTCTGAAACCTAGAAATATGCTTAGGGAACTTTGAATACATGATGATTCTTGGATTATGAATCTCAGAATCATGATTAGCGTAGCTTCTAATTCTGGAACCTAGAAACATGCTTAGAGAACTTTGAATGTGTGATGATTCTGTTGGTAGAAATCATGTTTTAGGAAATGAATCTATTTTGCTGTGTGAAATGGATTATGGGAATCTCATGTAGTTGTGACGCTTTGAAGCGGTTTTTAGGATTTACCAATTCATGAAATCTGGTAATTTAGAGTCGGGAACTCTTTGATTCTAGTTTCATTTGTGATGTTCAATCCGAATAGTATGTCATCGGAAGATTCGGGCGGGGAGGATGATGGTAGGGCAGCTTCAGGATCTAGGAGGGCGTGGAAGGCCGTGGGGTGGACTCCCGATCAGCTAAACTTTAATCCGGAGAATCATATTTCACACTGCCCGCTCTCAGGTGTCGTAAGTATCCGTGTTATGTCGACTTCATTTATATGAAAGCCTAGGCATTTTATAATTTGTACTTACGTTTGCAGGACGAGGGTACTACTCGTCATTTTGGGACTTTTGACTTTGCCTGGCTTTGGAAAGTCCGAAAGGTCCGAGATCGAGCTGTCCTTATTGAGCAGAGTGGTCTAGCCCCTTTTCTTGATGTTTACGATAGTATGGAAGAGGTTCACTCCTCCCACATTGTCGTCCGAGGCTTGTTGGAGTGGTGGTGGGATACCACCAACTCCTTTCACACGCGTCGTGGGGAGTTGACCATTACTCCACTGGATTTCTCTTTGATTTCCGGCCTGTCTTTTACCGGCGCCCGAGTGCCGATACGTGATTCGTTACCGTTTAATTCGGCGGTGGTCGGAGGTTTGATCGGCCCGGTTGCCAATATGCTTCCTCCAAATGTGTCTTATGCTCCTCGATCTAAAGTGGCTAAAGGACTCACCCTTAAGGGAACTACTGAGGAGCAGAAGGTACGCATTTTGCTGTGGTTAGCTGTCTGTGGCCTATTGCGCACTGATAGGGGATCGCGCGTCTCGACGCGATACCTGAAGCCTTTGAGGGAGTTGTCTCAGGTGTCGACCTATGACTGGGCCGAGCTGGGCTATTGCAGTCTTTTGTACTACATGCGTACTGCTTGCAGGCAGTAGAGTGATGGTGGGCCAGTCTCCCTTTTTGGTCCATGGAAACTTTTAGAGGTATGATTGTACACATCGTCCATCTTTTGCCTCGCTATCCTAATCAGAACTGAGGTGATCTTATTGTTGCAGATCTGGTTTTATGAGTACTTTCCGGGATTGGCCACGGAAAGGGTTGTGACCCCACATTTCCTGCCGGCTTGTCCTGGGCGGAGCACGGGATGACGCGATATGGTGTTGCGGAGAGTGTCCGGAAAGCTAGCCGGCGAGTCAAGGACGACAAGGTAATCGTAGTGAATCAACCTTGTCCTTTGGTGTATGTAGCAAATGTTAACTTTTCTATGCTCATCAGGTTACCTCTTATCCTTGGGCGTCGTTTCCGGAGATGCCTGCTTGGGTCATTTCTTACGAAGAGTCATACCCTGTGTGGTATCTGGGTGAGAAGGTGACATATCAGCACGACGGCACGAGGCTATTATTGGTGCCTCATCACCCCCTGTCACTATGATGGACAGGGATACTGTTGTTCAGGCTATCGAGGGAGGGGCGACGCTTCGGGTGAGCTATCACGACTTTATTTTTCGTAATCGCGATTACCAGGCTGCCCTCTTGCCTCGCTTGGCTCCTCCTGTCAAGTTCAACGAGATATGCACATTGAGTTTGCTTGTTTTTGTTTATTTTGACATGATCAAAGTATTGAATGTTATTGCTTTTACCAGGAGGCTGCTACGGCTCGTATCTCTTTTGTTTCGGATCTGATAATTCGGTACACAGAAGATTCCGGGCTAGTTGAGGAGATGATTGATGTTGCCCGAGAGGCAGAGCATCACGCTGTTCGTGCTATGCCGGCCCATGTGAGCTCGGTAAGTGTTGAAAGTCAGGAACTTTCATTTATGTATCTTGCTTGTAGGGACTTATGCACTGTTTATTTCCAGGTTCCTCAGGAGACCGTCGTTTAGATTCTCCGAATGGTTGACTCGCTGAAGCATGGGATGACCACGCAGAAGAAGAGCATGTCCTGTCGCTGCAGCGACGCGCATAGCCAGGTAGACTGACATATTGTTCCTTGGTTGTTTTTTTTTTGTTGCACTTGTTTTGCTAATGCTTTGTGACATTTTGTGCAACGCCGTCCTCTTGAGAGTGGGCCTCATCCCGAGGTGAGGATATCGACCCAGTCTAGGCTTTCGACTCATACTCCTCGAGAGTCGACATCTGAGAGGCCTCCGATGAGTCCGTTTGCTGGGCAGTTCAGCGTTGGCAGTATGAATTTTATGGGGGGTGCCAGGCCTGATCCATGCCCTGGGCCTTCTCCGATGTGGATGGAGCATATGCGGAAGCATCTATCAGGTGCAGCAGATGCACAACAGATGTTGGGGATGCAGCAGCTGTCTCCCATGCGGCCGATTCCGCCTATGAATCCTTTCATACAGCCTGGGATATGCTATCATGTGGGCGAGCCGAGTGGGGTCCGGGTTGAGGAACCGGAGGACTCCTCTTCGAGGGAGCAGGATTTGCCTTCCTCTTAGATGTCTACATTACTTTACTCTTGTGTACCTGTGGCCTGCACTTTTATCATGATGTCTACTTTTTATGTTGATGTGTATTGCGCCTTTTGTTCAAACATTATATGGTCATTGGTGTTGCTTCTTTTTTCATGTTTCTTGGTGAGATTTTGTTAGCAATGACTCCTATTCTAAAATGCCATGTATGAAATGCAATGCGGCTAACTCAGTTTAAAGCAAATTTGAATGGAGCGTAGCCGACCTTCTCCCAACAAGGAAAGGAGAGCAAAAAGGGTGTGGGCGGGTGGGTTTAAAAATGAACCAAAAACGTAGGATGTAAGTAAAAATAGTATTTTTCATCCGAATTGGAGAGGGAGTGGCCCGAAATCGTGTGATAGATCATAATCCGAGTTAACATATGTGAATCAGAAGTTGTGCGCTGATCGCATGTCTGTGGCGCGTGGCGCAAACTTGGCGTCTGGCACGCTCTCCTGCGCTAAGTGCAGGTATAGCGTGTAACGCGTTTTCCGTCTGGAACTGTAAATCCGAATCCGTTTAGGGTTGAGATGCGAAGTCATTATAAATAGGAGAATATGTGCGTTATTTCAGTATTACGAGTGTTATTCATCTCTGCACTTTTCTCTATAATACTTCTCTACCACTTTTGACTGTTTGCTATGGCTTTTGAACCAACTCTAAGTGGGTGGTTGTCGTCGCTGACTATTGCTGAGAAACACGAGCTGGGAAGGCGGCATATGGATGTATTGGCATCCCTGAGGTTTGTACAGTTGGACTATAATTTTCTTTATGCAGCTGTTAATTTTTGGGATGTTACCAATCATCGTTTTTGCTTTGGGAACCATGAATTAACGATTTTGCCTGAGGAATTTGGTGCTATAATTGGATGGCCCTGTAGTCAACTACCTTGTGTCCCTAGTTTGGAGGATTATTTTGTTAAGGACTTTGAAACGTTCATGGAATTAAAGGAAGAAAATATATCCAAAATCGTGTATGGGAGGAGGGCTAATTTGACTAGGTTAGCTGCAATGTATAGTCCTCATACTAAAACGGAGCACATTGATTGTGAAGCGCGAGTTTTTTTTTTTTTTTGGTGAAATTTCCCCATGCTAATTTAATCAAATATTAGTCGACCCTGTACATCAGTTTCAGTCCCTACTCCCTCCCTCTCCTAAGTCGCCCGCTCTCTCACTCACTCAGCCGATCCTCCGTCTTCCCTCCCTCCCAAGTCCTTGGCTTTCTCCCCCACTCAGCCGTCCTCCGTCGTCCACCGCTTCTGTTCGGTCGACATATTAGGGCTCAAGTCCTTCTGTTTGGTCGACAAATTAGGGCTCAAGTCGACTTCTGTTTGGTCGACAAATTAGGGCTCCGTAGTCGACTTCTATTCGGTTAATGCTTGTTGGCTTGTGAAATATGTTGCTAATTAGGTAAAATCGATAGATGGTAAACTAAAAAGTTGATGCTAAGTTGTGATATTACTCCCTCCGCTGTTCTCTCTCTCTCCCTCATCATACTGCTTCTCTGTCCCTCTTCACTCTCGATCCGCTCCTTGGAATGCATGTTCAGGTAATTTCGTACAAACTTTATTGTTGTGATTTAGTTTTATTGCTGTATTTTTAGGTTTCTTTTTTTGGTTTCTTTGATTTGGGGATTTTTTTAGGGTTTTCTTTGATTTCGTCTAGGGTTTTATTTGGGTCAACAACTTTATCTCTTACCTCGATTCCAATTCCGGCAACCGCAGCAAGCCAATGTTGTTCCGGTGCTGCTGTTCTGGAGCATGCTAAAACACGGAAGTAATTGAGCACCTGCTGACGCTATTAGAGATGCGTTCAAATTGGAGTTTAATGATGGATGTAATTTGAGTTTTCAGTAGTACTTCTTTATTTGGCCTCTATGGATCTTTATATTTTCTTACTTTGAATTTGTTGGATCCCAGATTAATATGAAGTTTTGGGGTTCTCTTTGCAATTGATTATTACTATTAAATTGAAGAACACAAAAAAATGATGATCCATGATTTTGAGAGGAAGATAACTTGATTGGGGGTACTAGGGAATTAAGTAGAGGTGAGGCCTTGACTGAGTGTGAACGGCAAAATCTCGAGGAGAAGTAGCAGGTGATATTTTTTATCAAGATTTATGCTCCAATCAGAGGTAAATTTTTCATCTTTTAAGTACATGCATCTGCTTATGCTTTTCACACTTTCTGGACTATACTTTTCTTTTTTCCTTAAGGTTAGAATATATTCATATTAGTGCAGATACAATCTGTTATAAGACTTCGACAAACCGTGCTTTATAAGTATTTAGGTTTTTAGGGATACTTACAATGAAGGTATTGAACAATCTCCACTAGGTTGCCCTGGGTCTTATGGGTTCTAGTGTAATATTTAATAAATATGTTGCTTGGATGTTCTGAAAAACTAGTACACAGCGCCTGAGCAGGTGCCTGCTTAATTTGGTGGGCACAATAAGTTTGCTGAGCATTAGTTTCCCCTGCTGATACTGTCAGTCTGTCACTGAAGTTAGCATCAAGCCTGGCAGTAAAATTCCCATTGAGTTTGCATTTTTGAGGTATTGCACCCCTTATGTCACTTCACTATGTTGGTTATTGTTTCTCTGTTTTCAATTTTAAGTATTTGAAAACCGAAAACATATGAAAATCACAAAAAAATAAAGTAGTTATTGGTATTTTTCAAAATTATTAATTTCTCTAATTTCGCTAGTCAAGTATATACTCATTGTTTTACGGGAAAATGATGATGGTGACGGTATAGCCAACTAACGAATATTCATTGTTCACTCTCTTTTTTCCCTCCTTTTCCCTTCTAATTCCTTCGTTAAAACACACTATTAGCGTTTAGAGTACCAATTTACTCAGTAGAAAATATTTGTTAAAGTGTTCTTTCGTAAGATCTTTTGAACATATTTAGTTATGTTGCTGAACTGGTTTCTAGTTTATGCCTTGATGTGGCTCATGATGTTTCCTTGGACTCTAGTATTGGTTAGAAGTGTTCCAATTACATGAGCTTCCAGATTGACTTTTAAATAGAGAATAGTAACATCTCAGTGAAATACGATATGTGCTTTTAGAATTTTGGTATTGTTTATTACTTTAATTTCTGACCTTATCTAAGGATTGTTGATTTTTTATTGTAATTTTATAGTGTCTAACAGGTTGGTCCTAATACGAAATGAAAATCGTTTGCGAAGTATTGGTGATAGGATAGTTGCTTGCAATTTACTTGGAAAATTGGATGCTTTTGTGAATTCCTATGCTTATGAAGGTAAATTTAAGAAGCTTTACCATGTTTATATCCTGGATGTGACCATTACAGATTTGCAATATACGAAATCAGAATGTAAAGAATGATGGAGAGTTGGCTTAGGAATTCAAGCATAGTATGAACAACCCCCCTTCCCAATTACTATATTAAAAAGGAAAACGAGAGAATGCACAGTGACTGGTAGTTTAATATATATATTTGCATTCATCAAGTGTCCACTTATCGTTGCCATTCGTTATTATAGATTATCTATGTAATACAATATTCATGGATCAAGATTACAGGATGATAGATACCCTGTCTTCGCTTTCCCTTTAATTTTATTGTTTCTTTTTCTCTGCAAATGTGGATCAAGATTCATGATAAAGGGACATGTGGGGGTGAAAATGGAAGTGTTTGGTAAGGCTTTCATATCTTTGTTGGAGTGTCAAACACGGGTACTTTCAGATAATTAGAAGAGTCACATTAACACAGACGGTAGCATGTTTGATTGACCTTTGCGATTGACGAAGAATAATAGTAATAGTTGCTTGCTAGATATGGCATTGCTGCATTATAGCCTATTCTTGCTGAAGATGCTCCTACAGATCTTGAGTTTGCTGAATGTATTTTATATCATGTGACATGATAAGTGTCAGGTCTTTTTACTGATGGCTGAAGATAATTATGTGTATGTTTTAGGTTGTTATTGGATCTGTTTCTGTCTGTTATTGTAGTTCCATTCCATGATATACATAGTTGCTTTTGCAGTATAATTTTCGTCTCAGTTCAGTGATTGATGCTCGTGTATAGAAGTTCAGCTCTTGAGAATAACTTGATGACCGAAACATTTTTTATATCTAGGGGCTCCTTACGAACGTCCAACACTCAGCACCTGCAGGCCATATGCTGCACCAACAGCTTGCTTGGCAAGACCGACAAGGAGCTCGCCGGGCAACACCGGCTCCACACTCGTTGCGCAAAGCAGCAAAGAACTCATGAAGAGATCAAATCCTTTGAGTTGTGAGCCGTGAATTCCTTTGATGTCCATTATGATTGGTGGATTATTTTGGTATTACAAATGTGAGAACTATAAAATTGAATTTTACTATCAGCTGTCTTTCTTTTATGATGATCTCATGAAGAGATCAAATCACAAAGTTAAACAACATATTGAAGGTGTGGTACTTCATATCTTGCTTTGTGTCTCATCTATGAAGACTTAAGTTATCTACATTTCCTCATAGGTTCTGGTTAAAATTTAAATTTTTATGGGGATGGCAGACACTTGATTGTTGTGGTTTAAGTCTTGATATGTGTGATATGATCCAACTTTAGATCAGTTGGTAGAGTGGAGGACTATGCTTCGTCAAAGAGATAATTGTTAGGTTGCTGATTCAGCTTACCCCTGATTTCTTTTATCTTAACTCTAGGCATGATTGTTCTCCTTTCTGACAACTTTGACTTTTGCTAACATATTATTAGCATACTTGAATTAATACAGGGATAAAAGTTTCCAGCCTAGTGGAATATTGTTGGAACAATTACTTGAATTAATACAAGGATAAAACTTTCCAGCTTCCCTCTCTCTTATCGTTTTCCCTCCCTCCCAAGTCCCCCTCTCTTAATTGAAACTCCTCCGTCTCCTCTCCCTCCCTCTGTCACCCCTCCCTCCCTCTGTCGCCCCTCCCTCCATCGCCCCTCGCCTGATCAATTGGTTGCATCACTAGGCGTTGACCTCACTGTTTCTTCAATCAACCTCCCAAACTCCTTCATATTTGATTTTATCCTGATTTCTAGATTTTCTGAATTACTCGAATGAATTTTAGGGTTTAATCTAATAGACCAATCGAAGAGAGAGAAATCATTGACCAATCGAAGCATGAAACCCTAGATCCGAGAAGAAAATCAAGAGCACGAAGCATGAAACCCTAGATTCGAGATGAAAATCAAGACCAGTAAAAAAACCAACACTTCTCTCTGTTGAAAATGTCGTCGATGTATGCACAAAACTCACAATTTGGACAATTTATGCAGTGGCGTTGCAATTAGCAGGTCTCTCTTTTCGTCCTCGGCTTCTTCCCCGTCAGGTTCTTCTTCTCATGCTCTCTCTCTCTCTCTCTCTCTCTCTCTCTCTCTCTCTCTCTCTCTCTCTCTACATATATATTTCTCTGCATCTTTCTCTCTCCTAAATTTAGTTATTTGCTTGTAATTTAGTGGTCCTGAGAGTTATCGACCTCCTGGAAATGACACCATTCAAGATTTCGATGTCTCCTCAATGTCTTGCTGAAATATATACATATTTGAGTGTAAATTGATTCATTAGATTTATTTTAAGGTTCTCTAGTTTGCTAATTGAGTAAATAAAATAATGGTCTAATTATGACCGACAAGTCTGCAAAAGTCCAATAAACTATTTCAGTAAGATGTTTTTGAATGACTCTCTACTGTGGCTTGATAGCAAACGGATTCATTAGATCAATTAAGATTTGTTGCCTATGTAAGTGTTAATAACGCATTTTGATACTTGAAGTCATGGATTTCAGTAAGATATTTTTGAATGACTCTCTACTCCTTTCTCTCTCTCCTTGAGAATCTAGTGGTTGAATTTGATATTATAGTATGCTATATATCCGTCCCGATTGTTTATGACATGCCATGAATGTACCCAGTGGCTGCTATATTTAATATTGTAGTATGCTAGTGGGCTGCTACTGCTTGCTAGCATGCGTGCTGCTGGGTGGCGGTAGCTGGAACTTTTGAATAGAGAAAATAAACGTTCCATCCTTCTCTTTCTTTCTTTAACTTTGGAAGGTCACTAAAATGGAACCCTCTGATTTTTATTTGGGTTCTTTATGCGAGTTTCTGCGACCAACTTGAAAGTAGAAAACGCTGGAGGTAAAAGTGGCAACACCATAGGTCTCTTTCATTGGTTAACAATGCTTTCTTGGCTTTTATTAGAAGCTGTGTAGAGTTTCACCCTCTTTTCAGCTATTGCATCTATTCTTGGTATTTGGTTACTGAACATGAAGAATTTGCAGGAAGAGATGATGAGATCATCCACAAAAAAGATACTCAGATATTTGTGGCTATAATATAGCTCCATCTATTACCAAACAACTTTTGCATGTGAGTTTTTGCCTTGTCTTGAATTAAATTGATCAATTATTTCAACGATTTGCTTTTTTTTCAATTTTAAATTTCTAAATATCCTTCATATAATATTACTTCCCTTTACCTTTCCCTACCTTTCAGCCATTTTGAGAAATACAGAGACATCAGTACTGACCTTTACATGCCTAAAGTAAGTTTCTAGTAATTACTCTTGAATGCCTCTCAAGTATCTATATTGCTACTGTTTTAAGTTGTTGATGTCTACATATCTTGATTCTTGCATTCAAGTTATGGGCTATATGATTTAAGTTCTCCTTTAGGGTGTAAGTGCATCCAAATAAAGTGTAATTTCATAGGCTATGGAATACTGCAAGCCCTTTATTTTCTTTGTGAAATACGCATTGGAGATATGATTACCCCCATCCCCCTTTACGCATTGTTGGATGTGTGTCAATGTTCTGACTGATCCAGATGAACCTTGTTTGGCAGGTTTAAACTTTATGCCTCAAAGATATGCATTGTGTTTGTAATTTGTGTTTAAAATCAGTATAGATATAGAACTAGAATAACAATTAAATGTAGTTTTCAAGTTTCTTAGCAACATGGTGTTGACAACCTCTATGCCCTTTCTGTCATATACAGATTTCCGAGGGCATCTAGCAATACAGGGGCAAATTTCCAATTGGATATGGGAGTCGGGGAGCATTAGCATTACCAACCTTGTATTTCCTCTCTCTACACCAGCGAAGTCACGCAGGTTATCTCAGAGCAACACGATGCTCTCCTATCGTTTGTCCTTGCCAGCCGAAGAGTAAGCAGTAATTTTATGTAGCTTGTTTAATTAACTAGGTAGAGAGATTGTGTTTTCCTGATTGATTGTCTATTAAGTAAGGTCCAACATCGTTTAGTGCATTGCTGAAAGTCCTAACATTGATCGTGTATAGTGTTCCTATGTAAGAGCAATTAAATAAAACTATGTTGAAGACTTTAATAATTCAGGCACTTGATTTTGTGGTCTCACAATGTTTTTGGAGTCTATAAGCTTGACATGGATTTTACAAGCAATTCAAATTATAATATGATGTCAGTTGAGCTGTTTTATGTGCCTCTATATATTTCATTGTATCTTTTCTAAAATATCTTAATCTCATGTGATCATAGAATATTTTGTTCAAGAAGAGATCTTAGTTTACTGATTATTGGCATCTCTTCAGACTAGTGGTTGCTGCTACTGCTAGCACGTATGTTGCTGGCTGGCAGTAGCTAGCTAGATTTTTTTTAATACTCAAAAAATACAAATGCTTCGGTTGTTGAGGAAAACCGGAGCATTTATGATAACAAATGCTCCGGTTTTTCCCAATAATCGGAGCATTTGTACAATTTTGCCCATGTGAAAAAGTTTAAATGCTCCGATTTTAACCACAACCAGAGCATTTGATAAAATAAATGCTCCGATTGAAAACCGGAGCATTTGTAAAATGCTCAAATGCTCGTATGACGTCTGCTACGCGTCAATTACGGAGCATTTGAGGGCTTTTTAACCGGAGCATTTGAGCATTTTTCCACTAGTGGGGGACAATGGTGCTGGTTTTGCTTCTCTAATTACTGTAGCAGAGCAATTGGAGGTAGGACAGACCCTGATGCCACTCTGTGTAGGGGAGATTATCTTCAGTCTGGATGCTGTGAAGAAGGACCCGAAAGGGCAGTTTTTAGGGAGCCCCCTATTGTTGCAGGTAAAAATATTTTTTTTCAGTCATGAACCAAATAAATAAGTTTTTTTTTATTTGGATATATTATGACTCTATGCGAAGTAATAATATATAATATGTTTTTTGTATATTTGGACATATTATGACTCTATGCAAAGTAATAATACATAATAACTTTTCGGATTATGACGACTGTATTGAATAATGGAATTATGATATGACATCCAAAAAAACAAAGAAAACATTGAATAGGGTTGTGCGCTGGGCGCAACTTATTTACATTGGGCGCAAAGTATGCGTCTGGCACCGATGAAGCGCGTCTGGCACAGGTTTTGTGCGTCAGGTGCAGATTATTAGACAACTCGAGGTTAAGCAACAGATGTCGTACGTAATACTACTCGATAGGAAGTAATATTGAGTATAATATGGTACGTATTATTACTCGTTGGGAAGCTATAAAAGTTGTGCATGTATTATTACTCTTTGAGAAGCGATAATAAAGTAGTGTATATGTATTATTACTCATCAGGAAGCAATAATAATATATATTTTATTTGTTGATGCAGATCTGGCTTATGGAACATTTGAGGTTGATTGATCCTCCCGAGAATATGGAGAGATATAATAAAAAGGGTTTCATTGGCAGGTTGAAGATCTTCACTAAGAAATCCTTTGAAGACTGGACCCTTTTCATTGGGGATGATGAGCTGAGTGTCAGATGGGTAGTGCCATGGTGGAGGATTGGGTCCATGGTAGGTATTCGTGACGATTCTCCCTATGCGAGGTTGTGTAGTCTGTATACCATGACCTTTCCTTCGAGGGTTTTGAGACAATATGGGTACCGCCAACTAATCCCTGTTGAAGACACTATTGCTCCAAAAATATATGGTCTGACCTGTAGTGGAATTAGGAAGTGGGAGAGATATTGTGGAAAGCGCCCACTTTGGTATACCCATGAACGAATAGAATCTGAGAAGGTGTCTAAGAGTTATATCGTATGGATGTTGACTAGAGACCTGGCTGTGAGGAAAGAGATGAGGGAGAAGAAGTCCGCCGAAGTGACTAAGAAGCGGAAATTTACTCCACGAACCGTGGGGAAAACTTTTGAGACTTTGGATAAGAGGGGCAAGAGACCAGTTGGACACTCATCTGTAGGGAAAAGCAGCCAGAAACCTGTTACTAAAATTTCCTCTGTGAAGGAACGTTTAGGGCCAAAGGTAGCACCAGCGCTGTAACGACTTGGGCCATGGATGCCACCGACAAAGAGAAGACTACGCTTAGGGGGCGTAGTAATCAGGGAAAGGGCCGACACAGGAAGGGTGACTCAATAGATAGACACTCCTACAGGGAAAGGGAAGGAACCTATGGTGTATTGGGAAAAGAGGAAGGCCCCTAGACCAAAACTACAGATGGAAAAGGGAGAAACTTCTACTAAGGGAGAAAAAGCTGAGAAGGGGAAGGAAAAGAATGACTGATTGCAGCAATGTCTTTAGAGTTATTGTTTTTATGTTGATTTATTGCTTTCAATAAGGCTTGCATGCCACATAGTAATTTTACAGTGTAGTCATAGCTTGTGTTTCATGTTCTATTTTCCATTCAGCAATTTTAATAAAAACAAAGTTCATTTTTATTTAGACCAAAGTGAGCCTAAATATGTCACAAAATATATTATCGTATTAAGCATCACTAGTGGAAAAAACCTCTTTTGCTGCATTACAAATGCTTGGGTTTTTTAAACAACCCGAGCATTTGATAGCCTTTTTAAAAAATAAATATAAAATTTCACAAATGCTCGTTTTTTTAAATTAACCCAAGCATTTGACTATTTAAATAAAATTTCCTTTTTTTCCATTTGGTTTCCCCTTTCTGATTATTGAAATTTGTACCCGTATACTTGGATTTCCCCCTCTTTCTCTTTCCTCTTCTCCTCTATGCCTCCCTTTCCCTATTTTCTTTTTTGTTCATCGAAATGTTAGACTTAGGGTTTTCATGCACCTCCTCTCTTTTTCTTCCTCTCCCTCAACTATCGTCCTCTTTCTCGCGCCTCAGCCATGGCCGCCGCTAATGCTCCTATTGTTATGAAAGAAGCTTTAACGGTAAATTCCTCCCTCATTTTTCAAAATTTTTGTTTCATATACCTCGGATTATATCCTTTTTAGTGTTGTTTTGTTTGAAATCTGGAGGTATAGAGTTGAAACCCTAGGAATTTCGTCATTGCTATCAAGCTTAATTTGGTGTCGGATCTGCTTAAAGTTTAGTCGAGATTGAGGTTTTGCTTTGATTTGAACTAGTTTTTGTGACCAGGTGATTATCAAAATCTAGAGTTAACTTGATTTAGTTAGTCGAAGAATTAATCCGTAATTCAGGAAATTTAGACGCCTTTTAGCCTGTTTGGCTCGAAGTTGAGTTTGGGTGATTTGTTGGTGTGATTATGGAAGATTATAAGGAATTGCAGCTTTTGTTATAAGGTTCGACTAATGTTAAGTCAATGTAATATATTCGAATTTGCAATTTCAAAGTAGCTTGATTCACTTGGTTCACGATTTTGATATGTAAATGAGTCAAATTGGGAGGTTTTAACCTCTTTTCTGAGTATATAATTTGAATTTGGAGCTTTGAGGTGGATAGATCTACTTATGCTGAAGTTTTGATCTGTAATTTTGGAAAATTGACATAATTAGTAGCTTCTTTTAAGGTTGGATTGAGGCTGAGTTAGTTTTTAAATTTATTTGTTCCATCTGCATTTGCTAAGGGTAGGGATCAATCCTTAGTTCATATCTTTCAGTTGTGTAACTATAGAATCAGACAAGTATATTTGTGTGAGAGAGACTTCTCCTCAAAATAGTGTTGTGATTATTGATATAAGCATGCCAAGTCATCCTTTGAGTCCATCACGGCTGATTTTGCTTTGATGAACTGTAATTCAAGAACTCTCTCTCTCAAAGGTAGGATTACCTATTCTGAACCTCTTTTTTCAACTAATTGTGCTTTTACAGGGAGCATATTTTAGTTAGACTTAAAATCTACTCACTGTTTAGGTGCTTGTGGTTGATTAGTTGGTCTTATGAATCGAAAACTGTTTTATTTGGATGTAACCTGGTCTCTCTAAGTGGCCAATTGATGTTTACGAGATTATGATGGTAGTTGCGGCTATTCTTGATGACACCTTGCATGCTTTGTCTCCTTAGTTTGGCTTAGTTTGTTTGTGTGTCTATGCTAGTATGTTTTTGTATCTATATATCCTTCCTCTCTTACTAAGAAACAAATTGATTCATTTTCTTTCATCCGAAAACCACTTCGCATTTGATCCAATTCCATCTCGTGATTCACTTACTTTTTGTATCTCAAATTTTTAAGTGCAATATGCTCATATATAATATTTCCCCAATACTAGCAGATGTGTAGGATTATCTACTTGCTGATGCAAGATATTTTATGAGTATGAAAAGTTCATTTTTTAGCTCCTCATCGTACTTGTCATGTTGTGTGCTCTTGATAATATCAGTGTACTCACTTGTATGATTGTTTGGTTTGTGATAGTGTTATACTAGTCTAATTGTTCTGTTCATTGACTAGCTAGACTATGATGAATGTTAAAGCTCAATTTTTATTTACTTTTTTCTGATTTAAGGTCACAATAATCGAACTAAAACCCTTCATTTTTGTCTCTTAAAACCCACAAATCTTCCCCTCTGTGACGTGGTGTTTTTGGTGCTGCTGGAGGGCGGTGCCGCCGTGCCAAGCTGCAGTGATTGCTGCTGCTCCTTTGATGTAGTTGCCGAAGTTCTTCCTGCTCAAGTGCAGCAGCAGTTCTTCCTGCTCTAGTGCAGCAACAGTTCTTCCTGCTCTAGTGCAGCAGTAGTTCTTCCTTGGAGATTATCATCCTTCAACTCGCATTGCTTTTCTGGAGTTTGTTATGGTAACTTCTGCACCTCTTCTCTTGTTGCTTCTTCCAGTAGCACAGGGAGGCATAATACTAACATCTATGATGCATGAGTGATGATGAAAACGGCCGTTGTATGATTATATATCTGCCTTTCTAAAGGTTGTGTTATAGTAGTGTGAGTCACCATCATTGCATTTGTAATGGGCTTAAAGTCTATTAATAACGCACTTGTGGGAAATAACCTAGCTCAAAGTACGAATCTGAATTCATCATTTTTATTGTTATCGCTAAACCTTTCATCAGTTGTTGTCGCTATTGTTTCTGACTTCATGAAGAATGTTTGTTATTAATGTGAACTTGTATATGGTCGTGGAAGTTAAAAAAGTATATATAAGGTGGTTTTTGACTAAATAAAAAAAGAAGACAGTAATTTTCTTCATAAAGGATAATTTAGAAGGTGGTTTCTCGCAAATACTCCCTATTCTGGGCCAACATTAGTCATAAGACAAAACTATTTCCCTTTTAAAGCTATAATATTACTGTCAACTTGTGCAAAGATTCCACTAAAAAAGGAATTGCAACAGTCAGAGGATCAAATAAAGTAGAAAAAAGAACAATATATATTTGATTAGCTAGTTTTATTAACAACTTTTTAAACTCACTAATTAATGGTAAAAGAACAGGATAGGAGAAACAAAGAGGTTGTGCCTCGAAATTGCATAATTAACTATAAATTATTCACATATGTGATGGATTTCCATATTTATTACTATGATATTCACAAAACCTTTATGGTCATTTTACTAGGCATAGTATTTGCAAAACTGTGAAAGGTAATGAGAGGCGGAAGGAAAGGATATGACTTTTGCTCTCTTCTATCGTGTTTGTGTTGGTGTAGTTGACTGAATTCTGTGTGTTTTTAAGTTTGTTTCTTGTTTTTTTGGACATTACTTGTATCCGTACAAAAGTCGAATAACAGTCAAACAATTTATCAAGCGTTAATGGAAATCGTTTAGTGATAAACATAAAAAAGGCGCATTTTTTTTGTCAAATTTCGATATTTTTTAGTTCTGCATGGTTTAGTTGATTTCTTATGTAGATTGAAGAGAAAAACCACTTCTTCATCTATTTAGCACCGTTTTTGTATACTTACAACGTGCAATCGGTCCTTGTTTTGTCATAAAGCTGCATGTTCTGTGTTGTTGACCTGCTTGTTACTAAACTCTGATTGCTGCCACTATTGTAGTATAACTCTTATTATTTTTCACTTATTTTTAATATTACAACTTCGTTATGTTTACCATTCATATTAAAGTGTTAGAAATGGAGAAATTATCATGTGAACAGAACTTAAAACAGAATCTGACGAGGAGGTAACTATAATTCGGTTGCCCTTTCAGTTTTATCACGATTTTGATTACTTTCTTGCGTCTGAGAAACTTGTATTTGCTATATGTGAATATAAGTATCAAGAGCCTCATAGTTTGATCATGTTTTGCATGAATTCATATTCCCTTCCCCACTTATATTCTTTGGGTTCATGTACTTGTAATTAGTATAGCCTGCCATTGAAAGGCTTTGGAATGGGAACCATTCTAATTTATGAGAAAAGTTATTTTCATGCTTTAGACAAAGTACCATTCTGTTCTTTAATTTGGTTTTTCTATGATTTTTCTACAAGGCGAACTGCGCCCCCATTTATATATTGCTGGTGAATTTCTTGTGGGGATACGGGAAGAAAGGTTGATGATCCAGAGTTGCTGGAGTCCATTTGCTTGACTATTATTAACAATTTGCTTGAATATCACCCGGTAGTTATCTATCTCAACTTAGTATGAGATACATTTTGACAGCATACGAAAAGTAACTATTGTACATTTCTTCATTGCGCAATTCTGTTTCTTTTCCCTCCATGAGTCAAGTGCTTAATTAGCGATGGGAGCAGCTTTTGGAATTATACATCCAAAAATAGAGGTAGGTCATCTTACTCTTGATTTACTTGGAGACAAGATCCTGTTACTGGAAAAATATACCATAAAGTATTCTCCTCCTAAGAATGATGAAATTGCTGCTAGACTCACCCAGCGCTTTGATGATACTAAGGAAAAGGTATGCACTGAAGTTTACTTGATTTCATACATGCGTAGATATTACCAACATTATACATGATTAAGGTTAAGTAGTTCTGTCATGAAGATAAAGGATTCTTATTCAGGTATCAAAACCATGTTATTTGTGTTGATTACATGTTTAATTAAGGTTAAAATACTTACCATACCTTGATCTTCGATTAGCTTACCTTGGGAACTGAATTATTTTGTCATGTATTTTATCTCGCAGGCTCTCTTCTGAGATTGTATTTTATATACTGATTGTCTGGATTTATTAAGCTGGAATATATTTATCAATAGAGAGGTTTTTGTGAGAGTCTCATGTAAGTCCAAGCTAAATTAGAATGGTTTGTTCATTGGACTTATCATCGTGTCTTGACTCGTCAGGGGATAGGCTTTTTTCTGGACACATTAACCTTCTTAGGCCTCCAAGCAAATCACGGGTGTTACTTGACGACCAACTTTGTCATTTATAGACTAAGTTTTCCATTTTTAGACTAACATGGTTAAAAGACTTACTATGTAGCCCTTGGTTGTCTGATTATGCATCTTATCTCTTAATGCTACTTCTTTCACAGATTGCTCCTTTGTAGGTTACTGTGTTTCTACAGGGTATTAGGGTATTAATACATCATCCACTGAAACTAAAGGAGCGACGAACACCAACAAACATAGCGCTGCCAAAGGAAAGGAAAAGAGCAGAAGCAAGAGAGAATTGGGGAAACTCACTAGTGGAAAAAATTGCTTTTGCTACTTATCAAATGCTCCGGTTAACTGATCAACCCGAGCATTTGTGAAAATTTTAATTAAAAATATTCACAAATGCTCTGGTTGACTAATCAACCCGAGCACTTGGACCCTCTCTTAATCCATGACATTAAACCTCGCAGTCTCGCACTATACGTATTACACTATTACTTAGTTATTTTGACCCTCCTAAGTCCTAATAAGTCCTTCCCTCTCTATTGTTTGCCCTCCCCCCAAGTCCCTCCCTTGGTCTCTCTTTGCTTCCTTCGTCGTCCTGCCCTCCCTTCGTCGTCCCTCCCATTTTCTCTCTCCTCCCTTCATCGTCCCTCCCATTTTCTCAAACATTCTCTCGATTTCGACTCCATGAGAGAGAATTTGAGGTTCTAGAAGCGAAACGGAGCGGCGAAAATGAGAGATACCGCCGGTTACAACTCCGCTTATTTCTCCGGCTGCAAGATCGAAACACAGCAAAACCCTAATAAAGCTCCTTCATGAATCAGCTACTGAGGTATGTATTTTCTTTTTATCCCATTTTAATTGTCGAATTTTAGGGTTTTTTTGTTTCAGTTTTGCTTGTATTTCTGGATCTAGAAGTTTTTGGATTAAAAGCTTGAAATTTGTGACAGATTCTTTATGTTTTTTTTTTTAACTTGGCATATCATTGGACCCTTGGTATGTGATGCTCTTGGTTCATTACTGTAGATTTGATTTAGCATTGTATAAATGTGTTCAAATTAAGTTGTATTGTGATTGCTGCTCCAATTGATATACCTTTCTTAGGCTTCAGACACAGTGCTTATGTTCATGTCCCTGCACTTGCTATTTTCTAAGGACATATGAAATATTATGCTTTTTCGAATGTCCACTAGCTTATGAATTATTTGTTATGCAAAATCCTTCTTGAATGGTGAGGGCATGTGTCAACTTATGATACTCCTTTCTCTTAGTTTTGGTAATTTACTAATTTTTTTATGTGTTCGATACATTTTTTGGTGACATTTGCAGGATGTTGTCATGTATGTGAATTCTCCGGGACGGTTAGTTACAGCTGGTAATGTTTTCTTATTATATTGAGTTTATCTGCTAATAAATGATGGCAGTTCCACCCTTTTTTCCCTTATCAAGTTATATGGCTTTAAACATCTTCTTCTTAGGCATGGCAATATTTGACACAATAAGGCACATCCGACCTGATGTCTCCACTGTATGTGTTGGACTTGCAACAAGGTGACTTCTAATTTCTTGATCATTCAGCAATTTTTTCCCTTTGTTTATGGACTTCTGCGTTTAATTCACTTTTAACATTATTTCTTTGCCGTGTTTTTTCATCTCTCAATGGTCTCAGTCTGGTTCATCAATTAAGAATTTTAAAGAGAGTTGCATAGTATGTCCTGTGGTGAGAGGAAACCAGTTTCAAGGTCGGTGAAAGCTGGGTTACAATTTTTAATCGAAAGAATTGCGCGTTATTTGAAGACACCTGAGTGTAGCCAAAATTATTGACTATAATATCTTTCATTTTCACGCCAGGGAGAAGAAAATTGCACTTTGGTTAAAATTATGATGTCATATTTTGGGTAAAGATATCCTACTAGCCATAATTACTTCCACGCATAGATTTAGTTATACAACAAATAATCTCGTAGATAATTCTTCTAGTGACTGCCAAGCAACCTTAGGTGTTGTCAGAGTCTCAATGGAAATATCGTGAATAAATCTTGATTAAAAAATTGCTCTAGACAAAATCCAATAAGTATTACTAGCAATCTTAACGGAAAAAGGGTTAGACCATGGATCTGCAATTATAGATACATAATATCTATCTTATTTGTTCTATGTACAATGTAGCATTTAGATTTTCAGATGGAAAAGCTTTATTGGGTTACCTCTACTTGCTGGAGTGTTTTTTATTCTGGTGGCTTGCAGCAGTTGAGGTTACAATGTGGTTATGAGATATTTCTGTGAAGGCCTATGAATTTGGTGACTTTGCTCATCTTTCAGACGCGATAGAATCCACTTAACAGGCATCTAAGCGGTACACGGCTCTACTTTAGTCGTACTTATTTACTTGTTTAAACCATCTTTTTATGAACTTATAGATGCATTACTTTTTAAAAGATTATGCTGTTTGAAATGATTATCAATGTGTAAAAATCTATCAATTTAGAATCACGCAACACTTCTAAATGTACTACTATGGACGTTGTTTATAAATAGTTTTGAGTTTAATAGAGAGCTAGATTGGTGAATAACTATTGTGTAGTGAGAGGGATTTATCTTTTTGACTGAGAAAGGAATGAAGATTAGAAAGTGTGAAAAAACTGAGATGAGTGTAAAATACAGAAAAACGTCAGTGATTTGAGTGAAGGGAAAAGTAGTATGCTTTCGACATAGTATGCTTTCGACATAATATGCATTCAACTTATGCTACTGCTAAAACTTTATCATGCTCTAGACTTAAGATGCTTATGAACGGTGTCTTGTTGCCCCAACTCAAGGTGTTGCCTTCACTCTTGATAAGATATTCATATCAGAATGTATGAAATCTTTATCATGGGCAGGTATGTTTGTGCTTATGTGACCATTAGCCAATCTTAGGCCAGGTCTTTCGTTTCAATTTCTAGTTGGGTAGTATATGAGACATCTTTTTTGCTTTTATTTACACTAGCTTGTTCTTTTAACTTAGCATACTAGATGGTAAGTTTTCTATGATATTACAGTTTTTTTTTTTTTGTGTGTGGTCTACTGATGTTATAATCCATCAATGACTTGTATTTAGAGGATCTTATTTTTTCGGGAAATTGTGTTTATCTGTGTGTTTGTTACCACTAATATAATGATATTGGATATCTGTTTTTTTTTTATTGTGGTTGTTGCTTTTTAGAAATTGATTGCAGTTTCTTGTGTATTTTAGTATTATGGGTAGAGTGTTGTTTTTCAATAATGTTTTTTCTGTATTCGTATAATCATTGCACCCATTCCTCACCTTGCTTCTCTAGACTCAATCAATGGTGTTTCTTTTTGTACAAGCGAAACCGATTAAAATTTGATTTTCTATCTTTTGCTTTTGATTACCATTTGTTTTCCTTCGCTAGTTGTTTGTTAGTTTTGGAATTATAGCTCACAGTAGACATCTTTGAGCCTCATGTGCAATGCCAAGTTGCCTGGTTGGCTTCGAATTAGAAGCTTGACCTACTTTCCTTTTTATTTTATGGCAAAAAGCAAAGTCTCTATATTTATTTGTAATAGAGGTGGTAATTTGGTTGATTTACTCGGAATTTGGTTATGAATTATCAGGAGATCGGCAAACTTAATTGGGAAGTACGAAGAACAATAACAATGGCAGCTCCGCCTGAGGAGAGTACCAACTTACTTAGGAATTGCGCACCATCATCAACCACAAAACCTAGAAGAATTGTCCAAACTGACGAGGTATCATCTCTTCTCCCCCCCCTTTTTGAAGGCTTGTCTATTCTGCATGATGTATCTACAGGCTTGAAAGGATATTGTTCTGGTTTTGGCCATAACTTTCCCACAATCAACAACATAATATTATTGTGAAGTATTGAAGAATATTCGAGACCGAGAGTTTCTGGCAAGAGCTTTTTAATACATCTAATTCTCTGGTTATTTTATTTTGTAACTCATATATGTTAAAATTTGACTCTTCATTTTGCTGTCATATTCTTTATATTCTTGAATCCTCTTGAAAACAATGTTTATTTATTTTATTTTTATTTTTTTTGATAAGGAGGGAGTAATGGACTTTAGGAATGTATAATAATAACTGTTCTATTAGATGATCTCATGCTTTATGCAATCATAGGTTGCAAGTGTTGATGTGTTGCACTGCTACTATGCCCATGGTGAAGACAATGAATTTTTTCAGAGGCGCATCTATTGGTTGCTAGAAGAGTATGTATTATCAATTTGAATTACTTATTTTTTAAAAGATATTTGTACTAAATACTGCAATATCATGAGAACTAATGCATTAAAGTTAGGTACATTTCTGAATTCTTTACTAAGCCCCACATAATGCTGTAGGGAGTTCATGCATATTGTGTTTGTGCATTACTTGGAGATGAAGGTATGTTTTTGTCCATCTTTCGTTTAGTTTGATGCAATATCATGGCTTTTTGCTATATTATCTCCCTATATTCTGTTGCTATATTCACTAAGGCAAAGTCCCCTTTTCCCTTCTCTGGTGTCGCTTCTAATCGGTCACCAGTCTTATTAAGAAGCAATCTGGGATTAATGAAGCCTGAGTATATGATGATAATTATAGTCAGATAAATTGTACTCTGTATTATCTTTCTGTTCACTTTTAGTAAAATGTTCTGCAGCTGCTACTCTATCTTGTGAATGTCATCGTCCTTTTTGATATTGTCCTTGAGATGCTACTTGACCCTTGTCCTTACTGTGTTCTACCCCCTGGACCGATTCAAATTGTCTCCCTTTTAATATTTTCTTTAATTATGTGCCTTCAGTTTTGAAAGTGTTCTGTAAGAAGTGTAAGAGAATTACTTAAATGGAAACACATTTTGTTAATTTTCTGATCCATGCCATCTCGGCATTGAGCATTCCTGCCACAATATTGGCTGATAGATCACCTGTTGTAGACTTGTCACTTCACTTTCTATTATTATGTTTTTGCAGCTGGTAAGGACACTTTGCAGGTTGACTTCCTCTGATTCCGTAGAGCATGAAGTTAAAGTGCCTTTATATTAGTATAAAACAAGCTAATAAAATTTAATTTTCTGATGTAGGAAGCTGTATGTTCTTGACTGTGTATCTTTTAGATGTAAAAATTCTCAAAGATTTCTCTTCAGATCTGTATACAAGTAAAGACGGGCCTAAGTTATTTGTCGATTGGTAGCTTTGAGATCCTTCCTCTCTACTGCCCTTTTATCTTACTGATAAAATAGTTCCTCTTTTTTTTATACTTGCAATTTTGCATCATGTAGTAGGGGCGCAATTATTTAGGGAAGCGGAGGATAGATAGAGATGCATGAGAAAGGGACCCCATGTGCTAGGTTGGAGATAAAGAGAATATATTGCAATATTAGGAAATGATGCAAGTTATATGTAATTTCCATATTAAGTGATGCTAGTATAGAAAAATGTAAGTAGTTTTTTCCAGGAAGAGGATAATGGAAACTTTCCGACAATTCCATTATTTTTTCAATAAATCAGGGTAATAGGAGCAGCATTAGAGATATCGAACCTGTACTTTCCGATTCCCATATTAGTAACTATCGGTCAATCAGTGTGTTTCAAACAGTTACAATGAAGCTTTTACGGGAAATATGGGATCGCCAAGTGCAGTTAGCTCTCTAACTTCCTCTTATGAAGATATTGAATCTGGTAGTTTTCTTCCCCTTGCTTTGTGACTCTCATATATTCTGCAAATGTGTGCTATTCTTTATATCCAAACTGTGTTTGATCACTATGCCTTAATTTCTCTTAACTCAAGTATTCCCCTTTTGTCTTCATTCTTTTCGCCTCAAATTGTTGATTGGTTTATTCATATTATTTTCTATTTGATATATCAAGCTTAATTGTTGTTTGTTGGTGTAGAGGATAATCACCAAGGGATCTCAAAGTACCCTTCACCTCTTAACTTCCCACGCGTGGAAGACAGTTTTGAAAAGAACAATGTTGGAGCCCTCATGAGTTCTAACTTTCTGCCTAATTACTCTGGTGTGTTGTAGCATCTTATCTGTATACTTTGCAAAGCTGCTTTGTTGATTTATATTAGGCTGTTAAGCTCTTCCCGCTGTGTTTAATCCTTGACACTGAAACTTCTAATTTTACTTGCATTACTCGTGTTTAATTCTTGATACTCCAACATGGACAGGATTCTCAATACTTCATTTTTGAGGAAACATGGAAATTCATTGTATAATAACTGAGAACGAAGCTTGGATATGTGTGTCTGACATTAGTACATGTCATCTCCTCCCTATCTCGTTCCCTGTTCTATCCTTCCTGCTCGAAACAGTTGTGGGTGATTGTATTCATTGCAGGTTGAGCTCGAAGAGCTCTCCCTGCCACAACAAAGTAATGCTATTACATTTATGAATTCAGCTCTTAAGTCTGAATCAAGCTAGAGAGATCGAGAAAATGTTGAAGCAAATTGACATGGTTGCTGTGTTATGGTAGGAACACTGCAAGTCCAAAAATGGACGGAATCAAGTAATTTTTGAATCTTGCTTTTAGAATAGATCGTTAGTTAGTTTTTGCTTTCCATATAGATGCTAAGATCATTTCTCGATGCTTCTCTTTATATTGACACACATGCCCACATGCTACAGTGGAAATTGCAAGGTATATAAAAAGAGTTGAGTGAATTTGAAGGATCACTCTTGTTATTGCTCTTCATTATTCTGTTTTCAAGTAGTTTATTCCCCTTCTTGTAACCCTAAAATTTGGACTAAGAACACCACGACTTGCCCCTTTCAAACTGAGATGACCAGAGTTGACGACGCTGATGAACATCACGATCCCTCCGACTGTGCTGCCATTTCTCGCCGCCGTGACTTCCCCGCTGGCTTCTTCTCAGGTAGTTTGTTCTTCGCTTTCAAAATTTGTAATGAAACTTGTTGTTACTGTAATTCTTTGATGAGTGGTTATCTGTTACTGTCAGCAAGGATTCTCTCATCTCATCTTTGCTGACTCTTTGAGGCATTATATATATATATTTAATTGAGGCACGAGATACTCGCTCAAATCTAATTAAAAGTGTATAATATATCTATTTTGATACAGGGATGTAATTCATTTGATATGCAAGCATCTGGAGCTTCTGGTGATCTAGACTCGGTACGTCGCTTCGCTTTTGTAGGATTACTGATCAAGGTAATTACTTTAGCATGAATTTAGCTTGACGAAGGTCAGCTTTGCACTATAGTTTGTAATTTCTCCTTGTATTTTGCACTGTAGTTTGTAACCTCCTTGTACGAGAGTGTTTTGAGTACTCGAAACAAGCTTCAGTTTTGGCATATTAACTATTATTAAAGACTTTTATGAGGCTTGAGTTGTCATATTAGATGTTTTCAAAATAAACCAACACTCTCATGCCAACAAAACCCAGATCAATTTTGCTATATTTGTTTTAATGTGGAAAGGTTGTTGTCATTAGATGTGTGATATGAAAACAGAACTGTTTCTACTTCATAACATATAAAAGTGATGCATACCCTTGTTACCTAGTGAGTTCTTAATTTGTTTGGATTTCGATTTTGTATTACGGAATTAGAAAATGAGAACTTTGAATCTGGATACTCCTTAGTTTCAACTATTAACTTTGTCGAATGAGAATTGGCTTCTTATTGTATCAACTAAGTAAATATATTAACTTCATGGAATTGGAAATGGTTGTATTAAGTATATGTGTTTCAAGGTTGTGTGTAGTGGGTACTCTTTAGTTTCTTGGCCTGAAAACCTGTTACTCATGCTGCTGGCCAGCAGTGGTAGCAGATCTAAATTTTTTTATATTTAAAAACGCTCAAATGCTCCGGTTGTGCTAGAAAACCGGAGCACTTGTGATAACAAATGCTCCGGTTTTTCCATAACAACCGGAGCATTTGAGTTTTTTAATTCGTAAAATGCTCAAATGTTCGTATGACGTCTACTACGCGTTAAATACGGAGCATTTGGGGCCTAAACAACCGGAGCATTTGAGGTTTTTTCTACTAGTGACTGAATTGGGTTTTTAGTCTTTTGAGTAATAGATTCGAAATTAGGATAGATTTGCTATCTTTTGATGGTTGATGTGAAGATATTTACTGATTTATCTGTAGAGCTATGAATGGAACGAAGATGAAAAATATCTGCCTTTTTCGTTGTTGTTGTATGCTTGCTGATGTGCAGCAACAACTGTGTTTTTTTTTTAAAAAAATAATATTAGCAAATGCTCCGGTTATTACGAAAAATCAAAGCATTTACTACACAAAACCGGAGCATTTGACCCATTTTGAGCATATAAAAACATCAAATGCTTCGGTTTTCTGCATAACCGGAGCATTTGAAAGACTAAATGCTTTGGTTGACAACCGAAGCATTTGATACACGTTCAAATGCTCGTATGGCGTCTACTACGGGTCATATATGGAGCATTTGTACGGTTTTTAACCGGAGCAATTGATGTTTTTTCCACTAGTGCATCTTAGCGAATGTCGGAAGAATGTTCGGACCAACAACAAAGCGGGGTAGTGCGCTAGACGCAGACTAGTGCGTCTGGCGCACTGCGCTGCGTTAGGTGCAACATATTTGCGTCTGGCGCAAATAGAAGGTTTAAAAAATTATTTATTTTTTATTTTTGTTGTTGTAAACTCGTATGAACTGAAGGAGGTTTTGATTAATGAGGGGGCCGAACCTTGTACAAGGTTGCCTACGTATCCAAATAGGAATCAGGCCGCACGTAGTTCATGCTAAAGAATTGGATTAGTGGAAAAAACTGCTTTTACTACTTATCAAATGCTCCGGTTGACTGATCAACCCGAGCATTTGTGAAAATTTTAATTTAAAAAATTCACAAATGCTCGGGGTTAATTAGTCAACCATAGCATTTGATATCAAATGCTCCAGTTGACTAGTCAACCCGAGCATTTGGACCCTCTCTCAATGCATGAACCCTCACATTGTATGTGCTAAAATAATTTTTGTATCTCCTCAACATGCATTCTCTCTCTCCACTGTCTTCCCTCCCTCCCAAGTCCCCCGACTCTCTCAATTGGACCCTCTCTTAATTGGACCCTCTCTCAATTGAAACCTCCGCCGTCCCTCCCTCCGACATCCCTCCTTCCCAAGTCCCCCTCTCTCTCAAGTCTGCCGCAGTTCAATGGGTTGCATCATAAGGCGTCGACCTCGCTATTTATTTAATCAAATTGCCAAGCTCCTTTAGGTTTGATTTTCTCCTAATTTATAGGTGTTTTTGAATTACTCGAATCAATTCTAGGGTTTAATCTAATGAACCAATCGAAGAGAGAGAAAGCATTGGCCAATCGAAGTAATCGAAGCATGAAACCTTAGATTCGAAAAGAAATCAAGACCAGTAAAAAGGCCGATAAAGAAAGGGAAAAGGAGAAGAAGAGACTCTGAATTAGTTGAACCTGTTGTTCATTTGAAGCTTAAAAAGCCAAAATTAATGGATTAGAGGCGGGTGAAGAAGATGAAGCGCAAAACCCTAATTCACTTTCGAATTTTCGTTTTTTTACAGCCATTGAAATATATTTTGATTTCGAAAGGGTTTCAGGCTTTGTTTCCTCTTCTAAGCTATGACCTTTGGTATGGTTATGAATGGTTATGAATTGTTGTGATTTGGTCGCTCGTGCGCGAATTGGCCAGGTTTGTTTTCATTGTTCTTCTTCAGTTTGGTGATTGATTTTATGTTTGTTTGCGAAATTTAGTTTCTTTTTTTCTTTACGAAGTTAGTAGGATTAATTTTGGCTGAATGATCCTAACTTAGGGTTCAGTTTTTGCAGAACTTCTGGGACTACATATGCAAACATTTTGAGAGAGTAGGTGGTTATTTGTCTGTTGGCAGAGATGGTTGATAGAGCTTGCAGATTACAGCAGCAGCAGAAGACTATTAGTCAGTGAAGATTGACGCACAAATTCTTTTGGTAACAACTTCTCTGCAAAGTGTTATGTAAGTTATATAATGATGTTGAGAAACATCAAAGCAATTATGTATGGCTGCAAATTTGCAATGTGGATGTTGATTATAGCTATTAAAATAATTTATTATGGGTTGCTATCATGCCTGCAGAGTCATTAATGTTCTCTTGCATTGTTATCTGGTTATGGTTGACAAAAGCTATTTAAATGAAACATGGGTAACCATATATACTATTTACCTAACTAGCGAACTAAAAATGAAGCATAGAACAACAACAACCTTAACATCAACCAACCTGTATAAAGCTTGTCAAGAAGGAGGCATAGAACAACAACCATAACATTAATTTCATATGTATGCAGTGTTATCCTTATATATTCAATTACCTTAGATATCTTACTTTTTCTATTTAAGAGTGATTTAATAATATCGAGCATGTTTGTTTATTACTCTGCTGGTAACTTATAACTCGTGTTCGGTTATCTAAAATCCCTTACTCAACAACCTTTATACTGCTAGTAACTTATAATTAACTCGTTTAAGTGTAGTTTATATAATGAATTTGAAAGATACGACAAATAGAGCTAAAAATGACAAAGTTTATACATCTACTTTCAAGGAGAAAGCAAAGGAGCCGTAAGAAGTAAAAACATTTCTGAAATTCTGGTAATCTGTTCAATTACTCACTTATTGGCTCTTGATTCATACATCTCACTAGCTACTACCTTTTGTATTAGCAAAATTAAGCCCCACTGAAGTCTCGCTAGCACTATATGACCTGAGTCCTTTGGTGGTGGCTCTAAGATTTTTTATGCTTCTAGATTCTTTTTTCATAATATTGCTAGAATCTCATTCTAGTCTAATTATTCACATATCCTCTAGTGTTTCAATCGCTAACTAATATTATTGTTGCTTCAAAATGTTAACACAATATATGGATTTAAGAACCATGTGCTTGAATTGTATGCTTGGTGTTGCTGTTTCAATCTCTTACTAACATAATATTGTTGGTCTTGTTTGAGTGGACTCATGTTTATTGGTGCATATTAACGTTTTATCCTCTAAATTCACTTGATGATGCTTCCACACAAATGGTGAAGGAAACCTCAAAAACCATACAAGTCATTTATTGGTCTCAAGATGGCAGGACAGAGTCTTCCCTTTCAGCAGTTGTATACATTTAATATTTACTACTACTTGTAAATTCAAATTTCCAATATGTTGTTTGTCCATAAAAAAAGCTCCTCTATAGTTTTCTCGTGGCGGTTAAGAATGCTTATGTGATTAAAACGCATTTTCCCTTGCTAAGTCTAGTTCATAAAGGAAGAACTATCTGGCTAAGCAAGCCACTTATTGCTGAGGCAGAAGACTGCTAGCTTGGTATAGGTGCAATTCTCTATGCAAAAGAAAAAAAAAGTTAGGAATGGATTTTATTCTGTCAATGGTGTTTTTTATCTGAATTTGTTACGCAACTTGAGGTCGGCTACTAGCTATTACTGTTATCATTTCTTGAAGTGCATGTTCTAATAGCTTCAAACTCTAATCACTAGTGACGCTAAACGAATGAAACTGGTGATACTTTCTTTTCTTCAGGGATGAAAGTTTTCAATTTTTCAAAAGTTGGAGATTGCCGATGATTAGTGTTTGACGTAGTTCGAGTTGATTCTAATTTTGAAATGGATTACCTTTTCAGGTTCTACAGTACGAAGAAATATGGATAAGATATAGAACCCTCACGTGTTTCTAGATGTATCAACTGGTGGGGATCCTGTCCAAAGAATCGTAATAGAGGTAATTGGGATTTGACTCATTCTTTTATCTTCATTGATCCTTATAATTAAGCATTCTAATTTTGCATATACATATATCCTTAGTATCTTACGTTGTTGGAGTTGATCCTAATTTTGAAATGGACTACCTTTTCAGGTTCTACACTATGAAGAAATATGGATAAGATATAGAACCCTCATGTGTTTTTAGATGTATATCAACTGGTGGGGATCCTGTCCAAAGAATCGTAATAGAGGTAATTGGGATTTGACTCATTCTTTTTTAATTTCATTGATCTTTTCTAGTGATATAGGCATTATCATTTTGCACATACATATATCCTTAGTAAGTCGTTTTGTTGATATGCTTGCCTGCAGCTTTTACCAGATTTGGTTACTAAATCTGCAGATCTGCACAGGTAACTCCTCTTCTTTTTCTCAATGAAACCCTTGCGTCTTTCCTTTTCTTGATTTTCTGCGTGTTCGCGTGATTGCAACTCGTTCTCCAAGCAATGAAATTTCCCCTGTTCACTTTTAAGAGTATAAAAATAGAATCAAGAACCATGAGTCGGCCTTCTTTGTGGGTTTTTGAACTCCATATATATTGCACTGAATGAAGATATCTATTTGCTGTTTATATGTCTCAGGTGAGAAAGGTGTTGGAGGCACTATGACGAAACCTTTACACTTCAAGGGAACGAATTTCCACCTCATAATTAAAGGATTTATGGCCCAAGTACTTCCTCTTTTACCATTATCATATTTGCTTGATCTTATTTGTTTGTATAGGCTTTAAGGTTGGATATCTCAGTTTAGAAGGGCTTGCACTTTTGGCTTAGCGAGAACGAATTATATTTGTTTCTATCTTGTATTAAATATTTGTACCCCGCTCAAATACTTAGCGAGAACAAATTAGCTTTATCTTTGTACCCCGCTCAAATACTTTAGAGATATTGAGTCAGTGATGTTTGGGTGACAATCCTTTGTAAGAAGCTTGATGATTGGTGGCTCTGGGTGTAACACCCCGTCCTTCTACTACAAGGATACTTGACAATATCAAATCAAGAAATACTAAAATGACGTTAGCGTAAATAACATCGGGACGGTTATGCTACTCTAAAACAATAAATAAAGATAATAACTCAAAATTTCATAGCTTAAAAAGGGAATAAATCTCCGAGTAAACATCATAGTTCTAACATAAAAGAAGTATCCCAAATTGTATCTTATCATCAAATCCAAATACCATGAGACATGCAAGTCTCCCAAAAATAAAATTATATAAAACTAATGTCCTTGAAAGCTATCCAAAAATAAGTCTCCCTATGGCCTATATAGAGTTCATCTACCAAAAACAGAACTAGAAGCTTCTTCTCACAACCAACTCTCACACTGCTAGCCCAAGCAGTCACAAGCCTAGCATTCATTTCCATCTGCAAGATTATATTAAATATTTCCACAGTCAGTGGGGATTAACTAGCAATTCTCCCAGAACAATAGCAATCAAAGCACCATTCAGAGGTAGAT
Source organism: Beta lomatogona (assembly GCA_947646795.1). NCBI lineage: Eukaryota > Viridiplantae > Streptophyta > Magnoliopsida > Caryophyllales > Amaranthaceae > Beta > Beta lomatogona. The sequence goes on along the minus strand of CANSNZ010001388.1, from coordinate 308,061 downwards.
TATTAAGAAAGGAATAACATGCAATTATTACATCCATAGCATGCACATAGAAATCATAAAGCTCAAAGATAAATCAAGAGATCATTAACATTAAGTAAACATGATATAGTGAGTGACATAATTCTAATATAAATAAATAATAATAATAAATCAAAATACAACAAGTTATTGAGTTAGAAACCGAACGCCAGTGATTCGCAAATCACTTCCTAAGGTTTGTCAGATCGCAATCTCCAGGTCAGTCTATGGGCTTACGTTCCCCACTGCCTGTGTCTAAGAATGGCCAAACTCCCGATGCCGGGTAGAACACGCAGAACTCACTGACTCTCGGACGACAACAATTAACCCAGGTATACCCCTTGTTCGCAAACCAGGTGGTTGGCATGTTCTTCACCGGGGACTACATCTATCCCACCGGATATTCTTATCTCAAAATACAATCATGCATACAACCTAAGTATCATTCATCTAAGATATTCATCAAAAAGGGATGCCACCCGGCCTTATACCCACAGTTCATCAAAACAACTCTTCATAATTTCTCAAAATAAATCACTTATAAAATAATCAGCAAATAACTCTCACAATAACACTTGAACATTCCAAAAACATCATCAATGCCAAGATACTGGTTTTTACAGCAACACAACTCAATCAAAAATACATCAAATACATCACCAATTAACTCTAGATCATATTCATTAAAAGAGTAATAACAATTAATCATTTTATTTCATAAATCAAACCTAAACATGTGGTTACCCAAATGATACATATTGTATACTACTGAAAATCAGCAACCCAGAATATATTAAATTATGAATTATTTCTGAATTACAAGCCCTCAAACAATTTAAAAGTGTATCCTCAATTTCATCACAAAATCACCATAATAATTATGAAACTAACAAATTCGAGCAGTAAAATCACACAAAAATTATCATATGACCCTAATGGCTCTACTGACATGGAACAATTTTTATTTATATTTTTCGGACTCCAAAAGTATTTTTAACAGTTAATATACAGATTCCACAAATAAGACATTATAATAATTAAAAATATAAACAGACGCCCCAAAATTACCAAAAATTTACATAACATGTAAAAACTCACGGAAATACATATTAATCAATTATAATTTTCATGAATTATATACTGACAGAACAGAAATTACAAAAACAGATATATCAATTAATTAAAACAGTAAACAGTAGGTAAAAATTATTCTAAGGCATGGAATACATTATACCCATGTAACATGATCTAAGAAAAATGATTTCATCAATTTTAACAGTCGTTCAATAATTATTATGAAATTAAGCCAAAAACGCACAAAATACTAATTAAATCAAATAAATATTAAAAATCATGCAAAAATTATTTTTCTCTACACAGTATTCACATAGCATGTGTCACGTATGTTCATGTCAAATTCCGTCGAAAATCTCATTCAAAAAGTATTTTAGATAATTCCTAACGTATTAATCTAATACCGAATACTACTCTAATCACTATGATTCTAAGATAACAACTAGTTACCTGGATCGTCGGAGGCGAGCTGAAAACTTCTGGAAATCCCCACAATAGGTGTGTGACCCTCTTCTTCTTCAAATCCCAAGCACCAAGTATAAGGAAAAAGCCACAAAAACAATTCACGAACAATTAACAAAGAGTAGAAATGAAGAAAATTTGAGAGAATGAAGATGATGATGATGGCCGAAATATTGGAGAATGGCAGCCAAGAGTTCTGATTTTCTAATCAGAATTTGAAGTGAATTAAGAGGTTTAATGGGGTTTAATTAAAGGAAATCATTAAGGGGGGGTTATGGGAGTTATAAGGCATCAAAGAGTCTTAAGGAAAACTAAAGTGAAAAGAAAGGAGAAGGCTCTCCTAAATCCTTCACTTGGCCGGCTGCCCCAAGCCCAACACCCACAAAAACTTTCGGCCCAATTCAACAATGATCCATGCTCCGAAAGCCCGTTACGCGATAAAACGATTAATTCCTAAATCGCGCCTAAACTTTAAAAATACTTAATAATAAAAATAATTCTAATAAATTATATTATAAATATAAATGAAATAAACACAATAACATGCCTTAAAAATAAATATAATAATTCGGCTCCCAAAATTATAAAATAAAAATAATTAATTTAGAGAAAATAATAGTTTTAGAGAAAATTCTTGCGAAAAAATAGGAGCAAATTTATGGGTTGTTACAATCTCCCCTCCTTAAATAAAGTTTCGTCCTCGAAACTTCGAAAACACAAAAACAAGACAAGAACACAAATAGTACCTGAAACGAATAGTTCCGGGTATTTCAGTCGCATTGACTCTTCGGTTTCCCAAGTAGCTTCTTCGTACTTTTGACTTCTCCAAAGTACTTTAACCAAGGGAATCACCTTCCTTCTAAGAGCACGGTTCTGACGGTCCAATATACGAACAGGTCACTCTTCAAAAGTCAGATTCAGCTCAACTGACACCAACTCAACAGGGATCACATGCGAAGGATCACTACGATACCTGCGCAACTGCGACACATGAAACACATCATGAACCTTCGACAGCTCTCGCGGCAAAGCCAAACGATACGCGACCTCCCCGATCCTTTCAAGAATCTCATAGGGACCTACGTACTTCGGACTCAACTTGCCCTTTTGACCAAACCGCATCACTCCCTTCATAGGAGAAACCCTCAAAAGTACCTTATCCTCCACCTCAAAAGAAATAGGTTTCCGACGCAAATCAGCATACGACTTCTGCCTATCTTGCGCAGCCTTCATCTTCGCTTGGATTACTTTCACCTGCTCAACTGTATCCTGAATTAACTCCGGGCCCAAAATCAATGAGTCACTGATGTCGCTCCAACAAGTAGGACTTAGACACTTCCTTCCATAGAGAGCCTCATACGGAGCCATTTGGATGCTAGCTTGATAACTGTTGTTATAAGAAAACTCCACCAAGCTAAGAGACTTGACCCAAGACTGTTGAAATTCCAAGGCACAAGCACGAAGCATATCTTCCAAGGTCTGAATAGTCCTCTCAGTCTAACCATCGGTAGCTGCATGAAATGCTGTACTCAGCTTCAACTTCGAACCAAAAGCCTCTTGCAAAGCAATCCAGAAATGGGATAGGAATCGCGGATCACGGTCAGAGACAATGTCTTTGGGAACCCCATGAAGACGAATTATCTCATTAGCATAAGCTTCAGCTAACTCTTCCATAGACCAAGTGTTCTTCATCGCAAAAAAACGAGCCACTTTAGTCAACCGATCCACAATCACCCATACAAAGATTCAATCCACCAAAGCTCTCTAGGCAAACCCATCACGAAATCCATCGAGATCGAGTCGAACTTCCAAGCAGGAATAGGCAATGGTTGCAACAAACCACCAGGCCTCTGATGCTCAATTTTCACCTTCTGACAGACCAAACACCTAGCTACAAACTCGGCAATCTCTTTCTTCATACCAGGCCACCAAAAATTAGCCTTCAGATCCTTATAAAGCTTGTCACCCCCAGGATGAACGGAATAAGGAGTACTATGAGCTTCCTCGAGAATCTTTCTCTTAAGCTCACCATCATTGGGCACACACCAACGCCCCATAAACCTCAAGCTATCATCAGCACAGATCTCAAAATTCTCTGCACGTCCTTGCATCTTTGCTTCACGGATCTTCTCCAGCTTCGGATCACCTTTTTGCTTGCTTCTTAACTCCTGGAACAACTCAGGCTCAGCACTCATGGAACCCAACAACGCAGTCACATAACCCTGAGGAACAACCTCGATATCAAGCTTGCTAAACTCTTCACACAATTCACGAGGCACCACCATAGCAGCGTTTAATGAATGCTTACTCTTGCGACTCAGAGCATCCGCTACTTTATTCGCCTTACCCTCTTGGTAATCCAGGGTCAGATCATAATCCTTGATCAATTCAAGCCACCTTCTCTGCCTCATGTAAAGATCACGCTGAGTGAAGATGTATTTCAGGCTCTTGTGGTCAGTATACACCTTACACGGAACACCATACAAATAGTGTCGCCATATCTTTAGTGCAAGCACCACAGCCGCTAACTCCAGATCATGGGTCGGGTAATTCCTCTCATGCACCTTCAGCTGCCTCGAACCATAGGCTATCACTTTCCCTTGCTGCATCAAAACACAACCCAGACCATTCTTCGATGCATCACTGAACACTTCATACTCAACGCCCTCACATGGCAAGGTAAGAACAGGAGCAGAGGTCAAACTCTTTTTCAGCTTCAGAAATGCCTCTTCACAATCCTCAGACCAGATGAACTTGCAGTCCTTGCGCATCAAGCGAGTCAGAGGTTTAGCTATCTTGGAGAAGTTTTGAACGAACCTCCTATAATAACCAGCCAGACCCAGAAAACTCCGAATCTCGGTCACATTCTTAGGACTCTCCCACTCGACAACAGCCTTGATCTTAGCGGGATCCACCTTGACTCCTTCCTTGCTGATTACATGCCCTAGAAAAGCAACTTCCTTCAGCCAGAACTCGTACTTAGACAGCTTTAGAACCACTTTTGCTTGCGCAGAACATCCAACACCAGTCTCAAATGCTTCTCATGCTCCTTCTCATCCTTAGAGTAGACGAGAATATCATCGATGAACACGACCACACAAGTATCCAAGTACTCGTGGAAAGAGTGATTCATTTGATCCATGAAAATCGCAGGAGCATTCGTGAGACCAAATGGCATCACTTCAAATTCATAGTGCCCATATCTGGTGCGAAAAGCAGTCGTCGGAATATCCTCCTTCTTCACGGGAATTTGATGATATCCGGATCTCAGATCGATCTTGGAAAATACCCCAGCACCTTTTAATTGATCAAACAGATCTTCAATGCGAGGCAACGGATATTTATTCTTGATCGTTACCTTATTCAGCTCACGGTAATTGATGCACAGACGCATACTCCCGTCTTTCTTCTTGACAAACAGAACAGGAGCACCCCAAGGAGACACACTAGGCCCTGTGAAGCCCTTATCTATCAACTCTTGCAATTGAGTCTTCAACTCTTGCAATTCAGACCGCGCCATTCTATACGGAGCCTTGGATATAGGAGCAGTACCCGGTACTAAATCAATGCCGAACTCCACATCTCTTTCAGGAGGAATACCTAGCAACTCTTCAGGAAATACATCAGGATAATCCCGAACTACCGGAATACTCTTGAGCTGATATTCGGATGACAAATCCTTCACCATGCAAAGGTATACCACATCACCTTTTTGACGCATCTTCCGCATTCTCAGAGCGGAAACCCACTTAACACCCTTCTTCACTACAACACCAGAATAAGAAATCCTTCTCCCCTTAGAATCTCGGAGCACCACCTTCTGATCACGGCACTGAATGCAGGCATGATACTTCGATAACCAATCTATTCCAAGGATCACATCAAACTCTGACATAGGAAACTCCTTAAGATCGGCTGGCAACTCAGAACCCATAATACTGACAGGCACGCCCTTAAACTCAGAATGACAGGGATAATTCTCACCAGACGGAAGAGAAATTAGGGACTTAATAGGAGATCTAGAGGAAAGATTAGCTTTTCGAACAAAGGAACTAGCAACAAAAGACACTGTAGCACCAGTATCGAACATAACAAAAGCAGGGATATTATTTACAAGAAAAGTACCAGAGATGACATCAGGATGGACATCGGCTTCAGCTTGCGTCATCACATAATCCTGTTTTTCGGAGGAGCAGAAGAACTAACTGGCTTAGGAGGACCAGTAGAAAAAGACGGAGCTCTAGGATTCTTAGAACACTGGAATGACTTGTGCCCCACTTCCTTGCAATAGAAATAGACAACACTCGATCCATCACAGTTCTTCCCCGGATGAGCAGCTTTACCACAGATTCGGCACTTGCTCGGATCAAAACTCGGACGATAACCAGATCCAGAACCCTGTTGATAACCCCTCGACCAGACGGCTCATACCTCGGCTTCTTAGCAGGGAACTGAACATAGGTAGCGAAGGCTTCTTAGCGGCGGCCTTTAGCGAAATCTTCCTCTTTCAAAGAGGCATGAATACTTAGAGCTATCTCATAGCCTCCCTGGAAGGTCAAAGCTCCCGAACTCAGAACATGGGTCCTCACCCTAGGATCCATTTTCTTGATGTACCTCTTCACACGCTCAGCTTCAGTAGGTACAACTGTGGTACCAAACCTGGACAGCTCGGTAAATTTATCAGTGTACTCCTGCACACTCAGAGTACCCTGAGACAGAGTTAAGAACTCTTCCTACTTCTGCCAACGGAGCTCATCAGGATAAAACCTGTCCTTCAGCTTCACACAAAACTCATCCCATCCAAATCCCGGTGTAGCCATGCAGCTTGCACGAACAGTACTCCACCGCTATCGGCCTCCATCTTCGAGATAGTAGGTACCAATAGGCACCATTTCAAAGGGATGGCATCGCAGCAAAGAAACAGCTTCTCTCCATCTCTCTTATGCACCCTTCCAGCACAACAGGGTGAGAAATCCCGTCAAAAGTAGGTGGACGGTGACGGTCAAACCGATCAAAGATGGATTGCCCACTAGGCGGAGCAGAAGACCGATTAGTCATAGCTATGATGGCGTTCTCAAGTGCTCGGCGCCTCTTTCGAGCAGCCTCCTTTCTAGCACTAGTCAAACCTCGAGGCGGCATTCTACAAACACAAGTTAAACATTCGTTACTGAACACATTATTAGTTGTAAATTAATAACTTATCACATCAAAATAAGAAAAATATTTTCCCGTGGTTTCCTACCCAAGTGACCTTCTCACCACTACTTTTCTTGAAGCCTAAGATTCTAATGATCCTAGTTACTTCAACTACACATTTCCCGGGAGTTTCTTAGTGGTTAAGTAAGGGTCTCGGGTAACTTTGCTCTGATACCAACTGTAACACCCCGTCCTTCTACTACTAGGATACTTGACAATATCAAATCAAGAAATACTAAAATAACGTTAGCGTAAATAACGTCGGGACGGTTATGCTACTCTAAAACAATAAATAAAGATAATAACTCAAAATTTCATAGCTTAAAAAGGGAATAAATCTCCGAGTAAACATCATAGTTCTAACATAAAAGAAGTATCCCAAATTGTATCTTATCATCAAATCCAAATACCATGAGACATGCAAGTCTCCCAAAAATAAACTTAAATAAAACTAATGTCCTTGAAAGCTATCCAAAAATAAGTCTCCCTATGGCCTATATAGAGTTCATCTACCAAAAACACAACTAGAAGCTTCTTCTCACAACCAACTCTCACACTGCTAGCCCAAGCAGTCACAAGCCTAGCATTCATTTCCATCTGCAAGATTATATTAAATATTTCAACAGTCAGTGGGGAGTAACTAGCAGTTCTCCCAGAACAATAGCGATCAAAGCACCATTCAGAGGTAGATTATTAAGAAAGGAATAACATGCAATTATTACATCCATAGCATGCACATAGAAATCATAAATCTCAAAGATAAATCAAGAGATCATTAACATTAAGTAAACATGATATAGTGAGTGACATAATTCTAATATAAATAAATAATAATAATAAATCAAAATACAACAAGTTATTGAGTCGGAAACCGAACGCCAGTGATTCCCAAATCACTTCCTAAGGTTTGTCAGATCGCAATCTCCAGGTCAGTCTATGGGCTTACGTTCCCCACTGCCTGTGTCTAAGAATGGCCAAACTCCCGATGCCGGGTAGAACACGCAGAACTCCCTGACTCTCGGACGACAACAATTAACCCATGTGTACCCCTAGTTCGCAAACCAGGTGGTTGGCATGTTCTTCACCGGGGACTACATCTATCCCACAGGATATTCTTATCTCAAAATACAATCATGCATACAACCTAAGTATCATTCATCTAAGATATTCATCAAAGAGGGATGCCACCCGGCCTTATACCCACAGTTCATCAAAACAGCTCTTCATAATTTCTCAAAATAAATCACTTATAAAATAATCAGCAAATAACTCTCACAATAACACTTGAACATTCCAAAACATCATCAATGCCAAGATACTGGTTTTTACAGCAACACAACTCAATCAAAAATACATCAAATACATCACCAATTAACTCTAAATCATATTCATTAAAAGAGTAATAACAATCAATCATTTTATTTCATAAATCAAACCTAAACATGTGGTTACCCAAATGATACATACTGTATACTACTGAAAATCTGCAACCCATAATATATTAAATTATGAATTATTTCTGAATTACAAGCCCTCAAACAATTTAAAAGTGAATCCTCAATTTCATCACAAAATCACCATAATAATTATGAAACTAACAAATTCGAGCAGTAAAATCACACAAAAATTATCATATGACCCTAATGGCTCTACTGACATGGTACAAGTTTTATTTATAATTTTCGGACTCCAAAAGTATTTTTAACTGTTAATATACAGATTCCACAAATAAGCCATTATAATAATTAAAAATATAAACAGACACCCAAAAATTACTAAAAATTTACATAACATGTAAAAACTCACCAAAATACCTATTATTCAAGTAAATTAATTTTTCTTAATCTAAAATTAATTTTCATGAATTATATACTGACAGAACAGAAATTACAAAAACAGATATATCAATTAATTAAAACAGTAAACAGTAGGTGAAAATTATTCTAAGGAATGGAATACATTATACGCATGTAACATGATCAAATAAAAATAATTTCATCAATTTTAACAGTCGTTCAATAATTATTATGAAATTTAGCCAAAAACGCACAAAATACTAATTAATTCAAATAAATATTAAAAATCATGCAAACATTATTTTTCTCTACACAGTATTCATATAGCATGTGTCACTTATGTTCATGTCAAATTTCATCAAAAATCTCATTCAAAAAGTATTTTAGATAATTCCTAACGTATTAATCTAATACCGAATACTACTCTAATCACTATGATTCTAAGATAACAACTAGTTACCTGGATCGTCGGAGGTGAGCTGAAAACTTCTGGAAATCCCCACAATAGGCGTGTGACCCTCTTCTTCTTCAAATCCCAAGCACCAAGTATAAGGAAAAAGCCACAAAAACAATTCACGAACAATTAACAAAGAGTAGAAATGAAGAAAATTTGAGAGAATGAAGATGATGATGATGGCCGAAATATTGGAGAATGGCAGCCAAGAGTTCTGATTTTCTAATCAGAATTTGAAGTGAATTAAGAGGTTTAATGGGGTTTAATTAAAGGAAATCATTAAGGGGGGGTTATGGGAGTTATAAGGCATCAAAGAGTCTTAAGGAAAACAAAAGAGAAAAGAAAGGAGAAGGCTCTCCTAAATCCTTCACTTGGCCGACTGCCCCAAGCCCAACACCCACAAAAACGTTCGGCCCAATTCAACAATGATCCATGCTCCGAAAGCCCGTTACGCGATAAAACAATTAATTCCTAAATCGCGCCTAAACTTTGAAAATACTTAATAATAAAAATAATTCTAATAAATTATATTATAAATATAAATGAAATAAACACATTAACATGCCATAAAAATAAATATAATAATTCGGCTCCCAAAATTATAAAATAAAAATAATTAATTTAGAGAAAATAATAGTTTTAGAGAAAATTCTTGCGAAAAACTAGGAGCAAAATTATGGGTTGTTACACTGGGTAGGTTGTGGAAGGTGAAATCCCCCAAAATGGGTATCACCGTTTGCTTCTTCACTCTGACCCCCCTATTTTACTCTTTTTATTTTGAGTAATTTGACTGCTGAGGTGTTGCAGTTTCTTGTGGATAGAAGAAATATCCGGATACAAGGAAATTGATCCAACTATACATTTGTTGATGGTAAAAGCTATGTTTTGATTTAATATGTTTTCTTTGCTTATAGCAACCTGATTTGGTTTCTAATATCAATGATGCACTGAAGCAAGGGGACCAAATCTCTAATTTTCGTAAAGATAAGGTTGGTCAAGACAGAAATGGAATATCTTACTGGTATTTAATGCTCTGTACTGCTATATTACGTAATTGTAAGCAGAAAACTATATTAATAATATATTCTTTGCTGTTATTGCTGGTAGGTATGATGGAAACTCAGTGATCGGTTATAGAGAAGCAAACTATGTCAATTTGAAACAGAAGCAGAAGGGCAAATACTATCTAGATCTGTAAGAAACCAATCTAAAGTGGGAGACTCTTGCTACCAATCTTGAGGAATTTCGTAAAGTTTCGGTGCGAAATCAGGAACTAGTGTTGTTTATATTTTCGTAAGTCTTCTCATAATATCAGTTGCCTTCTAACCTAGCTAACATCTTTTCCAATTATTTGCAGGAGAAATATTCATCTTGCCAAGTTGGAGTTAAGGCAGCAGTGCATGAGACTATTGAAACTGACGTAATTCCTGTACTTGAGGAAGTGCCGAAAGTAAGGATGTTTCCTTCTTAATGATATCTTCATGATTCAACTAGCGCTCATAAAGTGGGCTTTTGCCAAATTCACTTGGTTCATAGTTTTATTGTCTATTCTTGTTCCACCTGTAGATAAAGGAGAGAGATGTGAAGTGACGCCAAAGACAGGAGGCTTTTCTCAATGGTTCTCACATCTATGCAGCTGCAGTCACTCGTTCTTGTCGCACACGCAGACTTGCGAAATAGACATTTGGTATGCTGTGAACATTCTTTCACTACAAGAACTGTCACTTGCTGTAAATAAGATATTCACGAATAAATGGCGCCTAAGTTTGCCTCTTCTCATTAAATGTTTATAAATTTTCTCACCTGTACTTTGTAAGGTGCGAAAGCATGCATAAGTGAAATGTTTTTATCAATGAAATTACTGGTTTTATCTTGTTTTGCTGGTTCAGATCTTAGGAGCTAAATTTCTTATTAGCAGTGCAATGTTCAATTATAAATAGTTGGATTTTGATATGTGTTAGGTCTGATTAGGGTGAAATTTGTATATTTCCTTACTAATAGAAGGAAGCATAATGGACGATTATATTTATGCTATTAGGGGGTTGATTTATGATTGAATGTAGGATGTTTGCATTTTGAAAGTTAACTACTTCTTTCTGACATACACATAAAGTGATGAAGGAATTCAAATGCTGCTTAATTTATGTAATTTGTTGCTGGAATATATAAGATATAATGTATGACAGTAGGTGCCTCTGCTTTAAACCTGTGCATAATTTTTTTTTTAATAAAATTGTACAAATGCTTCGGTTGTACGCTTAAACCGGAGCATTTATTTCCACAAATGCTCCGGTTTTCTCTTACAAACCGGAGCATTTGATCTATTCTAGGCATGTAAAATACATCAAATGCTATGGTTTTAATCACAACCGGAGCATTTGATAAACTAAATGCTCCGGTTTTCAACCGGAGTATTTGTGAAATTCTCAAATGCTCGTATGACGTCTGCTACATGTCAAATACGGAGCATTTGTGGGCTTTTTAACCGGAGCATTTGAGTATTTTTCTACTAGTGTTACTGTTACCAATCAAAGAATTGGTTGTGTGTTACACATAAAATTTCTTGAGTTGATCAAGATTGGTTAGATTATGAAATTCAGTGCCATCCATGTCAATAAGTTGAGCTGCTCCTCCAGATAGGATTGTCTTGACAATGTATGGACCGGCCCAAGTAGGTCTGAATTTACCTCGAGGATCTAACACATTTTTCCTTAATGCCTTGAGCACTAAGTCACCTCTTTAATATTTCGAGGTTTGACCTTCTTATTGAAAGATTGCGCAATACGATTTTGATAAACTTGCACATGATGCAAGGCATCTAATCTTTGTTCATCGAGCAAAATGAGCTCTTTGAATCTAGCTTTGACCCAGTCAGCTTCCGAAATTTGATTTTCTAGGACAATGCGTAGGGATGGTATTTCTAGTTCAATAGGTTGGACAGCTTCTATGCCATAGACAAGAGAATAAGGTGTAGCTCCGGTTGATGTTCGGGTAGAAGTGCGGTATCCCCATAAGGCAAAGTGTAGCTTATCTGGCCAATCCTTATAATTCTCGGTCATTTTCTGGATAATAACTTTGATATTTTTGTTAGCAGCCTCCACAGCAACGTTGGCCTGGGGTCTATATGGGCAGGAATGATGGTGCTTGATGCTGTATTTTGCAAGAACTTGTTCACATTCGGCCTGGAAGTGGGTACCTTGGTCACTTATGATCTCGTGAGGAACCCCATAGCGGCAAATTATGCTCTTTTCTTAGAAGGCAGCGACATGTTTGGCTGTCAATTTAGCATAGGATTCTGCTTCTACCCACTTAGTGAAGTAGTCTATGGCCACAAGGATGAAGTCATGCCCTCCAGTACCAGGTGGTGTTATTTTACCAATAATGTCAATATCCCAAGTTGAGAATGGCCAAGGTGAAGTAAAGGAATATAACAAGGAGGGTGGGACATGTTGCAGGTTAGCGCATAATTGGCATTTTGAATAGGTTTTGGCATAAAGGTAATAGTCTTACTCCATTGTGGTCCAGTAATAGCCTAAGCGAATGATCTTTTGAGCTAACATGCGTCTGTTCATGTGCGTGCCACAAATTCCACTATGGACTTGATCCATGACCATTGTGGTATCAGGTTTATCAATACAGAGCAGGTGCACGCCTTGTGGTGTTCTTTTGTACAGTGTCCCGTTATACTCGACATATTGGGAGGCCAAGAGCCTTAATGCACGCTGGGCTCTTGTTGAAGCTCCAGGTGGGTATTTCAGTCTTGGTTAGGTAGTTGAGGATGTCAGTAAACCAGGGTTCAGAAGGAATAGCATCTGGCTTAGTGTCTAATGTATGAACATAAGTAGGCTCTTGCCTTCTCTCAATGATAAGGGGTATTTCTGGCATGGTGCGAGGAATCCTAATCATAGAGGCTAAGCGGGCTAAAGCATCAGCAAATTGGTTTTCTTCTCAGGGAAGGTATATATATTGTATTTCAGGGATTTGTTCAGCAATGGCTTCTAGATGAGTTTGATATTGCAAGAGTCTTTCATTTCTAACTTTCCATCTTTTAGAGATTTGATTGATGATCAAAGATGAATCACCATATACTCTTAGTTTCTTGATGTCGAGGGACACTGCGGCCCGGAGCCCTATGATACATGCTTCGTACTCGGCTGCATTATTAGTTACATCAAAGTCGAGTTTAACATAGAGAGGAGTGTGTTCGCCTTCAGGTGATACCAGGAGTACCCCGACGCCACATCCATTTTGGTTGGAAGCACTATCGAAGTATAGTGCCCAACTTTCATATTCCGTCATGAGAAGGTCTTCATCAGGAAATTCATATTCTTCGCGAGATTCATCTACAGGGAAATCTGTTAAGAAGTCGGAAACAGCGTTGCCTTTGATGGATTTATGAGGGATAAACTTTAAGTCAAAATCGGCCAACATTACTACCCAGCGGGAGAGTCTACCATTAAGGACTGGCTTTTCGAACAAGAACTTAAGAGGGTTTAGTCGTGACACTATATGGATTGTGTGAGTATGTCTAAGCTTCTTAGTGGCCCAGACTAGTGCAAGGCAAAGCTTTTCTAAGGGAGTGTAACGTGATTCGTAATCTAAGAGCTTCTTACTAAGGTAATAAATGGCGCACTCTTTCTCATTAACCTCTTGTGCCAACATGGCCCCAGCCGCGGTCTTAGTCACAGTCAAATAAAGCCTTAAAGGTATGTCTGGCAAGGCAGGTGCTAAGACATGTGCTAAGACAGGTGGGTTGGATAAATATTCTTTGATTTTGTCAAAGGCTTTTTGGCAGTCCTCATCCCATTCGGCATCGACACTTTTCTTAAGCTTTTTAAAGATGCGCTAACACACCATGGTCAGTTTAGAGATGAACCTACTGATGTACTGGATTTTACCTAAGAACCCCCTCATTTGTTTTTTCATTCTTAGGTGGCGGCGTGGTCATGATGGCTGTTATTTTAGTAGGGTCAATTTCAATCCCTCTAGAACTGATGACATAACCAAGGAGTTTCCCGGAAGTGACCTCAAAGGCGCATTTTTGTGGATTAAGTCTCACGTTGTATTTGAGAAGTCTCATGAAGAACTTCTCAAGAGCGGTGTGGTGTCCCTTTCTATCTTTGGACTTAACTATCATGTCATCTACGTAAACTTCTACCTCTTTATGCATCATGTCATGGAGAAGGGTAGTCGCAGTTTTTTGATAGCTGGCCCCAGTGTTTTTTAACCCAAAAGGCATAATGGTATAGCAAAAGGTCCCCCACGGTGTGATGAAGGTAGTCTTTTCCATATCTTCCTCGACCATTTTTACCTGATTATGCCCTGCATACTCGTCCATAAAAGAAAGAAGGGCATGGTTGGCAGTGTTGTCTACTAGGACGTCTACGTGAAGTAAGGGGAAGCCGTCTTTAGGACTTGCTTTATTGAGGTCTCTATAGTCGACACAAATCCTAACTCTCCTATCCTTTTTAGGCGCATGCACAACGTTAGCAATCCAGTCAGGGCAATTAGCGACTTTAATTAAACCTGCTTTAAGTTATTTAACGACTTCTTCTTTGATTTTGAGAGCTACATCTGGCTTTATTCTGCGCAACTTTTGTTAAACAGACTTTATCCCTTCGATTAGGGGAATGGTATGCTAAGCAATTTCGCGATCAATGCCTGGCATGTCCTGGTAAGACCATGCGAATACGTTGATATATTCAACTAACGTTTTGATTAATTGAGTGCGCTCGTATTCGCTTAAAATTAATCCAATTCTTACCTCCTTTGGTTCATTATCATCGCAAAGATTAATTTTTTCTGTTTCCTCAATGATTGGAGTTTTATTTTCATGTTCTTCCACTCCTTTAATTATTTCTTTTTCAGATTCATTGTTGCAATCAGAAGGAGAAGGAAAAGAGGAAGTAGAGATATTGCACAAGTCATAAGCAAATGAGTTCATATTATTGAAATCGGAAATTATAGAGTTGAACAATGACTCAGCAGAAGCTAAAGACTCTACTTGGACACTAGAATTAACAGGCTTAGAAATAGTCCCAACTGGGATACTAGACTCAACAGACTCAGACTCTGACTCAGATGACTCGGACTCTTTAAACATTGGCCCTTCCCCGGTGGTGAAGATCATCTTCTTTCCGTCTGGAGTACTCAGCTTGATAGTTTTCCTCCATCCTTGCATGACGCCACTTGCAGGAGTGATCAGCATAGTAGGGGCAAAGTCCTCATTTTGTAGCACAACCTAGATATGAGCAGTATTATTTGGGCATTTGACTCGTTCTTGACCGAATAGAAGTCCCAATGCCTTGTAGTTTAAACAGTCTTCAGTGAACTGTTTAATTTGGGGATCAGGAATCCCTTCTTCCAGAAAGTGACAGTCCAAAAATATTTCAAATCCGGGGTAGATCTCTCCCTCCTGAGCCTGATAGAATGGTTCAAGGAATTCATAGCAAGGATAATCTTCTCCTTCCCTCAGAAATAAATTCTCTACTACCCATTCAGAGTGGGTTGATAGGGAGGAAAAGGGATACTGTCCTTATCCTTGGTATTGCGGTATGACATGCGTTGTACAATACGTTCTCTGAGCTCCTTCCTGGTGGGCTTGTATCCTAAGCCAAATAAATTTTCTACTGACTTAGAGTCAGTGACAAGAGGTGCTCTAGACTTCTTACTTCCCAGTGACATGCTTGGGAAGTGTCTCTTCTTGCGCATGATATAGTTGACTGCTAGATTAGAGAAGCAATCAAAATCAAATGGCGCTAAATCCTCTGGAATGAGGGCTACTTCTTCGGGAACAAATTCTCGAAGATCTTCATCCTCCTCATCATGGTCTATGTGGATGAGAGGTTTGTCTATTACTTGGACTTTCATTGTAGAGGCATCGAGAGTTATGGGAATGCCATACACAATCATCTTGACCTTTTGATGCAAGGAAGATGGGACCGCACCAAGCTCATGAAGCCATGGTCGTCCTAATAGTAAGTTGAATGAGGCCTTGATATCAATGACCTGGAAAATCGTGCGCTTTTCTATAACCCCTGCAGAGATGTTTAGGGCTATAGTTCCCAAGGATTGACGACGAGAATTATCGTATGCTCGAATGCCTTGATGGGAGGGACTGAAATCCTCATCTTTGAAACCTAGGCGGCGCGCGGTTCCTAATGGACATACGTTAATGGCAGATCCATTGTCTATTAACGTCATTGGGACATTCATGCTCACGCATGCTACAGTGAGATGTAGGGCCTTGTTGTGTTTGCTTCCTTCAAAAGGAAGGTCATCATCAGTAAAAGAAATAGTATTTCCTTGGATTGGCTTATCAGCAGTCAGGAAATTGACCAATCCTTCAGGAGAAGTGTCAGATGACACGTTCATCTTTGTGAGGGCATTTAGTAATGCCATGCGATGCCCATGAGAGGAAGCTATTAATTGCCAAATGTTAACATCAGCTTTTGTTTTCATGAGCTGTTGAATGAGATAGTTCTC
Organism: Beta lomatogona; assembly: GCA_947646795.1. Taxonomy (NCBI): domain Eukaryota; kingdom Viridiplantae; phylum Streptophyta; class Magnoliopsida; order Caryophyllales; family Amaranthaceae; genus Beta; species Beta lomatogona. Next base: position 291,576 of record CANSNZ010001388.1, on the reverse strand, counting down.
TTTGGGAAGAACTCCTTCAGGAGATGCAGACGATGTTGGAAGGTTATCCTGAACAGGCTGAGTTAGCCTTCCAGTTCGAGTAAGTACTCGTACTGCTTCCTCATCACTTTTGTACCAATCCATTGCTAAAGTAAAGAGATCAGGTTTAGGACTAATGACTTCATCATCGTCATATAATCCTAGAGGTCGAGAGATACATGTTCCCCGTAAATAGTCACTTTCTTCTGTGACATACTCGTCTTCTTCATCACTATCCCATATACCATTGATATCTGGTGAGGTGCTAGCAATAATGATAGCGGGGACAGGATCCCCTATTGGTGCAATCAAGAGAGATGGATCATAGCAGTATTGATCCTCCAAGATAGCCAGAACTTTGTTTAAGGGCCTATCTTGGTTGTTAGGCTTCTTCCCTGCAGGAGGGATGGGAAGTCTACCTTCATTAATCATGTCTTGAATAGCATGCTTCAGCGCATAGCAGTTCTCCGTTTTGTGACCATTCCCTCTATGGTATTTGCAGTAAGAATCCTTTTCCCAAGTTGCTCTTTTCTTACTGTCTTCCGGATCGGGAGTCGGTCCAATTGGAAACAGGGCGCCTTTTGAGTTAAGGCGATCGTAAGCGGTGGCATACGGCATGCCTATTGGAGTGAATGTCCTCCGCATATTCCTCTGGAATGATCTTTGGGGTGCCTCAAGAAGGTTCACCTCTCCACCTTTAGAAGTGGATCCGTAATCATTCTTCTTGTTGTTATTATTGCCCTTATAACGATTGTTATCATTTGGGGCATTTTTCAACAAGTCATCTTCTATTTGCACGCCTATATCGTATAACTTGGTGAAATTATCGATACCCAAGTATTTGAGATGAGTTTTGTACTTGGGTAACAAGTTGTTAACGAAAATGCGAACGAGCTCCTTGTCAGCAGGTCTAGAGATCATGTAGGCAGACTTTTCCCTCCACCTGTTAAGGTAGGTGGTAAAGCCTTCATTGTTATCCTGCTTCAACACTTCCAATTCCCTTAGTGAGGTTTGGATTACAGCGTTATGTTCATATTGCTTCATAAACTCTCTAGTGATATCACCCCATGTATCAACATACTTAGGGTCCATGGAGTAGAACCAGTTTTGACAGGCAGGGTCCAACGACATCGGGAATACCGTTGGATAAAGTTCAGGATCCACAGACTTAATGATGATAGTGGCCTTGAAGTTTCTCAAGTGATACTTGGGATTGTCAATAGGCTTGAACTTAGGAAAGTCACTCGTGGAAAACTTTTCAGGTAGTTTTCCCTTGAAATTTGTTGTTCTCATCCAAATCAAAGTAAGACTCCTTATTGGTGACTTTTTGAACAGCATTTTCCATTTGTTTGGCGAATACAACATTTTCACCACTTTCAACTTGGTGCAGACGGAGAGTGACCTCCTCCAAGTTCTTAGCTTTTCGTTCGATGATATTAGTCAATTCAGTAACCTTTTCGTCACCTATTGTTGCTTCAACAGTTGACCTTTTTTTAGCCCGTGGAACAGATCTAGCCTTTCGCGCACGCGGACGAGCTATCGAGACTATTTTATCAATTACCCTGTTTGACAAGGACACGTTGACTTAGGACACACTCCAGAAATGGATAGGGTGAGGAATGAAAATGTTTTTGAAAATTTCATTTTAATTTGTTCGAAACTCTTGCCAAAAGGAGAGGATATTTATGGAAGGAAATTTATTTTGTGGATGGAAACGGATAATGATATATGAATTTATTTTGTGGAGGACAATGGATAATGATGAATTTATTTTGTGGAGGAAAATGGATAATGATGTATTGGACGTTATGGATATGATTTATTTTGTGGAGTGAAATGGATAATGATATATTGGCAAGAGTTTGTCACCAATTAAAATCCAGTTTTGGAAAAAATATAAAAAAAGAAAGATGAAAAATTTTGTTTTTTAAAGATGGGGTAAGTTGTTGGGAGGATAGGAATATCCCACTTTCTCCAAAAAAAACAAAATATGACCATGCACCTAGATGAGAGCTAATGATGATAAAACTCTAAAAGACAACAAAGACTCTCTTTTTTTTAGGTGAAGTTAAACACGAGATGTTTTCAATAGTCAATGACTCAAATGCACGAAGCATTATACGAAATTGATCACCACATTGAATAAAGTGACGTAAAACGAGAGATGCACAACAATACGCCACACAACAATTTTTGCGTGTCGCGCAACAATACGCCACGCAATAATTTTTGCATGTGGCGCAGAGTGTGCGTCTAGCACAGGCCAACAGCGTCAGAAGCATCATCATGCGTCTAGCGTGCTGAGCCCACCCTCGTTTTCGTGACAGTTTAGACGATGTTTTGATAAATCTGATATAATGTCAAGACGCGAAGACTGACGCACTAATTATAACAACAGTTTAGGACGCACTAATTAACGCAAATTCGTGACGCGAACAGTGGCCAGAAGACCAATTTGCATGGGATGAAAAGACTGCGTGTCACGCAACAGATGTGCGCGGCTCGCGGGCTTTGCGTCTGGCGCAGGAGTGTTGCGCCAGGTGCAACTTAATGTGTTTGGCGCAATGCTCTGCGGCATGCATATCAGTAATTTGACGAATGTTCGGGCGAAAACGACGACAGTTTTTAGACGCGAATTGTATTATTTTTAGGCGCAACAAATATCAAATATGATCAGGCAAAAAGTGCAATCACACATAAATGTCAAGTAACATGGATGCAAAAGTTCTCAACCTAAAGTCCAGTTCTACATTCAACTATTGGTCAGGTTTAGGTTAAGGCTGAAAGGGTCTATGACTAAGAGATTGATCCCACGCTTCGTAATCCTACTTAAAGAGGTGGCCACGTGTAAGACGCACTCCAGTCTCAAGTCAGGAACAAGAGAACAATGCCATAGTTGGGTAGGTTTGCTTATGACTAAGATCCAACACTATCGCTCAGGAAGCTTTTTGAAAGGACAAAGCGCAAACCCCCCGGGGGTGACCTCACACGCAGGACTCTGTGTGAGTCACAAGTACATGTGTCAGGCGCGCCTGACGCGGTTTGGCCAATGAGCTGGACGCACGTGGCACGCTGAGCGCAGCCGCCGCTTCCGGCGCATATTCCAGAATATTCGCTTTTTATTCTACGCGTGCTTTCAAGATGCCATTTTTATCCCTAAAAATCCGGAGATTGAATTTTCCGGATTAAAAATCTAATTTATGGGTAAAAGATAATAATAAAAGCTTTTAAGAAAATATTTATTAAAACAATAAATATTAAGTTGGGCTTTTAAAATGGACTTAAAAAACAATTCACGGGTTGAACTTACAATTAATCATCATAAATGATTAATTGGGCTTTTAGTATTATTTTAAAACACATATTGCCTGGTTAGTCGGACTACTCCTCCATTGGGCCATTCGAACTAAGACCGCGGTATATTTCATCATTGAACCCTTAAATGGGGAGACACGATTATGTGTCTACAAACGTCATGCAAGGTGAGGGTTATGCAATATTGGGAGGTTTGGATAGGTAGAGAGATATAATGATTAGAAGGAGATAGATAGATTTTCAAAAACTGTTTTCGTAAATAAATCGGGGTACGCAAGTGAGATCCGCAGATTACAACTTTTCGGAAGTTTGATTTATACGAACCACCACATATATGGGAAGCCCCCACTTTGGGTAAGCTTGTCTTGAATTAAGCATTTGGAATATACTTGATTTAAATTGAGCATACAGAGTTCTTCACAGGGGATTCTTCTTTTGGAGTTGATATAGGCAAAGTCAGATTTCGTCAGAAACCATGGAAGTATCGGAGAGTCCTTCAGTGAAAAGGAGAGCTTGGGATGAAAAATAAAAAGTTTAAATTTGTGACTCATACAGATATAGGTGGGAAAAGACTTTGACGAGGCTAGGTTCAGACTCGAGTCTATGTCGGGATGTAGAAAGAGTATGCTTCTGAACTCTGGAAAATCAAATCATGAGACCTTGATTAATTTATTTATTGAAGGGGTCGGACCTCAAGATGAGGATTCCTACGTATCCTTGCGGAATCAGACCATTCGTAGTTTTAGATCTGTTTTTTTTTTTGTGCCCTAACTTTTGCCTAGGTCGCCCTTTCGGGTTTTCAACCTAGCGGGCTTAGACATACCTTGGAGAAGAAGTTAGGGTTGATGAAAGGTTTAAAGGTTTAAGGCTTGAGGTTTTGATGAAGGTTTGATTGGTTGGGCTAAGGTAGGATCATGGATATGGATTATATGGGTTAAGGTTTGATGGATGGAAGGGATTTGAAACAAGGGATAGAACTTGTGTGCAAGCCCCCTAACTTGATTTTTTATTTCTTTACCTTTGGCTTTTTCTTTTTTTTTTTCTTTTTTTTGCTTTTGCATTGCTTGTGTTTTTTATTTTTTGCTTCTTGCATTTGCTTTGTGTGTTTTTTTTTTTTTTTTGCTTTTGCTTTCTTTTCTTTGCACTTTGAATTTTTTCACTCTTTTATTTTGCCTGGCATTGAATATTTTTACTGAGACTTACACACAAGTTTTCTTTGGTTTTGGGTATTGGAAGGCTTTGAAGGTTATTTGTGGAGCTTTGTTTTTTTAACGGTCATGTAGGATGATGGTTTAAGGGATTTTTTTATTTTTCGTTGCATGGAGATGGCTTATGAAAGGAAGATGGGAATAACTCCTAATCCAAAGTATGTTCATTATTATTTTATTTTATTTTTTGTATTATTTTCATTAAGTAATGTCTTTTAGGTGATTTAAGTTTCATCATTGAATTAAAAACATATATAAAATGATGGAAGGCGAATGATACTACAAACTAGAATTAACTCTTAATTAAATAATATAGCAGCGGAAAAATTTCCTTAAATACACTAATAACTCGACTAAATTCCCAATAAATACATACATTGAAATATCTTTGAGAACTATTCTCAAATCAACTATCTAAAATACAAACTCGATCAATCCTTAATCCATACTAACATCTAGATCTCAGTCCATTTTGGCTTCCAAGCTCTCAATACACAACCTGCAAATGCAAAGAAGAATACAACCAAAATTCCAAAATGAGTAGAAAACTCGTAACCTTTACTTCAGCCCGTTATAAACATTTTATTTAAAACCATTACTTTCGGTTACAACGCTGGCATATCTTATTATCTTAAACAAATCAGTGGCAAACACGGGATTGAGACAAACGCCGCCTCCAAGGTTCGTTATGGAGCACAGCAATACTACCCCCAAGTTTCGTTATGGAGCGTAGCCGACGATGTCAAGTCAAAAGAGTAACCATCTTCCACCCATACCTTGCCCACTTTCTATTTTCATTCATAAACTAAGCCAGCAAAACTATTGCGCATATATAATCGATCAATGATATATCCACAATCAACCCATTCATAACTATGGTCACAGTACGAACTTATATATCAAAAACAGAACAGAGAGATCCACACATGAGGGCATAAGTAATACATTTTACTGAACATGAAAGTTACCTGAACAACGATCCAATTCCTTACTATTAACCTTCAAATTCAATAACTTAGAACTTCCAAGCTTCCTTATTTGCTTTGAACTCCATACACCAATTTTGGCAATTCACGCACCTCGCAATAAATAATAATTATTAATGAAATCCTCACTAAATGGAAAACTAATCTAATTAACCTTTCTAAACTTACAACTATAATACTTCCACTCCATAATCATCCTCCAACAATCACCTCACTACAATAACAATAATCAATTAATTCCTCACTAAAATCAAGACATAAAACTAACGTGATTAGTCTTTTAGCTTCTTTCCTAACTAAGTAAAATCCTACTATTAGAAACCACACAAACTAATTCTAAAACTCAGCATCCTAACATAAAGTTTGGAGTTTATCTCCAAAAGAAACCATCACTTAAACTAATGAACCACCATCAAAATTACAACATGAAAGTAAATTACAACTCTTAAACTGATTTTCTTTTCAAAACATATGAACTAAACTACAAACTAAATTTATTTTGCAAAGAATCAAAGAGAAACTTAGGTGTTGTTAAAATTGAAAACAATAGTACAACAACACAGCACCTCTCATCAACACAACATCAACAACATCTCAAAACAAAAGAAAAAGAAGAAAATACCTTAGTGCTTTGCAACCACCAACACACAGCCACAACCAAAGGTGGTAGCAGCACCAACGAATCAACAGGGGAGATAGGGAATAGACCAGTGGCAGTAGCAACTGCAAACGAAGAGAGAGAGAACGCGCACGGTAGCTCATGCAAGAACGGCGGTGACGACACCGGCGAGTAGCAGCAGCAGCAGACGAGGCAAAAACAGGGGTGACGAAGAACACCATCATCACAGACAACTACACGAAGAAGAGAGAGAAAACAACGGCACAATAGCGCGGCATGGACATCAACGTTGGTCTGAGCACCGGCAGCATCACGGCAAGCAGAAGGCGGCACGACGCCAAACGGGGGGAGGGAAGTCAGAGACGCGAGGAGAGAGAGAGTTTGAGGGGTTTGGGTTTCTTTGGGTTTGCCAATCAAAACCGACAAAAGAAAAAGGCTCACGGAGGTATTTGTGTTTAGCTTCCCAAACCAACAAGGAAAAGAAAAGAAACCGACTTTGATTTCCTAATAGGCTAAATACCACTCGACTAATTCTAAACGCTTCAAGCACAAAATATATAATAATAATAATAACTTCATAAAATTAAATAAATAAATATGTCACAAACACCAAAAATAAAAATCTTACTCCAACTCAAATCAAATACAAAAATCTGTAACATAATTAACGACATAATTATAATTAGCTTCTAATAAACGCTTTGAAAAATAGGGCTATTACAGCTCCTCTTGCATGAAGCCTATTGAAAGCTTCTTCTAAAGTCATGCCCAGGGGAGTAAAGGTTTTGTAAGACTTTTGATAGCCTCCATTTTCAGTAGTTAGAGCATTGACATCATTACTGTTGGCGCTAGAAGGGTTGTTATTACTCTTCTTGAAAGAGTTGTTGTTATTAGAACCCTTATTCTTGAAGCTTGTACCTCCGCTTCAATCAGCAGGCCCACCTTGTAGAGTTTCGTGAAATACTCTATAGGCTGGAATTTGATGTGATCTCCATACTTGGGCTGCAAGTTACGGATCACCAGTCGGACTTGGTCCTCTTCAGTTGGCCTGTTAGTCATTTGCGTGACCTTTTCCATCCATCTGTTAAGGAAGGTAATGAAGTCTTCGTTGGATTTTTTTTTGGTTAACTCCAATTCACGGAGACCAATAGGAAGCTGAGTGTTATATATGTACTGCTTGCGGAACTCTTCTTTAATGTAATCCCAATCATTCAGCTTAGTTTTGTTCAATGATCTAAACAGCTTGGATGGATGTGCATCCAAGGTCAAGGGAAAGATTCAAGCTCATGCCTTTGAGAGCCATAGAAATGGAGAAGGCTCTCAAGTAATCATCTGGGTCTTTGACCCCCTTGAATTTTATTTGGGAGGTCACCTAATGCTACCTTTTTAGGAAGCTTTTCCCTTAGTTCAGGATCAATGGTGTCATGGTCATGAGCCTGACCCTCGAGTGCAGGAATTGACTGTATCAATTGCTCGAGTTTTTCGAACGTCAAATCTGTCTTAGACTTAATAGGAGGTGGCGGTGATGAAGTGTCACCGTGTTCTTCTTCCTCAGTTATCACTTTTTCTCTCAACGCCTTGATCTCTTTGTCTTGTTCCTCAAGACGAGAGTTCATCATTTGGAGCTGAGCTATGATTGCATTAAGTTGTTCATAAGTGTCTCCCATCTCAGATGATGATTAAGAAGTTTTAGAAGATTCATATGAAAAGGTAAGAATTCATTTGACAAGCCTAGGAGTAGGTTGATCTTGTTTCCTCTCTATCGGACGTTCCCAAGTTATAATCTCACGACCTGTCTTGAACGGAAATCAAATGGACGTAAATTTTAAGAAATGATTTTTTTGAAATGAGAGATGAAAATAGAAACGAGAAATGGGAAATGAGAAATGTAAATGGAAATGGAAATGGGAGATGGGAAATGGAAATGATTTTGAAATGGAGGATTAGAAATGGTTATGTGTTATGGACTAGTATGGGCTTGACCATGATGCTGACATGGGCCTAACTATATGCAGACATGGACTGGACCGAACTGGACTATGCAAGCAGACTAGACTAGACTTTGAACTTACAGGTGAGCAAGCGGACTATACTAAAAAAGATTGCCTATGCAGACTTTAGGGAATACTAGACTTTTAACTTACGAGAGAGTAAGCAGGCTAGGTGATATGGGAGGCTAGACTTTGAGCTTACATTTAGAGTCAGTAGGCTAAACCTAAAGGTGCTATTATTTTGACGATGTTTTTTTAGACGTGATTTAGGCGCAACACATAATAACGGTTTTGACAAAATAATAGCAGGCAAAAAATGCAATCACAAGCAAATGTCATATAACATAGATGCAAAACTCAACCTAGAGTCCAGTTCTACATTCAACTATGGTCAGGTTTAGGTTAAGGCTGAAAAGTAAGGGTCCATGACTAAGAGATTGATCCCATGCTTCGTACTTTTGTTTAAAAAGGTGGCCACGTGTAAGACGCACTCTAGTTCTCAAGTCAGGTTCAAGAGAACAATGTCAAGAGAACAATGTCATGGTTGGGTAGGTTTGCTTATGACTAAGATCCAACATTATCGCTTAGGAAGCTTTCGGAAGGACAAAGCGCAAACCCCCCGGGGATAGCCTGACGCATAGAACATGCTCTAATGAGGCAAGGAAGATTGTCCTTATGGTGGCTTAAACAATAGCCATGCATATGCAAAACTGTAATGTTATTATAAGTCATAAAAAGAGAATGAATCGTATATTTCAAGTTTCACCCACTCATTTAAAAAATTAATTTATTAAAATCCTCCCCAGGGGAGTCGTGTAGGCGTGTTTTTATTCGCCTACACAGTGTGAGTACGTATTTGACTACCTCATTAATTGTAAAGGTTTTATTGAAAACTTTTTTGAAGTAGCCAACAAGTCTTTAAAGGAAGACTCATAAACGTAATTGGATATTGGGAAATCATAGAGATAACTTAGAGACTTATCCACTGTAGATTTCCCCGTCATGACTCCATTAATGTTCAATAAACCATAGATTGAGTTCGGGGGTGAGGGTACGAACACGATCATAATGAACCACATCCATCCATTGCTGCCTCTACTAAATATCGATTCATGTCAAGTTTTATGCAATAGAATAACCAGATAACGTTTTCAAGCACCTAAAAATATTAATCTAAGTTGGTTGATTAAACACACCAAAAAGACTATTTTTAATGACAAGTTATTAAACAAACAAAATTACAAGGTTCCTAACAGCTTGTCCAAATTATCTGATTAATATTCGAACTGTTCTTTAGGTCTTGATTAGCAATAATAAAATGTGAGGTGATGAACATGCAAGTGGGACAATCATAACAATGTGTAAAATAAAAAGAAGGGAAAGAGGTTATAATGTACAAACACACGATTTTATATTAAAGATCTACATCATGAAAGAAACAGTTAGTAACTTTAATATAGAAATAGGAAATTTATTCAAGGACCCTCAGGAATATATTGTGGCTTGGGTCTGAGAGAAGAACGACCTTCGAAAACAGCAATCGTGAAGCCTAAAAATCGATCGAAGTGTATATATGAAAGTGTGTCTTTTTTTGTAGGTTTGGATATATAAATTTGTGTATTTGTAGATGTCAAAGTATGATAATTTTAGAGAGGATCCATAAGTGTTCGAGTGTCGAGTGTCGAGTGTACGTGTCAAAATCTTTTTTTTAGATTCGAAAAAAGAGAGAAAAGCAAATTGTGCGTCACGCAAAGAGTGCGCTAGGCGCACGACTCTGCGTGACGCACAGAGCCACGTGTCAGGCGCATATTGGTGCACATGACGCAGCTCAGCCAATGCGTCGGGCGCACGTGGCGTGCCAGGCGCACCACCTGCGTCAGACATGGTTTGACAACCTTTTTCTTAAATGCGTTTTTAATGATTTTTTTATCCTTTAAATCCGGAAATCAATTTTACGAGATAAAATCCGATTTCAGCTTTAAAAATATCTTTGCAATATTTATTTCTTTCTGAAAATATTTATTATTAAAATTACAATTAATTGTCATGAATAATTAATTGGGCTTTTCAAAGGATTGGGCTCAAAATATTATTTTTATGGGGTCAAAATATTAAAATAGGATTTTGGATCATTGATGCAAATAACCAAGCTTTAGACTTTAAAAATAGATTTGGGATTGCCTATTCGGACTGCTGTCCCCTTGGGTCAAACCAATTGAGACACAGTATGTTTCATCATTGGGTCCTTAAATGGGGAGACACGATTATGTGTCTAAACAGAGCAAGCCGCAAAAAGCGGTTTTCACAAGGGGACTGAGAAACCAGATTTTTTCACAACAAAATGAAAAAGAAAATAGCCACTTCTAATATTTATTGTCTCAAAAACAACTGCAACTCTTGGGTCGACTCTCCATCTGAAATCACCGATTTACTCCTAAATGCCTTTAAAACCATATTCCAATTTTCTGTGCAATATAACAAAGAGAGATAGACCTTAATTTTACCCAAACTATTATCTCAACTCATGATGCCACTTATCTCTTGATGCCTTTCTCGAAGGAAGAAACAAAAGCAACTTTCTTTGGCATGAATCCCCACAAAGCCCCAGGGTTAGACGACTTTGGACTGTACTTCTTCCAAGCCTACTGGATTTACATTGAAACTAATATTTGTTTAGCTATCCAAGGCTTCTTTCACCATGGTAAACTACCCCCTCCTTAAAATATACTACCATTACGCTAATACCGAAGACGGCGATCCCGAAAACACCAAATGACTTTAGGTAAATTAGTCTAATTAATTCAGTTTATAAAGCTATCTCGAAATTGCTAGTCCAAAGACTATGCCCAAAATTTTTCAAAAAGCATTAGCTCTCTCCAGAATGCTTTTACTCCCGATCGATCAATCCATGACAACATCCTCATTATATGAGAAATCCTCAACACTTTTCAAAAATCCAACAGCAAAACTAGTTGGTTTGCTCTTAAATTCACTAGTGGAAAAAACATCAAATGACACAACCGAACTAATCCGGTTTAGGATAAACCGGACTAGTTAAAGCCAACTGATCTGGTTGGCTCTCAAACCCGGATCAGTTACTTGGACTGGGATTTAAAACACGACTATCTCGTCTCTAACTTTCACTCTCACTCTCCCTCTAACTCCTCTCCTTTATCTGATTTTCTCTCTCCTCTCCTCACAAACCCTAGCCTATGCACAACACCGGATCCCTCATCCTCCTCAACATCAACTAACTCACTCCCCCTCTTTTCTCTCTCATCTCTCACTCCTTAGCGAAATCTAAAGCATTTCCACGAAATCTGAAGCTGACGGAGAATGGAGATTCTGAAGCCGACGAAAATGGTCCTACTGAAGGAGAGAGAATGCTGCGATAAAGTGGCGGCAGAGGACGAGATAAAAGATGAATGGTTTGTATTAGATTTAGTTAATTTTTGTAATGTGTTGTTGATTTTGGGATTGTTTTCATTTTTCTTGATTTTTTTTAGTTAGTCCGTTATTTAATTTTTTAGATGGTTAAGCTGTTGATTTTTGTAATTTCATGTAATTAAATTAATATGCATAAAGAGCTTAATTATAGTCCTTGATTGGTTTTGTGAAAATGCAGTTTGTTCCATGCATTCTAGGGCTTGTCAAATCTGTAACTTATTGATCCATAATTAGACTGTTCTTTTTTATTATTACGAGTAATTAGGTTATATTTGGTGATGAGAATTTGAATGACCTGTTGTCTTTTTTTTAAAAAATGTTGATTTTGGAGATGAAAATTGTATGAGGAACATTTAAAATTACCTTTACAAAGAGACTCATCATACGATGCGAGCCACTGAAAGTAAGTTACTCCCTATTTTATTTATTAAATTTAATGTTGGAGGGTGGCTCATGAGATTCTAACTACCGATGAATTTCTTGCAGCAACGATTTTTTTTTTTTGGCAATTCAAAGTTGTTATTGAAAACGAAAAAAAAGGTTTTGGAATACACCCTAAACCAACAAGGGAAGCAAGCCCATAAGTATTTAAAGGGGAGAGTACCAGTAGGCATTTGCAAAATATTTGCAGAGTGTGTATGTCATCAGAAGAAATCCCAGCAAAATATACATTGCTCTTATCCAAATTTGCTTCCAAGCCTAAAGCCTTGGAAATTTTTTAAAAAGCATCAAAGATTAGGTGGATAGAGCTAGTATCAGCTCTTGCAAACATTAAGAGATCATCAACAAACATAAGTTGTGTCACACCCACCTTCTCACATCTAGGATGAAAATTGAAGTCAGGAATTGTCTTCAAGTTTCCCAAGCATCTGGAAAGATATTCCATACAAATGGATAAAAGAAAGGGAGACATAGGATCTCCCTGTCTAAGTCCTTTCTGAGCTTTAAAAGGAGGGCTAGGAACTCCATTAATGAGAACAGGATAGGAAACAGAAGTCACACATGTCATGATCCAATTGACAAAAATGGGAGGGAAACCCAATTCAGCAAGCATGACTTTAAGAAAAGGCCATTCAACTGAGTCATAAGCTTTTCTTAAGTCAATTTTAATCATGCACCTAGGACTAACATGCTTAGTAGAATACCCTTTGATCAACTCAGTAGCAAGAAGAATGTTATCAGATATAGTTCTATTAAGCATGATCCCAGCTTGGGCTAAATCCACAACACTGCCTAGTACTGCTTGCATTCTCATAGTTAGAATTTTAGCAATTAGCTTGTATAAGACTGAGCAACAAGCAATTGGTCTAAAATCCTTAATAGAGTATGGGTGAGCAATTTTAGGATTCAAAGTCACCAAGGTGCAATTTATGGCAGAAGGTAATTTACCTTCTTGGAAAAACTCTTGAATAGCAGTATACACATTTCCCTTGATAATACTCCAGCTTCTCTTGAAAAAATGACTATTGAAACCATCAATCCCAGGAGCCTTGAGATCATCAATTGTAACGCCCCGGAAATACATAACCTTAAACGTCAGCGGAAACATGCCTTAAGCCTGTGGGTTAGGGCCCACTAATAATATAAATAGGCTAAAATGGCCTATTAAACATAGAAATGATCGTTTTTAAGCTATAATTATTACCCACAAATACAGAGTATTCTAAATATCCCAAATATATATACAGAGTCACTTCAACTCAACCTTTCCGGAGCATCCTTGACATAACTGATCCTTAGCTATCTTCGTAATACCTGAGTAATTTCATAAAGTAGGGAAAAGAGAAAACACAGAAAATAACCTAAAATGAGTTGAAAACTCAGTAACTTCACTCCAGCCCGTAAAAACGGTTTTAGTTCGTAAACATTTTCATGCACAGGCATATATCACATCATATTGGTACTTGTTTGGAAATACTATCAGAAAACATTATCATTGGATAGCCTGCTGACGAGGACCATTTGCGTGAGCGTAGTTCATTGGCAAGTACAGGTTTTGGACATAACATTAACATCATCATATGACCCTTTTGGTCCGTGTTCATTCGTATATCGTAAATATAATTCCTTCACCTGTAACTTTCCAATTTGCCAGTTCATTTCATAATGTCAAGCCAGCAGAACCATCCACTTTTACAAACTTGCATATATTCATATTTCCGAACAACACCCATAAATCATGATAACCAGATTCCATAAGTCATAACATCATCGTTCATAGTATACATAGACATCATTGAATCATATCGTATTTCATCATGCCACATAAACATCGTAAGACATAATTATATCACATAATCAGCATCATATACTTGTATTCACGCATACACATATAAAACATCACATATAACATATACGGACAATCACATAGGGTGCTGCACATGAAAGGTTACCTTAAACGCAAATCCAATCCCGAGGATAAACTTCTTATAGGTTTTCTTATTTCCTTTGAGCTCCATAAACCAACGTCCGTAACCACAATATAAACAACAATAAGAATCAGAATCCACTCACGGATCTTTATACTCAAAAACTAGTCCAACTTACTCCTAATATAATCCCTTTCACGAATCTCACTTCATTACAATTCTCTGAACATCTACTAATCAACATGAAGCCCATAAGCTAGCTCCAATTACTCCAACAATAATTAAGTAGATTTATCTGACATTATGTAAATCTGATTCTAGCCCATCAAATTAGAGTAACAATTAACTAAGGTAACTTAATAGGGAACTAAATCAATTTAATATTTACAAGTTTAGCCCAACTAGTTAACATAGTTACTTCACTTAATACTAACAAAATTCATATAAGGCCCAATATTCAATTAACAAATTAATCTAACCTGACTTGATAGAAACTAAATCGGTTTCTAGGCCCAATTACACTAATTAGCAATGGGTAACAAGTGGGCTATCATTATAATACTTGAAAATCAGTTTTAAGAGGGAAAATGAAAATCAAAAGAGGTGGTATACCTCTGCTCTCTTGGAGCAGGGACGAAACCAACCAGAGCAGAAGCTCCGGCGAGCGGCGCATGCGGCGGTACGGGTGGTCGGCGACGGTCCTTGAAGCTCCGGCGGCGGCGGAAAAGACGAGCAACAGTAGCGCGCAACAACTACAACACCACCACGACAACACTGGCGCGAGCAGGGGAGCTGGCTCAGCAGCAGCGCCGCGCGACCAGGGAACTAAACGCGGCTCCGAGGAGCTTGGGTCCGACGAGAAGGAAGGACGAGAGAGAGGAGGGAGATCGGGTTTGAGAGAAATAGGGGGTTTGGGTTTGGGGTTTCTCACGGGGAGGAGAGAGAAAAATGTGGGGTTTGGGGTTTCTTTGAGTGAGAGAAAATAACAGAAAGAGAAAGAATTTGGGTTTTTGTTTCCCAACTTAACCGGCCATGTTAAGAGATGGAAACCGACTTTGGGTTCCTATTTGGGCCAAATACCGCTCAAATAGTCACACATAAAACCAAAAATAATTTTAATAATCATAACCATATAAAATTAAACAAATAAATATATTACAAACACGACAAATAGTAATCACACTCCAACCCAAGTAAAATGAGAATATTAATTAATTTAATAATTATAATAAACGCTAAATAAAATATGCTTAAGAATTTGGGCATTACATCAATACTATGAAGAGCCAGATCAATCTCATTGTTAGTTACAGGTTGAATGAGATAATGAACCTCAGCTGCCTATAACTGAGCTCTTGCTCTCACAAGAGTGATATCAACACCAGGTAGGTCAATAGCAGCAGTTCCCAACAGGTCTGTATAAAAATTCATCACCTCAGCTTGAATGTCAGCAGTCTTAGTGAGCTTGATTCTTTGAGTAGTATAGGGAGTATCTATACTATTTTTAGCAAATCTATCCTTCATAGCCTGGAAAAAAATGACTATTGCTATCACCCAACTTTAACCACTGAATTCTGGACTTTTGCCTGAAACACTTTCCTCAATAGCCAAAGACTTCTTCAGATTACTAATACAAGCAGTCTCTTAATTAAACAACTCTTCATTCGAGCTATCAGCATCAATTCTGGTTTGAATCATATCCAATTGCTCTTTAATTTGAGCAATTCTGGCCTCCAAGTTAAGAAAATGTTGCTTGTGCAGCCTTTTAAACTTGTCTTTTAATAGCTTCAGATTATTCCAGATTTGCATCATAGAGTCCCCTCTTGAATCATGATTTCTCAAAATCATGATCAGCCACATAGTTAAAAAATTTAAAGGGTCTTCCCCTCTGGGAAAAAGTAGAAGAACACTTTAAAAGCAGAGGTTATGATCTGAAATGCCAGGATTAAGATAATCAACAGTACCACCAGTATAAGTAATCAGCCAATGAGAGTTAACAAGACATCTATCAATTCTACTCATAACTCTTGCATCTCCCTAACTCTTAATAGTCCAAGAAAAGACAGTGAACAAAGTCCTGAGTCTCATAGGTAGAAACAGCTCTACCTTTAAACCTATCAGCCACATTAAGAACAGCATTAAAGTCACCAAGGACACACCACTCCCTTGTAGTTGTGTGGTTAATCCTGATAAGATTCTTCCAGAGAGGCTTCCTAGTTTTCACAGTTTGTAAACCATACACAAAACTAACTAAGAGAGTAACACCATAAGCCTTGTTAGTAACCTCACCATGAATAAATTGATCAGTTTTATCAAGAGTGTGCCAAGACAAACAGTCAGTATTCCAACAAATCCAAATTCTACCTCTACTAGAATGACCATAGTTATCATCCCAAAGCCAAATTCCTCTAAACTTCTTCCTGGTTCTGTCTTTATTGTCATTTTTTACTTTTGTTTCCAATAAACCAATAAGATTTACTTTATTGTGACTCAAAAACTTCTTAACTTCTACTATGGTTGAAGGATTATTCAATCCTCTTACATTCCAAGAACTAATAATCACATTGGTGAAATGTGAAATGAACTAGACCCTCCTTCATCAACTGGTGTGCACAATAGTACCAGGCCCACTAATAACAGGTTGCTTGTCCTTGCCATATTTTGTGTGCACAACAGACCATTCAATATAACCAATTCTCACTTGTTGTGAGTTACCATCTGCCACTGAATGTTGTGCAGGAGCTACTGATACTGCATTATTCGCTACCTGCTGTTGATTCCCTGTTGACTGATCTGCTTTCTCTGAGGCTCCCACATTAGTATCCTTGCTAACTTGTAAAGTAGTAGAAGGAGGAACTTGAGGAACCCATTTATGAGTGACCTTGACCGGTTCTTGTCTAACTGGTTGCTTAGAAGCTTTCTGAGCACAGTCATGACCTGCATTTTGACATTTTTGGCCGAAAGGAGGATCCCAGTCATAATGCACAGATTGCTCAATTATGTTTCCAGCATAGTCTTCAATATGAAAGACTTTAGGCAATTCCTTGGTGACATCTACTTCAATAAGAAGTCGAGCAAAGGAATGCCTCTCTGTTGCTGTTGGCTAGCCTTCGGGATCTGTCTTTCTCCCTCTCCTCTTCTTGGTGATTGATTACAAATATTAGCTTTACGCCTTTCATGTTCTTTTTTAAAGTCATGTTAATATCTACTTGACACTTTTGTTGTTTATTCTACCTAATCTACTCATTAAGATAATGCTAATGATGCATCAAGTTATTTGGATTGGAGAAACTCAATTCTAAAATTTGTATTGTAGTGCAAAGTTTAACACATGTATATTGTGGCAATATTATACGATTTACCCGCTATTTGATACTGAAAGGTTTAGCTCTTAATGGTGTTAAACTTCAAATATGATGACTTTTTTGACATATCTATTGTTGGGTGTTCATAGTAAACCTCCTAATTCCAACAATACTGCTAATTATAGGCCAGTTTCAAGTGTGAGGATAGGTATAGTAGATAAGAGGAGACTTAAAGAATGTTGTGTGTTAATTTAAATGATGAATTGTAAAAAAGAAGTGTAAAAAAGAAGAATTTATATATTTGACTAACTTCTTTGTGTCCTTGCCTTGTGATGGAATTGCATGGCTTGGATTAATTTGAACTTCTATTTGCTTGGAACCAATTATATGATATGCATGTATTTTGTTCAACAGTTGGATTGTTATTACTTCCTCTAAGCATGAATTTTCATCATACTTTTTTCCAGGTACATCAGACTTTACTTTTTGCTTTTTGTGGCAACCTTGATACAATATTTCGCCACTTATGGTTTTTCTCCTGGGTAATTCTCTAATTTTTAGTGCTAAAGTCAAGGTACCGTTTTATTGTCTTTATTAGATATGCAAAATATGGTTACTAAGTAAAAATATCTCCAATCATATTACTTTTTAGTTTCGCACTTAATGCAAAGAGGATTAAGCTCCAAGTAAGTCTACTCTAGCTCATTGGTGATGGAGATGTATCCTCCTAGAACCTCTATGAGGTATGCCTGTACTTGATTTTTGCTGCAGGACCGTTTTTATGATTAATATGTGTGAACTTCCTGTTTGTGCTTATGGTCTTATACGATACCTAATACTTATTTAAATTAATGGTGGAGTTCACATTGTGAAGGCAGATCAGGCTGCAGACTAATTAGCTGGTACATACTTATCCCATTGTTTTTATGTTTGCATAACAATTGCCTACCTGTGCGTTTATTTTGGTAGCTAAACCAATTAGCAATAACCCTTTGAGTATGCATTTTATTTGTCATTGGAACACTGTTATTATTGCATTCTATATATCTTGATATATATAAACAATAAGGAAGTGATATGATTATGCATAAATGGAGTTAGTTGGAAGTTGGAACAACACCCCTCCCCACATAAGCACATGCACCTTAATCTGAGCTTTGGGTTATATTCTAGTATTCACCAAATGCATAGTGATTGAAGTATATTGTTTAGCTACAGGCCTTCAGCTTACAGGTTATTTTCATATATAATATTGATGCAAATGTGACTATATTGTTTAACTTAGAGCACAAACAATGATGATATTATATTTGGAGTCTTGTTGAGTTTGTTTGCATTATCAAATAAAAGACATGTGAGTATCTAAAGTCCTGTTTTTTCTTTTGAAGATAATATGGATTTCATTACCTATTTGGGGTTACTTGTTCTTAGTTACCAAAGTGGTAGCTTTAGACTGTGTGCACGCACGTGCCCGCATGTGCGTGGGTGTGTGCGTGCGCGTGCATGGGTGTGCGCGTGCGAGGATGTGTGTGTAATGGTAGGCAGTTTCCATTAGGATGTGTGCGCGCGCGTGCATGGGTGTACACGTGCACTCGCAGTTTCTTGCTGAATAACATCAACATTATTCTGGTAAGTCTAAGCATATATTTGATTTCATTGGAAAATTTTCTGTTATTTGTAATTATTATCACCTTTGACCTATGACTATTTTAATGCATCTGCGTCACACATTACTCGTCATCTAATTTCTTAATTTTCTCTTTCTTGAAAAGGAGCTAATCCAATCTAGTGTATACTTTTTCTTAATTTTAGTTGGACTAGTTAACCTTTCCTGTTTCTTGCCTCTTGGGACCAACACCATCTGCACTTTCCTTTCGGGATCTCACATATTTCATTTCATTTTATTATTTTTTTGTAAAGGTAATAGGATTACGTGACTATTAAGGACTTGTTGATATATTGTGCTCTATGACTTATATGTACTCTGATTTTTTCCAGGAAAGATGCTTGGTCAAATATTGGTCGCCAAACAAACTGGTCCTCAGTGAAAACCTATTAACAAGGTATAGCTATGTCATTACTTTCCTTGTTCAACGTCGATTGTGGTCTCTAGATTAGGCTATGGAGTTTATTTAATTTTTTGGAAGCTGTGGAGTTTACTAAATATTTTGGACAAGTATTTATTTAAAATTTTATTCTGCTAATTCCCTACTGCAGCCCTTCTCCCTTGCATTTGTATTTCTCCGATTCAGGAATTTCATTCTATGGAATATGGATTGAAAATTGATTTGGCTCTCATGATGATTCTGGCATTCGGCATTCAACTATCTGACATGTCTCTTGGGAGGAGGAACATGAAGCTCATAATTGTGAGTTTATTAGTTTTAGTTTTAGGGGTGTCAAACCAAATGCATCTTTTTCTCGATTGTTCTCTGTTGTTTTGGTTTCGATGTGACACTACATAGGGTCAAGAGATGATACATATTATGTGGATACTAATGTTGTATGCTGGGGACTTGTGTAGATTATAATTAGTTTTTTTTTTGAGAGGAAGATTATAATTAGTTCTGCTTAGAGTTAAAGTTTCGTGTTGTCACTGTGCAATTTTGGAGTGGTTTATAGGATTGTAGGCTAAAAAATATGGGATATTATCTCAGATAACCCTGACTTATAGGCCTTTTTCCAATATAACCCTGACTTTAGCAAGCCTGTCTCCGATAACCCTGAACTTGATTTTTGTCATTAAACTGGACAGAATTAGTGACGGCGTTAACTATTTAAAAAAAAAAAAACAAACTCATATCTCTCTCTCTCTCTTGTTCTTCATCTCTTCTCAAGCATTCATCAATGGTTTCCACCATTTTCTCTCTTTTTAATTGAAAAACACTAAAACCCCATTTTCTCTCTTAATATTCATCCACTATTTAATGTCTTCATCCTTACTGTAAAAAGGAAAAAAAAAATCCCACTTACCACGATTAAATTGAACCTCCAACAACGTTTCAAAAAAAAAAAAAAATTGAACCTCCAACAACAATCTGGGTACAAAGACCAACATCATCTTCGACCCCACTAAAACCCCACTTAATCGTTACTTGAATTGGTAACATATTGCACAAATTTCCCTACACTTGGTTCTGCAGTTCTCCCCCTCCCTTCCCCTTGATTTTCTCTCTCCACTGCGTGAATCTGGGCCTGGTTGCTGTAATGGGGTTTCCCCTCCTCTGCTTCGTTGCTGCACGCGCGCCGCACCACCAGCCTTCTGTCGCCAGAAACGCTGGCAGAGGTTGTCGCTGAACTGTGGCACCAAAAACCCGATGCACTAATGCAAATTGAAGAAGTAATATACTTAGGTGAAATTTTCAGCCACTGATAATTTTTTTCTTTCAATTCTTGAGGGAAAATTGAAGTACTTTTTTTTGTTGGAATCTTGTCCGTGATTCTCTGGAAATTTCTTTTTCCATGATTTTTGTTAAAACGTTTGTGTGGTCAATTTCTTAGATTTTTTTGTTGTTCCTTCAATGGCGGTTTTCCAGTGATAAATTGAAGGAGATCAAACATTATCCACAACAGAGGTCGCAACATTTTCCAGTGTTCATTTTATCGGATGAAAGGTTACAAAGAATATGATAATTAGATAACTATTGCTGAAATTCTGGAAAAATAATTTGCGAATCGGGTAAAGATAGAGTTAATTATCTTTGTAAAGATAGAGTTAATTTAAAAAAAGTTAGAAAATGGTGGAAACCATTGATGAATGTTTGAGAAGAGATGAAGAACAAGAGAGAGAAAGATATGAGTTTGGTTTTTCTTTTTAAATAGTTAACGCCGTCACTGCTTCCGTCCAGTTTAATGACAAAAATCAAGTTCAGGGTTATCAGAGATAGGCCTGTCAAAGTCAGGGTTATATTGGAAAAAGGCCTATAAGTCAGGGTTATCTGAGATAATATCCCAAAAAATATTCATTGCATTTATGGATGGAGGAATAAGTTCTCACTCTTTCGCGATCGTGATCTTTGCGAATGGAATACATATATTTTTTGGAATTTTTTTATTTTAATAATGCAACCTTTTAGCCATTCTGTAATACCATGGAATTTCGCTCCTAATTTTTCGCCTTATTTTACCTTAATCATTATTATTTCGTTAAAATTAGAGTATTTTACTTTTTAAAAATATTTTATCGTACATATTTTTTCCACTTTATAAATATTATATTTATATGATTTATTTAATTTGATGTTATATATTTTTCTAAATTTTTTTCTATGCACGTTTGAGCTAGTATTTTATTTTATCGATTTTTTAGCGCATCTTGGACCGTTTGCGTAACGGAAGATAATCCGAACATCCTTTCCCTTTGCAGTCCGAAAATCAGTAATGAAGGAAGGAGATGATGTCTTTTTGTTAGTTTTGTAACCCCTTTGTAACCTCCCATTTAATCATCATTAAACCTTTCTTTTAAACTCTCTTTGTAACCCCCATTATATTCTCTTTTGTTCTTAAAACTTGACAGTAAATCTGTCACCATTCCCCTCAAAGCTCTCGGCCATATTGAGTGCATCGTGAGAGTTAAAGAGAGCCACCATTTGATCTACTCAATCACCCACCATTTCTCTTACATTTTATCACACAAAAACTCCACTATTATCCTACCTTTCAATGCGCTTATAAGATCATTGTTAGCTTGCTAGGAGAAGACGTTTCGGAGGATGACGTCGCACGACAAGGACAAAGCTAGACCACCGTCTACACTTCTCCAGTTGGCCGAGGTAACTAATTGTTTTCCAAGAGCGGTTAGAATTCATGTAAGAATTATTTTAATTTTAATACTTGAATTGGGTTAGTATTGTTTTAGGAATTTGGGTGGGTAAATTTTCATGTTATATGTTTGTTTTTATGAAATGTATGATTATACGATTGTCGTGAGTTTGTGGTTTGGTAATATATATATGTTGTTTATAGCCATGATCATGAGTTATGAGTTGTTTAGAGTAGAATTCTTATTCTTTTGATTTCATGGTTGTATATTGAACTTTCTCTTCTCTGTGTTATGGAAACTTGAATTATTGTTATTATTATTAGTACAACTACTTTTATTAATGAAGTATACCTTGTGAAGTAATGCATGATCATGTATATTTTGGTGTTGAGGGCTATGGTTTAGATGAGTTGTAGTTGGATTAGGATGAATGGTTGAGTGTCAAATTGCTATAGGGCACTAACCCAGGTGATCCTGCACCACTAGCCGTGCGCCCGCACCGCCTGTGCTGTTGGGCTCGTGTTCTTATCATTT
This sequence comes from Beta lomatogona, assembly GCA_947646795.1. NCBI lineage: Eukaryota > Viridiplantae > Streptophyta > Magnoliopsida > Caryophyllales > Amaranthaceae > Beta > Beta lomatogona. The sequence continues at coordinate 269,022 of CANSNZ010001388.1, read as the reverse complement.
CCTTGCTCATTGTTTTAGTGTCTTTGCTTCTATATTATCTTTTTCATGTGTATAGTACATGGTAGTGCAGCTATTTTCTTCTTTCTTACCCACTACATAGTGTGAGGTTGATGATGAGGTTGAAGATACGTTCGTCTTTTGTGGCCTTGGTTTGTTTCATGGTAGTTCTATTTTTTATTTGGTTATTGGTTGCAACTAGAGGTGTCAATTCAGTTCATCAGTTCAGTTATGGTTATATCCAAACAGTTCAGTTCATATCAGTTCAGTTTACAACAGTTAAAATTATTAACAGTTCAGTTCAGTTAACAAACTTTTCAGTTTAATTTAATTCAGTTATTTTTCTCCAGTTTCAGTTTAGTTCAGATGCAGTTTAAACCAGTTTTATCCGAACAGTTAAACCAACCAATAGTTGAATCCATAGCAGTTAAAACACGTTGCAATTATTTTCAGTTTCGTTTCAGTTTATTTCAGTTATTGACGAAAATCACATAAGTTCGACAATAATCGCATCGGTTCGGATAGAAATTAGTCACATTCTTGTATTTGTTCGATAAAAATGGAAATTCATGTCGGGTTTTGACCACCTGTTTTTTCGGGTTCGGTTAAAGTTAACGTAGCAAATAAGTGTAGTCTGACACTTGCCTCGAAAACAACCGATTGTACTGTACTTCACAAAAAAGTGTATGAAAGTGACATCGATATCTGTGTACAAGACTAATATATTCGACAATTTGGAATAAGACAATTTTATATAAGTCAATATTCAAACTTTTAGTTGTATGCAAATTACATCATGTTTGGTTAAAAAGGACGTCTCATATCAGTATAAATTCTTATAAACTTCCTCGAAAGACGAGTTAGACATTTTTTTAAAAGTCGATTAGATCAATGTCTTACTCTTACTATATTAGATCAATGGATTAATATAACTATACTAGTCATTAAGCTCTATGCATTTGAAAACTGAAAACATATAATTGACGTAAAATAAGTTAATAGTGGATTAGTTCAAGGTATCTATGTGAATCGATAAGTTAAATCAAGATAGCAATACTCCATTTAAGTTAATCATTAATAAGTTATATTCAATTTGAAACTCATGCATCTTAGCCAAACTGAAAGAAATTGATGTTACAATAGATGAATGTATCAACATAAGTCGCTAAAGTAATTGAAACTCAAAACATTTACTTAAATTGAAACATGTTGTTATTGGAATGAGTGTATCAATGTAAGTTGATAAACTAATTCAAGATAATAACAGTACTCTACTTAAGTTAATCATCTTTAAGTTGAATTCATTTCGGAACCGAAAGCATCTATTTCAGTTGCAACAAATGTAGACCAGTGTAACTCGGTAGATTGGTTCAATATAACAATGCTTCATTTAAGTTAATCGTCTCTAAGTAAAATTCATATTGAAACTCAAAATATCTAATTTAAATTGAAACAAGTTGATATTGGATTAGATTGATGTATCAATGTAAGTCGATTAGCTAATTCAAGATGGCGTGTAAGTTCGTTTAAGATAATCGTCATTACGTTGTATTCATTTCGAAACTCAACATCCAATTGAATTACAATGAGTTGTTATTGGATAAGATCAACAAATGTATCAATGTAAGTTAATTAATTAACTTAATAGAAGATAACAATACTCTATCAAAGGTAATCGTCTTTAAGTTAAATTCGTTTCGAAACCCAAATCATCTAATTGAATTGTGGTACGTGTCGTTATGCGTACAAATTAAAAACCTTATTTCATCCACATTAGCATTATTTAAATTTAGTTTAGTGATAAATAAGGGTCGGTCCTACTGAGAGGTTTATATATTCCTAAAATCCAAGTTCAACTAATTAAGAGAATCTAACTAGTATATACATGTCATTAACTAATATATACATATTCACATTGTTTTGGGGGGTTGGAAAACGTGTATATGAATTTAAAAACTACTAAAGATAAATCTAACCTAATATTTACATGTGATGACAACCAATCCCATTTTTAAGCTCATAATTCTTTTTAGAGATTTACAAACTTCAAACCTTGATTATACTTCCAATTTCATAAATCCAGGATTAATTAGATAGATTAATTGTAGGAATTCAAGTAACCAAACTCCCCTATACTTCCTTACTTTTAATCAACGTTGAACTAAGCCTAACATCGATTATAAACTAATCTAATCACTACAAGTATTTCGCAACTTACAATGATTAAACTAGAAGCATTATAGAATTAGAAGTACCTCATGAATCCCTAGTTAATTTAAACATATTATATCTTTATGTCTATATAACTAGTCTAAGTTATATTATAGTTTGCACTTAAAACCATCTTTGCAGGCTTAAATTAAACTAGTTGCTACTTGTTGTTATACAATTTAGACTGAGCTCAATCATATAACTAGCAAGGATTTCAATTTTATACATAATAAGATAACAAATTAGGCATAATATTGAATTCTAAAACATACACACAAATATAACTCATGTATCAAAGATCAAACAATCTTGAATTTCAGCTAACATTCAACCATTCAATCTAAACTATAATTCAACATTTCAATCTAAACTATAAATTCAAACCAACAATGAAATCCAAAAATATAATTGGAATATATCAAACTAATTTGAAAGTATAAGAGAAAGAAGAGAAGAACTTATGTATGTCGCGGAAATTCGCCTTTGAATGTCGGATTTCGCAACTACGTTCAACCTTGAATTTCACCCTCCTCGGTTGTGTGCTAAGACTCCTCCCGAAGGCTGTCTTCTCGTCGAACTCTCACACGCCCAAAATGGCTCGGCACCTCACGCAAGTTCTCTAATTTTTCTCTCAAAATATTTGTGGAATTTTTTGCATACTGATTTTCGGACCCTTTATGGGGCATTTATACCCAATTTCACCGCCCTTAATCGAATTTTTGGACCAATTGGAGAAGTGAATTGGGCTCCAAGTTTCAGCCCTAGAAATCGACTTCTCCTTGGTCGTGATTTGCGGCGCCGAATTCGGCTGTGCTTCGTGATTGGTGGAGATGCGCAAGTTGCAGGTATGAGTTGTTGCTTTCTTGTGATTGGTGGAAGGAGATGAAGGTACTGGAAGGAGGAGATGAAGATTGAAGGCGTCGAAGAGAGTGAAGGAGGAATGCTGTTCCTCGTCGCTTTTTTTTTCTTTTTCATTTTATGGTTTTCCTTTTCTTTTCTTTGTTTTGTCTTCTTTTCTTTTTGGACTGATTTTGTTGGATGAGATTTGCACAAGGTGGGCTTGTCTTCTAGCTTTTGGTCAATGCACTCATTAGACAAAAGTAGTTTAATTAAGCCATATTAGTAAAAAAAATAAAAACATAGCATATTATATCTAATAGTATTATAAATATATATAATGCATTAAATAATAATATAAACACACATATTATAATAAAATAAGGGGACATAAATATATTATAAAGCCCACTTATCAAATTCCCCCACACTTAGTCCTTGATCGTCCTCGATCAAACTCTAATTATATGCAACTAAGACACATAACACCACCTCTCTATTTCTTAACTCTAAAACTGAATCAATGAAAAGTCGAACAAGAAACTAAAACGTTTTATATTAGTTAGTAAAAACTCAAGTAAGATGTTAACAGGAATGTCACATTATCAATTTAGAACAATCAAATAATCAAAACTCATAACATATCATAGATATACTCTCTCAACATTTGAAGAGCATCAGCGAGTATTCACTTGATAGAACCATGATTTTAATAAATAGACCCTCGCACGATAAATAATCACTCGTCACTCATGTGTTTGAAAAGGTTTATGTATTTCACTTAAGGTTCAATTCCGATGGCAAAAACTCTACCATAAGCTAGCATATCTTCTCGATTCTCCACTATTATTAGATAACATGTCAAACATAAATCAAAAGAACTTTTTTAGGTTATATGACGGCTATGGTTAAAGGTAGGAAATTTTTTAAAGATATGTGGACCAGATGGCTTTGAACTAAGTGGAGCAAAAACTTAATAACTCCTCCATTTCCGGACAAGAGGGAGCAAAAATAACTCTCACAAAGTACTTCAACCTTCTGTCATTGCAAATCAGCACAATTTCCTGTATTTTGACTTTGATATACAAAACGCATATTTACATCATCAATTGTAGCTACATATCACGCTTGATACATATTTTTTTATCATTTCTCATTTTATTTTTTTTCAACTTTTTTGTTTTCCCTTTTTTTTTTCACTTTTTCTCTCATTTTTTTATAGAATATCAAGATTACAATATATTATATAACATGGACGATCAACACTTCAACTACTATAACCACACCTTTTATAGAAACAGCCCCACACTTCGCTTTTACTCAATCAACAACCATGCTCCATCAGCTCAAAATGTTGGGTCATGAATTTATTTAATGTTTTTTTATGGTTTATAATGAAGGTTAAGCAAAATAATAGTCTATTAGGCTCAAGGGTTCAGAAAGGATGTAATATAATGTAGGGTGGCTATTTGGCTATGTAGTTTATAACAAAAGAAATACCTTTTTCTTCATGCCAACATGAGTCAATGTAGTCTTGAAGAGTATCAATGCAAGTTCTAGAGAGAAATTACCATGGAAGAACATCACACATGAAAGAAAAGTCTAAGACTAATGTGAATGTCTCAGTTTATTAGGCTTGGAATCTCACAGTTATTTTGGTCTATCCATCTAGTCATAGTTACCAAGTGAATAACTACACTAACTAGCTATAAACATGAGATTGCTTATCTAATCGTGTTATGAATCTTTCAAACTTGACTATTCTTTAACTAAAAATGTTAACAATTCCCAAAACTTTTTATTTTCGAAAACATATTTTATTTTAAAACATCGTTAGATTAGAGTTTCTTGACGACTTCTTTATTTATTCAATTTTTTTCAAAAAGAAACTAAGAGGTTGGTTTTACTTAAAATTATTTCCTAAAAACTAATGCACAACACACAACAACTACTAAATGCACCTAAAACTACATGCTCATGAACTTTTTATATAACGCAAATAACAATCCAATAATTAACTTTAGTCCAAATTCAAAAATTTCTACAGAAATTTCGGCAGCATTTCCCCTATAATATGGACAAACAAACAAAAATTATGCATCCAATTCAACCTGTTTCAGAACAATATACTAACCATATAATATTCCAACACCAACATTCACCATTCTCCTCAAATTTCTCCCTTCAACTCCAACTACCAAATTCTCCATCATCCATAGCAATTCAATTCGAAAAAATTTCATCAAATTCCACATACTTCATGTAATAACAAACAATAACCTCTCCCCCACACTTAAACCTTACATTGTCCTCAATGTAACATTTAGAATGTGGAAGATATCATGAAATTTCTCAAAAATCAAACCATAAAAGCAAATTGAAAAACACACTAAAATAAAAGCAAACTAAAAGAAAAAGTTTAAGAAAGCAAATCTGAAATTGTCTTGGGTTGCCTCCCAAGCAGCGCCTTTGTTTATGTCGTTGGCTCGACATGTACCAATCAAGGTTCTTCTAGTAATATGTCTTCAATGTACATGGCATGGGGTTCACCATAGAATGGTTTTAGTTTATGTCCATTAACCTTAAAAACCTTGTTAGTTTTAACATCTGTAACTTTTACTGCACCATGAGTAAAGGTGTTAGTAACAATAAAAGGACCGAGCCATCTAGTTTGGAGCTTACCAGGAAATAATTGTAATCGAGCATTGAATAATAAAACCTTCTGACCAACATGAAATGTTTTCCTAGCTAACTTTTTATCATGAAAGGCCTTAGTCTTTTCTTTGTAAATCTTAGCATTTTCATATGCTTTTAACCTTAGTTCTTCAAGTTCTTGCAACTGCAATTTTCTTTCTTTTCCAGCTTTATCATAATCTAAATTACACTGCTTTACTGCCCAATATGACTTATGTTCTATTTCTACCGGCAAGTGGCAAGCTTTACCAAACACTAATCTATAAGGAGACATCCCTATCGGAGTCTTGAATGTTGTCCTATAAGACCATAATGCATCGTTTAACCTTAAACTCCAGTCTTTTCTATTAGGATTCACCATTTTTTCCAAAATAGATTTAATTTCTCTGTTCGAAACTTCAACTTGTCCATTGGATTGTGGATGATATGCAGTAGAAATTCTATGTGTAACATGATATTTTTCAAATAATGCACCAAGTGTCTTGTTAATAAAATGAGTGCCTCTATCACTAATAATTGCTTTAGGTATTCCAAATCTAGAAAATATATTACTTTTGACAAAGTTAATCACAGTTTTAGCATCATCAGCTCTAGTTGCACTAGCTTCTACCCATTTAGAGATGTAATCAACAGCAAGAATGATATAAAGATTACTAAAAGAAGACGGAAACGGACCCATAAAGTCAATACCCCAAACATCAAATATTTCATAGATTAAGATACCGGTTTGTGGCATTTCGTTTCTTCTGGTTAAGTTTCCAGTCTTTTGACATTGTTCACAAGATTTACATAATTCATAAGCATCTTTAAATAATGTAGGCCAACAAAAACCAGATGCTAGGACTTTGTGTGCAGTTCTTTGAGGACCAAAGTGCCCTCCACTTTCAAGACCATGACAAAAATTCAGAATAGAGGAGAATTCAGATTTATCTACACATCTTCATATAACTTGGTCATAACATGTTTTCCAAAGGTATGGGTCATCCCATATATAATATTTAGAATCAGATTTAATCTTTTCTTTTTGAGCTTTAGTTAAAGTAGAGGGAAATGTTCTTGTAACCAAGTAATTAACAATATCAGCATACCAAGGAGTTTCCACTTGATACAAAGATAATAATTGTTCATCCGGAAAAAATTCACTTACCATAGGCCAATCCTCTCTAGGCACTATTCTACTTAAATGGTCAGCAACATGATTCTCAGCACCTTTTTTGTCTCTAATTTCTAAATCAAATTCTTGAAGAAGGAGCATCCATCTAAGAAGTCTAGGTTTAGATTCTTTCTTTTTCAATAAATACTTTAGCGCAGAATGGTCAGAATAAACAATGACATGAGTTTTCTATTGCGAACACAACAGCATACATTTCTTTTTCGGTTACAGTGTAGTTACATTGGGCAGAATCAAGTGATTTTGAAGCATAATGAATTACATAAGGTACTTTATCCTTCTTTTGTCCTAAAACTGCTCCAATTGCTTTATCACTAGCATCGCACATAATTTCAAATGGTAAAGACCAGTCAGGAGGTCTAATAACAGGGGCAGTGGTTAATTTTTCTTTTAGTTCATCAAAAGCTATTTTACAATTATCATTGAAATTAAAGTTAGCTTCTTTAGCAAGTAAAGCGCATAAAGGAGATGCAATTTTAGAAAAGTCTTTAATAAAACGCCTATAAAACCCAGCATGTCCTAAAAATGAGCGAATTTCACGTACACAAGTAGGATATGGTAAGGAACTAATGACTTCTATTTTAGATTTGTAAACTTCTAGTCCTTCAGCACTAACAACATGTCCTAAAACAACTCCTTGTTAAACCATAAAATGACACTTCTCAAAGTTTAGGACAAGGTTTGTTTCAATGCATCTTTTTAAAACAAGAGATAACTTATCAAATGAATCACCGAATACCGTAAAATCATCCATAAATACTTCCATATTTTGCTCAATTAAATCAGAAAATATACTCATCATACATCTTTGGAAAGTACCTAGAGCATTACATAAACCAAAAGGCATTCGTCTAAAACCAAATGTACCAAAAGGACACGTAAATGTGGTTTTATCTTGGTCTTCAGGAGCAATGGGAACTTGTGTATAGCCAGAATAACCATCAAGAAAGCAGAAGAAGGACTGTCCGGCTAACTTTTCTAACATTTGATCAATAAAAGGTAAAGGAAAGTGATCTTTTCTAGTTGATTGATTTAACTTTCTATAATCAATACACACTCTCCATCCATTAGATATTCTAGTTGGAACAAGTTCTCCTGTTTTATTTTCAACGACTGTTATTCCAGAATTTTTAGGAACCACATGAATCGGACTTACCCATTTAGAATCAGAATTTGGGTAAATTACTCCTGCTTCTAACCATTTTAGAATTTCTTTCTTAACAACTTCCATCATTAAAGGATTTAGTCTGCGTTGAGCTTCTCGAACTGGTTTAGCATTGTTTTCTAAGAAAATTCTATGCATACACATAGTCGGGCTAATTCCTTTTATATCAGCTAATGTCCATCCAATAGCCTCTTTGTGCTCTTTAAGTACTTCTAGCAATTTTTGTTCTTGGAATGGAGCTAATGAACTAGAAATAATAACAGGTAAAGTCCCATTATCACCAAGAAAAACATATTTTAGATTCGAAGGAAGTAGTTATAATTCTAATTCAGGTGCTTTAACAATTGAGGGCACTAATCTTGCGGTAGATAATGGTACACCTAAACTTTGTTTTTCAGCAAAAGAACAATCAACTATTCGAGTTTCAATGTCATTAACTAGTTCACCATCATTAATCCATGCAGCAATTTCATCAACTACATATCTAAATAAATCACCAAATAATTGACATTGATCAAATAAATTTTGTGCAATATTATCAATCACATCAATAGTATCAATGGCACACAAATTATTGATGTCACTAGGGTATCTCATAGCATCGAAAATATTAAATCTAATTATTTCACCATCAAATTCCATAGTTAAATTACCCTCATGCACATCTATTTTAGTTTTAGAAGTCTTTAAGAATGGTCTTCCTAATAATAAGGGTACATTAGAAAAATCAGAATTAGAACCCATATCCAACACATAGAAATCAGCAGGAAAAACTAATTCATTTACTTGCATAAGAACATCTTCTAAAACTCCAATAGGATATGCATTAGATCTATCGGCCAATTGCACGACAACATCAGTTTTAGAAAGTGGGCCTATATTTAGAGAATCATAAACAAATTTGGGCATAACATTAATAGAAGCACCTAAGTCAAGCATGCAACTTTCAAATTTACAACTACCAATTTTACACGGAATAGAGAACATTCCAGGATCTTTGCACTTAGGTGGGAGTTTCCTTTCAATTACCGCATATATATTCTCACCCATGTTTACCATTTTAGAGCCCTTAAGTTGCCTTTTATGAGTACACAGTTCTTTTAGAAATTTAGCATATCTAGGCACTTGTTTTATAGTATCAAGAAGAGGTATATTCACCTCAACTTTTCTAAACGTTTCTAAGATTTCATGATCAAGAATATCTTTCTTAGGTTTAGAAAACCTAGAAGGGAAAGGAGGCACATCTTTGCATTTAGAAAAATTAAAATTAGATTTTAAATTTTTAGTTTGACTCTCCTTTTCTTCAACTTGTTTTTCTTTCTCTTTTAATATCTCTTTATTTTCTAAGATTGTTTCATTAATTTCATCTTCAGTCAATCCATTCTTAGGTCTCACCTCTAGTTCATCTTCAATTTCTCTGTTTTTGGCTTTAGGATCCTTTTATTCTTTCCCGCTCCTAAGTGTGACAGCTTTTGCATTTTCCTGAGGGTTAGGGAGGGGTTGAGAAGGTAGTTTTCTAGAGATTTGAGTTTCTAAATTACTTAATGAGGTACAGATTTGACCTATTTGGGTGTCTAGATGTTGTAAATGAGAATCAGTCTTCTTTTGATAACTAACACCTTGTGAATGAACTTGTCCTATTTGATTAGTTAGTTGTTTAACCAGATCTTCTAAAGATGTGTTTGATGATTGGGATTATTGTTGGGGATTAGTATGAAAGTATGGTCTAGGATTAGATTGTTGAAATGGTGGTCTAGGTCCATATCTCAAATTAGGATGGTCTCTCCAACCTTCATTATAAGTTGATGAGAAAGGCTCGTATTTTCTTTGGGGTTGACCTATGAAACCTCCTAAAGCATTTATATCTTTATTTTTGCAACGATGGACATGCATCAGTAACATGGGACACATCAGCACATATACCACAAACTTTTGCTTTTGACTCATGACCAACAATTTTAGATACTATAGTAGTTAAATTAGCAATCTGTTGAGCATTTTCCTTTGATTGATTATGAACAGAAGTAACATCAAGCTCATTTACTATCCTAGCATCATTCCTAAAACTAAATTTTTGTGTGTTTGGGCTATAATAGAAATTAAATTTTTAGCTTGATTAGGTGTTTTATTCACTAATGCCCCACCACTTGCAGCATCTATCATTCCTCTATCATTCGGCAATAAACCCTCATAGAAATATTGAATTAATAATTGGTCACTTATTTGATGTTGAGGACATGAAGCACATAACCTTTTAAATCGCTCCCAATATTCATAAAGTGATTCGCTAGGGTACTACCTTATACCATATATTTCCTTCCTTATGGACCCAATTCTACTTGCGGGGAAGAAATTTTCTAGAAAAGCTTTTTATAGTGCATCCCGAGTAGTAATTGATCCAGGAGGAAGAGAATATAACCAATCTTTTGCTATATCAAACAATGAGAATGGAAAAGCATGGATTTTAACATCATCTGGACTAATGCCTTCAGGTTTCATGGAAGAGCAAACAACAAGAAATTCTTTTAAGAATCGATTAGGGTCCTCACCTCCATGACCATGAAATTTAGGACGAAGATTGAGAAAACCTGAATTTAACTTCAACGGTTTTTCCAATGTTGGAAAAACGATGCCTAAAAGGTTCATCATCTAGCTTTGGCGCAGCTAACTCCTTCAAAGTCCTTTCCGTCATTTCTTCTTCGTGTTCGAACAATTTCTCAATATAGAGACGCTATTCTCGTTGTTTTTCTAAGAACTATTTCCTTGTTCTCCTTGCTGTCCATTCGATTTCAGGATCAAATAGCAATGGTTCCTTTCGTAGGCGTGTGTTCATGCACCTAAAAATAGGAAATTCAAAATCATTAAGTAATTCAAGTTATTTTTATGGTATCATTAAGCTAGATATATAGATTCTTTTTAGAATGGAATCATCAATCAAACAACTTATCATATATTCTTTAGCTCCTCTTTCTAGCAATCCGTAATTTTCAATAAAAGTTCACTGTCCAAAGTAATTTCATGAACACATCTTAAGCACATAATCCATCTTCTTAAGTTCAGTTGTTTTTAGAATTACATCCTGATGGTCTGAAACTAAACAAGAGATAGCATGGATGTAATTTTACTCTTTAACTGAACTTGACCCATTATAGAGCATTTGCATAAATTATAGTTTTGTGACACTTCTCTAGTACTATGATCTCGTTCAATAAAATTCAGATTAAAATCTTACCACACAAACCATTTTCTTCCTACTTAGAGTTCCATTTTAACGCAGAGTGTTAAGGATATGGTGTGGTATTGCAAATGGTAGATGTCCACTGATTCCTTTTTTTTTTTGTTACTCTAAAGTTTAGCATAAAGTTCTGACATCGTTATGTCATACTTTAGACTTCACTATGACACAAAGTGTATTTAAAGTAGCTAGAATGAACTCCTAAGACATCATATATATATCTAGATAGATCTACGTCCCTTCTCCAATGTATGCTTTTGCTCTTAATTTCAGCAGTACATAAACATGTTCAGATTAAAACAGAAACTTAAAACAGTAACTTAAATTCAAACAGCCAGTTGAATTACAAGTTACAAGACACATATCAGCACACAATTTTAACATAAACAAAGCATGGCCATGACTAAGTTAAACGGTATGATTGAGTTAGTAATTATCCGTGCCACCTTGATTAATCCAAATAAGAGTTAACTAGAAGGAAATAACTAAGCACATAGTATGCAAAAAAAAGTTAAGAAACACGCTATAAGCTAAAAAATCTCAACCTAGTCAAGCTTGCTTTAGAATACCAAGATCATAGGTACTATTTGTCATTTTATCAACTAAATTCAATAATAAAAATTAGTATTTCGGATAAACTTTATGGAAAGAATATCATAAATCTCCCTGGCAACGGCGCCAAAATTTGGTACGTGTCGTTATGCCTACAAATTAAAAACCTTATTTCATCCACATTAGCATTATTTAAGTTTAGTTTAGTGATATATAAGGGTCGATCCTACTGAGAGGTTTATATATTCCTAAAATCCAAGTTCAACTAATTAAGAGAATCTAACTAGTATATACATGTCATTGACTAATATATACATATTCACATTGTTTTGGGGGGTTGGTAAACGTTTATATGAATTGAAAAACTACTAAAGATAAATCTAACCTAATATTTACATGTGATGACAAACAATCCCATTTTTAAGCTCATAATTCTTTTTAGAGATTTACAAACTTCAAACCTTGAGTATACTTCCAATTTCATAAATCCAAGATTAATTAGATAGATTAATTGTAGGAATTCAAGTAACCAAACTCCCCTATACTTCCTTACTTTTAATCAACGTCGAACTAAGCCTAACATCGATTCTAAACTAATCGAATCACTACAAGTATTTCGCAACTTACAATGATTAAACTAGAAGCATTATAGAATTAGAACTACCTCATTAATCCCTAGTTAATTTAAACATATTATATCTTTATGTCTAAATAACTAGTCTAAGTTATATTATGGTTTGAACTTAAAACCATCTTTGCAGGCTTAAATTAAACTAGTTGCTACTTGTTGTTATACAATTTAGACTAAGCTCAATCATATAACTAGCAAGGATTTCAATTTTATACATAATAAGATAGCAAATTAGGCATAATATTGAAATCTAAAACATACACACAAATATAACTCATGCATCAAAGATCAAACAATCTTGAATTTCAACTAACATTCAACCATTCAATCCAAACTATAATTCAACATTTCAATCTAAACTATAAATTCAAACCAACAATGAAATCCAAAAATATAATCGGAATATATCAAACCAATTTGAAAGTACAAGAGAAAGAAGAGAAGAATTTATGTATGTCACGGAAATTCGCCTTTGAATGTCGGATTTCGCACCTACGTTCAACCTTGAATTTCACCCTCCTCGGTTGTGTGCTAAGACTCCTCGCGAAGGCTGTCTTCTCGTCGAACTCTCGCACGCCCAAAATGGCTCGGCACCTCACGCAAGTTCTCTAATTTTTCTCTCAAAATATTTGTGGAATTGTTTGCATACTGATTTTCGGACCCTTATGGGGTATTTATACCCAATTCCACCGCCCTTAATCGAATTTTCGGACCAATTGGAGAAGTGAATTGGGCTCCAAGTTTCAGCCCTAGAAACTGACTTCTCCTTGGTCGTGATTTGCGGCGCCGAATTCGGCTGTGCTTCGTGATTGGTGGAGATGCGCAAGTTGCAAGTATGAGTTGTTGCTTTCTTGTGATTGGTGGAAGGAGATGAAGGTACTGGAAGGAGGAGATGAAGATTGAAGGCGTCGAAGAAAGTGAAGGAGGAACGCTATTCCTCGTCGTTTTTTTTTTCTTCTTCTGGTTTTCCTTTTCTTTTCTTTGTTTTGTCTTCTTTTCTTTTTGGGCTGATTTTGTTGGATGAGATTTGCACAAGGTGGTTGTCTTCTAGCTTTGGGTCAATGCACTCATTAGACAAAAGTAGTTTAATTAAGCCACATTAGTAAAAAAATAATAAAAACATAGCATATTATATCTAATAGTATTAAAAATATATAAAATGCATTAAATAATAATATAAACACACATATTATAATAAAATAAGGGGACATAAATATATCATAAAGCGCACTTATCAAATTGAAACAAGTAGTTAATTATTGTTACTATGTCGTAGTAAACCCTATTGCTTATTAGTTAGATACTGATATGAAGCGAAAATTCGTATATGTAGTATACTATTAGCCAAGGTCTATTACTGATTAAGGCTTGTTATAACTTATATAAGTTCACTTAAGTGAATACAATCAAATTATTTTATAGCTGACTAATAATAAATAATTGTATAAGTAAGGTTATAAGAAATCTACCTTAATAGAAGAAATAACCGTAGATTAATATAAGTTTATAACCATTAACCAATAACTTAAGTATTAATGTAAGACCTATACAAGTAGTAGTAGTGACTTGTGATTGGCCAAATAAAGAAAACACAGATCCTCATCGACCACCGTTGATTTGCTTCACCTACCTTCCACAACCATTGATTTTCAAAATCTTGTCGCAAAAAATTAAAATGCTGAAATTTTCGCTGAAAACTAAAGCGGTATATCTTCCCAGTTAGCCATGAAATGAAACTTTGAAATAAAAAAAAAGAAACCTCTTCTTCTAATACTCCTCTTTAACCTTTATTCCATTCATTCTCTCTCTCCTTCAACCAGATATAGGATAAAATTTTGCATTTGTTTCAAGGTTGTTCGAGAAGTGTTTCCTCGTTTGTACTCAAGATTCCTGTTTATGTTTTTTTTTTTTGCAGTTTAATTTTTCATTTACTTTCTAATTTCGTCTGGGTTTCGTATGTTTTGCTTTGATTATGCTTAGATTTAGGGAAACTTAATAGATTTCTCAATTTTTCGGGAAATTCTACTGCAATCTTTTTACAATTTCCGATAATTTTGACAAACTTATCTTTGGGTTGTTTTAACTTTTTTTATGAGTTTGACAATTACACAGATTGAAATTCATCTGGATAGCTCTCGTGTTTTAATTGTCAGTTTGGTGCATATGTAAGTTTTCTTTTCTTGCTTTTTTTTGAGTTTTTGTTTTGCTGACTATGTGTTTGTTAAAATGCTTGCATGAAATTCCATTTGTTTTAGATTGGCTTTTTTATGGAAGTTGGTGTTTTTGATTGACAGTGTTTCCTATTTTCTGATTGATACTGATCATATGGGTATTGTGAATAATGCTTAGATATAGAATGGTGATAAATTGCAAATTCTCTGCTTGATTCAGGTCTAAATTTCTATTTAATTCCTAAAATATTTTTTCCTCTCGTGAAACCATCACATATTTGGACTTGACCATTGTAGTCTGTAGAAGACATTGAGACGGTAAAAAAAGGAGGACATTGAGTGTTTAGATTGCTCTGTGTGTGCTGCAACAATGCTAATGTTAGAGGTACTTCGTATTTGGTATCTATAAGTATAAGCTCAAGTTCGTTTTCATAAAATTACCCTTACAGTTCTTTTAATCTTTGTGATTGTAGGTGATGTTTGATGAGCATCAGAAATACAAGTATTGAAGACTTGATCAAAAGGCGGCTGAATGAATATTTCGCATATAACTTGTAATCTTTGGACACAATGATTTAACTTTCTTAGTTTAGATGGCTAGCTAATCATGTGTATTTTCCTTGCCTGAGATTATATGTATTGACACAAAGTATTGTTTGCAATATACAATGTGTAAAAAGTTACATCGTTTGTTATAATCACTTGACATAGTTTGGAGTATTAAATCGAGTAAAATTTGAGTAAAATTTAAATTGAGTTTGGAGTATTAAAGCAGTGAACTTGACATAGTTGAAAATTATCAAGAAATTAAGTTATATGTCATAAATTCAAGTACTAATAAAAAATTATCATGATAAAATTTGTATGTGAATTGGAGTACTATCATGAATTTGGGTAATATGTGAATTATTTTCTGGTACAGTTAAAAATCAGTTTGAAACAATTTCAGTTTAAATTGGTTTCAGTTCAGTTCAGTTTTAGTTTCAGTTTGAATCAATTCAGTTACATATTCAGTTCAGTTCAGTTCAGTTGATCGATTAACTTTTCAGTTTTTCACAATTAGTCTCAGTTACAGTTTGTTTCAGTTCAGTTGCAGTTCAGTTTTGGTTTTTCATTTACAGTTTATTTCAGTTTCAGTTCATCATTTTTCAGTTGATTTCAGTTACAGTTACTCCCTGTTCAGTTTAATTCAGTTCAAATTTCAGTTGTTTCAGTTCAACCAGCAGTTCATTAACCAAACTGACAGCTCTAGTTGCAACTTTAACGAATTGTAATCTTCTTTTTCGTTTTTTTTGTATAAAATGTATTATAAAAGTTCATGTCCTTATGTGAAGAGTTGTTTATGTTTATCACTTTAT
The DNA here is from genome assembly GCA_947646795.1 of Beta lomatogona. Taxonomy (NCBI): domain Eukaryota; kingdom Viridiplantae; phylum Streptophyta; class Magnoliopsida; order Caryophyllales; family Amaranthaceae; genus Beta; species Beta lomatogona. Next base: position 253,000 of record CANSNZ010001388.1, on the reverse strand, counting down.
ATGTCTTGTGTCAACTTTTATTTACTTATATAAATAGTTACCATTGTGTTTTGGGCTCATAAATATGGTAGTGAGAATCTGGCACATTTTTATAGAATATGATTATTGTTTTGAGAAATTGTAAGTTGTTTTGAATTGGAATTGATGGGTGAGTCCCTAAAATTCTTGCAGTTTGGAATTGATGGGTTAAGACCTTAGATTCTTGTAGTTTGAGGTAAGACCTTGAATGGCATTCTGCAGACGATGAAAATATATTATTTATTATTTTTTATTTATTTGAGGACGATGAATAGTGAGGCGGCATGGTCTCCTAGAAATGAACTGTCACTATGTACTAAGCAGGGTACATAGTTTATACTTACGTACTGAGCAGGGTATATAGGTCCGTCTTGGTTATTAGTTGTTGTCTGAGAGGTCGAGAAGTACTGAGCAGGGTACTACTCGCATCAGGGTATGGCCATACTAGACATAAGCGAGCAGGGTCCTAGTACTATAATCAAATAGGAACAGTGGGTTGCGATCCACTTACGTTCAGTTTCTCCTCAAACATGTTAAGAAGATTATTTTGGAAACGTTATAGTTATCATTTATATTGTTCATTTTGGTTTTTGAGTTCATATGTATTTATTTATTTGTTTATTATGTTACCATTACCCTATTTGTATTTTTTGCGTGTTGTAATGTCTTTGTTATATTTACTTATCTATTTGTTAATTTGATTGTTTAAGGTATATTTTTAAGATGTTGTGTAAGACTCACTATTAAAACTTTTATAATTCTTATATGGATCCTAATCGAGCTGGGAGAGTTGTTAGTTACTCCCCACTGATTGTGGATGTTTGTTGATATATTTTGCAGGTGATTATTTCGTGTTATGGGAAGTGAGAGAAAGGATATTTAGGATTTTTGTTTGAGACGTTTTATCTTATTTATATTTACTACATTGGATTTATGAGGTTGTTTTGCCTCTTTTATGGATATTTTGGATTATATTAATTGGGTTTTATTTTTATTTAGTTTAATTTTAACCTTTGATTAGAGTGACATTTTCGTCAGGCGATATTTCCGCTATCGCCATTTCTTTAATAAAATTTTATATTTTCACTATATTGTGTTTATAAAAGGACGGAGTGTTACACATTCGCAACGAATAAGCTAACATTTTAGTTATTCCTAAATAATGCAACCTTTAACAAAAAATTCCTACAACAAGTCGGATTGACTGGTAACCCGTGAAACAAAGTTAAAAAAATTCACCTCCCCCCCCCCTCACCCCCCCCCCCCCCCCACCCTCACCCCCCCCCCCTTCCCCCCCCACGCAGCCCCCTCGATCTCCCCTGCGCCTCCTCCTCCCTCACTCTCTCCGGCCTCACAACTTTTCTCCACCGTCACAACCACCAAATCGACCACCACCAGCATTTAAACATGGAGGCCGAAATTTCGTTGGTGTTCGACTGTGGATCTGGTTCGAACTCACCGCCTAGCTCCATTCTTGTTCGACTGTGGTTATGGTTCGAATTCACCATGGAACTTATGGATATGGTTCGACTGTGGGTGCCCGTGGTTGTCGAGTGGTTATGTGCTGAGGCGAAGAAAAAAGAAGAGGGAGAACGCAGGTGGGGCGAAGTTAGGGCGCAAGGCTGGTGGTTGGTTGATGGTGGTGAAGTGGCGCAAGGCTGGTGGTTGCACAAGGCTGGCCTGGGTCGTGGTTTCTGGATCTGGTATGCGGGTTGTGCGCCGGTGGAAAATAAGGGTGGGGATCGATTTGGTGGTCGATTTTGGTGGTGGTGATTTAGGGTTGTGAAGGTGGTTATTGCAGTTGTGAGTGGTGGTGAAGGTGGTGGTTGTGGTGGGAGTGGTGAAGGTGGTCTGGTGGGGGCTGTGGGGAAGATTGAGGGGGAGGGGGGTGGGATGGGGTGGGGAAGAGTTCACTGTGCTGGTGGAGGGAGATAAGGAAGAGAGAGAAGAAAAGAATTTAGTTTTTTTAATTTAACAAAAATTAAAAACTAACCAATGAAATTGTGACAAGTGTCTCGGGCAACCTGTTTATCAGGTTGCATCCGGTTTTTACCCATTCAGAGAATTTTATGTTAAATGTTGCATTATTTAGGAATAACTAAAAGGTTAGCTTATTCGTTGCGAATGGCTAAAAGGTTGCATTATTAAAATAAAAAAAATCCTATTTTTTGTGATTATATCTCTAGGTGAAAATAAGCTCACTCCAGATTCCTCATCTGACCAGCATTTTTTTCATTACTCAAACAAATAAATAGAATATTTTCTACTTGCAACCAGTTGTTCATTGTTGATCTTTTTGATAGAAATTTTTGACAGGCGCATGCGGAAGGTTATTAGACCAAATTTGTAATATATGAATTTTTATCGATTGGAATAATTTGTTACAAATTTGGGGGGATACATATGATATGTGATATGCAAGGTTCCATAAGAGAACTCTTACTTATGAATGTGGTAGGAAGTACATATGACTCCACACTCCTACATACAATGCTAACACATATTTATAGGAGTGGTATAACTTAATCTACAATATTCCACACTAATCTTATATGATCTAATAATATCTAATGCTAGATTATTCAAGATTCTTCATTCCTAGATTTTTCTATAATATGCCTTAATTACAATAGGTATTTGTTTAGATAACTATATAATTCATCTTGATTTTTACACTAGATTTTTCTAGATTACTATTTCTCTCCCCCTTAATCTTAAAAAATCTGAAATGCATACTTGAAATGCTCTTGTTCATCTCCCCCATTCTTGTATCTTCTTGATCTCCCTTCTAATTGCAATGCTCCAATTATGTGCACTTGTTTTGTGCTCTTGAGTCCTTGTAAATGCCCCTTGATATTTACTCCTCCACTTTTATTTCCCTTGTGTTGTAGCATTGTGTTTGTTTGCTTGAATATTTGTTGACGAACTCCATGATCCTTGTTACCGTACTTTAATTTTTGTCGGTATCTTGATTGTTGATCCGACATACAAGGTCTTCTTGCCTCAATTTGCATTTTGGGTCTTTGCCTATCCCATGCACTGTTGTCGGGTCTATTGCCCGTATTTTGCTTAGGTCTTGTGCTAGGGTTTAATGCCCTTTAATACTCGGGTCTTTTTCCCAGCACATGATCGGGGTCTATTTCCTTGCCCCTAATGTATTGGTTGACAATATTTTGTATATGTCACCCTGGTATGCATAGGGCTAGCGTATATTTGCCACCCATATGCTTGTAATGTTGTGGCTTTGTTAAACCACCAACTTAATTTGGTTGGCATATTAGCCACCATGTGTATGTGCATATGAAATTTCATTTTGAAAAATGAAACATGGGCAAATTTTGAAATAGACATAATTTGGGAAGCATATAGTTACTGTGGATTTGGTGTAAACTTTGAGGAGACAGAAACTTCTGGCTCTGATACCATGATAGAAATTTTTGACAGGTGCATGCGGAAGGTTATTGGACCAAATTTGTAATTTATGAATTTTTATTGATTGGAATAATTTGTCACAAACTTGGGGGGATACATATGATATGTGATATGCAAGGTTTCATAAGAGAACTCTTGCTTATGAATGTGGTAGGAAGTACATATGAGTCCACACTCCTACGTACAATGCTAACACATATTTATAGGAGTGGTATAACTTAATCTACAATATTGTACACTAATCTTATATGATCTAATAATATCTAATGCTAGATTATTCTAGATTCTTCATTCCTAGATTTTTCTATAATATGCCTTAATTACAATAGATATTTGTTTAGATAATTCTAGAATTCATCTTGATTTTTACACTAGATTTTTCTAGATTACTATTTCTAACACTTTTGGATTGGCAAAACGTGAGTTGGTATTGTTGATCTCAATCATTATCTGTTGACAACATTCCAAGAAGTATGAGTGTTTGAACAACCATCTTTCTGTCCGTTCTTGTTCATTTAAGATAACTTCAATCATGAGGAAGCCAATCCTTTATTGTATCTTTTGTATCTTTGCTTTTAAAGTTTTTGATGATGATGATTTTGCTACAAGCCTTCGGTTCCTGCATTATATTTTTCTCTCTTACTTTATTTCTATTCGCATAAATAGGTTTATTTGTGTGAGAAGATGTCGCTGACAAACGAAATGTACTTTGCCATCACACTTGATCGAAGATGTCACTGACAAATGAAATGTCGCTGAGTTTGATGTTATCCATTCTTAATCTCTTCCCAGCTGATGAATAGATGATAAGCAGGATTAAAAGCAGGTCAAATGTTATTGAAGTTATTCAAAGGTATAAGTTTGAAGACTCTTTTACATAGCCACTCTTCATTTCCTATCTAAATGATTTTCAATTTCTTATCTCCTTGTATTAATTTGTATGTGGTGGTCAGCTCGGTGCCTTTACCAACAGCGAAAGGAAGTCGTACAGAAGTTGCACCTCAATTTTTTAAAGGCTCTCATGCGGTTGGCTAGGCTGCGTGAGTTGCGACAAACAACAGCTGGAGGGAACTTCAACAGGCTCAAATGCGCTTTTCCCCTGTATATATGTGAAGTTGGGTGTCAATTGGAAGATCCAAACTGAATAGGGGTGAGGTTGGGGGCATGGATTTTGGAACATTATTGACTTGCTATGTAATGATATGACACTAAATTTTTTTTTAATACTTCTATCATTTCCACTTACATGATATGTATGTTGTTAAGGCACGCCAGAATTTTTTTTTAATCAATATTACACCCAACTGATCCGGTTATATCAAGAAAACCAGATCAGTAATATAAGTTTGGCTTGAAATTTTTTCTAATCAATTTTTTACTTAACTGATCCGGCTACACTAACTAATCCGGTTTTCAGCTATAACTGGATCAGTTAAGTGTTAACTGATCCGGTTTTGGACCGGATTAGTTAATCAATATGTACAGCTATGGGCCCATCCGATCCGGACCAAAATCAGATCTGTAAGCCCGATTTTGGCCTTATTGGATGGGCTTTTTTCCTCTAGTGAAACTTAATATGGAAAAAACCTATGACCGCATTGAATGGGCTTCATATGGAGATGTTTACATACCCTGTAATTCCCTCCTCAATGGATAAAATGGATTCAATAATGTGTCACTAATGTATCCTACTACCTGAAGATCAATGGCGCGACAACCTCTTGGTTCAAGCCAAAAAGAGGCCTAAGGCAGGGTTATCCCCTTTTCCCTATCTATTTATCATATGCATGGACGTGTTAATCCAAAAACTTTCTATAAAAAGTGTCAAACCTAGATTGGGGGTTAGGTTTTAAATTATGCCCATGCGGATCTCTTATCCCATGCCTGATATTTGCAGATGACAACCTCTTTTTTGCAAGGCACTACCTAAGCGTGTACTAATCTAGAAAGGATTTTGGATGAATTTTGTCAACTATAAGGACAACTAATCAATTTTCACAAATCAATCATTATCGTATCCAAAAAAGTTCTAAATTCCAGGAAAGTGTTGATAGCAAGCCACTTTGATATGACACATAACGCTTGTCTAGGCCTATACCTAGGAGCTTTCTTCAACTCATACTATCCTAAGAAACAAGATTATATGCATATCCTTCACAAACTCAACAACGTATCCAGCAATGGGAATCTGGATTCCTATCTAAAGCAGGGCCACACACTTTCATTCAAACTAATTTAGAACCCTTCCGGCTTATACTTGTTCGTCTGCCCTCCTCCCATCGACATATGCAAATGACACCCTTCATAGGCAATTCTTTTGGAGACAAAACAAAGACAAAAATAACATCCCTCTCATTGCTTGAAGCAAAATCTGCCAACTAAAAGCCCAGGGAGGTCTTGACCTTCGCGAGACCCTACCTTTAGATATAGCTTTAATTTCCTAGCCAAACTAGGATGGAACTTAATCTCTCAATGCTATAACCTCTTGGCTAAGCTCATCAAGGAAAAATATCTCTTTCAAAAATCATTTTTCAATTACACTCCCAAAAATCAAGATTCTCCCATTTGGAGAAAAATTCTTGCACAAAGAGAGATCCTCCGAAAAGGGATCCGTTGGAAGCTAGGGAATGGAAAATTTATTTTATTCTAGCAGGTTAATTGGGTCACAAATAAAAATTTTGACAGACCTACTAAAAATAAACCACTCCGAGGTCAACCTGGACCTTACAATCTCTACTTTTATTCGTCCAAATCACTCTTGGGATATTCCCAACCTTCAAAAAATTTCCCCATCGTCTCATATTGTGTCTAAAATCAAAGGGATTCCACTCCCCTCCAACAACATGGAACACATGCCCATTTTGGGCCCTACTCCTAATGGAAAATTCTAAGTAAAGTCTACCACATGACTCTCCCACGACCTAGCTCCAGCACCGTCACGGCCCTTCCGCTGGATATGGAAACTAGATATCCTACCAAAGCTCCAAATATTCCTGTGGCAGATCTGTGACAATAGTTTGGGTTAAGAAACAGAAACACCCTCTACAAAAGGCAAATCATTCCTACTAATCTCTGTGCCCCATACAATAATCACCCCGAAACTTTAATCATTTTTTCCTCGCGTGTCCTAACACAAGATTGTTATGGGATCTTCCAAATACCATAAGCTTCTTACAAGCTAATGTATCAACTCTACCTTTGTTAGAGCTCCTGGAGACCATTAAAAAAAATCTACTCCAAAATATATATTTCTTATTTGGAGTATTTGGAAAGAAAGAAACTCCATTGCTTTCAACCATAAAGGACGAAACACCCATATAATCCTCCATAGAGCTCGGTTTGCTCATCAAGAGTAGCTCACCCCCATGACAATTAATCTTCATCAATGTTCTGGTTCTCCCTTCAAGGGAACACAACCCCCTTCCTTTTCCCCCCATCCATCCACTATACTAGTTGCTTGAGAGCCGCCTCCCATCAACTCCTTCAAACTCAACTTTGATGGTTTTGTTAAAGACTCGTCAGTAAAAGCTGGTATTATCATCTGCAATCACTTGGGCGACCTCATTCACCCCCGCGCTATCAACCTTGGTTCAACCTCAGTAATCATCGCAAGCTTCTGCTCTTCACCAACTCCTCGCCATTCGACAAGACATTAAAAATACCGTCATTGAAGGCGATAATCTTTTGGTTATCAACGCAGTCAAAGGTATTTTAGGCTCCTCCATGGCAAATAGCCAATGCCACACATGATATCCAACTTCTACTTAACAATTTCGATAGTTGGCAACTCAACCATGTTTTCTGAGAAGCAAATCGAGCGGGCGATTCGATAGCTAATATTGGTCATCTAGTTACTTCTTCTTTTGTTGTTAGCCCTTGTAATAATTCTTCACTTTTTTTCTATGCTTGTAACCGATGCATTAGGAGTACCCTTTGAGTGGAGGGTTTCCTAATGTTATTTTTCTTATCTTAAAAAAAAAAAAGTTGGTCATTTTTAATGAGTCTCCTTACTTAAAGTGATAGGATAGTACAAGCAGTGGCAGATCCAGGGTTGTTATATTGGGTAGGCTAGAATTATATATAAGTTGAGTTTTTTTTTCCAGAAATAATATTGAGAGATTACATGATTTTAGATTTCTATACAACTTGAATTTATATGAAATATAGGAGTAATTTAGCAAAAATAAATGTGTTACATATGTGATTCGATAGTTTAATTTTTCTTGTTTTAAATTAAGTAATATTAAGATCTACAATATTATAATAAGAGAAATATACAAAGTTAAGAGTGGGAACATAAAAATTAAAGAACTAGAAATTGCCACCTTTACTTGGGGAGAGGTGGGAGGCCAAGAAGAGCACTTATGTAACAAGCATTATATTTTCCAATAATTATTAGTTAAAATTATAAAAGTTTTATGTTTTGAATAAATAAATTGAGACGGATATACTAACATTTTACATGATAATATTTGTTTTTATATACTTCATTCAAACTATAGTTAATTGTTTTTTTAGAAATAAGTATAATCAAGATATTGAGTAAGTAATGGAAAGAAAATAAAAAAAATGGGAACTCTACCTGAACAAATACTAACATACTAACTTGAGCCTAATATTGATCGCCTCACCTCTAAAAACAAAAAGTAAAGAAAAGTTGGAATTAGTTGATCGAAAGCAAGATTGTTTGTTGGAGTACAAAGCAGATCAGGTTACTGCCAAATACAAGAGTAATCTCAATAAAGAGAACAAAAAATACAAAAATGCTACTGAGTTCACGAATGTCTAGTAATAGCGTTTCATGTGAGTTATGTGACCAATTGAACTAAGCTTTCAGTATGCAATATAGTTTTCGTAAAACATATTTGTAGATTTTTCGAATCACGAGGTAGACCTTGCTCCGGATAGGCCTATGAATCCGCTAGTGAGTATAAGATGGTAAACTTTTTTTTTAGGGGAGGTGGTAAACTTGTAATGCACAAAATATTGTAAAAATATTGTCAAAAAAAATATATTGTAAAAATAGAAGTATCCTTTTGTGAATATCTTTTGGATTTGGAATAATTGGTGAAGTAATTGACGAAAGCAAACTAGTGACCAAGGCCATAAACTAATAAACCCTTTCGGCCTTTCCCGCAACATAAACCCTAAAGAGAACCACTGCTACATCTTCCTCCATCTTTCTCTGAACAACGTCCAACAATGGCGAAAAAGAACAGCAGCGACACAATGAAGAAGAACAAGAAGAAATCGAAGAAATCAGGTCTCAGCAAAGTATCCATGAAACTCACAGCAGCACCCAAGGAAAACCCTTTCGAGACAATTTGGTCGCGCCGCAAATTCGACGTCATCGGCAAAAAACGCAAAGGCGAAGAATGTCGTATTGGCCAGGCTCGAGCTCGCGCCATTGAAAAGGCACTCTTTTTTTCTCGTCTCCTCGAATTTGGTTGAATTTAATTGAAATTATTGTAGCTTACTTTTTTTTTTGTTTTACTGTGAAATTAATGGGGATGAACAGAGGAAGAAGACGCTGCTGAAGGAATATGTGCAAAGTGGGAAGGCTTCTGTGTTTGTAGATAAGCGAATCGGGGAGCAGGATGATGCTCTTGGCGAGTTTGATAAGGCTATTTTGCGTTCCCAGCGCGAGCGCCAGGTATATATACTTCCTCCGTTGTTTATTAATCGGGAGACGAAGTTACTATAATTAGGTATGCAGTGATTAATAGTAGTAAACTTCCATAAAAGGGAATTGTAGTGATCAATTTTTTTGGGATAATTGAATTGGGTTGTTTTGACATGAAGGTTGTTCTGTGCTTATTCATGATTATGTGTCTTCAATCTTATATGGTAAAGGTATTTGTTCTGGGATGGGGGTTGAAGATTAGTAGCTGAGAGAAGGAAACAGTTTGTTGAGCTCTACAAATACAATAGTAGACTATGTGCTGGGTTGTTCAGTAATGTTAGACCTTCTCAATTGAGGTAGTGGTAGCTTATAAGCTGTGAGCGGTGGGGAGGTTGTTGTTTTTAAAACTTAGTTGGGTGAATATAGGATTTTCAGATGAACTGGTCTTTATGCACCAAAGCAAATTGTTTTTTGGAAATTTTCATTCAAAATTTGGAAGTCAGACTAAGTCTTTGTTGAAGGCAATCTTGCCATTAGGCTCTATAAAAAATGTAAGGCTTTTTTGAGGATCCTGGAGCGTAGACATGTAAATTTAATGCAGTCTCTATGTGATCTCCTGGGTCTTGTTTAAAATTGGTTGAGATTGAAAAGATGCTGAGTGGAGTTTTGAAGATTGGCCTCCCTTGCTGTTAGTAACAATCCATTGGTTCTGTTGCTTATGTGAAATAGTTTTCCTTGGGATTTACTCTCTTTTACAGATGAATATTAAAAAGACAAGCAAGTATAATTTATCTGATGGGGAGGAGGACGATCTTGATATCTATGGTGGGATAAGTGATGACTTTAATGATGAAGTGGGACATGGAAGTGACGAGGATCTGGATCACTCTGAATACGGAGGTATGTACTTTTCATTTTCATTTTCATTTATTCTATGTCTATTGGTGATTGGTATTCTCGATGTTCTGACAGTTCTGTAAAAAGAAATCTGGGCAATCATGGGGCTTGTTTTTTTATGTATAAAAGTTGTCGGTAATGTTTACTTTTGACAATTGGTCGATAGCAAATTCTAAGTTGGTATAATAGGGTGCAAAACGTGATGGCAACATTAAGTGTTTGATATAATTTATACCTTACCATGTCCCTCATTGTGAGGCTGATATATAGCAATATCCACTGTTGCCATACGTTTGCAGGTTACTATTACTGTAGGCTTTGGAAGATTCGTATCGAGTTCTGTTACATGATATATTTGTTTTTGCTCCATTAGAATATGACATTCAATCCTCTTTAGATTTGATTGCTAAAGTGCTTTGCAACAAACTAAATGAGAAAGGTTATATGGAAGTTAAGTTGTTGAATTTGGGTGTAGATAGCGCACATATTAGTGATTTGTGATGTTTGACTATACTATTATAGTGTAAAGAACTGTCTACTAAGAGCTTAGAGCTAACATAATTTGCGTACTTTCATGTTAGCTGCGTAATTTGCTGGCAACATGGACGGCGGCATTGATTGGTTTCAAAGTGAGATTTTTATTGCAGAGATTAGTACCAGGGAGGGCTTGGTTTGTATTGTAGTCATAGTGATATAGAGTAATGTACCAGTTGAATATTGAATATCAAGTATTGACTGACCTCTTTGATCGGGGAAAGAAAAGTAAATCGGGGAAAGAAAAGTAAATCAAAGAAATACTTTGAATTCGCGCTCAACTGTTCATGACCAGACTTTTGTAATGTTGATGTATTGTTGATTGTGTCAGAAATGGCTGCTTTTGTGATAGCATTTTCCTCTTTGTTGATCATGTTTTCCATTTTTGAACTAGTGAGTGGCTTGGTGGCCTTGGTGGTTGTTTGTTCTACATTTAGTGAGCGACTAACAACTACTGTAATCAATTTATGAGTGATTAATTTGATGTGGAATTACATCAGGAAAAAAGAAGGGTATAAGTCATTTTATTAGTATTGTGCATTCAATAATTGTCACTTAAATGGTTACTAGTAAAGGCCGATAATATCACATTATTATTCATCACTTATATTCTAACTAAGAGAAGATATTAGACTGCATTAGTCTGGTGGATTATTTCTTTCATCTATACTTGAGGTTACAAGTTCGAGTCTTTGCATAGATTATGTTTGCAATTTTTTTAAAGTTGTATGAGGTTGACGTGGAGTGAGATCCTTTTGAAGAGGAAGGGAGCTATGTGTCTGATGGACTCTGTTGTCCACATTTTTTAACAATAATGTAGATGGCTCAGGATAAGGCAGTAGGAAGATGTCATAATTTAAGTCAAATTCCTCATGATATATAGAATAACTATAATGGGTAGAGAGGGGAGACCTCACTGAATGGTGTTAAATTTAATGTGCTTGTGTGTGCTACTTGAATGGCTAGTTAGCATAGTGTTCTAGTTTGATTATGTCTTGAAGAATATGTAGAAAGACATCAAAGTTGACTACATGATATTATTGACTATATGTTTTACTCCCTTTTATGTCATTTAGACATCAAAGTCGATTTTCTAAAGAAAAAAAGACCTTGATGTATTTTTTATGAGTTAGAAGATAATGTTTATAATGTATATTTGATGGCTATTTACTGATAATTAGTTAGGCATCTCAGCTTCATGAAACCATTTTTTTTTTCTGTGTGTTAGTTTCTCATCTTTTACATCCTTGTTTTGTCCTTGCTTGCTTCTTGTTATTTTAGACATTAAAGTTGATTTTCTAAAGAGAGAAGATATTGATGTATTTTTTATGACATAGAGGATGATGTTTATAATTTATATTTGGTGACTAGTTTACTGATAATTAGCTAGTCTCTCAGGCTTCATGATGTTTATAATTTATATTTGTGTGTGTGTGTTAGTTTCCCATCTTTTACATCCTAATTTTGTCCTTGCCTGCTTCTTGTTATGAATATAAAAAATGAAGGCTCTTTACACCAGTCACGTGATTGTGGATGTTATGTCCATTTTCCTACTTGCTTTATTGGTGGGATTTGTTCTTTTGTAGTTCTGTGATGTATTTGACATTTTGACTTAATAGGATCTATCGACAATTTTTTTCATCCTCTTTGTTCTTATCCTTTTTTGTTTGTTTGTTGATGTTGTAGACAGGTCTTCCGTCTTAAGGCAGCTAAATACATCTAATGAACGGAAATTAGTGGATGCAGCGGAGGGGGAGGAAAGTGTAAGATGCATTTTTATTAAGTTCTATCTTGTAGTTACTTTGATTATGGCTGGACGGCTTGTAGTATAATCTATTAGTTTTTCTGTATTCTTCTGTTGGATAGATGATAGCAGACTGCTCTTTGCTACCAGTAGGTCCAGTACATTTCGGACTTTGATATCTGTGATAAATATGGGTTAGGACTCAGGATACACCTTACAGGGAGGTTGCGTTCTATAATTTGTGACGTTTATGAAAAAAGTGAGCTAATTTGTGGAGAAAGATCTCAAGACCTCCATAAACATGTGGATAAGAATTGAGACCAGAAGAACTCTATGTTCTTTTAACTTCTTAGCCGAGGTGACTAGTTGGATTGTCGGTTCATGTCCTTATCTGATGATTTGATGATCATTGCTTTGGTATGGAAGATCAATCTAGTAGACCCGTATGATTTCTGCTGTGTTTTCATAGTATGATCTCTGTGTAAGCAACTGCTTTCGTTTCTGAATTATCTCTGAAGAGTAAATCCTTGTGCTTGATATATACATTTGCCATGAGTTGGTCTTTTTGTATTTAGTTGACCTTCTTAGTATTAATATGTAAGGAAGGGGAGCTTTGTAGTCCTTCTGATTTGTTTTGCTAAGTTTAACCTACCGTTTACCTTTTTCTTAAAAATTGCGCCTAGGCGCTAGGTGAGTGGAGGCGCTAGCCAAAACTCATCCAACTAGTAAGGCGTAGCGATGCACGAGAGGCGACGCTTGGCATTTGGGGAGGTGCAAGGTGCACCGCCTTGAGCGCTTTTGGATATGAGGCGTGAAAGAGAGTAGATCTGAGTTGAAATTTCATATATAAAGAAAAGTTTCTTCAAATTAAAGCGTACCCAATTGAAGAACCTAATTTGAGCAAAATCCCTAATTTAATCGCATTTAATTGCTTCAATTTGAAGCCTAAATCAAAATTTCCATTTATGAAGAATCCCTAATATGCGAGTGGAAAGCAATTGGCGGCCGCTGCTTTATCGACCATGATAGAGAGCACCGGCAAGTGGTGGTGTGTAAAAGAAGCCTTTAGAGTCAAAATGTCAAACTTTTATATTTTTTTCGGTTTTTTTTTACCAAGTACCCCTGAGTTTTCAGAAAATTCACCAGGTTCCCTTGCACTTTTCAAAATTCACTAGGTACCTCTCAGTTTCATAATAATACATCAAAATGCCCTTAATGACTAATGACGGTTAACTCTGTTAGTCATTAACCCTAAACTTTTTTAACCCTAAATAACACCTCTCTCTAACACTAACCCCTAACCTTAACCCTATCCCTAACCCTAATGCCCTAACGCTAACCACCCAACCACCACCACCTCCCCCCACCCACCCCACCCCTGCAGCCTCCACTCCACCCCACCACCCTCGCATGCCGTAGCCCCCCTACCCCCCGTAGATGGCTGCAAATGCTTTGCTAAATAAATATGTTGAGTTGTACTGTTAAGTAGCATCTTACGATTTGCTTCAATAGATACTTTCATGAGGGTATTTCTTGAAATAATACATTATTATTTACCAAAGTTGATCATAGTTTAGCTAAAAGCGAAAATTTCCCCTCGCTAGATACTTTGATGAATTGCACATTAATTCATTCCTCTGTTTTTCTTACCCAAAATACAGTTTGCCTATAAACCATTTTCTTCATACGTTCCTTCGATTTTCCCTCGTCTCGTACTGATTTTCCCCTTCTCATATGCAGTAGACGTCGTAAAACCCAAAGCTTGGTTTTTCCACTTCGATTTCCCCCTTAGTAGCCCTGGTTTAATAGCAGCTTACAAATATTCTTCATGTTTATCTCTTCCATACTTTTGAAGGTTGATTAACCAACTATTTAGGCTATTATTTTCTGAATCTATTCGTTTTTATAATATCAGTTGAGGTACCCAGCTGCCCAGAGCTGCAGTACTACTGTCGTCTAACTCATTCATCTCCTTGCTCTTCTTGAACCCAGAATACAGGCAATTCTTATGACCAATGGACTCATATAGTGATAGCAAATATGCGTAAAATTAAAAATTTGATGGAGATTTAAAATAATCCATTAATGGTGAGAGAGAGTTGGATGAGAAAGTATGGCAAAATTTTGTTTTGGAAATGCAACAGGCAAAGCAAGATTGGAGAGAGAATAACGGCAGTTGTTGACTACTGTAAAATAAGTGGGGCAGCGTTTGGAGTTGGGAAAAAGTGAAAATGTGACAAAAGTGGGGTAGAGTTTGGAGATGGGAAAAAGAGGAAAGGTGACATTTACCACATCCTTGGAAAGTTAAAATGCATTATAAACTGAAACAAAAAATTACGGCAATAGGCCTTATGAACTTAAACAAAATATTACAGCAATATGCCTTATAAACTGAAACAATATGCCTTATAAACTGAAACAATAGGCCTTATAAATATGATCTGGCGGGATATTTTGTTCTGTAGCAAAAGGAATCCCAACTATTTTACTTGTCCTAATGAATTACTGCTTAATTTTCATTTTTGTTTACTTCATGTTTGCTATCTGTCTTTTTGGCCTTATGTGGTGTTGCTGATGTATGTACAATTTTCTAATTATTTGTTGTTCGAGCAATTGAAGTTTGCTGGCTGAATGATTCAGTCCTTACATCATGACACTAATAACATTGTCAAAATTGCAGAGGTTTAGGAGCAAGAAGGAGGTTATGGAAGAGATCATTCAAAAAAGCAAGTTTTTCAAGGTAATTTTTCTAATTGATGAATTAAACTTGATAATTTTGCCTTCCATCTGTTGACCAATTAAGGTTGATGTTTATGTTTAATGTGTTTCAGGCATTCATTATGAGTGTAATTTTTTCATTTTAAAACTTTTAACTATGCTTGCTTGGAAAACAAATGTTAAATTATTAAATATCTTGGTGGTGTTATGAAATTCTGTTCTTCATACTTAAAGTGAATCTTTTACTCTGCCGATTTGATTGTAGTAGGCACATTTGACTTTAATGGCTTAAGTGGGCTAACTTTGACCATTAATACGTCATTATAATGTTCAAAGTGGACGCGCTTAGACTACAAATTAAGGCTACCTATTACGAGTGATCTATTGACCCAGGTCTCTCACCTTATGTCCCACTTCTTCATATTTGTTAAATTACCACTTGTAGGTATTCAATTGCTATAAAGAGTGAATGTTTAAGTTTAAACTTGAAAATATAGCGTAAAGAAAGAGAAGTTGGTCATTAATTTAGACATGTAATAGGATATAATCTGTAGCTTAGTGTAAGAATACACTCCATCCGAGTTTCTTAAGGATAAACTAACTTTTGCACACATTGAGGAATTTTTTGTTTTTTAAATCACAATTCGTGCTTTCAAATAAAACCAAAATGCTCTCAACCAAACCTTACTTTTCTGTCAATTCAAATATCAACTTTTAAGTATGGCAATGTTGGAAATGATCCTTCTTTATCCCGCTATTAGGAAAAGAATTGCAATAGCTAAAAGATGGTGTTTAATATTGTCCAATTACTCGTTACCATATCTAATTCTCCACAAAAAGTAAGAAATTCCACCTTATTCCAGTTGTCCCTTTTGTGTTTTGTCATATGACTTTAAACATGGACATCTTAAAATTGCAAATCATGTCATCTATACTGTATAGAGAGGGACGTGCTGGACCTCTGAATATTTTAGAGAATATTTTATTTATTGTAGATGTGTAGTTGATTATGGTGCAAGACTGTAAGTATGACGATGCAAAACTCATTTACTGTTTCTTTTACCCTTTAGCTCTCCTATTCTCACATGAAAATTGAAGATTTTTAGCAGAACTCATGGATCATATAGACAAGATGGGAGATTAAACGCGTATTCATTTCCTGAGAGCTAAATGACCTTTACCCAATAAATTGAGTTACTTTTAGCTTTATATAACTATAAACTATTCATTTTGGAGCTTATTATTAGTGTCTTGTGGCCTTTTGTTTGTCCTCATCCTCACCCTCTCCCTCTTTAGAATTTGCCAGTGATTACTTAACGCATCTGGATATTAACAACTCTGTTCTTTCTGCTAGGAACAAAAAGCAAGGGAAAAGGAAGAAAATGAGAAGTTGGTTGAGCAGTTGGATAAAGATTTTGAATCTTTAGTTCATTCACAAGCCTTGTCGTCTCTTACTCAACCGAACATGATGAATGCCTTGAAGGCTCTTGTGAACCCGAACTTTTCGAAAGAGCTTAGAAAGCAAGATGTTACATCTGTTTCTGAGGTTTCCAAGCAGGTAGTATCGAGGTTCTGTTGCTTGAAATATCTTCTGTTTTTTTTTTTTTTTTTTTTTCATTTTCTTGTTTTCTTTCTTTTCTTTTGAAGAAGTCTGCCACGAATTATAGTTGAGATAGTTATGCGTTTGCTCTGTCAAGTGAGGGATTTTTTAGTGAAGCAGTACCATTGATATCTCTTTCTTTCTAATCATTTGCTGAGTTAAGAAAAACAAAAAACCTTGAAAAGAAAGAAGTGTTCTAGTGAAAGGTTTCTTGAATCTTGAACAATATTATAATAAAAGATGAAGAGAGCATATATTTGTTCATGATGTGGTTGCGAACAAGCAAAATATAGCAGGGCTGAAGAAGATTTTTTTTACTTGGTTTATTTATGGGATTCTTAACACCGTGGTTTGTAGCCACATGTAATTGTTTGTCCTTATGAGGCCTTTGTGGATTGTCAGGTCAGGAGTATATGTGTTTTGTGATTGAAGTGGACAAATCTTTTGGAAAAGTGGTTTATAATTTTCCCTCCCCAAAAAAGAGTTAGAGAAAGGGGAGAAGAAAGATCATTTGGTCTTCAGGAATTTTCATATTCAGCTAACTGAAACATGAAATTCTATGGTTTTTTTCTGAAGGACGAACCTGATTCTTATGATAAATTGGTAAGTGAGATGGCATTTGAGATGCGTGCTCGTCCATCAGATAGGACAAAGACACCAGAGGAGATTGCCGAGGAGGAGAAAGAACGGCTAGAGCGACTTGAGGTATGTTGACACTTAGTTGCTGCAGTTTAGTACTCCCTTTTTGTCATAGTATCTGCCGTTTTGGAATCTGCGATACACAACATTTTGGGTCACAAATTCCAAGGTGGACAGGTTATTTGGCACATAGTGAGTGTTATTGCTTGCTATGCTGTGATCTGGTTGCCAAGGTTACTAGGCAACTTAGTAATTTATCTCCGGTGCAGAACTCATTGTAAAGAAATTGGTTCATCATGTTTTGTTATTGCCTTTAATTATTCTGGTGATGCGAACCAGGAGTGCTGTATACTTTCATTTCTCACTACCATTATATTTATTGAGAAAGCTATACATTGTACTAATTATAAAATACGCTTCTTATATATCCAGTCTATGTCAAAATAAATTTTTATCCACAAAACTACCCTTGTTTCGTTTTACCCACTAGTTGTAGTTTTCGACTGTTATGGGGTATAAATGTTCAGCTGTGCGTGAAGTTTAACTCAGTTTTGGTGTATCCTATTGATAAATGTGCTGTTTACTTGTTCTTTCATATACTTGTCTGTGTATCTGCTATTCTATTTGTTTTACATATGGAATTGTATTTATAAGTAAAGCATTGATGTAAAACATTTATCTACTTTTCAGTACTGCTTTTTATAGCGTAAGTGGTCCTTGTAATGGTCAATACTTTCCATTTCCATGGACCTGCTTTTTGGAGAAATTGTGCGGAATCTGTTTAAAGGTTTTGTAAAATTAAAAATCTGCCAGGTTTATGGCTTATGATTTATGATGCAAGAATTTTAATGGTATTGTTTAATGTTTTAGTGATGTTGAATTTTGTATGAAGACTAGGGTTGAAGCCCATCTTCTCACATGGCATTCCTATTTGGTGCTCCATTTTCTATCTGTCCAGAATTTTATTTATCTAAACTTATAATTCTGAAATCATGATGTTAACTATATACCCTAGACCTATCTCACCATATATATACACACACACACACACACACACACACACACACACACACACACACACACTCTTCCAAATCAGTTGCAAACTTCCGATTGAAAGTTGTAAAGTAGTTTCAACATTACTCTATTTTGTAATAGGTTCTCTCTATCTGTCTCTTCATCACATAGGGTCCCTCTTTTATTTCTCTTTGCTTCTCATGCACTCTTTGAAATTTGTGTCCCCCCCCCTCCATGTTGCAAATAATTTGAAGTATTTTATTGTCTATTTTAAATTGATATCTTTTTATACTTCCAGCAAGAGCGGCAGGATAGGATGCGTGCTGCTGATGATGCCAGTGGAGAGGAGGATGATGATCTGGAAGATGATGGCACACCATCTGCTAACAAGCAAAGTCATATTTCTGGTGATGACCTTGGTGACTCGTTTACTGTTGATGAGAAGTCGCTGAATAAAAAGGGATGGGTGGATGAAATGCTAGAAAGGAATGACTCAGAGGATACTGAGGATGAAGCTAGTGGATATTCTGATGATTCAGCAGATAGTGAAGATGATGAAGAAGGGACAGAAGATGAGGAGAATGAAGGAAAGGTAGAAACTTTAGAGGACTGGGAACAGAGTGATGATGATGATATTGGTGCAGATTTACTCAATGAGGAGGACGAACCCACTAATGAAGGTGGAGGAGAAGATGATGACACACATGATGAGTCAGAGGACAAAAAGAATGAGATGCTCGCCGATCCTGAGAAAAAGAAAAGAAAGAAAACTGCAGTGCAGGATATAGATAGGAGAATAGGAGGTATGATACAGCCTTCAAGTCTGAAACAGGAACTTCCTTTCAAAATCAATGCTCCTAGTAGTATGGAAGAATTATATGCTCTGTTTCAAGACCGTTCCAATGAAGATATAATTGAGGCAATCAGGAGAATCCGCCTATACAACGCTATTGCTCTTGCTGCAGAAAACCGGAAGAAAATACAAGTATGAAAATTTTGGAATTTTTCATCCTAGCCATTTAGCTTGTTGTGTCTACTTCTACATTGAATATTTGCAGTATTCGAAATTATGAATAATGGTTATGAAAATATAGTGCAGTAATTTAGTTGATTCTTGATTTATTGTGAGTTTTTGTCTATATGGGCTTGCTTTAGCTGCTTTTCAGGATGCTCACATATGGTGGTGCTGTTTCTTTTCAGGTTTTCTATGGTCTTCTTCTGCAGTACTTTGCTACTTTAACGAATCAAAAGCCATTGAGTTTTCATTTATTGAACTTGCTTGTTAAGCCATTGATGGAGATGAGCGCAGAGATTCCATATTTTTCAGCGATTTGTGCTCGTGAACGAATTTTAAGGACTCGTACAAAATTCTCTGAGGATATCAAGGACCCAGGTTTCCCATCAGTTACAAAGCTGTTTCTTGTTTGTTTCAGTATTTATACTTTTATCTTTTATTTACTTTTTTGTGCTGGATGTCTAGAGCTAATGAACGTGCCTTTCAGAAAAGAACTAACAAAGTTGGCATTTTCTGTTTTCTCATGAATTTATGCAGAAAAAAGCTGCTGGCCTTCCTTGAAGACCTTGCTTCTGTTGAGACTTTGGTCCATGATATTTCCCTGCTCTGACTTCCGTCATGCTGTCATGACGCCAGCTATGTTGTTGATGTGTGAATATCTGACGCGTTGTCCTGTTCTGTCTGCACGTGATGCTGCAATTGGCTCTTTCTTATGCTCCATAGTTCTTTTGGTAGGCTGTGTTCATTCTTGACTTTGTTACCCTTTCCACTTCTAATTTGCTCTTCAGATTGTTGTGATTTAGTTGTTTGAAACTTTGAACTTTGAAATATACTATATTAAAGCAACTATAGCTTTATGATCTAATTGTACTTCTACTTTGATTGATAAGAAAGCTTAGCATTAGAATATCTTGCAATTGATGTATGTTAAACATAAAACTATGAAGGATATTTTAATTAGACTATTAATCTAGTTGATCCTCACTAATTTTTGGACCTGTGGTCAGTGCCAGAACATTTTTATATTTTGTGAGTTCGCATCCGACATGGTAAGAGGGGGGGGGTAATATATTCTAGTTGCATACTTGCATCCTGTTATAACGTTTCGACTCTGGTTTCACATGCCAAAGATAAATCTACAAATATTTCAAGGGTGCTGCCTGTTAGAAGTGTATGTGCAATCAAATATCTCTGCAGAAGAGGTGCTGTTCCCCAGTCCCTTTGGTTTTTCTGACACTGTGCTCCACATGTTTTGGGGATGTTGTGCAAAAGTATAGAAATGGACCAGTGGAGATGTTAGAGGACAAGAATTGGAGGGATGTACTGGCTTCTGACAAGTAGATGTACATAATCTGTCATCTTTTTTTATTCCGCTAGCATTCAAACCAATACTACTTTCCATCAGTATTATTCGTCTTGTCAAAATTATGATTTTCTGCTTCCCATTTTTATTATCAAAATTTATTTTTAATACACAAAAATGTACCACTTGTCAGAGCATGATAAGGCTTTTTTGTGTATTTCAATTGTATGAATTGCTTAGTTTCCATTAGTTGCCTTATCTGACAATACAAGATTAGTAGATCATGGATATTCTGATATGTCAATTGGGAGAGCTGTTGCGGACTTGTGCTAACTGCTAACTCATACTTTATCTCGGGTCAAGGACATAGCTTTTCATGCTTACATTTGTGGCAATCTGCAAGTATGTTGGTTTACTACTTTGGTTGTTGATAACTTCACTTTTTGTCTGCAGGTAATCAAACAGTCCAAAAAGTTCTGTCCTGAAGCTTTGAAATTTCTCAAGGCTTTACTTCTTGCAGCTATGGACAGAAATCCAGGATGTTGCTGGGACACTCAGGTGAAGTAATTGGCTGCTGCATCTTAAATTAACAGTATTTTACAGCCCGTTTGATGGCCGGTTATAATGCTTGTATTGGTAATGAATTATGTGTGACTAAGTGTCGTGTTAATGCCAATGGTAATGTGATTTCTTCCCTGAACATGTGTTTTTCTTCATAAATTTTTTTACCACTCCAAATTATTGCTAAAGTAGTAATAGACGGTAATGAATATCAATGAAGAAAACAAGATATTTAGGGATGATCGAGTATTACTATGGACACTAGCGTGAGAAATAGTCCCAAAAGCTCGTAACTGTTACGTCCTTCATTATCACCTACCAAACGAGTTATTACTTATTAGTGGCAGTGTTGCAGTTTAGAACTGAGATGACGATGCAACTTGCTTGTTTGCTGTTTATGTTGTCAAGTATCTCTTCTCATTTTGCTGATTATGCTTGATGATTGATATTAACTGACATTTCCTGCTGTTGTTAAATTTAATGTGTCAGCAGCTTCTTGAACTCAAAGCACCCATGCGGTTACTTTGTATAGAAGAGAGTATACAGGATATTAAGCCTTTGAACTTCTTGAAGATAATGAACTTGCCTGAAGATTCTTCCATTTTCAGTGGTCATGGTTTCAGGTCAGTGTAGTTGATAACCTATTACTATTTGACTTTTAGTTCTTCAGCATTGGCTGTGAAGCATTTATTTTAATATTATTACACCATTATATTTGCTGGACCTTTTTTCTGTTTGGGTTTCACACGCAACAAGCTACATAGCTTTATCAAATTGGCAAATGATGTTTACTTTTCCCAAGACAGGCTGAACTTTATTTCCTCCACCTACAGAGAAACATCTAGGATGTAGGTTTCTGTATGCCTGTACAGTCACCCCCACCCCAACCAACACCCAGTATGCAGATCTTGAATGGATCCATGTTCTAGAGTTTGGGATGTATTCAATTTCGCCGCTCAACCAAAACTGAGGTTCTGTTTAGTGTTCACTGAAGAATGACTAGAAGCCTTTTTGTTTTGAGGAAAGTTAGAGCTTATTTGGTAGAAGGGATTTGGACGGAAGTAAATGAAATTACTGGTTGAGATGTGTGAACAACTGTATATCTGTGATGGAGTTGGCTGCTAAAATACTGTCATTTAGTACATCTTTACTACAAAATTACTGATCTCATCTCATCAAATCTTTCCCTTTTCCCATTCTGCGATAAAGTTGGATGGTGGGTGCAGTGGGGGATCTAGGTATTTATAAATTGGTTGGTCACCTCACCATCCATCGTCCACAAAACAAATTAAGGCCCTGTTCTTTTGGACTTAATTTTAGTTTAGTTCAGTACAATTCGGTTAATTTCAGTTCAGTTTCTCTCAATCCAAAAGAATGGGACTTAAATCTATCACCAATGCATTAAAAATATCATAAAAGTCCTCTTTTGAAGGTAATAGATTTCCATATTACAATCAATCAAACAAAGATTACTTAGAAATTAGTACAATTGTTCACGACGACTTTAAAAAGTAACTTGATATCTTGAGTATTTTTGTTCTTCTAAAATTTAAATTGCAATTTGAATTAAATTAAACAAGCCAATTTTCTTGAACTATAAGATTTGATAAATGGTAATTATCATAGATTTAATCAATATTTATACAAAATAATATACTATAATACTAAACTTTGTCATTAGTTACTAATAAACAATAAAAAAATCATTAAAAATACTAAATTATGATGACTTTTGGTGACTTTAGCAACACATGTTAGTTTGGGATGATTTGGTGAATATATCCCCATGGCCCATCCCCATGGGTCGTAACTTACAAATTACAATGAGACTTTTAAGTGGGCCAAAACACAACGGAAGTTTGTAATAGTAAAACGACAACAACGCATAGGGCCATAAAAGCACACCCTCTTTATTGCTGTGTAAATTTGTAACCTAAACGCCTCAACATCATCTTCTTCGATCTGAAAAAGAACTTAACAGATTTTCCACCATAGTTACGAGAATTAAGCTCTCTCTCTCCTCAACATCTTCTTCTTTGATCTGAAGGTATATTTGCAGGAAAACAGAGTAACTCTATTCGCAGGAGAAATTAAGGAATTTTTTTTTTCAGAAATAATGGTTGGTCACGTGACCAACCATGACCATGAGTAGTTCCGCCACTGGGTGGGTGTCTAGTTGGCAGGCTAGTAGTAAAAGTAGAATCCATAACTAAGTTGCGTGCCTGCAAATGGAAATAGAATTAACAAACAAAAATGGTTGTTTATAGGATATTTTGGTCATTTTCATGAGAGTTTGGCTTTGTAGACGATTGTTTAGAATTAATCGGTTTATATAATTGGTTGTAACAACTACATGTAAGGGTTGGCAGCAACCTCAATCTCCATATATTTATTGAAATATTTAGTTTGTGCTAGTGGTGTAAGATTTCTTGTACATGTGAATGTATTCTTACATTCTTTCCCTTATTATATGGGTTTAGAAGTTCCGCACTAAATGGTGTGTGCTATAAATGCAGGGCCAGCGTACTTGTGTCAGTTTTGAAAACCCTCGAGGGATTTGTATTTATCTATGGAGAACTTAAAGCCTTCCCTGAAATATTTTTGCCAATATCAGCGTTGTTGGGTGAAGTTGCTGATCAACAAAACGAGCCTGGTCCTTTGCGAGATAAACTAAGACATGTGCGCGAGCTTATAACTATTAAAGCCGAAGAATATCACGAACTTCGACAACCACTTCAGATGCGGAAGCAGAAGCCTGTGCCTATTAAATTACTAAATCCCCAGTTTGAGGAGAAGTAATGCATTTCTTACTCTTGGTTTCTTTTCTTTTCTTTATTATAATATAGATGATTTTTATTCCTGTTATTTTTTTTTTTTTTTATTCCTGTTCAGTGGGTTGGGGCTTGTTCAGGGCCCCTGAATGGAACCCTCTTGATAGATATGTCAACTCGACCCTCTTCATAAATGGTATTGTTGCTTCTGTAAGTCAAGAAAATAATTTCTGTTAGTTTTGCAGTTTTGTAAAGGGTAGAGATTATGATCCTGATCGTATCCGGGCTGAGAATAGAAAGATGAAGAAACTTTTAAGGAAAGAAGCGAGGGGAGCCGTTCGTGAGCTGAGGAAAGATAACTACTTCCTCCAAGAGGTGAAGGAGAAAGAGAAGCAAAGATTAGAGGAGGAGAGAGCAGAAAAGTACGGTAAGGCGAGAGCTTTTCTTCAAGAACAAGAGCATAGTTTCAAGTCCGGGCAGCTTGGAAAAGGTCGTAAGAGAAGAAGATAAAAGTTTCTCTAACTTTTAATGAGGTATTATTTTGAGCCTGAAATATTTTCACTTTGTCCATTTTGTTGATCGACATAATGGATGATTAACATTACTATTCATGGGAGTCGGAAAAGTGACTATAGATTGACTGGGTACAAGGAAAGTGACAATAAATTGATTATTGAAGAAAACTCTGGATAACTTGGGTGGCTGAAAGAGTTTGTTTCCGTCGTAAAATGTAAATTTAGAGTGGTTGTGGGAAACTCGGAGAATTTCGTGAACTAATTTGGTTTATTGTAGGAATCGCTATACTACAGTTTTGCATATGTATGTAGCGTTTCCCTACATTAAGTATTGTCTTTTTGTTTTTACCCATCTTATGGTTCTCTTTTTTTATAATAAAAAACAATATTTGAGCAAAATATAGTTGTCTGGCATAATTGGTCTGTTTCACAAACTCGGCAACTTTATGTCTTTATTGATTACTCCCTGCGTTCATTTAAGTTTGGCCTCATTTTCTTTTTGGTTTGTCCCTTAAGTTTTTCTTATATAAAAAATGATCATAGGGGATTACAATTTTACCTTCACATTCACTCTATTAAGTTTTGAGTTAGTCTTGCGTAGACCTAGTCCACAGTAAATACTATTATTGTGGACCAAAGCCACTTATTTAACATAGTGACCCTTTTTTTCCATATAGTAACGTTTTTAATATCATAAGTTATAATCCCTCCGTTTCTTTTTAATCTACTCACTTTCCTTTTTGGTCTATTTCTTTTTAATCTACACACTGTTGCTTTTTTCTATTTTTGGTACATGTCACATCTACTTTCTCCTTTTTTTTCCATCCATGTCATCTACTTTTTAATATTTTAACCCACTTTTTAATTTATCTCTTTCACTTTTCAATTTCTCTCTCCACTTTTTCAGTTTCTCTCTCATACTTTTACACTTTCTCCTTGGTTCTCCCCCAAAGTGAAGTGAGTAAATTAAAGTGAAACGGAAGGAGTATTATACAGTTAATATTTATCATAGTGACTGTTTTTTTTAATATAGTCACTATTTCTCACATTTTATCATGATGAAATTCACTTTATAGTAAAAAAAAAAAATTCACATAGTCAAGCTTCACAATCTATATTTACTCATTTTCTATATCTATTATTTTATATAGTGACTTTTATTTTCATAAATCACATGAATTAGCATTAGGTCCACACTAATTTAGTGTGGACCAAGTCCATATAAGTTTTTTACTTGAGTGTTACTATTTTTGTCTTTCATATACACCACCCAACTAAAATTTCAAAGAAGTGAACAAAATTCAATGCAGAAAAAAATAAAAGGAAATTTTCAATGGCAACTTTTTGGAAATTTCTTATTGTTAATTGAGGTTTTTTTTTTTTTAAAATATAAGATGACCTTGTAGTTTTACTTGATTCTCAGCATGACATTAATGACGGTAATATATTAACCCTTCCGCAAGCTCACCGAAATCCTAAATTATATATCTTTTGCTATCCTATATTTCACCCTTCTTTGGTTGGGCACAGGCAGTCAGGCATCCTGCAGCCATCAATGGAAGGATAAATTGTGATACAAGCTAAATATACTTCATATTACAAGAGATATGCTAATAATGTACTATGTAATATGCTAGTTATGGAAGATAATATCCAATCAGAGGGATAATATTTTCATACTAAGGCCTTGATAGGATTGAGACTTGGGAGTCACATTAAGGGAGTAAAAAATGTCGAACTACGGAAAATTAAGGTGGTCAGAGGTGGTACTGAAGGGGAGGAAGTAGTGGTGAAGAGGATAACACTAGTGTTGGTAAGAAAAAGAAAGCAAGGGGCAGTTATTACACTCATTATGGGATGATTGTTTCCCATGTAAAAAACTTATATGGACCTGGTCCACACTAAATTTAGTGTGGACCTTATATTCATACATGTGACTTACGAAAAAAAGTCACTATGTTAAAAAAGTAATAGATATAAGAGAGGAGTAGCTATAGATTGTAAAGGGTGACTATGGAAGAAAAGTTACTATGTTATAAATTGCAACTTTTATTATAAGATCATGGTAGATTAGTGTAACATTAGATTGTAAAAAGTGACGATATAAAGAAAAAGGGTCACTATATCATATTGATGGTTTTGATCTACACTAATATTAGTGTAGATCAGGTCCACACAAGACTAACTCGTTGTCCAGTAATCCTCTGGGGTGATTATTACCCTCATTTGGGGGTAATAGTTCCCCCCTCCTCTAATTACAGTATTATATCACCCCCCTTGCTTGCAACTACCTCTTACTTTTATCTTCTTTTTATTAAGGTGGTTGGACTTTTATTATTCCTCTAATCTAAGAAGGTTCTAAAAGTTACTCTGTATTATTTACCTGAACAAAAATTAATCTTCAGTCAAAAAGATATGCTTAACAGCAGAAGATAATTAAGGAGAATATATACAGATGGATTCTTGATCTTATCTTCGACAATCAACATAGCAATAGCAGCAATGTAGATGGCCATGAACGCAGACTTGAGGAAAGGGAAAATTAGGAGGCATTGGGGCGTCAAAGCGGTGATTAGAAGTGAACCATGGTGGTGCAACGTTTGTTGAACACGGGCAGCAGACAACACGCAGAGGAAAAACAATTGGGTCTTAGGTCTCCTTCCATTTTTGTTGCTCAAGCTTCGAAGGGGTTGATAGTGGAGGGTTTTAATTTGGGTCAGTTAAAAAGTCAACCTTTTAGCTGTTAAGGTAAACCAATTACATAATAATTAGGAGAGAAGACATTGATTTAGTTGATGCTTCAGAATAACAAAGTTGGGTTTCCTTAGCTGTTAAATAGTTGTTCATTTGCATTGCTTTTAGGTGTTATGCCATGAATGAATTTGTAGCAAGAGGAATAGAGAACTCGAGAGTATTAGGGGTGAATATAACCGGGTACCCGGATATGCGGGTAATTAAAAACTCGAACCGGGTATCTAGTTTTTCCGGATCATAGGGTATCCGGAAAAAACCTGTCAATTGAATTTGATTGAAATAACAGTCAGCTCTGTTGTAATATATATTTGTTTGCCGTTGTAATGTTTTAGCTTTACAGCTTATACAACTCACATAATGGCCCTGTTTGGCAAATAGAGTTTAGAGTTTAGATGTTAGAGTTTAGAGTTTTTGACCCATTGCATTTTGTTCCTGAGTTGTGACTACTGAGTACCGACTACACCAATGTCAAATATCTGAAGCCAAAGTCTTCATCTCCATTCACTTTATAAAGTATAAATGAAAAACAGAGCTAAAGAGTTAATAAAAGCTCATATGGCCCATGACCTGACTCGCTTCTTCCAGGTCGGGTACCCATCCCGTCAAAATCATATTTTTTTTAAAAACTACCTAGTTTTTTTCTAGCGGGTCGGTGGGTCGGGGCAATCGGGTTGGGTTTTTTTTTTTCTTCTAGTAGAGAGTATAGATGGAGTTTAGTGAACTTTGAATCAAGATGAAATTAACATGTTTGTCAGGATGACCATCGTGCGCATAAACTAAAACGCAAGTAAAATATAATGAAATATGCGCGTTATTAAATGAATGCAAAACAAAAGAACATCAAGTTAAACATGTGATATTGTTAGTTGAACATTGTGAGTTATAGATGAACATTTGTGAGTTCTTCAAATTTCAAAATGTTCATTTCTAAAATTAAAATATTAAATCACATCTACTTATTATTGGATGAACATACAATGTTGTTGATTGAACATTTGCACCTTCTCTACCTCCACCTATTGGCCATATTGTGGGCACCGTTAGGCTTTAGCGAACTTACAACATGGAGAATTAATAGAAGTCACACCATCTAGTAACACTGACTACACTGTAACACTAACACAATACTTGAACAGTTGAACCTATGGGATATTTTCTTGCTTGCATGATTGGGGAACGCCAAATTTGGTGGAGCTGGACTCTTCCTCTTCACACTGTGCACTCAATAAAAGAGTTAGGGGAAAAGGGTGTTGAAGCCCTTTTGCGAACCACTTCTCTTTTTGGCTCTTTATCTTGATATTTTGAAAATATATGTTTTTGACAAATCCAACACGATTACATATGATTGTTTTATTTATAAACTACAACACAATGGTCAAATCAAAGTGAAATAGGTGAACAGTGTCAAAGTATGAATTGTGTAGATTAAAAAGAAAACTGAGGGAGTATTGCTATTAATTGAAGCCATAGAATACCTAGAATCAATATTAGAGAAGAACGAAACACAACCTAACTTGATAAAAAAAAAAGTTCTTCTACAATATAACTATGATAATAATGAACCAAATCTGACAATATAGCATAGCCTATGTTTGTTTGCTGATCATGTAACAATCTATGAGTGCGCCTATCATTCTGACATAATTTTGAGAAGAACTATTTTTTTATTGGATTGTGTATATAGCCTACCAAAACTCAATACTAATTGCAATTTTGTACAACAAACCATTAATTAATTGTATCTTTGCAACAAACCACAAGAACCAAACTTAAGAGGCGAGTCTAATAGATCAAACTCCAAATTCTTAAGGGTGGAGATAAATAACCCAATAATTGGGTAAAAAAAACCCTCCCACAAAGAGAGAAAAGATGGTTATTATTAACGAAAACTAGAAATACAAATGCATAAAAGTAAAAAAAGGGGCTTACCACCATTAATGAAGAATAAGGGTTTTTTAGAGAGTGAAGGGAGAGAGAGAAATGGGCAGCTAGGATTTTTGTATTTTTAAAGTATTGCAATATTTCTATTCTCACTATAATTCATTAAATGTCTTTTATTACTATACTCATTCTCTTAATGTAATTTTTTATTACTATCTCCGATTCTACTCAAATGCACTAAATATGAAAAAATATATATTGATGTTCGCTTAAAAATTAAAATTATACAAGTATTCAAAAGATGTCTCCTATTCCAAAAGAAATTACTGAGTCCTTTTCTATGGTAGAAAATGCAAATAAATTATGAGTTAAATAGCATTGGTTGTCGGTTGATACTCAATTAACATAATATAATTTTTTGGTTGTTTATACAAAAACGAATTCTATATTTTCACTTACCTTAAATTCTATATATCTTGTTTACCATTATGAAATTATTTATCTCTATAATGTAGTTTATATAATGCGACATTACACATTCAAGTGGCGTGCATGCTCTATATTCTTGATAGTATAGTATCTTGGCCTTGCCCGTGAATATAAATTACAACTTTGGCTGACTAGATTGTTGTGTATTGGCAGTGTAGGAATATAGATGAACATATAGCGGAATTTCAGGAAACAAATTTTCTAACATCTATCATAAGATCGGATGCATAACATAAATATGAATCATATTATAAGGAAAATAATGTACAACCTTTGTAGCGTGTTTTCCACCGGATTGCAAATGATAGAGATCAAAGAACAACAATTGATGTCCCTCTACTTAGTCCACGATCACCAATTGAATTCCCACGTTTGCTAGAACGGAAGAGGATGAACAAATTTCACTCTCTTACTTTTAGGGAGGGTGGCCGGATTTTCCAAAGGGAAATAATAGGGTTTTTCTCTCTCTTTTTAGTTTGAAAGTTACTGTCAAATTGAACGCTCTATTCCACCCTCTTATTATAACCTTTTATAATAGTGGGAGAATAGGTTTTAGAGAGAGAGACCTAACCTAACCCTAATTTATCCTATTGGCCGGTTTTCTTGTTTCAATTAGTTACTACAATGTGTGACCTCATAGGATTAGGTTAACTTAGTTGTAGGTTCAATCAATATTGTCCCACTAACCAACATTTATTCTCTAGCAAGTAAATGTGATTACTAAACTAACATAATTAATTATCTCTATAATAATTACTTTTATATTTAGTAATCGTCGGGATGTCTAAGGACATATTCCTTCAATCTCCTACTTGTTCGAAGACAAGAGCGCGATGTTAAATTCCTTAAGTCGCTTAATGCCAAATTTGATAACACCATGTTATTCTCAAATTTATGTATTTTTCCAGTTCTCACTCATCAAGAGGCCCAGACACCATGCCTATTTAATAGGAGGAATTATCCACTCTTGTATGACCATAACTCCCACTCAATTCTTAGCCCACCTGATCATTGCCTTTATAACCTCTTTTTACGGCGCAGCGTTTAACAGCGTCAAGGTTAAACTAATCATACTGTGGTTATTAAGACATACTCATGTCTAAGGAATCCACTAAATATAGTAGTTTGATTCTACTTTTAGAATATAATTAGGTCAAGTCTCAATGTATCGAATATACATCCATATAATCAATTAAACATCTCTTGTCTCCATAGCCCATGGAACCGCGCTATCAATAAATTATACACTAGTTTTTTAAATAAATCACTTATGTCCAATTTAGCGATTTAGACTCGGGACTTTTAATAAATAGTGATTTCAGTTCACTTTATAGGGTTTCAATATCAAAACGTTTTCGATAATCCTATTTGAAAACACAAATTATTTGGACATTTTATTTACTACTAAACCAAACAATTAAACAAGAACGAATTTTTTATTGATAAACATTTCAAAGCATAATAAATGTCTTTACAATTGTAAACATGAAGTAAACAACCTAAAGCCATTCTCCCATATATGCTTAAGCCCCATGGACCTAGTATGACACTCATGCTTAGGTTGAGCAAGCGGTTTAGTCAGAGGATCTGCTACGTTATCCTCAGTATTAAATAGGATATGATGGAATTTCCTGAGCACATGTTTAGACCTTTGATGCGATCTAGGTTCCTTAGACTGAGCAATGGCACCATTGTTGTCACAATACAACTCAATGACATTCTCAATGCTGGGAACTACACCAAGCTCACTAATGAACTTTTTGATCCAAAAAGCTTCCTTTGCTGCATCTATTGCTGCAATATACTCAGCCTCTGTTGTAGAATCCGCGATGGTACTCTGCTTAGAGCTCTTCCAGCTCACAACTCCTCCATTGAGACAAAATATGAAACCAGATTGAGATCGAAAATCATCTTTGTCACTCTGGAAGCTTGCATCGGTGTATCCAGTAACAACCAACTCATCATCTCCACCATAAACCAAAAAATTATCCTTAGTCCTTCGCAAGTACTTAAGGATGTTTTTCGCTGCAATCCAGTGCACATCTCCTGGATTTGACTGGTATCCGCTGCATATACTCAAAGCATATGCAACATCTAGCCGAGTGCATATCATGGCATACATAATGGAACCTACTGCAGAAGCATAAGGAACATTACTCATACGCTTGACCTCATCAGGACTCGAAGGACACTGAGTCTTACCAAGTGCAATGCCATGTTGCATGGGAATGAAACCTCTTTTGGAGTTTTCCAACTTGAACCTTGCAAGAACCTTATCAATATAAGTTTCTTGACTGAGCCCAATTAGCCTTTTCGATCTATCTCTATAGATCTTTATTCCCAATATGTACTCTGCCTCTCCGAGGTCTTTCATAGAGAAACAAATTTTAAGCCATTCATTGACTGACTCAAGCATGGTTTTATCATTTCCTATGAGAAGTATGTCATCCACATACAAGACCAGAAAAGTAATAGTAATCCCACTTAACTTCTTGTATACACAAGATTCCTCTTCATTTCTGAGAAAGCCAAATTTCTTGACTGTCTCATCAAATCTGAGGTTCCAACTCCTTGATGCTTGCTTTAGTATATAAATAGACTTCTTAAGCTTGCATACCCTCCCTGGATTTTCTGGATCTTCAAAACCTTGAGGTTGTGTCATGTACACATCCTCTTTCAAGAACCCATTCAAGAAAGCGGTTTTGACATCCTTCTGCCATATTTCATAGTCATGAAAGGCAGTAATTGCAAGGATTATCCTAATGGACTTCAGCATTGCTACTGGTGAGAAGGTTTCATCATAGTCAATACCATGAATTTACTTGAAACCTTTCGCCACCAACCTTGCTTTAAAAACACTAATGTTTCCATCGTTGTCTGTTTTCAACTTGAAAATCCATTTGCATCCAATGGGTTTTACCCCATAAGGCAAATCAACCAAGTCCCATACTTGATTTTCAGACATGGAATCCATTTCAGATTTCATGGCCTCAAGCCATCTTCCGGAGTCTTGACTCTCCAAAGCATCTTTGTAGCTAGTAGGTTCTTCTGATTCTAAAATCGTTATTTCAGAACTTTCAGTCAAAAGGAAATCAATATATCTTTTAGACGGAATGATGGTCCTACTAGACCTACGTTGGGGAACAACAGAAGAAGTTTCTACCTCATTAGGTTGAGTGATTTCGCATGGAGTATCTCCAAGTGGGACGGTAGGAGGTACGTGATTTGAATGCACCAACTCCTGAGCATTTTCATGCTGGGCTGCCTCTGATGAGGTGTTAACCTCATCCATTTGTTGCTCATCTCGAATTTCTTCGAGATATACAATTCTCCTACTTGTTTTTCTGGAAATAAACTCCTTTTCCAGAAAGACACTATTACGAGCAACAAACACTTTGTTTTCGCTTTGGTTGTAGAAGTAGTGTCCCTTAGTCTCTTTTGGGTAACCCACAAAGAGACATTTATCGGATTTGGGTGAAAGCTTATCAGAAAGGACACGTTTTACATAAGCTTCACAATCCCATATCCTTAGAAAAGAAATTTTTGAAACGTTTCCAGTCCACATTTCATATGGTGCCTTTTCCACTGCTTTGGATGGTGCTATGTTAAGTGTGAATGCCTATGTTTCAAGCGCAAATCCCAGAATGAAATAGGAAGATCAGCAAGACTCATCATAGATCGAACCATATCAGGTAGAGTTCGATTCCTTCTTTCAGAAACGCCATTTAACTGTGGTGTTCCTAGTGGAGTCCATTGTGAAAGTATTCCACTATCTTTCAAATGATCACCAAATTTTTGAGATAAATATTCACCACCACGATCGGATCGCAATGCCTTAATTTTCTTCCCAAGCTGGTTTTGTACTTCATTCTGGAAGTCCTTATATTTTCCAAAGGATTCCGACTTATTCAGCATGAGGTAAACAAATCCAAATATGCTCACATCATCGGTAAAAGTAATGAAGTAACTGTACCCTCCCCTAGCCAACGTACTCATGGGTCTGCACACATCCGTATGTATGAGGGCTAAAAGGTCATTGGCCCTTTCACTTGAACATGTGAAAGGAGACTTTGTCATTTTCCCCATTAAACAAAACTCACAAGTATCAAATTGTTCGAAATCAAATGATTTGAGAATTCCATCTTTATGAAGCTTTTCAATAAGCTTTGAGCTTACTGTGGCCTAATCGACAATGCCATAGGTATGTCGGGTTTCTATCATTTGTTTTATGTTTCTTGCTGTCTATGTTATAGATGTGGGTTTCTAAGTCTAGCACATATAAACCATATGATAACTTGGCTGAGACATATAATAAATCATTCAAATAAGCAAAACAAAAATAATTCTTAATTTGAAATGAAAAACCTTCCGAATCTAAAACCGGAATCGAAACAATTTTTTGGTAATAGTTGGAACATAATAACAATTATGAAGTTCTAATACTAAACCAGAAGGTAAAAGTAGACTACAATCTTCCACAGCCAAAGCAGCAACTCGTGCTCCATTGCCCACGCGGAGGTCCAATTCTCCTTTGCTCAACGTTCTACTTCTTTTTAGTGCTTGCACATTACAAATAATGTGAGATCCACACGCAGTATCAAATACCCATGAAGTAGAAGTAGATAAGTTAATCTCTATAGCATAAATACCTGAAGTTGAAGCACCACTCTTCTTCTCCTCCGGATACTTGGGGAAGTTCTTTTTCCAGTGGCCAATCTTATGGCAGTGGAAGCACTCATGTAGCATTGCTACGCCTTTGGCTTAGAAGTATCATCAGTGGCAACAACCTTGCCCTTGTTCTTCTTCATAGGTGCCCCCTTTTTCTTGAATTGCTTGCCCTTCCTAACCATAAGAACATCCCTATGTTCATGTTCAACCGTCAAGCTCATTTCACCCTTAGTAAGCATACCATGCAGCTCTTGCAAGGTAGCCTCCCCTCCTTGCATAAAATTTGTTCAGGCAAGGATTTGATCACAATATTAGTTGCCAGTTCTGGGGGATAACGGAAGCCCAATTTTTCCATATCTGAAAATGTCCAATCATATTGAACACATGCGGACCAATGGGTTTTCCTTTGCCTTACTTGCACTCCAGCAGCTTACAGTGAGCTTCACCGCTCCAACCTAGCATTCTTCTGAAACATAGTTTTCAGCTGTTGGAGGATGGAGTAGGCATCCAGACCATTAAAACACTTTTGAAAGTTTGGTTCCATGCAAGCAAGCATCAAACATGTTAATTGCATAGAATTAGCCTCTAGGGTGGTTTGCCTTGTTCTCCGTTCAGCTGCAGTTGCATTTTCTGGCAGGGGTTCAGGGAGAGGATTATCAAGAACATTTTCCCTTCCTTCGGCTCTGAGAACGATTCTCACAGCCATTTCCCATTCTAGGAAGTTATGTGCATTTAGTTTGTCTTTTTCGAGTAAATAGCGTAAATTAAAACCGAGGTGGTTGTTGTTGTTTGAACCAGACAAGATAACTACAACAAAAGAATAATAAAGCAAGATTCAATCAATGTTTATCAAGAAAGCAGCAATTAAACAAACTGTAATTAACTACTACCCTTTATTCAGAATAAAAATCCCCTATTGAATAAAGAAATAACCAAGATTCCCTCCCGCTACAATCAAACAGACTTTGGCCTTGCCTTCAATTTATAGTAGTTGAGGTAAGTAAACACTTTGCTAATTATAACTAATTATAATTCTTGGTAGACAGGTTAACAACTCCTTGTTTACTCCTATCTCTTAGCTTCAAAATCCAAAACTTTTTCTTTTGATGATTTTGTTGAGTTAAACCAAACATTAACATGTAAGTTTCACAAACCTACCCTACTATCCCCGGATAAAATGAGCAACACCCTGCTTTGGCAGAACATATCACTCACTATCTAAGGCGTTATAGGTGTTGTTTGGAAAAGCAATTAAACTCAATATTACATGTTGGGGACCTAAGTTTACTATGTTGGTTAATTAAAAGTGAACACATAACATAAATAACCACACATATGAAATAAAGCAAGCATTTAAACATGATAAATGAATAAATGAATATAAGCATAATTAACAGTGATCCTAGTATGGCCCCTAAACCTAGGAAAACTAATCTTCATGAAAACACCTTTAATCTTCATGGATCTCCATCCTTAATTCTCAAGGGAACTTCATTCTTGATTACATAAATAATTTATAATTTAAATAATTAAAATTAAAATTACAAGAATACAAACGATACACAGATCGTATTTAGTTTACATAAAATTTAACGATGCGCAGATCGTATTTTCTATCCTAGTTTTGGGCCTTACTAGTCACAACATGCAAAACATAATATCAGACATATTATATTAAACATCCATGCATTTATAATATCATAATAAAATAACTATTAAAAATCACTTATTAACAATTAATAAGTAAATAAAACATGTCATTTACAAATTAACAATTAATAGTAAACATGTCAATTTAGTTAAACTTAAAAAATTTAAGAAATAACTAAAGCAAAAACGCTTCCATATTAGTTATAGTACTTAACCATTTAAGTAGTAAACTAACTCTAGGAAACTCCCTTATTTTAATTCAATTAGAACCTATTATGGAATTAATCAAATTAAACTTTAATTTGCATGATTGGAAATTAATAATAATGCTCAAATTAAAATGAAAAAAGAAAAAACAGAATAGAAAACGTGGTCAACAACCGCACAAAACTAAAGTGTGAAGCTATTGAAACACATTTAAACCCTTTTTTTTTTAATTAAAAAAACTGCAGCAACTTATAACTCCATAATTGTAGCTAACAATACCACGAACAGCTACACAACCATGAAGCCGAAAATCACGAGATCTTCAACTGCTTGAAGATCTGCCACGGCAGCAGGGATGAATCCCACCACCACTGCAATCCGCACGAGGCCAGCTAGCGCAAAGCCAGCCAACCGCGTCTGCTGCCCAACGCAGCGCACTTCTTTTCGCAATTCCTTTTCATACACCACCGACCCACTGCCGTACAACCAGCCAGCAAGAGGCGAGCCAACCGTGGCAGCCGCACGACGCAGTATAACACTGCCGGAGCAGCAAAAGCCGAAGCCCAGCCACCTCCGTGCAGCACGCATTATTCCTCACACAACCAGCCGCTGTAACCACCGTGGATGCACTGAATTTGGTGTATCCACCCAACCATGGTTGGGGCTAAAACTCATTTCAAATTATGTAACAATTACATATTTCAATCTGAATTTTGTTGGGCAGACTTGGGGTTTCTGAAATTTGGGCAAATAATTTCGAATTCAACAACAAAACAAAAACATATTTTTAAGTTCGGTTGTTTAGATCTTTGATGAATAATCTCTATTAAACATGAATATCTAACAAGAATTCAAAATTTAACATGAAAAATCTGAAATTTTAAAAGGAAAAACAACAGATTTGTTTCTTTTAAAATTCAGTTCATGTATGGCATCTAGATTAATTTTATTTAATGAATTAAAATCTGAATTTTAATGTTGTTATTTAGATTTTATGCTTTAATCTCCATTAACCATAAATCTAACAATAAAATTGATCAACAGTAAAGTTGCCGAAAAGTTTGAGCGTAGTTATAATTTAAAACAATTTTTTAACAATTTTCAATCAATTAATATCACCATATTAATTATGCAAATTAATCCATAAATAAATCCCTCTCTTAATTGAATGAAAATAACCAAAATAGCACATGAACACGATCAGAAAATATTATGCAAGAGGCAAAACTGATACCACTATAGGAATATAGATGAATATATAGCGGAATTTCAGGAAACAAATTTCCTAACATCTATCACAAGATCGCATGCATAACATAAATATGAATCATATTATAAGGAAAAGAATGTACAACATTTGTAGCGTGTTTTCCACTGGATTGCAAGTGCTAGAGATCAAAGAACAGCAATTGATGTCCCTCTACTTAGTCCACGAGCACCAATTGAATTCTCACGTTTGCTAGAACGGAAGAGGATGAACAAATTTCACTTTCTTACTTTTAGGGAGGGTGGCCGGATTTTCCACAGGGAAATAATATGGTTTTTCTCTCTCTTTTCAGTTTGAAAGTTACTGTCAAGTTGAACGCTCTATTCCACCCTCTTATTATAACCTTTTATAATAGTGGGAGAATAGGTTTTAGAGAGAGATCTAACTTAACCCTAATTTATCCTATTGGCCGGTTTTCTTGTTTCAATTAGTTACTACAATGTGTGACCTCATAGGATTAGGTTAACTTAGTTGTAGGTTCAATCAATATTGTCCCACTAACCAACATTTATTCTCTAGCAAGTAAATGTAATTACTAAACTAACGTAATTAATTATCTCTATAATAATTCCTTTTATATTTAGTAATTGCCGAGATGTCTAAGGAAATATTCCATCCGGCAGTTGGTACCAAATTTTCTAATACATGTGTTGTTGTCAAATTAGTCTTTGAATAAATGTAGTGGGTTGTGCCAAATTTTTGGGGACTGTTTGAAGGCTGCGAGCGAGGATATGACATTAGAGGATGTGTTAAATATGACTGGCAAGTTACTGAGAAGACAATTTATGAACACAAGCTACTAGGAGTAGAACAAAAGCTCTTTTTTAATCTAAGATAAGTTAGAATATGCCACATGGCTCATATATCGGCTAAATCGGTTTCTTTAGGTCATCAATTCATCTTGGAAAGACGCTCCTAATAATAGGGATTATTCTAAAATAACCTATAATTGGGATTATATGTAAAAAAGATGACCCATAGCTAAGATTATTCTGGTCAATTTTTTCTTATTGAAAATGTGGCACCTTTTTAGGGAAAGAAAATCCTTTGATCAGTGACTATATCGATTATATTATTTGCTTAAGTTTCCGCAATTAAAGCAATCGAATTTATCATGCTTAGTTCTCATCTCTATTTTATATGTGAACTCCTGACCCTTTGGTGTTCACCCTTAATTACCTAAATACCCCCAACTACAAACAAATATTACAAAACCAGTACAAATCTCTATTATATGGCAACACATGGGGAACACCAAAAAATAAAATATAGAAAAAGATAAAACAAAGAAGGCTAACTACCTTTTTTAATTAAACAAAAGATAAATAAGATCACTGTATCTCTATCTTTGTTATATATGAAGAATTTTATATGTTTTCGCACACATCAAGTGCATATAAGACTAGTTTTCACAAAAGTTAACTTTATATAACTACTATGCACTATGAATTAAAGCTAGCGTGCGAGAGCGAAAGAAATTACATGTAGAGGCTTTGAAAATTATACTTACATGCGCATGTGAGTAAATCCCATCACTATTGTACCAAACGAGAACAAAAAGATCATTTACTATAAGCGTTTCTTATCTATTGTGAATGGTGGAACCAAACACGTAGATAAATATAATAGTTATAGTTATTGTTCCTCCTTTGTATTTGATTTTGTTCCCATTCTAATTCATGAGTTGAACCAAACACGCAAAAAATAATTCCTGAAGCACGTGAATCGTGATTTTGTATCAGAAGTCGATTGTCGCCAATTGCTGGGCTACAACGTTTTCTTTAATTTACAACATATGCGGGAATCAAGGCACGTACTTTGACTTTCAATAACTGGTCCACAACGTTGTCTTAACTAAAAAAAGCAAAGAGAACCAAGCAATCGTATATATAAAGTTGAGAGCAGCAGATTATGACTGGCTATGTTACTAGTTCATAGCTATGCTATCCTAAACAACCTAAGCCAAAACTCAGAGCATCAACTCCCTTATTATATACCAACAGTACTTGAAGCGTGTATAAATCAAATACTAGATACAAACATGCCTGAGGTTAAGCTTATCTCAGAGTGCTATGTCAGACCTCAACTCGAAGTCAACGACTGTACTATTATAGGTATGGATTTTAAATTTCTTTAATGCCTACACGCGGTGTAAGCACGTTTATTTGACTACCCCATTGTTAAGGTTTTATTAATAAAATGTTTTGAAGTCGCCAACAAATTTTTAGACGAAAACTTATAAACCTAATTAAATATTGAATTGTAGGGACATCTTAGGGACTTATCCAATGTAGATTTTCCCATCATGACTCCATAGATAGTCAGGAACCAAAAATTGAGTTCGTGGGTGAGGGTACAATATAGTCAGGAACTATATTGTCCGTTGCTGGCCTCTACTAAATACCGATTCATTACAGATTTTATGCAAAAGAATAATCAAATAACGTTTTAAGCACCCTCAAAATAATTAATCTAGGTTGGTTCAGGAAACACACAAAAAGACTAATTATTTAGTGACAAGTTAGTATGCAATCATATTACAAGGTTCCTAACAGGTTGTCCAATTTATCTGAATTAATTAGACCAGTTCTTTAGGTCTTATTTAACAATAATAACATGTGGGTGATAAAAACATGCAGGACAATCATAATAACATGAATATTATATACAGAAAAAAAAGAAAAATAGGTTAGAATTTACAAAGAGACGCGATTATTAATTAAAAATCTACATCATGACACGAAAAGGTTAGTAACTTCAATAAAATAAAATATAATTATTCAAGGATCCTCAAGATTATACCTATGCGGTTTAGATCGGAGAGCGTAACGACCTTCAGGCGAAGCAGTCGTGGAACCAGGAATATAGTACGATCAGGAACAAGAATTGATTAGAAAATTTAAAAATGTTTGAGTGTTTGAGTATTTGGAGAGTCGGAGTATGTTTCGGAAATATTCGAGAGAATTTGTGTGTGAAATAATAATTCGAAGCCGTGTCTGATTTGGGAAATCAGCCCGTATTTATAGGCAAACAAAAACGTGCGCTCCACGCAAGACTTGCGCCAGGCGCAAGACGCGTCAGCGCAAGACGCGTCAGGCGCAGATTGGTCTGCCTGATGTCGTCCATCCAGTAAAAAACTTACACGTGGAAACGCGTTTTCGAAAAGATGCAAGTTTATCTTGCGTCTCACATAGGACTTGCGCTAGGCGCAGGACTCTGTGTGAGTCCCAAGTACACGTGTCAGGCGCTCATTGGCGCACCTGACGCGATTTGGC
This sequence comes from Beta lomatogona, assembly GCA_947646795.1. Taxonomy (NCBI): domain Eukaryota; kingdom Viridiplantae; phylum Streptophyta; class Magnoliopsida; order Caryophyllales; family Amaranthaceae; genus Beta; species Beta lomatogona. Next base: position 212,425 of record CANSNZ010001388.1, on the reverse strand, counting down.
CAATGTGCTGGACGCACGTGGCCACTGAGCGCAGCCGCCGCGCCCGGCACATATTCCAGAATGTTCGTTTTTTCTTCTACGCGTGCTTTCAAGATGCTATATTATCCCTAAAAATCCGGAGATTGAATTTTACGGGTCAAAAATCTGATTTATGCTCTAAAGATAATAATAAAAGCTTTTATAAAAATATTTATTAAAATAATAAATATTCAATTGGGCTTTTTAAAAAAAATGGACTTGAAAACATTTTACGGGTTTAAATTACACTTAATCATCATGGATAATTAATTGGGCTTTTATAATATTATTTCAAAACACATATGGCCTGGTTATTCGGACTGCTCTTCCATTAAGTCGTGCCAACTAATACCACGGTATATTTCATCATTGGACCCTTAAATAGGGAGACATGATTATGTGTTTACAACTATGTGCTTAGGTCTTGATGACTTAAGTATGTTGGTATTGGGTTATGCTCAATGTACCATCTCTTCACCAAACCGCGAAAATTTTGCCTTGGATCTTTCTTGAAGAAGCATACAATCTCGCTCTTTGTTGCCCTAATTTACTTTTATCCTCTTGCAGGCCAACTTGTGACCTTGAGGTTTGAGGATGAGCAATCCTGTTGCCTTTACATTGATTATCACAAGAGCCTCGGAGCTAATCAAGCTCGTTCGCGCTGCAACCTTTGGTTTCAGTATCGATGATATCCTCTCTTCTAACAATGACATACCTGAGGTGATCCGATCATTTTTTGATGTTAGTGAGAGGGAATTGACTAATTCTGATGGTCACACTAAACCTATGTTATCAGTTCAAGCGACAGATCTTGCAGACGGGTTGTACATTGGAACTTGCATCAATCATTGCGTAGTTGATGTTTATGCAGATTTTTGCCTTAGCGACACAAATCAAATTGGGGCATCAACAACCAGATTAGAACAATTGAATGAATGAAAATGCGAAGGGGAATCAAAGGGAAATGACACAAGGAGATGGTGACGCGGAAAAACCCCAATGGAGGTGGGTAAAAAAACCGCGGGTAGATATGAGTCCACCAATCCACTATATGTAACTGACGTTCAGGGTAAACGACAGTAAATACACCCTAGGATGATTATTCTAAGTAGAATAGACTGATTGCAATGTAAAGAAAATGATAACTCAAAATGTAAAGTGTTTGATGAATGAAATAGAATAAATTGTGATGGCTCTAGCTTGTATAAGTCAGGTGGAATGTGTTGTTCTTTTTGCTTCAGCTTTGCCTTCTTTATATAGCCACCTTTTAATCTTAACGTGCGCCCAAAATTATAGGAAGTAGTTAGCTAAAATCTTGGCATCATATCTTCTCTTCCTTGACACGATCCTTGATCGCTTAATGAATCAATTGAACTGATTGGACTAATTAGGACTTAGTCTTCCTTATCCTTCTGCAGTTTGTTACCCTCTGACCGAGTCCATGTGTCATGACAAGGTTGCCTGCGTCAACGTCGTTCGTTTGCTGCATCAATGACATCCTGTAAAATTCAACCATAACAGTTTGCCCCCAATTGTTGAAATGGGGAAAACACAAAGAGTCATGAAACAATTGCAATAGCCTCTAAGGGATGCCCAGCACAGTCAAAACACTTGTTACCACTGATTGTCATTCAATAGGACACTTGTCATAAAGATAGGAAAAAACAAAATCGGGTAAATTTACTAGAGATAACTCAAGAGTTACTGAAGAAAGATAAAATTTTCCACAAGAGATAAATCATAAACCAACAATTAATATATATCCGTTGCAAGCTAATGATCATATCTGCTGCTATAAAAGCCATTCCAATTGATTTAAAACTACACGCAAGATTCTCTCTCTAAAACTTACACAAACGCTTGAATCTCTCTAGAAACTTCTGGGAACCCTCGGCTGAACAGTTCTTCTTCACCAGGTAATTTCAGTTGCTCTTAGCTCCAAATTTCGTAAATTTCTTTACCTTTGTCTGAATTAATGGCTCCAAGTAGGCGTAGCATGAGGAATTATGTTCAGAACCAAGAGAAAACTAAGACAAAAGCGAAAGAAAAAGTAGTAGAAGAAAACACAGAGATAGATGAGGAACAATCTACCATGTCTGAAGATGATCTGATGAGAGTTTTAGATTTAAGAAACTTACCTATTGACACCATACTAAGAAACGCTTACCCTGAAGAACGTCCTGAAGATTGTCCTGACGACTGGATCGTGTTATATGAATATCCTTTTTAAATTGGATTTAGGTTGCCCTTTTCCCCCATAATCAGGGATTTGCTGCAAGTTTTTGGGATAAGCCCTAGGAAATTGATGCCTCAAGTGTGGAGATTTCTGAGCGTAGTTGACAGAGTGACAGCTATATGGGATGACCCTTTTACCCTTCAAGATCTACTCTACTAGTTATGAGATTAGGGTTAAGACTAGGATAGTCTGGCGCTTCACGTCAGGGCGAAGATGAATGCTTTGGTTGATAGTATGCAATCGAACGACAGAGGCTGGAAAAATCGCTACATTTTTGTGAAGAAGTCGTCTTTAGGAGAAGTAGGAAAGTTTCTGAGAGGAGGCTGGAACATGGAAGGTTCGTAAAATTTCTTTTGAATTCTTTGATCGTTACGTCGTTAACATTATCCTTACGTCGTTTTTTGTGCAGATTTGAATCCAAAGCTGTTAAGACATCGCGACGTTTCTGAACAAAAATGCGAGCAATTCATTGAGATTAACGCAGAGGAACGAACATACAAGAAGGTTGCTGTCGCTGAGCAAGGAAGTTGTTCGACAATGGTATCAGGTAATCACGTCCCTCTACGTTTCTTGCGCTCTTTGTTCTCAGCGTCTTTGTAATATTCTGCACTTACGATCACAACAGGTTCTACTCATTCGAAACCAGGAGGGGTCATGGACAATGCAGCCATAAACGAGGCTTAGAAGAAGAGAAAGAGAGCCCAAAGAGAGAAAGAGCGTGCTGCTGCGACAGCGGCGTTGTCGTCTACGACAGCGTCTGAGAAAGAGCAATTCGTCGTCAACTTTAACGATGACGAAACTGACGCTCCAAAAATCAAGATGCACAAGTCAGAATTTCTCCCTCCTCCTCCCATAGAGGGTCCATCCTACAGCATCACGGTCCCTAACAATTTCATGTCGTTGGATAGGTCGATTTGGCCTGAAGCAGAAAGGTTCCTCTTCCCTCGTGCTGAAGAACGCCTGTAGAATCGCTCCATGCCTGGGCTGATGTCAGATGGCCTTGAGCTGATCTTCCAGGTATGACGGTCGCTGACATATGCTACTTTTGACGTTTCCTTGAGATTTAGTTGCTGAATTACACTTGTCTTTTGATTAGGCTTCACAACACTTCTTGATGGCAAAGAGAGAGATGAATTCAATGATCAGAGATCAGTAGTCATTGAAAGCCAGAGCTGAGAAGAGTGAAGCGTTGCTGAAGGAGAAGCATTTGGAACTTCAAAAGGCCAATCTAAAGGTCCTCGCTGCTGAAGAGGGATCAAGGAAGAAAGATGAAGAACTGAAAACGTTGAGACAAAAGACTAAGGAGGCAGAGGATGCTTTGTCGTCACGCTCCGGGGAAGTGGAGACATTGCAAACAGAGGTCGTTGGGTTGAAGGACGAACTGGAAGGTTTAGACGCTGAGATCACAACCCGATTGAGTGCCCAACTAATGTACCCGTTCATGATGGGCCATACGTCGTCATGGGATCCTAAAAAGGACATCGACCTTTACCTGAAATGGATTGGTCCCATGAAGGAGCTGGTTGACGCAGACGAAGGGTCTAAAGCGACTGTTGAGTCCTCTTTGGCTACTTCCCCCAAGGATGGAGACATTGCTGTTTCCAGTGCTGCTTTCATCGCGTCTGACCCTCAGGAGAACAATCCCCCAAAGACGGAGATAGTACCTGAAACGTCTACCTCGGAAAAACCAGCTGATGACCCTGTCTTTTGACTTATCATTTCTCTTTGTTTGATGAACTTTTTATATTGTTAAAACATTATGTTTTTTTTGGACTACTTATGGGAGTGGTCAAAACTCGGTGTATTTTGTTTAGGTCACTCAGGGGAGTGACCATAACTTTAGGTTTCTTTTGGTCATTCATGGGAATGACGTAACATTTGACTATTGCACATGTTACTTTGTTATTTTATTTCAGCTGTTTTTCTGGCGTTTATATATGATCGACAGGTGTTTTGAAAACCTTCCTCTGTTGCATGACTTAGATATCACCAGAATGAAAATGACATATCTATAAACACAATTACTTACTTGATGTTGCACTCTTGTAAATGACGTTGAAATCTTACGACGTTTACAATAGTGCATGATGTCGGAGTAACTCGTCGTTATCGATGTTGTACCCAATACTTTGTCAATGTAGTTGATTTATTGTGCAAAAATAATTGTTGGTCGCTACGTTTAGATGTTGCAAACTTATTGAAAAGCATGATAAATCCTGTAAAAGAAACACACAGTAATGTTCTGTCGTTGACATCTCAACGACCTTGCGACGACATGTTCATCACTTATTGAAAACATAAGAAAAAAGAAAAAAAAATGTCACTTAGTACTTAGCTAAAAATGGTATCTTTTGAGATGAACAGCGTTCCAGCTTCGGGGGACCATAGTTCAGTCGCGTCGGACCAACTGGTATGCACCATTGCCAACGACTTTGTTGATTTGATAGGGACCTTCCCACTTTGGACCTAGCTTAACTGCGTCGGGCTCTTGTGTGTTTTGGAAGACCTTCCTTAACACCCAGTCACCTTCAATGAACGACTTGGCTTGTACATTTTTGTTAAAACTCCTCGCGACAATTTGTTGTTATGCTGCCATTCGTACCAACGTTGCGTCTCGCAATTAGTCTATAGTATCTAGGTCGCTGATCAATTCGTCATGATTTTGTTGCTCCGTCATCAAGCCGTACCTGGCAGTTGGGATACTTACCTCAGCTTGTAGGACTGCCTCGCAGCCATAGACCAGTGAGAAGGGTGTCTGTCCGATCGCAACGCGTGGCGTCGCGCGATATGCCCATAAGATAGCTAGCAACGCTTCTGCCCATTTACCTTTCTTAGCAGTGAGACGCTTCTTCAATGTGTCTATGACAGCCTTGTTGTTGGACTCAGCTTGTCCATTGGCCTGAGGATTTCTGGGCGTCGATGTCAATAGTGTAATGTTCCATTCGTCGCAGAAATGCTTTGTTTTATCGCTGATAAATTGCAACCCATTGTCGCATATAATTTCTGACGGTACACCAAACCTGCAAATAACGTTAGTATGTATAAAAGAAATCACCTCCTTGTCGCGTACCTGTTGGAATGAATTCACTTCTATCCATTTAGAAAAGTAATCTGTCAGTGCTAACATAAAGACCTTTTGTCCGGGGGCTGGAGGTAGTTTACCAACTATATCCGTTCCCCATTTCATGAAAGGCCAAGGGGTTAAAGTTGGATGTAAAACTTCTCAAGGTTTGTGCGTCATACCTGCGTGTCGTTGACAACTTCACATTTGGTGACGTGCCTGGTTGCGTCTTGCTTCATTGTTGGCCAATAATAGCCCATTCTCAATGCTCTGTTGGATAGGCTGCGTCCACCAGAATGGTCTCCACACGTCCCTTCATGTAGATCTTGCAGAACTTGCTCCCATTGATGCTTCTCCAAACATCGCAGATAGGGCCCAGCGACAGACTTCTTAAACAATACTCCTTGAATGATGACATATCTGGATGCTTTGAAACAGATTTGTCGTGCTTCTACTCTGTCATTTGGGAGTGCATCGTTAGATAGGTAATCATAAATAGGTTTCGTCCAACTGGCACTTACCTCGACGTTTTAAGGAGTAACGTCGTTTATTTGGTCGACATTGTCGTTTACTGCTTGGTCTGCATCGTTGTCGTTGATTGCGGCGACAACGTCTGCAATTTCTTCACACTTACTTAGTGTTGGAGTCATGAGGTGAATGATAGGGACGGAGGTGAACGTCGCATCTCTCAGGGATGATCCTAGATTTGCCAGTGCGTCTGCTTGCTTATCCTGGACCCTTGGTACATGCACTATGTCAAAAGGGTTAAACACCTTACTCTTACCTTGTGCGACCTCTAAATATAGCGCCATTTTGGAATCCTTGCCAGCGAATTCTCCTTTGAGCTGGCGAACTATCAACAACGAGTCGTTGTAGACTTTTAACACATTTTTGCCCCCAAGTAGCTTGTCAGGACCATTCCTACGATTAACGCTTCGTATTCAACTTCGTTGTTAGTCGCTTTAAAGTCGCAACATATGGCTTGTACTATCTTGTCCCCTTGTGGTGACTTCAGGACAACACCAAGACCTGCACCACAAAAATTAGAAGAGCCGTCAACAAATAAAATCCAAGTGTCATTGCTGACGTTTCGCGACTTCCTCGTCTGCGATCTTCTCTAATTTTAAACTGAATTCCGCCACAAAATCGGTCGGGGTTTGCGACTTAATTGTTGTCCTAGGCAAGTATTTGATGTCGTATCCACTGAGCGCGATGGCCCATTTACCCATGCGACCTGTCAATTCGGGCCTACGCAAAACACTTTTAATAGGATAGTTAATCATGACAACGATAGTATGAGTTTCAAAGTAATGTCGTAGTTTCTTGACAGTAGTGACTAAAGCTAATACAAGTTTCTCCAAGGAAGAATATATGGTCTCTGCGTCTAGCAGAGACTTACTGACGTAGTAAATGGGGAGTTGTTGATTTCGGCTTCTCTCGTCAAGACAGCGCTGACGGATATATTGCTTACTGCCAGGTAAAGTTGAAGTGTTTCCCTTGGTTTGGATAGTAGAGGTGGAGAGGCCAAGTATTGTTTGAGTGCTTGTAGAGCGTCTTCATGCTCTTGCGACCAGTCAAAGCCTTTATTTTTACGTAGCACGTCATAGAACATGTGGCATTTTTTGAACGATCTGGATATGAAACGATTTAACGTCGCGACACGTCCAGTTAACTTCTGCACTTCTTTGACGTTTCTAGGAGATTGAATATTAATCAACGCCTTGATCTGGTCAGGATTTGCCTCAATTCTTCGTTGCATCACAACGTAACCTAAAAATTTACCTACAGCAACTCTGAATGTACACTTAGTGGGATTAAGTTTCATGCCATACTTCCGGAGGATGTCGAACGCTTCTGACAAGTGTTGTATATGGTCGCTTGCTCTTTTTGATTTAACCAACATGTCATCAATGTAGAATTCCATCGTGTCGCCGAGTTGGTCCTTGAACATTTGGTTAACTAAACACTGATATGTGGCACCTGCATTTTTTAGTCCAAAGACCATAACTTTATAACAATAAATTCCTTTGTCAGTAATGAACGATGTCTTCTCTTGATCGTCGGGATGCATGAGGATCTAATTGTAGCCGGAATATGCGTCCATAAACGTCAAGAGTTCGTGCCCTACTGTAGTGTCGACCATTGCATCTATGTGAGGAAGTGGGAATGGATCCTTGGGACAGGCTTTGTTAAGGTCCGTGAAGTCTATGCAGACTCTCCACTTGCCATTTTTCTTGTTGACAACAACAACGTTAGCTAACCAATCATGATATTTGACTTCACGTACTTTACCTGTGTCGATCAGTTTATGAACCTCGTCGTTGATGATTTGATTGCTTTCTGGAGCGAACTTGCGTTGTTTTTGTTTAACTGGTTTGTGATCCGGATCGACGTTCAGATTGTGGGTGATGACATCCGGACTTATTCCTGTCATATCTTCATGCGACCAAGCAAAGCAATCTTGGTTAGCATTTAAGGAATCAATTACCTGGTTTCGCAGTTCAAACGACAGCGTCGCTCCAAAACGAACAGCACGATCAAGAAAGGCTGGATCAAGCGCCACTTCATCTACTTGTTGCTCATCGGGCGCGGATCCGTCTGTTAATTGCTAGATTGACGCCTTGGTAGGCTTGAGCGACGAACTATAGCATTCTCTGGCTGCCTTTTGCTCGCTTTTGATCTCTTGGACTCCCCACTTTGTTGGGAAGTTGAGCGTCTGATGGTAGGTTGATGGAGCTGCTTTCATCTTATGGATCCATGGCGTGCCAAGGATGACGTTGTACGCGGATGGACAGTCTACGACGTTGAATCTGGTCTGCAAGTTGACGCCTTTGGCGAAGGTTGCCAAGGTGATCTCTCTGACGATTTGTTGCGCTTCTCCGCTGAAACCGACCAGGACCATTGACTTCTTTGTTATGTCCCTGTCACTAACACCCATACCTTCGAGAGCATTTTTGATTAAGATGTTGGCTGAACTTCCACCGTCGACTAACACGCGTCGCAACAGGCAGTTGCTGACGATCAAAGATATTACCAATCTGTCGTGGTGCTCTTCGTCGCATACGTCATCGTCATCAAAGGTTATGGACATCGCTTCCAATTTTCTTTCGTCATCTGACCTGCAAGACTTAGGAACTTTGGACGAGGGGGAACCCTCTCTTGCTAGCCGCTTGGCTGCTGAATATGTTAGTCCGCAAACATCAGATCCGCCAGAAATAACATTAATTACCCTGACATGAGTAGGGCACGTAGGCGGATTTGGCTTGGAGGGATTTTTGTCGAAAGACGCTTTCCCTTTGTCACTGAGAAGATCCTGCAAATGTCCTTTGTTCAGCATGAACGCGACTTCTCTCCTAAGTGCGATGCATTATTCGGTCTTATGGCCACGGTCATGATGGAACTGACACCATTTGGTCTGATTTTTTTTAGCGTTTGGACGGTTGCTCTTCCTCGGCCAACGAACGGGCGCGCCAATCTTGGTTAATTCATTGACAACACCTCCAACGTCGACGGAAAAACCGTATGACTCGATGTCGGGATAGGCGTTGGAATCAGCTTTGACTTCAGAACCTGCACATTCTGACGCGTCGTTACATTATGTACCTGATTGGGCCTGCTGTATGATGAGGCCTCCAATTATGCTTGATGGGCCCGATACGTGACGCGTTGATATTGTGTTGAGGATGTCGACGTCTTCTTCCAATCGCATCTGCGCCAAAGCTCGTGACTTCACCTCTTCGAACGTCGCACAAGGATACTTGGTGAGACGGTTGTACAGCTTGGATCTAAGGATGAGTCCTTACCTAAAACATTCAATAGCAATTTTAGTATCTAGATCTTTAATCCCAATCATTTCTTCATTAAAACGATTATAATAATCCCGAATCGGTTCTCCTGGCTTTTGAACGACGCCATAAAGGTCACTAGTCTGCTTCTCAAGACTGCGACTGCCTTCAAATTTGCTATAGAACTTGTTCACCAGGGATGAAAAGTTGCCAATGCTCCCCCGGCTTGAGGGATCCGAGCCATTTGAGGGGAGGCCCGGTCAGGGTCGTTTCGAAAGACTTGCACATGCATGCTTCGACCAGGTGCCATGGAATGGACGCTTGCCACATCCGCTGCTTGTACTGGGCAACGTGCTCTGCTGGGTCAGTGGATCCATTATAAGTCGCGGTCAGGATGGGAAGGTTGAGCTTCTTCGGCAATGCTGCCTTGGTGATGTCTCCCACGAACGGGGACGCTGCATAGCCGTCGCGATGCTTGGAGTTGGAGCTCAAGGAAATTGAGAGAGGAGAAGCATCATTTGGCGATTCTGCTTTTCAATGATAGCCATTCTTTTGGCCATAACGTCGCCTACTTTGGATTGATCATCGTTGGGGATATCTTCGTCCTCCCAGTCTTCATCGTCTAGATCTTCTTCAGATTCAGAACTCTCCTCGTCGCTGCGACGATGCATCGTTGATATATCTCCAATGTTCTTGGGATGTCGTTGCTTGGACGCCTTGGTCGATGCTAACTCTTCTTGCAGCTTTTGGACTTGTTCTTTTGACGAAGTGAATTCAGAAGTTAGACGATCGTTATCCTTCTTCATCTGCTCCATTTTAGCTTTCAATTTTTCAAAGGCAGCTTACATTTCTTTGGGATCCATTGGGAAGGAGAATGATGATGTTTTATTAAGAATAGGAATTAATGAGAGATCTAGCTGTAGGCCCTACGGTGGGTGCCAAATTGTTTATGCAGATTTTTGCCTTCGGGACACAAATCAAATTGGGGCGTCAACAACCAGATTAGAACAATTGAATGAATGAGAATGCGAAGGGGAATCAAACGGAAATGACACAAGGAGATGGTGATGCGGAAAAACCCCAATGAAGGTGGGTAAAAAACCGCGGATGGATATGAGTCCACCAATCCACTATATATAACTGACGTTCAGGGTAAACGACAGTCAATACACCCTAGGATGATTATTCTAAGTACAATAGACTGATTGTAATGTAAAGAAAATGATAACTCAAAATGTAAAGTGTTTGATGAATGAAATAGAATAAATTGTAATTGCTCTAGCTTGTATAAGTCAGGTGGAATGTGTTGTTCTTTTTGCTTCAGCTTTGCCTTCTTTATATAGCCACCTTTTAATCTCAACGTGCGCCCAAAAATATAGGAAGCAGTTAGCTAGAATCTTGACATCATATCTTCGCTTCCTTGACACGATCCTTGATCGCTTAATGAATCAATTGAACTGATTGGACTATTTAGGATTTAGTCTTCCTTATCCTTAGACAGTTTGTTACCCTCTGACCGAGTTCATGCGTCATGACAAGGTTGCCTGCGTCAACATCGTTCATTTGCTGCGTTAATGACATCCTGTAAAATTCAACCATAACAATTGATGGCACCTTTTTTATACATTTCCTTTATACGTGGTCCGAAATATATTCATCTCGTCAATCATATCTCATTTACCTATACTGAAAGTGCCACTTTAAAATGGATATGTGCATATGAAACACAAAGTCAATCTTGTGTGACAACTTCCGTAAAATCATTTGTGACTGTTAGTCTGTTAGTTTGTGACATAAATTTGCTCTGCAGATAAGAATTGATTATTTTTTTTTTTTGCTCTAAATGACTAAATTTTAACATTTTCTACCAAAGTACAATTTTACAATGCATTATTCTTCCCTTGGTTTTGGATTTTACAAGGAGTCCGTCGCTAGAGGAGATTCAATTCTAAATCTTGCGAATAACTTGCTCGTATTATTAAGTAATGAATGAGCTAGTTGGCATTCATGAGAAACTATAATTTTATTATACCCAAAAAAATTACAAAAATGAGCTCATAGTTAGAAGCGATCATGCTAGCTAGTAGGAGTTACTTCTATTCCCTCAGATGCGTTTATAGTATTGAAAGCACGATAGTCAATAGATATTGCTGATGTAGAATTATAATTATGCTATAAGAATGACATAATCCCATCCATTAACTTTAACTAAACTAGAAAAGCACTAATTTAAACAGAAAATTAGACAGTAGGATTCACATCCCATTAACTTACACTTTATAATATAATCCCAATAAAATTATTAAATATCTTTAAAAAAAACAATTAAAATTAGAGGGTGCACACTTGGATTGACGACCTCTTATGATGGGGCAGAAAGTTGATGCTTAGAAATCAAAATACCATCATTATCAGCCCACAACCAATCTCCATCATGAATCAAAGCCCCAGCAAAATGAACAGAAACATGCTTCTCCCCTAAACCCTTCTTGTTAGACTTAACTGGGCTGGGCCCTAAAGCCCAAACTCCAATATCACAAGCATTAATCTCATCCACATCTCTAATACATCCATACACAACAACTCCAGCCCAACCATTATCTTGGGCTATCTGGCCCAAGTTCCCACCAAGAAGAGCACATCTCATGCTCCCACCACCATCCACCACTAAGACCTTTCCTTGGTGAGCCTTGGACTCCAGCATGGCCCGGACCAAAACATTGTCCTCGAACACCTTCACAGTTACGACAGGCCCATGAAAGGCCTGTCCGCGGCCATAGCATCTGAAGAGGGGAAGTAGTACCTTCAGTTCTCCTGTTGTGAGGAGGCTTGAGTTTGCATCACAAATGTCTGTTGTTGCTACCATTTTTTTTGTGTTTTTTTGTTTTTTTTTTTGAATGTTTTTGAGTATTTTTTTTTCGGGTGGGATGAGGAAGTTTTGTGGTATATAGAGACGTAGTGGACTAGTGGAGTAGTATAGAGGAAAGAAGAGAACCACCGGAAGATGTTTATTGTTTTGTGTGCCTTTTTTCATTATTTGATGTATTAGTTTTGTGGTTGAATGAGAGTTAGGACAAAGGGTGGTGATGACTGATGAATTGATGACATATGTTACAACTCAAGTTGCCACTTGCAGTGTGCTACTTTGAATATTCCACACTCCTAAATACAGTACATTATATTTAGGAGTGTCAAAACAGGTTCTCAAACAGGTTCTGGGTATACCCACGGTGAACTGGCGAGGCCTGGACAGTCGGGATTCGATTGTCGGTCGCTGCGTCATGATTGGTCGGGTTTTGTTCAACTGGGTCGAACACATTTGAATCATTGGATTCCCGGGTGCTTGGACAGTGTCGAGCGTTCCATTTACAAGTCGATCCATTCCTGGGATATGATCGCCCGTTGACATTTTTTTGGCGGGTTTGCGCAGGTCGTATTTAGGTTTCATGTACGGTTGAGTTAAGTCAAATGTACTCGGGTTGAATTAGTAATGACCTTAGTTCGATCATTGTGAAACATCGGGTCCATTCGCTATTGCCCGTCAACTCAACTTCGGGTAACTCCTGATCGGGCCATCTTGATTTTGTTATGGATTTTGTAAACGAATCATATTAATAAAAGTATTAAGATCGACATATATATACATATGTGTGTGTGCGATAAATATATGGATGACAACGAAAAACCAATAAAAACACTATATTGATTACCGTGATGTTTAGTGTATTCTCTTAGTCAACTCTTATTTCGAATAATCAACTGCGTAAAACCACTCTAATGAGTAAAGGAGTAGAACGACTCTTCATATGTTTTAATATTATATATTATAACCAACGACAATAATAACGAGTAGACGATCAATTCCAAACTTTATATAAATGATTTATTATTATAAGCATTATGATTGATATATAAATTTGTAAATAGTTATGATGGTAGTGAGAATAATAATACTAATAAACATAAAGCGACAATGATAATAGGTAACAATACAAATAATAATAGTAGTAATAGTAACAAGGCTAACAATAGCAATAGTAATACAAATAAGAACAGGAATACTAACAATAACAATATAAATACTAATATGTTGAATCATTTTAATATAAGATTGATATCAAAATAATTGTAAAACCAATCTAATACTCTATTGATTATAAATTAGTATAACGACTCTTAATATGTTAAAATATTATAACAAATGACAATCATACATTTATATGTTTACAACGACGGTTCATATGAGGCCTAAGTTGATTATAACGAGGGTTCATACGACAGTAATAGTAGCAACAATGCTAATAATAACAATAACAATAACAAACATAACGTGGTACATATGTATTATGTTGTGACTATATATGATAAAGTATAAACAAACATTTCTATCAATATGTATGTTTAATCATTTTAGTATAAAATTGGTATCAAAATAATTGTAAAACGAACCTAATACTCTATTGATTATAAATTAGTAAAATGACTCTTGATATGTTATATATAATACTATAACAAATGACAATCATACATTCATATGTTTACAATGATGGTTCATATGAGGTTTAAGTGATTATAACAAGTACTTGCTAGTTACTATATAGTTGGATTAAAACAAGTTGTTATTATTAGATAAGATCAATATAATGAATGTATGAATGTAAGTCGATAGTTCAAGATAACAATACTCCATTTAAGTTCATCATCTGTATGATGATAATATAACAAACAATCACTATCAACTCAATGAAGTTCATATATATAAGTTATATCGTTACACTATAAGTTCACTAAATAGATATTATAAACAAACAATTACATAATTGAGTGATATTTGCATATGTAACGTAACACTATAAGAATACTAGCTTAAGAAGTAAATCACTATAGAGTTTTAGAGCTTTCCTTAATAGGGGACATTGAATAACATAGTTTATTATAACATATAGGGAGGTTTGTTAAATTACTATATCTTATTGCAATACTATGTCTATAGTTCACGTAAATGACTATAATCAAAACATTAATTGAGCAACTAATAGTTGTATAAGTAATTTTCCAAGAAGTTTAGTTTCATAAGTAATGACCTTAGAGCAATATAACTAGCATAACTATAAGTCTATAACAGATTAGTGCTTACGCTCTTTGTTATTCCCTAATCAATTCACCGACAAATGAGATAATTGACACGAGTAAATTTCGGTTAAACAAATAATATAAATTATGAAAATTTTAATTATTACTTTAGATAATTATGTTTATTATCTGAAATGGGGTTATAGAGTATGAGATTTGGATTTTGGGGTTTAGTTGTTTTGAATAATAATTATTTTGCCATAATCCATAAACATTATCATTCTCAAATCTCATTGGCCAAAAAACAAACACATGGATCCTAATTTTTAGCCTTTGATTTGTAAAAGAGCAAAATGCCAAAACATTGATCCAATGGCCCAAAATAAACCAATTTTCCCATCTTTTTCAGAAATTCTCATATCTCCTTTATTTCTATCCTAAATTCCTAACCATTAGATCTAATCTAACGGTTGAAACAACCCCAAATAACCCCCCTATAAAAACTAACCCTAAAATGAAACCCTAAATTTCTCTCATTTCTCAATTCTCTCTCATCCTCGGCGCCTCTCCCTCTCACGACTCACAGTCTCACTTCTCGTCTTCTCAGTCTTCTTCACTTCTTCATTCCGTCACTATCTCGCCGGAAAATACATAGATCTTGTCGAAAAACATTTTGTTTTCTTGAGTTCTCACCGGTTCCGTCTATATCTCGCCGGAAAACGTAAAGATCTCGCCGGAAAACGTATAGATCTCGCCGAAAAGCGTAAAAATTTGACCGGAAAACAAAAATCCTTGCCGGAAAACACAAAATCTCTCCTCGATCGACTGTTTTTCAGAGGTTTGTTTAATTTCCCTTTTTTTTTTTTATCTTTTTTATTTTATGTAAGATGCCTGATTTTCTTTGTTTGTTTATTTTATGATTAACTTTGGTTGGTTTTTTTTAATTTCGAGTTTCGATTCATGTGAAGTTGTTTAATAGTAAGATGCCTGATTTTATGCCTAATTTCGAGTTTCTGATTTTTTTAATTTCGAGTGTCTGATTTTTTTAATTTCGAGTTTCGATTAACTTTGGTTGGTTTTTTTTTAATTTCGAGTTTCGAATGTAAGATGCCTGATTTTCTTTATTTGAGTTTCGAGTTTCGATTTTTTTAATATGTTTTAGGGTTAGGTTTTAGGGTTTCTGGTTAGGGTTAGGGATTTTGATTAGGGTTTAGGGTTAGAGTTAATCCTAACTAGAAACCCTAACTAGAAACCCTAACCCTAACCCTAACCAGAAACCCTAACCAGAAACCTAATCCGTGATTCATTTGCTCTCTGTTTTGTTGCTGCCCATGTTATGTTGCTTTGGTTGTGGTTGTTGTGGTCTTGTGCTGCTGCTTGTAGGATGGTGATGTGCTTGTGGTTTGTTGGTGTTGCTGTGCTTGTGGTTTGTTGGTGTTGATGTGCTTGTGGGATGGTGCTGATGTTCATGTGGATGGACTGGTGTTGTACTGGTTTTATATTTTGGTACCCATATGTTAGACTCTCAACTCCAAAATTAATTATGTATTTGTTGCCTTTAGCTTTGTGAGGCGGCGCTTTTTCTAGGCATGTATTTAAGAATATGATACACACTTGAGAGCCAATTTTTTTTATAAGTGCCTTGGAATTGCCGCCTGCCCACAATTGCTTTGTGGCTCGTTTACATTTTTACATTTTGTGACGTTGATGGAGTCTAAGTGCTCGATGATGATTCTTCTGGTAACAGTTTCTTAAAACTTTGTTATAAGATCTGAGAGCCCAAAAAATTGATTTGTACTTTGTTGTTGTGGTTGTCGTGGTCTTGTGCTGCTGTTGCTTGTTGGATGCTGCTGCTTGAGCCTTGAGGCTTGCCGCTGCTGCCTCCTCCTGCTGCTGCTGCTTGTGGCCTGCTCTTGCTGCTGCTTGTGGCCTGCTGCTTGTGACCTGCTGCTCTTGCTGCTTGTGGCCTCGCTACTCCTGCTGCTTGTGGCTCGCTCCCTGCTCTGCTCCTTGCTGCTGCTCTTTGCTTCTTATACTTCGCTTCCCGCTCTCGCTCTCTCTTCTTCTGGCCGTGGCTCTTCTTTGCTTATGGCCTATTGTTGCTGCTGCTTGTGGTTTTTGAATTTTGGTACATGTATGCTGAATTTCTTGTGGTTTGCTGCTGGTTTGTGCTGGAAATTCTAGATGGTGGTTGTTGCTGTTGTTGGCTTCCTACATATAATAAATTCAGCAATTTGATTTTTGTAATTTCGTTTGACATTGACACATGTATTTTGAATGATTTTATGATATTATATTAACTCGACCCAATTACCAAACTTTGTTCTTCACTCAAACAAGTTACGATCTTAATTATATGTTGTGGAAAAATTAAAGTATAGTATTTTACGGAAGCATTTGCATTATACAAAGCAACTGAAAAATTAATAAGAAGACATATAATATGCACTAAGAAACTAGCAGTTAAAAAGTGACTATTATAATCTCATCAATAGTTAAAACACTATGACATGATCCAAAATTACATCAAAAATAATTTAATTGAGAATGTAATTTATTTTTTTATTAAATTATTATTAAATGTAAGTAATTTTATAAATTACCATATTGAAATGATTTTGTAGATATAGAAAAATAAATGAATTTTAGTAATTTTGTTGAGTTTAGTCGTCAAAATAAGTTGGTTTGAAATATTGCGTAAAATAAGGTAGATTTTATTTTCAGATCAATTAGAATTTGAGTTGAATCAGGTATTTATTGGGCCTAATTGAGTTTTGGGGTTAATATCTGGTTTAGTTCGGTCGGGTTCGGGTTTTAATGCAGGTCTGTGTGGTCAGGTCAGAATATAATCTCGCCGGGTGCCGGTCAGGTCTGGGTAATCCCAGGTCAGGTTTCGGTCAGGTCTGGGGACTGACCCTCACAGGTCGAACTAGGTTCAAGTCAGGTCAGTATCAGGTTGACCCAGCGGTCAGGTCTATTTCTGACACCCCTAATTATATTGCTCCCCATTGACTAAGAATGACATTGGGTTGGGCCAGCCCAAAACTGATTTGGGAACGCTTGACCGAGCACGACCTATGCACAAATTTTCTATCCTATTATTTGGTGTACCATTTATATGCCACTATTTTTTATTGGTGGTTATTATTATTATGGCCCTTGACTTTATAATTAAATTTTAATAATATTTTTTAATCAACCAATATAAATAAATGCCACATAAGTGGTATACACAATGTTGAACAAAAAATCTAAACTTCAATCTGACATGACATGGCACAAAATGATTCCCAAGTCCGCTTCGGAGGTAGGGCGCAACTCAACATAATCGAGATACCGCATGCGGGCTATGACATGTTATAATTGAATTTTTTTGAATTGGAATCAATATGAGAAGTGTATCACCATGTTTGGAATTATTTATGGAAAACTCAAATTTGAAATGAAATTTTTTCTGGTGATAAATTGATAGGTTATCGTACACTTGTCAAAAATAAATTTCTAACAAAATCTCCTAACAATAGGGTAACTAGGGTCAAATCCAAAAATAGGTGATTCTTTTAATCTAGCTTGCAAGGTATGGAGAAACTAAACAAGATCACAAAGTTGAGATTTGAGGTTCTAAAATAATGAAATACGAAAATCAAACTAAAAGATGTAGGGCCTAGGGCAATGGTTCACCATGTTTATAATTCATAATCTATCAAAAACACCATCAAAAATCCAATTAGTCTAATATCTAGCACACATGTTAATCCTACTGTTGAGTCTTAACGCTATCAAATCAATATATGCAGTATGATCTCTAACATAAGGTTGACTAATTTTAGGTAAGCATCTAAGAAGTACTATCTATTGATCTATGACCCGTTATTAGCAAGTTGTAATCAAACAATTGATCAAATTACAAGATTAACAAAATAACCTAATCAATTAGAACTATTAATGACTAATCAGACCATCAATAACATCAAACAAGATTCATAGCATATAAACATGGATTTCCAACCTAAAAATAAGATTAGTTCATCATGAAATAAAGAATAAAAACCACATCCAAAAAAGAAAAATGTAATTAAAAGAAATCCATGAAAGAAAGAGAAAGAATAACAAAACCTCAATGAATTAAATTAACGTAGTTTATAAAAAAAACTAGGGCTAAAAACTAAAAAGAATTATGAAAACGTAGTCGAGAGAGAACAAGATGAATAAAACTAAAACTAAAAATTAATGAGAGAGAGAGAGTTCTCTTTCACAAGAAGTGATTCATAATATATATAAATAATCCTAGATCATATCCTAATATGAGTAAGAAAGTAGGTTGCAAGATGAGGAAAGTCGAATTAATCATTAATTGCGCGAATTTAGTGATCCGCGCGTACAGTAGCAAATTCCATCAGATGTAATGCTAACTTCCGAAAGGCATAACTCCTTGACTAGAAGTCTCCTTGTGGACGTGGCTTCTTTTCCATATCTCTTCTAAGGATGCGCTTTACTCAACCTTAGCTTGTACTATAAGATATCCATAACGATCCTTATCATTGTAGCTTCTTCTAAATGCTTCTAATGTTCAAACTTAGCTAATTATACTCCAAATACATTATCAATACGTGAAATTCATAAATTAAAAATACTAAAACATACCGAAGAGGAGTAGAACAACATAACTTAAGAATATAATGCACTGAACCTAAAAATGGATCAAAATGCTCTAAAAGACAACCTAAATGCACCTAAAACAATATATAAATAAGACACATCAAACTTCCCCAAGCTGAACCATTGTTTGTCCCCAAGCAGTAAGACAATAGACATGGAAAAAGTAAGACAACAAACAATATAGGACTACAATAGGGCCTAACACTCAACTGAAAACACGAACAATATAATCACTGCACAAACCAAACATCGAAACAATTTCAAACAAAGTTGCATAGCATGTCATATAACACAATCGACTCTCCAATCATACCACAAACCATATCCCTCAAACTGGACAAAAACCTGACAGACCTCACTATATATAATTATCTACACTTAAATGTCTCATGTGTTTAAGGGATATATAATGACACTCAACCTAAATCAAGTCAACTGAAATGAAGCATATACTCTTCAACTTTGACTATTTGACTCATTTTTTAACAATACATTATACAATGATCAAGGGGAATTCAAAGGGTAGTAATAGGGATGAGGTTAAATAAAATATGTTGACATGAGGAGGAACACATTTCTTGTTATATCATCTGCAATCACCTGAATCTCGAGGCGTTCTTCAAACCAATCATAGAATTTATTGAGATAGGTAAAACTCTCCCTAAGAACTGTATATGAGACTTTGATCTCGTATAGCTTAAGCAGACACACCCAACTACTGCTTTAAAGAAAAAAGGATAGGATAATATTTTGGGAATCGTGTTAGAAAAACAAATAAGGGGGAGAACACAACTGAAAACATGACCAATAAAAGGTCAAAATAACTCCATGCAATAACCAACAATATCCAAATATATAACCAACAACGCTTTTCACTCAAGAAATTCATGAATAACCCTTTTTCTTTCACTTTATTCACAACTCTTTTTTCACTTTCTTATTCATTTTTTCGCAAACTATATTATTCTCTATTTTCTTTTTGTTTTTTTCTAACTTTCAATTCAATTTCCAAACTTAGTAAACATACTTTTCCATCCATCTAAACCATAAATAGAGCACTTCTATTCAATAAAAACCAAATCAAAACTAATACTCGCTCCCCACAAGTTAGGCTTGGGACAAGAATCAAATGAGGCTAAGATCTTGTAATGTAGGTATTAATCAAACACAGTTAGAAAGGCTTAATAGGGATAGATAAAGGATAATATAAGAACAAAAATAAATCTAAAGCTAAGATCATGAATTAAAATGCCTCAATCATATCAAAATCTTTGCACTATAAAAAATCAATGCAATTGAGAATGTAATACCCCTCATGATTGCTTTAAAGGGATTTAGCAGGCTACTCATTCTAAGAAGATTTATCTTTCTTTTAGGAGGTTCATTTTCGAAGTTAATCCAAAGTTAAGCGTGCTCGGCTGGGAGTGGTTTTGGGATGCGTGACCTCCTGATAAGTTTCTCAGGGTGAGCATGAGTAAGGACAAAATGCACCGAAAGAACTTGTGTTGGTTATTGAAGACATTTGTTGCCCTGGATGCACATTGGTGACGATGGATCCGACTTCGTATGGATAGGGTGTTACAAATGGTATTAGAGCAACCTTACGGCTGCTTGTTGATCCTGTGGATAATTAATCCAAGATTAGTCGTTTAGTGGGGGAGGATACTGGGACTATATCTCGGCTGCGGTTGAATATGTGATTAGTTTCTAGGCTGGGGCTACCCAGAGGTCGTTGTGGCCTAATATGCGGAATCTCCAGGCGCAACGAGGGTGTTGCTGTCCTCAAGTGGGGGTATTATAAGTGGGGGTATATATGAGGCCTTAAAAGGAATTTAGCAGGTGACTCATTCTAATAGAAAGCATCATTTTTTTAGGGAGCTCATTTCCAAAGTTACTCCATAGTTAAGCGTGATTGGTTGGGAGTACTCTTAGCATGAGTGAGGATAATATGCTCCGGAAGAACTTGTGTTGGTTATTGTGGATAGTTGTGGCCCTGGATGCGAATTGATGACGATAAACTCGACTCCGAATGGGTCGATTGTTACAAAGGAAATAATCACACATGAAAGAAAAGATTTGACAGAGATAAAGTAGTTTATCAGGCACAAAGCTCACTTAGATTAAGGTCTCCGCACAGTAAAGTTAAATCCAGCAAGAGAGAGATCAAACAAATCATGAACAAGATGAATGACGCTTAGGAAATACAGTGAAATATCAACATGGTTATCAAAAAGTGTTGTGAATAGTCTCATAGATGCAATTAAAATAATATGAAATATGCTAATGCAACTAAAAAAGCTGTACAATTTTTTGGATACAAATAAAACCCGGCCTAGTATGCGGTACAAATCGTGTAATAAAGAAATAAAATCTACATTAGAAATACATAAAGGATAGAACAACCCTCCTCTAAGCTAGAATTTTGCAGTGTCCTCACTGCAAGAAATCAAAGAAAGAACGCGCACAACCCCAACAATCACCAAACACCAAAGTCTCCCACCAAAAGATACAATTGATCACAAAACCATACACCAATCCTGTTCATGCGACCCATTGAAACAAAGTAGTCACAAGAAATCAATAAGTCGCACATCGTAAACAAAAAGCTAAGCAAAAAGTTGAAAGTCATGTAAAGAGTATGAACAATATTAAAATATAAAATATAAAAGCTAACTCCCTAATTGAAGTGTCAAATATGCTTAAAAATCACAATGCACTTCTTCTTGAAGATAAACTTGAACCATTTTTTTTGGCAATTCAAAATCATTATTGGCTACCAAAAAAAATTGGTAAAACACACCATACAAACTAAAGGCCCTGCTAGACATTCCTTCCTAACCAGAAGGAACCAAAGCAGCCCCAAATAACAGGAAAATAAGCATCACTACATAATAAGCATACTTCTATCTCTATCATTACAATTGACTGCAACTCTAAAGATGATATCTTTTATAACTTGAGCAGGCTGCAACATATCTCCCATAAAAGTCCTATTGTTCCTTTGCATCCAAATTGCATATATTGATTCTGTAAACACCATAACATAAAGTCAAGCAGTTGTTCCTTTACTATGAGCCTTCACACCTACTTTGACAATTTCTGAATGCAGCCCTTGACTCTGATGATGAATATTGAGCATCTGTAACAAAGTTTGCCAAATTTCCGCAGCATACTTACAAGCAAAAAATAAATGCTTAGCAGATTGATTCTCCCTGTTGCATAAGCTACAGACTAAAGAACATGGAATATTCCATTGCTTTAACTTGTCTGTAGTAGCTAATCTATTCTGTATAACTGATGTCTGCTCTTGAAAAGAGGAGCAGATCATCAACAAACATTAGATGAGTAAGATGTACCCTTTCACATTTTGGATGAATATTAAAATCTGAATCAAGCTCCAGCTCTCCCAAATATCTACTTAAATATTCCATGCTCAGAGCAAATAAGAAGGGAGCAAGAGGATCTCCTTGTCTTAGGCCTCTTTTAGCATTAAAAAAACTAGTTGAGATCCCATTAATCAAGAGAGAATAAGAAACTGTTCTAACTTAAGCTAGAATCCGCTGAATCACAATACTTGGAAAACCTAACTCATTTAATATGTTTTCCAAGAACACCCATTCACCTGAGAAACTTGAACGATTTTGTTGCCTACTTGAAGGAATCCAATAATAATCATTGATGCAAAAAAAATAAAAGAATAGAACTAAGTGCTAAGAGATTGGACAAAGTTTTAAAAATAAAAAAAAATTAAAAAGATTAAGAAGGAAACAGATAAAAAACGAAACAAGAATCAGAATAAACAAAATACAAAGAAAAGAAAAGCATTTTTTTTGCCAAATGCAGCCCTTTAAAGTGGCCACTTTATTAATTGCAACCCTTTTATTTCAATCTCTTCAATTATATCTCAGCCACACATAAACCAAACAATTATAAGTTGTGGCCTAGAAGGCGTGAAAATAGGCTGAATTTGGGCTGCAACTTAAAAGTGTTTGGTTTATTTGAGGTCGCAATTGAAGAGATTGAAATGAAAGGGCAGCAATTAAGAAAGTGGCCACTTTGAAAAAAAAATCCAACAAGAGGATAGAGAAGAAATTAGAAGGATAAAGGTGAGTTTGGGTGGAATCACAAGCGAGAAGTCCGGCTAATGGATTGAGTCTGATGCTGGCTGGGCAGGCAAGAGAAGAACGGGAAAGAGGAGATGAGAAGATGGTGGATTGCATGGGATGGTGGGTGTAGGTGTGGTGCGGAGCAAGGGTGCTGGCTGCACAGGGTTGGCGAGCGAAGAACGAGGTCAGCTAGGTTAGCGTCGATTCAGCGGTCTGCAAGTGGGTGGTCGAAGAAAAGAGAAGGGGAAAGGGGGGCATCTGCTGGGAGACTTCTTTCTTTTTGAATTATCCTCCTCTCCCCGGTCAGGTGACAAATGACTCGATCAAGCGACTAAGCAGCCCAGTTAACCGGGCGAGGAACACTTAGGCAAAATTTTTGTTTTCCGACTTTTGCTTCAAAAATATTTGCGCGTTCAATAGGGTGAAAGAGCTCCCGGGCAGGCCATGCAATCCACTCGGGCAAGCGACTTTACCCGGTAAACCGAGCATTCTCACTTTTACTCGTTTACTTCGCTAAATTTTCTTTCACTTAATATTTTGACTCATTACACACTAAATTTCTTCTAAAAGTTTGTACACTCTATTTCCCTCTCTTAAAAGAAAAGAAAAATAACTATAATAAAATTAAACAAAATAAAAAGAAAAGATGGGTTGCCTAAAAAAAACGCTGGTTTATAAAGGTCCCGCACAACTATTTAAGATTAGTAGACCAATGTAGAACATTTCAATTCTCTAAGAAGCTTATCATATGTTCCTGCAAACATCTCAAAGTGTATTATATAAGAGTTAAAATAAAGGAAAAATGAAATAAATTAATTCGAAAAAACTATTAAAACTACAAAAAAGAAAAATCAAAGGAAAAATTATATTTACAAGAAAAAGAAAAATCATTAGTCTTTTTAAATGACTCATAAGGAGGAATAAGTACTAGGTGTAGAAATTAGCTGATATGAAGCACTCTAGTAGATTCTTCAAATGGACTAACAAGCAAGAAGAAGAAAATAGAGTTTTCGCCAAGATTGATAGAGCTCTTGCAAATGAGAAATGGTGTCTTGTTATGAGAGTGCTGAGATTTCCTGCTTGCCAGAAGGTGAGTATGATCACTGCCCTAGCATGCTTTGTATGTACCCTGAGGCTTTAGGGAAGAAAAAACCTTTTAGGTTTTTGAATATATGGGTGCAAGCTCCCAGATTTTTTGAAACTGTCCAGGCTTCATGGAGTTTTTCTACTAGGGGTTGTATGATGTATCAGGTGAGCCAAAAGTTGAAGAGATTGAAAGGTGAACTTAAGAACTTAAATGAAGGAGGGTTTTTATGATGTGTAAGTCAGGGCAACTATAGCTTACCCGAAGATGCTTGAGCTACAACATAAGATGCATGATTAACCTAAGAATGTTGATGTAACGCCCCGGAAAATACATATCCTTAATCGTCAGCAGAAGCATATCTTAAGCTTGTGGGCTATGGCCCACTAGTAAAATGCTAGCCTAAAATGGCCTTTTAAACATACAGATGCTTATCTTAAAGCAGTAATTATTATTCTATAATACCACGTATTCTAAATAACCCATAAATACTTAGGGTCGCTTCAACTTAATCTTTCCGGAGCATCCTTAACATAACTAATCCTTCGCCATCTTCATAATACCTGAATAATTTCATAAAACCAGGAAAAGAGAAAACACAAAAAATAAACTAAAATGAGTTGAAAACTCAGTAACTTCACTCCAGCCCGTAAAAATGGTTTTAGTTCGTAAATACTTTCACAGATAAGCATACATAGTAACACTTTAGTAATTACCAACAAAGAGCATTATCATTGGCATTGAATAGTCTGCTGGCAGGGACCATTTACGTGACTTAAGTTCATTGGCGCTTCGGACAGAGTGTAACTTTCGTAATTCGTAAACATTAACATATGACCTTTTTGGTCCGTATCGTACATCGGAAACAGAATTCCTCCACCTGTAACTCACCCATTTACCAGATCAGTTCATGACTCCAAACCAGCAGAACCATCCACTTTTATTATCATAATTATCAGACATCATATATTCTTAATCCGAAATCATCCATAAATCGTAAACATAATCATAAACATGACATTTCATAACATACATAAGCATCGTCACATCATAATGCATCTCATTATGGCACATACAGATTGTATCAGATAATCATATCATGTAATTATCATCACAAAGTCATATCCACATATTCGAGCATATCATCGCACATAACATATACGGGCATGCATAGATGCTGGACATGAAAGGTTACCTAACGCTTAACCATTCTTTGACTCCGACAGATAAGAACTTTGAGAACTTCATTACTCCATCAACTCTTGAACCCCATAATTGTAACACCTCAAAATTTCACTCCGAATTTTTCGAGTTTATTCATAGTGTATAATTTTGTCCTTTACCGTTTCACTGTTTTAATCAATAAAATTATCATCTTGATTTGAAAATTCATAAAAATTATATTTTTATTTCATAAACATGTTGGATTTATTTTCCTAAGGTTTAAATAATTTTTGTGAAATTTATTTTCAATATGCAGATTTTATTTGAATTTAAAATCGATTTTGGAGAAAAAATTAGGAAATCGGTAAAAATAATATTAGTTAATTAATTTATAAATTTTTAAACTCATTTCAAATTTATTAAAATCAGTTTGTCATAGTGTTAACTCATTTTCGGATTTCCTAAGGCATTTATAAGCTTATTTGACTATTTGACTAACTTTAAGGTTTTAATCTTCAAAAATATTAAACTTGGTCCAAAAGTCTTGAAATTTTTATGGGAAGTAAATTCTGATGTTGGAGGAAGTTTCTAAGCATTTTCACCCCATTTACAACCCAATTACTCCATCCTCCAACTACCTTGACTTCTTGACATGTTTTTTCTTATTTAATTAAAGTTTTGGAGCAAATAATTTTTACCCAAGCTCTTTTCATTGTAAAACTGAAGAGTAAGCTTCTCCCTTACTTTATATGTCATTTTCATACTCCAAAAATATTTTGAGCAATTTTTGAGCTTTAGATAATTATTTATAGCATTTTCAAGTTGTTTTTAATTAAATTCCTAATTTCTTCTATTAATTTCTACTCCAAATTCTAACACCTATTTTCTTCCTTGAATATTTTTATAAGGTGATACATTTAGTTTAGAGCCTGTCCAAGATGAAGGATCTTAGCTCGTGTTCTCTTATTATCTCCATTCTATTTTCCACTGAAATTAAGGTAACTAGCTTTAACCCTAGATTAATTTTGATTAATAAGTTAACTATAGTTAATTAATATAAATTATAGTAGAAATAGTTATAATAATATTCGAGATGGATTATGTGAATTTATGTGAATTATATATGAATTTTCGGATTTATGCGAATTTAATTGTTAATTAAGATTTTCGATTTACATATGTGTATTTAAGTGTATAATATATATTTACTGATTTTATATGTATAAATCTTGATAAAATGATATATTTAGTATGTTTATGAACTCATACATGTTATTAACTTGTTGGTGTGATTTAATTTCAATTTTGGAAACTTATTTTGTTAATTGTGTAATTATATCCAATAGTATTTTAGTATTTTAGAATATGTTTAAATTTCGAAATTTATTTTTATACTCACGAAAATTATTTAAGATATTTCATTTTATATTTAAATCCTCATTTTATGGTCGTGATTAACCTACTTGAATTATTGTATGAATTTATCAAATTATTATTTTTTGATTATTAAATTGTTTAATTCAAAATCTATTAATTTAAAATTTATCTTTTTGAAACAAAATGAACTTGTTAAAAGTTTATTAATATTAATGTATTTCGTGACTAATATCACTAATATTAATTTTGGATTGTTATTAATTTATTTTAGTGATTTAAATTCGAAATTATTGTATAAGAAAACCTAATTACCGAAACTAGTTATGTATTTTCATAATAATTACAACAACTTTTAACTAAATTTTGATTTGTTTATTATTGTTAGTTAATTAATTAAGTTTGTTTTACTAAAAAGAATTTAATCAAACTTGTTGTTTCCAGATTTAATTATTATTACGTGTAATTTGAGAATTTATAAATAAATTACAATGAGTTTAATTATGAATTTTGTATCCCTTTTACAAATGAATATTTTCAAACCAAATATTGTTTAAGTTGATATTAAGTTGAATTAGGTGATTCCAACAACTTTTATGTTAATTTGACAAGTTTGTGTATTTCGGATTAAATTATTGATTAAGTTGATATTAAGTTGGATTGGGTGATTCCATCAACTTTTATGTCAATTTGACAAGTTGTTTATTTTTTGTTTAAAATATTGTTTAAGTTGATATTAAGTTGAATTGGGTGATTCCAACAACTTTTATGTTAATTTGACAAGTTTGTGTATTTTGGATTAAATTATGGATTAAGTTGATATTAAGTTGGATTGGGTGATTCCATCAACTTTTATGTCAATTTGACAAGTTGTGTATATTTTGTTTAAAATATTGTTTAAGTTGATATTAAGTTGAATTGGGTGTCCAACAACTTTTATGTTAATTTGACAAGTTTGTGAATTTTGGATTAAAATATTGTTTATGTTGATATTAAGTTGAATTGGGTGATTCCATCAACTTGTATGTCAATTTGACAAGTGTATGTATTTTTGATTAAATTATTATTTGAGTTGATATTAAGTTGAATTGGGTGATTCCATCAATTTTTATGTCGATTTGACAAGTTTTTGTGATGATTATAAACCTTTAATTTTTATACTAAATAAAATGATTTGAGATTGTTCTAAAGATGTTGTTAACAATCTCATGTTACTACTACTTTAATGATGTACAAAGTGCTATTGAGATGATTTTTACTTTGTAATGTGTTGGGTACAAAGTGTTGTATTGAGATGATTTTTACTTTGCACTGAGCTGGGTGCAAAGAGATGTTTTAAGATGATGTTTACTATTGTACTGAGCTGGGTACAAAGAGATATTTTTGAAATGATATTTTATTGAGTCATTACCTTTGTACTAAGCTGGGTACATTGGTTTGTTTTGTTGAGGAAGAGAAATCCTATGGGGCTGAGCTCGGTCCCTTGGTATGAACTGTCACTCTGGTGCTGAGCTGGGTGCGTAAGTCCGCTTTGATATTAGTCGTCGTCTAGTGTTAGGTTGTACTGAGCTGGGTACGACGCATTGAGCTGGGTGCGTTGAAACTAACACTGGGAGTTATGGCCATTTCTTAGACATATGATATCGTATGCTGAGCTGGGTGTGCGTGTCCTAATACTTCTATCTTGTAGGAACCGTGGGTGGTTGTATGCTGAGCTGGGTGTACATATATCCACTTGCGTTCAGTTCTCCCCTCGATGCTGATTGTTGTGATGTTGTGTTTGAATGATTATTTGGGAGAGTTATTTGGATTTGGAAATTGAGTCTATTTTGATATAAATTGTTATTTTGAGTATATTATTATTTTTAACGAAGAATTATGATTAGTGGTGATGTTGTGGATGTTTATGATACTCTGTGGTTACTATAATCGATGTTGATTACCGTAATTAGCTTATTTGATCTTGTTTAACATGGGAGGACTGCTAGTTGCTCCCCACTGATTGTGGACCCCTATATATATATTTTGCAGGTGAAGAAAGCTAATGATTCAGGTGGTTAACGGGCTAGAGTGAGAGATAGGAATTATAATCTTTTGTTATCATGCTCTACTTTATGACATTCAGAATTTCGTCATTTTGATAACCTGGGTTGTAAGAGGTTTATAACCTCACTTTGGATGATATTTGGAGAATTAACCTTTAGTTATGATAATTAGACGACCTTTTATTATGGTTAAAAAGTAATACTCCGATAGACAGTATTTTCGCTACTGTCTAATGTTCATTAAATTAAGCATATTTTAGAATTTATCATTTAAAATATCGGAGATGTTACAGTTGGTATCAGAGCAAAACGTTCCAAAAACTCTCTCTAGAGTTGCTACAAGTTCCCCGTGAAATTTGTAGTTTTGAAACCTAGGTTTTTGCTTAGCTTAGGATTCAAGACGAGTGCTATAGAGTGAGTTACTTGGGTAGGAAGAAAGCCAATATGGCCTTGGGAAATATTTTCTCTCAAATTTATATGACTTATGTGCTATGTGTTTACTTGTGTGCTAAATATGTGTTTGGTGGTAATTATTTAACAACCCACCAAGGGTTCATTTGTCATTTTGCAGGATGACGTCCAGATTTGACAATAAGAGGGATCGCAAGCAAGCTCGAAAAGAAGCTACCAGGATCCGTCGTTGTGCCTTAGAAAATGCACTTATCTTGTTGGCAAGCTCGAGTGGCACCCATCGTACTCCTACGCCAGCAAACAATCAATAAGTGTTCGACAGGTTTGACCGTCATCGTCCACCTCATTATGACGGGATTGTAGACCCAATTGCTTTAGAGAACTGGCTAAGGGAGATCGAGAAGTTGTTCGATGCAACAGCATGTCCAAAGACCGAGAAGGTGTCTATAGGTCCCTATGAGATCCTTAAAAGGATCGGGGAAGTAGCCTACCGATTTGCCTTACCGCCTGATCTGTCAAAGGTTCATGACGTATTCCATGTGTCGCAATTACGGAAGTATCGTAGTGATCCTTCCCATGTAATCCCCGTTGAGTCAATCATTGTTGATCGAGACTTGACTTATGAAAAGCGACCTATCCGTATTCTTGACCGTCAGAATCGAGTCTTGAGAAGAAAGGTGGTCCCGTTGGTAAAAGTGCTTTGGAGAAATCAAAAGTTCGAAGAGGCCACTTGGGAGACTGAAGAATCGATGAAGCAAAAATATCCCGAGTTGTTTACCTCAGGTGCTTAGCCTTGTTTCTAAGTTTCGAGGACGAAACTTTCTTAAGGGGGAGTGATTGTAACACCTCAAAATTTCACTCCGAATTTTTCGCGTTTATTTCATAGTGTTTAATTAACTCCGTTACCGTTTCACTGTTTCACTCAATAAAATTATCATCTTGATTTGAAAATTCATAAAAATTATATTTTTATTTCATAAACATGTTGGATTTATTTTCCTAATGTTTAAATAATTTTTGTGAAATTTATTTTCAATATTCAGATTTTATTTGAATTTATAATCGGTTTTGGAGAAAAAAATTAGGAAATCGGTAAATTTAATTTTAGTTAATTAATTTATAAATTTTGAAACTCATTTCAAATTTATTAAAATCAGTTTGTCATAGTGTTAACTCATTTTCGGATTTTCTTAGGCATTTATAAGCTTATTTGACTAACTTTAAGGTTTTAATCTTTAAAAATATTAAACTTGGTCCAAAAGTATTGAAATTTTTATGGGAAGTAAATTCTGATGTTGGAGGAAGTTTCCAGGCATTTTCACCCCATTTCCAACCCAATTACTCCATCCTCCAACTACCTTGACTTCTTGACATTTTTTTTCTTATTTACTTAAAGTTTTGGAGCAAATAATTTTTACCCAAGCTCTTTTCATTCTAAAACTGAAGAGTAAGCTTCCCCCATACTTTCTATGTCATTTTCGCACTCCAAAAATATTTTGAGCAATTTTTGAGCTTTAGAAAATTATTTATAGCATTTTCAAGTTGTTTTTAATTAAATTCCTAATTTCTTCTATTAATTTCTACTCCAAATTCTAACACCTATTTTCTTCCTTGAATATTTTTATAAGGTGATACATTTAGTTTAGAGCTTGTGGAAGACGAAGGATCTTAGCTCGTGTTCTCTTATTATCTCCATTCTATTTTCCACTGAATTAAGGTAACTAGCTTTAATCCTAGTTTAATTTTGATTAATAAGTTAATTATAGTTAATTAATATACATTATACTAGAAGTAGTTATAATAATATTTGTGATGGATTATGTGAATTTATGTGAATTATATATGAATTTTTGGATTTATACAAATTTAATTGTTAATCAAGATTTTCGATTTACATATGTGTATTTAAGTGTATAATATATATTTACTGATTTTATATGTATAAATCTTGATAAAATGATATATTTAGTATGTTTATGAACTCATACATGTTATTAACTTGTTGGTATGATTTAATTTGAATTTTAGAAACTTATTTTGTTAATTGTGTAATTATATCCAATAGTATTTTAGTATTTTAGAATATGTTTAAAGTTCAAAATTTATTTTTATACTCACGAAAATTATTTAAGATATTTCATTTTATATTTAAATCCTCATTTTATGGTCGTGATTAACCTACTTGAATTATTGTATGAATTTGTCAAATTATTATTTTTTGATTAGTAAATTGTATAATTCAAAATCTATTAATTTAAAATTTATCTTTTTGAAACAAAATGAACTTGTTAAAAGTTTATTAATATTAAGGTATTTCGTGACTAATATCACTAATATTAATTTTGGATTGTTATTAATTTATTTTAGTGATTTAAATTTGAAATTATTGTATAAGAAAACCTAATTACCGAAACTAGTTATGTATTTTCATAATAATTTCTACAACTTTTAACTAAATTTTGATTTGTTTATTAATGTTAGTTAATTAATTAAGTTTGTTTTACTAAAAAGAATTTAATCAAACTGGTTGTTTTCAGATTTAATTATTATTACGTGTAATTTGAGAATTTATAAATAAATTACAATGAGTTTAATTATGACTTTTGTATCCCTTTTACAAATGAATATTTTCAAACCAAATATTGTTTAAGTTGATATTAAGTTGAATTGGGTGATTCCAATCACTTTTATGTTAATTTGACAAGTTTGTGTATTTTGGATTAAATTATTGATTAAGTTGATATTAAGTTGGATTGGGTGATTCCATCAACTTTTATGTCAATTTGACAAGTTGTTTATTTTTGGTTTAAAATATTGTTTAAGTTGATATTAAGTTGAATTGGGTGATTCCAACAACTTTTATGTTAATTTGACATGTTTGTGTATTTTGGATTAAATTATTGATTAAGTTGATATTAAGTTGGATTGGGTGATTCCATCAACTTTTATGTCAATTTGACAAGTTGTGTATTTTTTGTTTAAAATATTATTTAAGTTGATATTAAGTTGAATTGGGTGATTCCAACAACTTTTATGTTAATTTGACAAGTTTGTGAATTTTGGATTAAAATATTGTTTATGTTGATATTAAGTTGAATTGGGTGATCCATCAACTTGTATGTCAATTTGACAAGTGTATGTATTTTTGATTAAAATATTATTTGAGTTGATATTAAGTTGAATTGGGTGATTCCATCAAATTTTATGTCGATTTGACAAGTTTTTGTGATGATTATAACCCTTTAATTTTTATACTAAATAAAATGATTTGAGATTGTTCTAAAGATGTTGTTAACAATCTCATGTTACTACTACTTTAATTATGTTATGATCTTAATTTTGAATTAGTTTTACCTTGTACTGTGATGGGTACAAAGTGCTGTTGAGATGATTTTTACTTTGTAATGTGTTGGGTACAAAGTGTTGTATTGAGATGATTTTTACTTTGCACTGAGCTGGGTGCAAAGAGATGTTTTGTGATGATGTTTACTATTGTACTGAGCTGGGTACAAAGAGATATTTTTGAAATGATATTTTATTGAGTCATTACCTTTGTACTAAGCTGGGTACATTGGTTTGTTTTGTTGAGGAAGAGAAATCCTATGGGGCTGAGCTGGGTCCCTTGGTATGAACTGTCACTCAGTTACTGAGCTGGGTACATAGAGTTAACTTACGTGCTGAGCTGGGTACGTAAGTTCGCTTTGATATTAGTCGTCGTCCAGTGTTAGGTTGTACTGAGCTGGGTACGACGCACTGAGCTGGGTGCGTTGAAACTAGCATTGGGAGTTATGGCCATTTCTTAGACATAGGATATCGTATGCTGAGCTGGGTGTGCGTGTCCTAATACTTCTATCTTGTAGGAACCGTGGGTGGTTGTATGCTGAGCTAGGTGTACATCTATCCACTTGCGTTCAGTTCTCCCCTCGATGCTGATTGTTGTGATGTTGTGTTTGAATGATTATTTGGGAGAGTTATTTGGATTTGGAAATTGAGTCTATTTTGATATAAATGGTTATTTTGAGTATATTATTATTTTTAACGAAGAATTATGATTAGTGGCGATGTTGTGGATGTTTATGATACTCTGTGGTTACTATAATCGATGTTGATTACCGTAATTAGCTTATTTGATCTTGTTTAACCTGGGAGGACTGCTAGTTGCTCCCCACTGGCTGTGGACCCCTATATATATATTTTGCAGGTGAAGAAAGCTAATGATTCAGGTGGTTAACGGGCTAGAGTGAGAGATAGGAATTATAATCTTTTGTTATCATGCTCTACTTTATGACATTCGGAATTTCGTCATTTTGATAACCTGGGTTGTAAGAGGTTTATAACCTCACTTTGGATGATATTTGGAGAATTAACCTTTAGTTATGATAATTAGACGACCTTTTATTATGGTTAGAAAGTAATACTCCGATAGACAGTATTTCCGCTACTGTCTAATGTTCATTAAATTAAACATATTTTAGAATTTATCATTTAAAATATCGGAGATGTTACAATAATAATCCTACATAATTAACCTCAATAATAACCATAATAATAGTAATCAATAACCATGGAAAAAACTGCTTTTGCTACTTATCAAATGCTCCTGTTAACTAATCAACCCGATCATTTGTGAAAATTTTAATATAAAAATTCACCAATGATTGGGTTAATTAGTCAATCGAAGCATTTGATGTCAGTGCTCCGTTTGACTATTCAACCCGAGCATTTGTGATTCCTGCCTTTTTTTTATTTACCCTCACTTCATCCTGTTGTATGCCCCCTTTCCCTTCTCTCTCCTATCTCGTCTCTTTTCTCTCCTCTCTCGTCATTCCTTTCTCTCGTCATTCCTCTCTTTCATCTCCTCCCCCCATTTTCTTACTCCTCACATGGCTTCCAACTCTCTTGCATTCCAAAATCTCTCCCTCCCTTTCCAACAACATCAACAAGAAACTAGATCTCCTGCATTTCAATCACCCCCTTCCAAAACCCTAATTTTCACTACCGAAATTGCCGCTGAATTCTCCCACCACAACCCTACAATCTCCAGGATCCACATAGATAGTTGCTGGTACTGCCCCTCCACCATCATTTCCGCGCAACACCGCCACCCGCTCCTCATCCACTCTTTGTGCAGAGAAATTGAATATAGATTTTTTTTTTGCTAAATTATGCTCTGATTGTTTCGATTTCGCTGTTCGATCTGGAATTTCTTTGTGAGAATTGTGCCCTAGATTTGTTATGAAATTGTTCAATATGTTTTTATTTTAAATTTTTTATGGTGATATGTTTTTTTGTTTAATGTTTTGGATTTATGTTCGTATACGTTTTTGTTGTGGTTTGGATCTTGAATTTTGTGATTTTTTATTTTGTTTTGTGAAGGTGTTTTGGTGTATGCCTCCCTTTCCAAGACTTGGAAGAATATGTGTGGTCCATTCACTTTTTTCCGTGTGTAAATTGCTTGTTTTGGCCATTATATGTGGGAATTTATTAACTTGTGGACTTGTGGTATTTGAATTGTGAGTTATGGAATTTGAAGCTGTCCGAGCTGTTAAAATTTCCAATTGATGTCTCAAAAGGAATGGAATACTTGCATCTCAATGATATTATTCACAGGGATCTGAAATCAGCAAATTTGCTCATGGATAGTCTTCAAGTACGTACTAAGTACTATTGTTATGCTGTAGGCACTAGTCTTCTGTGTTGCAGTCTATGCTATACCTATATATATATTTTTTCATAGCTAATTTCTCAACTTGATTATGGGTAGTATTGAAGAAGTACATTATAAATCATATTTCTATGTATAAATCACATTATAAAGTTGCTCATGAAAAGAAGTACTATTATTGTTATGTTGTAGGCACTAGTGTCCTATGTTGCACTTGACTAGTCATTTTTAATTTTTAGTTAGTTGTAGAATTGGTCCGTAATTCAGTGAAATTTAGACCATTTTAGAGTCTTTGGTTCGAAGTTGAGTTTGGTTGATTCATTGGTGAATTTTGGAAGATTGTGAGGAGTTTTAGCTTTTTTTCCATGTAAATGTATTCGAGTTTGCGATTTCAAAGTAGCTGGATTCACTTGGTTCGTGATTTTGATATGTAAATGAGTAAAGTTAGGAGGTTTTGACCTCTTTTTAAGTATACTATTGGATTTTGCAGCTTTGAGGAATTACTTGTTCTGAGGTTCTGATCTATAACTTTGTACAATTAACATAATATTACCATTTTACAATTAGCACCAAGTATTATAATAAATGTATTGGTGCATTGGGGTGTTTTGGGGGTTTGAACGCTTGCTGACTTAATTGTATCATGCACCAACTAATAGTGCTTGTTCGATCATGTGTTTGAAGGAGTCGTGAAATTCTCTGGCAAGAAGGCCATACAGCTTTTGCAACATGCCAACACAGGAAGAGGCAGATGCTGAGGTATGATATTGTTTTACCGAGCTAGCTAAGTATTAACAATTACTTCTATATTTAATTACTTTAATGTTAGAGCCTTACATCTGTGAAATATAGTTGTTCAATATGTCACCCACCTTAGTTTTAAAAGGTGCAAGGCGCACCGAGGAGCAAAGCGCAAGGCGCAAGGCACAGGCGCACGCATCTCGTAGGCATTGTCGAGGTTTGCACCTGAGGTAGTAGCCACTGAAGAGCTAAAGGCTTAAAGATTTGAGCAAGGTTTGACTGAAGAAATCCAACTGGGGTTACGTGGTGAGACTTTTGCATCCCTAGATGTTGTGTATGGAAGAGCCGCCCATATTTATGGTCTTCAGTCGAGGCGTGACAAGAAGAATGCTGTAGTGGGTGAGAAGAGATAGGATTTCAATGCTGGAGGAAATTAGGGGAATTTTAAGAAGAACATAAATGGGAATGGGAATTTCCAAGGGAGGAATGGTTAGGGTTATGACGATAAGGGCCAGTCTGAGAGGGTTAACCATTGTAAGAAGTGCAGCAAGAACCACCCTGGTAGAGATTGTAAGGGAGACCTAGTAACCTATAACTACCGCCAAAAGAAGGGCCATAGGGAGTATGAGTGCTTTACCAAGCAGAAGAAAGAGCAAAATGGTAATGGGAGTGGTAATCAGAGGAAGTCTGGGTTCAATCAGTCAGGAAATCAAGGTTCGAAACCTGTAGGGTCACAGAACAACCAAGGAAGCTACAGTTTACCTGCTAGTGAGAGCAACAACAACCAGAATAAGGCTCCGGGTAAACTGTTCGTGATGAGTCGCAATGAAGCTGAACGATCTACCGACGTAGTTTCTGGTACTTTTTCTATTAACTCCGTTCTCGTTAAAGCGTTATTTGATTCTAGGGTGACTTATTCGTTTGTTTTGTCGTCCATCATTAAGAGTCTGGGGTTGGTAGATTTTGAAGTAATTGACTTGCCTATTAGTATACCTACTGGAGAGATTATAAAGTGTACCAAGTTGTTCAAACAATTGCCTCTGAAGATAGAATATTGTGTATTTCCTTCTGATTTGATAGAGTTCAATCTGGGAGACCTAGATATTATTCTTGGGATGAATTGGTTAGGTTTCTATAAGGCAAAAATAGATTGTGAAGCTCAGAAAGTAGTGTTGAGAAGCCCTTTGGGGAAGTTAACTTCTTACCGACATTTTGGGAAGCCCAAAAGCTTTGGGGTCATTTCTGCAATGCAAGTGAAGAAGTTGATGAAGAAAGGATGTGAGCTGTTTTTCTGTAGTATGCAAGATGTAGGCAAAGAGGTTGGATGGAAGATTGAGGATGTACCAATTGTGAACGAGTTTATGGATGTGTTTCCAAGCGAGATTTCTAGTATGCCGCCTGCGAGATGAGTGAGTTGAAGATGCAGTTGCAAGAGCTGTTGGATAAGGGTTATATTAGGCCTAGTGCGTCACCTTGGGGAGCTCATGTGTTGTTTGTGGGAGAAAGATGGGAGTATGAGATTGTGCATTGACTATAGGGAGTTAAACAATGTGACTATTAAGAACTATCCTTTGCTTAGGATAGATGACCTGTTCGACCAGTTGAATGGAGCAAGTATGTTCTCGAAGATTGATTTGCGTTCGGGGTATCACCTTTTGAGGGTAGCTGATAAGGATATACCTAAGACTGTGTTTAGGACTCGTTATGGTCCTTATGAGTTTCCAGTGATGCCGTTTAGATTGACCAATGCTCCTGCTATATTTATGGATTTGATGAATAGAATATTCCACGAGTTCTTAGATAAGTTCGTTGTGGTATTCATTGATGATATCTTGATTTAGTCAAAGAGCAAAGAAGAGCATGATGAGCACTTGAGGATTGTATAGGAGACGTTTAGGAAGAATCAACTGTATGCCAAGTTCTCTAAGTGTGAGTTTCGTTTGAAGAAAGTATCATTTTTGGGTCATTATGTGTCTAAAGAAGGAGTCTCAGTGGATCCTGCTAAGATTCAAGCTGTTAGTGAGTGGCCTGATCCAAAGAATGTGTCAGATATCAGGAATTTTCTTGGATTAGCTGGCTACTATAGGAGATTTGTGAGAGATTTCTCAAAGATGGCAAGGCCAATGACCAATTTGATGAAGAAAGAGTCAAAATTCGAGTGGAGTGAGAAGTGCGGGGAAGCTTTTCAGATTTTAAAGGAACGTTTAACCTCTGCACCCGTTTTAACCCTGCCTAATGGAAATGAGGGATTTGAGGTGTATAGTGATGCTTCAAAAAAATGGTTTGGGATGTGTTCTGCAGCAGAATGGGAAGGTGATCGCGTAAGCATCGCGTTAGTTGAAACCGTATGAGGCTAATTATCCTACCCATGATCTAGAGTTAGCTGCAATTATTTTTGCCTTGAAGATTTGGAGACATTACCTTTATGGGGCAACCTGTAAGATATTTACCGATCATAAGAGTTTGAAATACATTTTCACCCAGAAAGATCTCAATATGTGACAGAGGAGATGGTTAGAGTTGATCAAGGATTAAGACCTAGATATCCAGTATCATGAAGGGAAAGCAAATGTAGTTACTGATGCTTTGAGTAGGAAGTCGAGCCATAGCATGAATGCGTTG
This sequence comes from Beta lomatogona, assembly GCA_947646795.1. Classification (NCBI taxonomy): domain Eukaryota; kingdom Viridiplantae; phylum Streptophyta; class Magnoliopsida; order Caryophyllales; family Amaranthaceae; genus Beta; species Beta lomatogona. Next base: position 174,381 of record CANSNZ010001388.1, on the reverse strand, counting down.
ATAGTTCCTGAGGGATTGTGTCGAGATATGCAAAGGCTTAACCTATAAATCTTAAATCCTCGGGAGATCGAGGCAAGACTGAGTGCTTTATCATTAGGGTTGTCAGTTTTCGATGAGATCAAAGAGGGTCAAGTTGGAGACGAGCACCTAGATAAGATTAAGGAGAAGATGAAGCAAGGTAAGGAAGTCGACTTTAAGATTCATGATGATGGAAGCTTGAGGTTCAAAGGAAGGTGGTGTATACCACAAAAATGTGAAGAGCTTAAGAGAAGGCTTATGGATGAGGGGAATAATACTCCATATTCTGTGCACCCTGGGGGTGACAAGTTGTATAAGGATCTTAAGGAGATCTATTGGTGGCCAAATATGAAGCGTGAGTTCGCTGAATTTGTGTCAAAGTGTTTAATCTGTCAGAAAGTGAAGGTAGATCATAAGAGACCAATGGGGAAAGTTCGCCATGTTTGTTTCGATTAAAGAGACGTGGAAGAAGAAACAACTTGCAAAGACGTACATCAAGCATGTGGTGCAACTGCGTGGATACCCGACGGACATTATTTCGGATCGTGATTCGAGATTCCTCTTAAAATTTTGGCAGAAGGTCCAGTTGAATCTTGGGAGAACATTGAACATGAGCACTGCTTTTCATCCTGCAATTGATGGTCAGACTGAAAGGACTAATCAGACTATGGAAGATATGTTGAGAGAATGCGCAATTGATTTCTAAGGTAGTTGGGAAGACCACTTAGACCTGATTGAGTTTTCATATAACAATAGTTATCATGCGAGCATCAAGATGGCTCCTTTTGAGGTATTGTATGAAAGGAAGTGTAGAAGTCCCATTTGCTAGAATGATTTTAGTGAGAGTATAGTATTGGGGACATAATTTATTGAGGAGACTGTTAAGAATGTCAAGTTGATTCAGGCTAGAATTCAAGCTGCTCAGGATAGGCAGAAGAGTTAGGCTGATTTGAAGCGAAGAGAAGATGAATTCGCAGTAGGTGATACGGTGTTTTTGAAAGTATCACCAACTAGAGGAGCTGCGTTTTTGGCCAGCAGCCCTTTCCGTAGCAACCCTTCTTTGTACAAAGGGCTGCGGTTTTGACCATAACCGCAGCCTTTTTGACAAAAAAAAATTAATTTTTTTTTTTTGCATTTTTTTACTCCTAAAAATCAAAAAATTAACAACGCTTAACTCCAAAATCAGTTCAAATTTCCACAATTCAGCCACTCATCAGACCAAACTCCATCAAAATGTTCAAAAACTCCATTCAACCGACTACTAAAACAAACATTCAATCAAAGTTAAACAAATTCAGCCCTATCTTAGCATCGACGCTATTTATAATTCCAGCATCAATTTCAAACAAAATTCTTCATTTCAAATTTCCTCTCACAAACATTTCCACAACACACCAAAATCATCTCAATTGTCGAATTCAACCTTCATCACATCACAATTTGACCTAAAATCTCAAATCATGTACTTCAAATCAAAAACTACAAACAACCTAATTTCATCAAACATCCAGTAAAATCAAACACTCAAAAAAAAAAAAAAAAACCTACCTTATCTTCAGAATTAGAAATTAAACCGAGGAGAGAGAAAGCGCTGGCATCAAGAACAGCTTGAGCACCAGCATCGACACCACATACGAAACTTCCGAAATTCGAGACCACCGACAACCTCGCCGAAAAACACACAAAGCAAGTCAATAGGGGTTCGAAAACTTCGAGCTCTAAAACCCCAAAAAAAGGCACAAAAACAAGCACAAAAATAAATCACCTCGTTGTGAATAGAAAAGCCGCACGTAAAAATAAATGGGGATGAGAGGCGACAACCGGCGAAGTAATGGGGATGAAAGGCAATTGGTTTGTGGTGGTGCGCGAAGTGAAAAATCCGGCGAGGTGGTGTGAGCGAAGGAGATCCGAGAGCCGAAGGAGGAGAGACGAAGGGGATCTTAGCCACCAGCGAAGAATGAGCGGCGTGCATCGGACCACCGGCGTGCAGCAGAGCGGCGAACATCTTGACTCTCACCGCAAAAACGCTCGAGCAGAGGAGAGAGAGGGGAGAGAATGAGGGAGGGAGATTGTGAGAGAGGAGAGAGAATGAGGGAGGGAGATTGTGAGAAATAAACCCTAGCCCGCTCAACTTTTAAGCCCAACTCGCGAGATTGAATTCCCTTTCAAATAAAATTAAAAACAAAAGCCCATAAAGGGCTGCAGTTAGCCCAAAAACCGCAGCCCTTTATTACTTATAGGGCTGCGATTTTCGACTAACCGCATCCCTTCACTAAAAGGGCTGCGATTTTTGGGCTAACCGCATCCCTTCATACACGAAGGGAAAAACGCAGCCCTTCCAGCGCAGCCCTTCCTTTTTTCCCCCTAGTGTTAAGTGCTAAATATGTTGGCCCATATGAGATTTTGCAAAGAATTGGGAAGGTAGCTTATAAGTTGGCTTTGCCAATGGAATATGAGAAAATGCACGATGTGTTTCATATTTCCCAACTCAAGAGATATATCCCTGATGAGCGTCATGTTTTGGAGTCTGAGAGAATCCAAATCGATAGTAGCCTCACGTATGAGGAAAGGCCAGTGAAAATTTTGGATAAAAAGGTGTGTGGAATATTGTGAAAGTGCTTTGGTCTAACCATGAGTCTGAGGAGGCAACGTGGGAAGTGAGAACGAAATGAAGAAGAAGTATCCTGAGTCATTCCTTGAGGTGAGTTACGCAGGCATAACTCGTTTTCTTTAAGGGGGGTAGAATGCGATAGAATTTCGCGCTTTTTACCTTATTTTATGGTATTTTTATGCATTATTATGCTTATCTTGGCAATTTGCACATGTTAGTGCAAAATAAATTGGTTCTCCGCATGGAAATTTGTGTTCATGAGTAACACATGTTGTTCTAAAGTTGGTAAAAGTGTGCACATGTGTAATCCCGCGTAATTTTATGAATTTTATAAATATATTTTAATGTATATTTATATATATTTTAGTATATTTTCGTATTTAAATGATTTATTTCTTGAAAGGTTGACTATTTGAAAGTCAATGGAATTATTTAATGCTTTAAAGTAGCCAAAGATTTTATTTAGTCATACTTTGAAAATTATTTAAATAGCTTAAAACACATTTTGGTTTAGCAAAAAGGATTTTAAATTGGGTTAGAGGAACCCAACTACTCAAATCACCCAACCATCAAATTTTATTTTAGCCCAAACACCTTTTCCTAAGCCCAAAAGGGGGAAACTATATAAACTCCCAAAATCCCAAAATTCCTCCACACTCATTTTCTCTCTCTTCCTTCTCCTTTCTTTTTTTTCGACCTCTCCCTATCTTATCTCTCTCTCTCTCTCTCTCTCTCTCTCTCTCTCTCTCTCTTCGGTTCTCTTCTTCACTCAGCCAACGGCAGCCGCCAGCACCGCCGCCGCCTGCACGCCGGCAGCCACCGCCGCCAGTCGCGCGCCCCCTTGTTCCGGCGTGTCTTCCTCCTATTCTTCTTTGGTTATATTTCTTCCTCCTCAAGTTATATTCAATGCAAAGTTTATATTTTTAAGAATTGTTTTAATGTGTTTATGTTTAAAGTTATAGTATGATGATTTAAATATAAATCTAAGATTATGTAGTTTATGTAATGAAGTAATTAAATTTCAGATTTATTGATTATGTTTAAATTAAGATTTTGAGTATCAAAGCATGGATTTTTAGGGTTTTATAAGTTGGGAAATCATGGTAGTATATTATAGTTTATGAAATTGAGTATTCCTATGATTTTAATTGTGTTTAAGTATGTTTAAAAAGGGTTTAATTTTATTAAATTATAAGTTGCTTGAAATTTTGTAAGGATGCTTATGATGGAGTTTTTATGATTAAATTATGAGTTTTAAGCGTTTTTAACAACTAGTATAGTGGTACTATACTAGGAGGCTTTAATAATTAAGTTTTAATGATGGAAAAGGTCTTTAAATAATTCTAAAGGGGATTTAAAGTATTTTAATATTGCTGGAAATTTCTAGAGTATTGATATTGGATATGTTTGATTATTTTTAGGCGGAGAATTCTCTTTAGACGACTTTTAAACTTGTGAAAGTGGCCTCTCGTTTTGTCTACACAAGGTACGTACATACGTATGTGTGGGTTGGATTAGCGTCATGTCCTAAGGATGGGATTTATGTAGTATCATGCATAGGGCACTATTTTAGTTCATATGTGATTTATGCCGTTGTGTGAACTTAAAGTGGAAAGTGAATAGCAAAAAGCTTTAGACTTGTGCACGTCTGAAGTGTTGGACTAGTATGAGTTGGAGTACATGGTGGTAGACCATGGCTTTTCTTGGGACCAGATTGATCGTCCTATTTTTATTTAAAGGTTCCTCGATATCGTAGGTCAGGGGAGTACGGAGTCGCGCCCGTACTTCATCTTCTAAATTGAAGACTGGTTTGGTTTGGACAACTCTTTCCATTGCCTATTCCATCTTAATTAATTAACTTATTAGTTGTGGAGTTTAGTTCAGTAAAAGTAGTCTGCTATGTTGTTATATTATTATTTATCCTTGCTTATTGTTTGTTAGATAATATGCATTAGTTGTTTTAGGATAAGATTTAGTTTTTAAATAAAAGATAAGTTTTAAATAAAATAGTTTTAAATAAAATCGGTTTTAATTTAGGATTCTGATTTTAATATCTTTTATTTATATTTTATCTTTTCAGTTTTTGGAAAATAAAAAGCCTAGATTTATAATACGTATAATGAGTTTTTGTAAAGAAATTGTGTGTATGTTCCTCTCTAAGGAACAGACGTGCTGGTACTATTAATCTAAGTTAAAGGAACGAAGTAGTAGTTAAAGGAACTAGATGTGTAAATATTGTGCAACGCTTAAAAGGAATATGTTGAGTTTTTCAAGGCTATATTTTAGGAAAATGATTTTATGTGGTTCAAATCTGATATTAAAGGAAAGATTTAAAGATATTATTTGATAAAAAGATTTAATTTTGGTGTTATTAATTAAAATAGTTTTTAATTAAAAATCAAATTTAAAATACTGTTGCATAAGTAAATGCTAGATTTTAGGAAGCAGTAACATTTCCATCTCCCACGTTCAACTGAGATCGTGGAAATCATGGGTAACAAAAGGAACGTGTTCCTCTAGTTGAGGAACATCATGGGAAAATGGTTTAACCACTAACACATGATTAGTCCCACGTTCATTCTAAATGAATGCTATAAATAGACAAGTTCAATTAAGTTTCAAATGGTCTGACTGGAGTCATTCCATAAGGTCTGGCTTTAGGAATAATGTTACAAAAGAATTATATTTTCTATTCCTTGTTTTGAGTCAGTTCCTATGAGTTCCAAGTTCCTACGAGTGCCATGTTCCTATACAGTTCTTCAGTTTCTACATACTAGAGTTAAACTATATTATCAAATGTCTGTATTTGAGTTTGAGGTTAAAGGGTTTGAGTGAACTCTTGTAATGAGGACTTAGTGAAGAGTTTGAGTGAATTCTTGCATGAAGTTCGAGTTAGGAACTTGAGTAAGTTCTTGTGTTTATGCGTAGACTAAGGGTGAAGTCTGTCTAGGGGTGAAGGGTTTGAGTAAACCTTCTGTAAAGAGTTGTTGGAACTCTTGAAAGACTTAGAGTTAAGTATAAAGTGTAGAGTGGAGATTGTGAGAGAGTTAGAGTTCCTAGTAGAGCTTGTGAGAGAGTTTGAGTTCCGAGGGGAACTTGCGTATGTAATAGGTTGAAATAGAGGAGGTTTCCTATTATAGTGAAGAGTTTTAATCCTGGAAAGGTCGTGGTTTTTCTTCTTGTATTGAGACAAGAAGTTTCCATGTAAAAATCTTTCTTGCACTTTCAGTTCCTTATTGCTTATGTTTTAAATTCCGCATTATTTGGGCAATAAGTTCCACACTACAATTCACCCCCCCTCTTGTAGTGTTCCTATAGAAATAACAATCCTTATCATTGCAGCTTCTTCCAAATGCTCCTAGAGTTCAAGCTTAGCTACTTATACTCCAAATACGTTCTCAATATCTAAAATTCATCAAAAACACGAAAACATACCAAATAGCAGTAGAATAGCATAACTTAAGAATATAAAGCAATATGAACCTAAAAATGAATCTAAATGCTCTCGAAAATTGCAACCTAAATGCACCTAAAAACTTTTATATAAATATGACAGATCATAAAGCTTGGCAATTGATTTTTGGCAAAGAAAAAAAAAAGCCATTGCCATAATGCAACTACATAGTAGATAACACACAAATAAAAAAAGGTCTGAATTCACATTAGTTGTTCTCCTTGAATAGCTGAAGCCAACTCTTTTCCATCTAAAATTCAACTATTAGCAAAAGGAAGTTTCTTTATAGCAACTTTTTTGGTATTGTTAAGAGAAAATAAGGCTCTGTTCTTTTGGACTGAACTAAAGTAAACTAAACTAAACTTATATTTCATGAATTGAGTAATATTAATAATAACAAGTAAAATAATATTTTTATATTATCATTAATAATGATGATAAATAATAATAATTACTCCATTACGTTAATATTAATTATAGTTATATTAATAAATAATAATAATAATACTATTATTAATAATATGTAAAATAATAATACTCTTATAAGATAATATATCTTATATTGTTATAAAATATGAACTCAATAAAAACAATCCTAATCAATTTTTTATCTTATTAAAACATGAAGGCTTTTCATGTTGGTTGGTAAGCTTTTTATCCACGAATTGTAAAGTGCAATTGAAACCTGATAGGGATATGTTTGTACAATTAGTGAACTTAATGCGTGAAAGAAATATGTTAGTCGATGACAAATACGTAAGTGTTACCGAGCAAGTAGGTATTTTTTTGTATATACTACCTCCATTTTTGTAAGGATTATTTGTCAGAAACCACTTTTTATAACCACTTTTTTGTGAGAAACCACCTTTTAAAAAAAATTGGGCACGCAGTTACCTTTTTGGTTCATTTTTTTTGTTGGAAGCCACCACTTGCCGGAATCCGGTGATTGACCTCGATTTTCTGGCGTTGACCATCATAAAACCCCTTTTGTTCCAGATTTTCGCCATTTCTTCCACCTTCATACTTTCTCCCTTCTTCTGCTAGCATCTTCCTCCCTCGATTTTTTTTAAATTTCAGAGCAAGGGAGGAGGAAGGGAGAAAGAGGAAGAAGAAGAAGAAGAAGGGGAAGGGCTGCGCGGGGGGTTGCCGGGGATGCGAGGGGAAGGGGGTGGCCGGGGATGCGAGGGGGAAGGGGGTTGTCGGGGGATGCGAGGGGGAAGGGGGTTGCCGGGGGATGCGAGGGGGAGGGGGTTACCGGGGATGCGAGGGGGAGGGGGGTTGCCAGGGGGATGCGAGGGGGGAGAGGGGCTTGGTGTTGGGAGCGAGGGTGGGGATGGTCGTGGGGGGGTTGCGGGGGGCGGGGCTGCGTGTGGGATAGAGCTGGGAGGGTGGGGCTCGGCGACGACGACTGGGGATGCATGGGGTTGGGGTGGTGGCAGCGGGGGATAAGGTTATATTGTGGTGGTGGCGGCAGCAATGGTGGCTTGGTGGTGGTGGTGATTTCCGCAGAATAAGGATAAAGGAGGAAGAATGGCGAAAATGTTAAAAAAAAAAAGGTTCTATGATGGTCAACGCCGGAAAATCGAGGTCAACCACCGGATTCCGGCAAGTGGTAGCCTCCAACAAAAAAAAGAACCAAAAAGGTGGCTGCGTGCCCAACTTTTTTGAAAGGTGATTTCTCACAAAAAAGTGGTTATAAAAGGTGGTTTCTGACAAATTTTTTTAATTTGTTACATTTTAACATTTTTCACAATTCATAAATTTCACTTTGGCCATCGTTTGTGATTTAATCTGTACGTGAGGCAAAATATACTCATATGGAATCTTGTTCGTTTCGTCTTACTATATGTATTTTGTAAATATCTACTTTTTATAATTTTTACAAATACAAAACTAGAGATATTATTGCTCAAAGTTTTTAGCATACGTAAAAAGTTAAAGTGTAACAATCTTTTAGAAACAAAAAGGGAGCATTATCCAAGGTACAGTTGTATCGTGACACTGCGGACACATTCAAGCATTCCATATCTACAATATGCATGTATTTTAAAGCGGTGTTAGATGCTTTGGTTATATTGTTGTTTAATATCATCAGACCGCATCGTGATATATCAGATGTGTCTTCGGAGTAGAACTAGCTCACTCTATTGGCCTTATTTCAAGGTAAACTTTCAAATTATATCAATATTGCCAATATATATTTGCTAAATTATATGCATATTATTGCCTTAGTAATAATAATAAAAATAATAATAATAATAATAATAATAATAATAATAATAATAATAATAATAATAATAATAATAATAATAATAATAATAATAATAACAATAATAATAATAATAATAATACCATGTCGTTTTCAATAAAATTGAGCAAGATGCTATTGGGGTTATAAATGGAACCCATATAGAAGCTTGCATAAGTGATGCAGACAATGTGCCATTTAGAAAGCGCATGGGATATAAGGGTTGGAAACGTTATGGCATGTTGTTTGTTTGATATATTCTTCACATTTATTTACATATAGGATGGGAAGGAAGAGCTCATGATGTTATCGTGTAGGGGGATGCTTTAACTAATTTAAAATATTATTTTCCTCGTCCATGACTAGGTATGTACGTGCATGTATTTTACCTTCCATACCTTAAATCATAGATGCTAATGTAATTCTCGTAATAATGTCTAGGAAAATATAATTTGGTGGATTCAGGAATCAGGATACCCGAACTAATACTGTTGAATGTATGTCCCCGGTTCGCTTGATTAGATACCACATGTGCCAGAATAGATAAGAAAAGACAACCTAAAGAAATGTTTGAATATTTCAACTATCGACATTCATCATTGAGAATGTCCGTTGAATGTGCATTTGATCAATAAAAAAAAGGGTAAGGTGCTTTATAATATGCAACAAATGTCAGAAAAATGTCAATTGTCTATTATTGTTGCTACTTGCGCACTTCATAATTTCATAAGAATGCACAAGTTTGGAATATCAATTGTACAACATTAGACAAATGTTTAAGAAACTGTTTATGTAGACATGTTTGATGACGATCAGAAGGTATCCATGTTCGAAAGACGAAAAGGCTTAGCAAAGCTAATTTGGTAAATTGGTAAACCGGTTGACATACATGAAGATGGTGGTGAAGATAATAATGAAGATTAGATGGAAGAAAATAATGAGGTGGGCGGTCATATGGAGAAAATAATTATTGAACATGAATTTTTTTTTTGTTGAAGAATGTAGTATAATCGTGTTAATATTAATATTATATTTTTTCGAGCCAATTCGAAAAAAAATTAAATTGGTAATACTAATTATAATAATAATACTAAAAAAATAAAACAACAATATAAATAAAAATAAAAATTAAAATAAAAATTAAAATTAAAAAATAAAATATAAAAAAATTAAAAATTAAAATAAAAATTAAAAAACTAAAAATTAAAAAAAATAAAATAAAATAAAATAAAAATAAAAATAAAAATAAAAAAAAATAAAAAAAAAAAAAAAAAAAAAAATAATAATAATAATAATAATAATAATAATAAAATAATAAAAATAATAATAATAATAATAATAATAATAATAATAATAATAATAATAATAATAATAATAATAATAATAATAATAATAATAATAATGATAATAATAATAATTGACTAGAATAATCCCAACTATTGGCGTTCCGCGAAAAATAATCCCAACTATATGAGAGATCTTCCAAAATTGTTCCCAGGTGACTTGAAACCTATAAAATAAGTACTAATTTTTTTTAATTCCCTATTCTTTCGCTCTCCTTCACCCTCACCCCTTCGACCATCCACCCACCACCGGCCCCACCCTAGCCACCGGCCCCCCCTTCCCTTCCTCATCCTCCCCTACGCCACTACCATCGTATCTCCTCTCTACCCACCACCCCCTCTCCCCTTCCTTTTCCTCCCCCACCCCCCAAAATCAGGCCTCCCCCAACCACCAACCCCCAAAATCAAGAACAACTCCTAAAAAGCTCGGCCCACCCGCCCTCCTCTCCGAAAAAGAGTAACCTCTACCACGTTAATACGAACCCCGTTGTGACGGGTGATTTATAATGGGAAGCGACGAGGGGGGGGGGATAGAGTTAGAGTGAGAGGGGTTACCGGTGGGGTGGAGGGTATTTTTCGGAGATGATCTGAGGAGGTTAGGGAGGGTGCAAATGGGGTGGGGGTGTTTCGGGTGAGGGATGTTGAAAAGGGAGTGACAGTTCTTGAGGGGTTTTATTCGGGGTGGGGTAGGTTGGGGAGGGGTGGCAGTAGGTTGGGGAAGGGGTGGCAGCTATGATGCATGGGTACGCCTCCCAGATTGCGAATCCGTACCGGGGACGGGGACGTCCTGGGTACGGTACTGATTCGCCTGGGATTCGTACCCAGGACGAATCCAGTTGGTCGGATATGGGGGGTGTTTATGGGGACGGATGGGCCAACTATGGGTACGGGTTGGGTACGTTTTTGAGGGGAAAGGGCCGTACCCAAATGACATTCAAAAGCCCCAAATCAGATTCTAGGGTTTTATCATTTTGTGGTTCGAAATTCTCAAATCTCTCTCATCTCACTGAACTTCGAAAGTGCGAACTTACCTGCACTTCTTCTCGCCGCTTCGCTGGTCACCGGAGGCTTCGCCGGTCGTCGACTCGACTCCTTCGAAGCAAATCTCTCTGAGTTCGAAGCAAGTCTCTAGTCAATTTGTCATCTCGTGTCTCGACTTCTCTCGAGTCTGGACTTCTCTGGTTTCTTCTCGCGGTGGCTTCGCCGGTCGTCCTCTCACCGGATTCCTTTTCTCACTTGAATGGTGGCCTGAACTAGCCTAGGTGAGTAAGATTTCTTCTGGTAATGGTCGAATTCTAGGGTTTATTTCTGATTTTTTTTTCTTTATTTTCTGTTTTAATTTGTCTCTCCTTCTCTTCACTTCTTTAGTCAAGCATGTGTTGAGTTGTTTTTTTTTTTTTTTTTTTCTGTTTTCTTTGGTTTCTTTATTTAGGGAGTCTATTTTTTCTGTTTTCTTTGGTTTTTTTTTTTTTTTTATATTTATGCAGTACTTGAATTGTTGATTGTTGGTGTTGAATTGTTGAGTGTTGATGTTGACTTGTTGTGGTGAATGTTGAGTGTTGAGTGTTGAGTGTTAAATTGTTGAGTAATTAGTCGTGAATGGTTGAATGTGTTTATTTTTCATTTTATTAGAAAATGAGTTGCTCCTTGAAGATTGATGTGCTTTGTCTAACTTTTATCTACTTTGACATTAAATTTAGTTGTTGTTTTATGGTATTTTCAACTTTGAACTATTTATGCATAAATGTTTAATTTACTAAAATTTTATGTATGGATGTTTATTTTTTTTTTTTTTTTTTTTTTGCCGAATCCATGCAATTTTGATTTTGCCGTTTTCCGTCCCCGTACTCGTACCCGTATCCGTCCCCGTACCCGTATCGGTGCAACATAGGGTGGCAGTGCATGGGGGGTATTTTCAAGGGGTGGTGGAGGTCAAGACGGGGGTGGTAGTGGGGTAGGGAAGGTCCGGGGTGGGTTGGCAGTGCGTGGTTTTTTTTTTTAGGGAGGGATGGAGGTCGAAAGGGTGGCAGTGGGGTGGAGGAGGTCCCGGGAGGGGGTGGCAGTGCTTGGGGTTTTTTTTGGGGGGAGGGGGGTTGGGGGTGACAGTAGAGTGGGGAAGAGGGTAAGGGGGTAATAACAAAATTCATAATAAAAAAATTTAGTAGATGGCCAATAAGAGTATGACACGTTAAGGGAGTGGTTAACGAGTTTATCAGTGGTAGTTTACCGGTTACAATAGGTTAAAGGAGTATTTTAGGAAGGGTATGGTAATACATGGGATTATTTTAAAAAATAACTGATAGATGTGATTATTTTTAGCGAACTGCCAGTAGTAGCAATTTTTCCTAATAATAATAATAATAATAGTAATAGTAATAGTAATAGTAATAGTAATAGTAGCAACAACAACAACAACAACAACAACAATAATAATAATAATAATAATAATAATAATAATAATAATAATTTCTTATAAGTAAAATGATTAAAAAAAATATCGATAATAATATTAAAGAATCATTATTGTAGTAATAGTGATAATAATAATATGAGTATAGTAATGTTTGATAAGTAAAATGATAATAAAAAAAAGGATAATAATATTAAAGAACTTGATAAAATATTAAAAAATGATTTTTTTGTATTGTTTTCAAAATATTTATAAAATAATAATTATAACGATGATAATAAGGATGATAATAAAAGTTTTGATAATAATACTAATAAAATGAATTAACGGCCCGTTTGGTTAGTGACAATAAATAGTGGTAATGGTAATGAAATTTAGTTTAAATTTGTAAAGAAGTTCTCTTGTCAGTGACCATGGGAATGAAACTTTATCACAAATCATGGGTTTCCCTTTATAAATTTTTCTTACCACCCAATACCACCTTTCCAAGTGGTAATGGATAGTAATGAGATTTTAGGAAGAAAATGAATATCTTGGGATGAAGTAACATTATCATAAGTAATGACATAGGATTTCTACTACAAATTTACACTATAATGCATTACCATTTCCACCATTTACGACTTCTTACCAAACGGGCCGTGAATCGAATTGAATTTATTTGAACTGATCTAACCTAAAGTTCCATTCATTTAATTAAAAAAAACAAGGCCTATAGATTGAATTGTGGCCCCGTCGGAAAAAAAGGATCGAATTGTGCCGTGTAATAGTGTTTTGACAGAGATAATATTACTTGCTGAGTTGCTGGTCCATAAAAGAAAAGTACAAAGGTGAGTATGACATGCATGACTGAGGTTAGGGGTAGATTTGAACTTGAAAATTGATGAACCCAAAACATTTTCTTAACCACTAAGTCAAATAACCAAAGTATACTAGTAGCAAGTTAGCAACATATAGGCATTTTTTCTGAGTTGTAGATAAAAAGGTGCATGCATGTTTGGCTATTCATTTACTTGGACAAAAAAAAAGAGAAATAATGGAAGCTGCCAAGGAATCAATAGCCCACTTCACTTCTACTGTAGCACACAAAATAGGCGGCTTCTTGCATATTCTCCGACTGCCTAAGTCTCTAACAGTGCCTATTATAATACTAAGTTGTCTTCTATTTCTTCTCTTATGTTGTTGCTGTTGCAGCAGAAAAGAAAGATCTCCTAGGATGATGATGATCAAGGTCCCTGGCTGAAAACAACACTTATCTCAAGTATATGATTGATTAATATCAAATTATCAATCGGTTTCCTAGAGTTCTACTGTAGTTTGTTGAGGTTATTATACTGAGGTTTGATGCGATCTTCTTGAAGTTAGTTTCTCCAATATATAGCATATCCATAATTCTTTTGTAGCATAGAAGTGGCACTTTTCTATTCTTCTCCTTGTTCTTTGTTTTTGTTTTTATTATTATTATTATTTAATTTTCGTATTCTGTTTGGGTTTTGTTTATGGATTTGTGTCTCTCAATAGCTAAGATAATCTCCTCTATATGGTAAGGTATACTCTATTTTTGTTATTGTGCCTAACAATATGCACAGCATATTTTTATTTCTTTTTGCTAAATTATGGTTCATTTGGTTTCAAATGACAACATCTATATTGAGCTTAAGCATCCTATATAGGATATTTCAATGGTGAGACTAATTGTTTTTAGTAGGACGGTTCAAGGGTTGGTTGGTGCGATTTGGGATATAATTCAAACCAAACAGCAAATATACAGTTTGTTATTTTCCCAAACCGCACCGCAATGCACTTTTGTCCAAACCAACCCAAACCGCACCACGTCCAACTGTTTGGTGCGGTGTGATTTGACCATTTTTTCATCTACTATATGAGTTTTGTAATCTAAGAAATAAGATTTTTTTAAATATTCGCGGACTATGGTAAAGTCTCTGTCATGATATTGTAAACTTGTTGTTGCTAGAAAAAAGTTAATTAGCTACAAATTGTTGGAAAATTAACTCATAAATGACTAAAATATGTGGTAAAAAGTTGTTGAAAACCCAATAACAGTTCATCTAAATATTGCATATAGTTTTGCGCTTTATGATGCTCTTTGGTTTTACAAAGATTTAAAACCCAACCCAAACCGCAAATCCATAGTTTGCTTGAAATCACAAACCAACCCAAATCGTGAAAAAACGGGGTTGAGTTGCATCAGGGGCGGATCCAGGATTCCGAACTAGGGGTAGCGCAACTTTATATTGCTAGGAACTCAAAAAAAAAAACTTCGTAATTACTAAATTCAAAATGTTACAGAATCCAAATACAACCTTCAAAACAACAATAAAAGAAAATTACAATTGTTCACGTCGGGTTCTCAAATTTTGGAACCGATTTACAATCGCTTCAACTTCTACATCACAAAACAAATCTTTCTCAAGAAAAGTAACTAAACAATCATTTAGCAATCCATCTCCCATGCTTTTTCGTAATTTGTTTTTTATCATAGTCATACTAGAGAATGCTCTTTCTACACTTGCAGTCGCCACAGGAAGAATTAACACCAACTTCAAAAGCAAATAAACTTTTGAATGAGTTTCATGTTTTTTTGTTTCAACAAGCTTTATAGAAAGCTCATTGAGAGTCTTCACATTCCAAAACCTCTCATCATTTCGAACATCTTCAATGAAGTTATCCAATGAATGTTTAAAAAAGAACATTTCAGCACTTGAAAATTCATTTGGATAAAACTCAGCAAGCCTAATCAAATTTTCTTTGTCATATGATACAAAGCGATTAGTAGGATCAAAGCAAGACATGAAAATAAGTAATTCCTTACTTTTCTCACTAAATCGATTATCAATTTCTTGCAATTGTTGATCAATAACACTTAGAAAAACCTGAACTCGAAAATGATGAAGATTTGTCACTTGTGAAGTATTACCACGAAACATTCTTCTTCCCGGTGGAACATACATTCCCTCCATGTTCAGAATCTTAATGTCATGTTTTGCCAAAAATGAAGATACTTTCGTCATATGAGCATCCCACCCACTATCTCTTAGCTTTTGCAAATTCTTCTTAGTCACATCAACCAAAGTCATAGCATTCACAATATCTTGATCCCTCTTTTGTAAAGCCAAATTCAACTCATGTGTGATCCCAAAAATAGATGTCATCAAGTATGCCACAAAAACAAAATCAAAAGACATCAACAAATTGATTATTGCACATGCTTTGTTTTTGTCGGCCTTTTCAATGGAAGATTCAGCAATAGCATCAAGTGACTCAAGGATTGGATGATACAAATCAAGGACATTCACAATTGTTTTAAAATGAGATCCCCAACGAGTGTCGCCAGGCCTACTTAAAGATTTCTCTTGATTCAAACCAGTTCCAGATTCTATTTCACCCGAGGATAAATTATGGCTTTCGTTGTTTCTTTTGCAAAAGCATGTATGATGTCTTTTTGGATGCAAGGAGCAGTCATTTGACAATGTCCCGGAGTGTTTTCCAATACAACCTTTTCAACATCAATTCTATCTTTTGCATGAAATTTAAGAAGTTCAAGAAAATTGCCTTGATTCAAAGAATCAGAATTTTCAAGATGCCCACGGAAAGACAACCCTTGAAGTAATAAGTACTTCAAACATTTAACAGAAGCTTCTAATCGCTTCCGATAATTGCTTGCCATTTCTTACGTTTGATTACTGAAAGCAGATGGAAGACTATCCTTTTGATTTTTAAAGTCAACAAGTCCCATCATGGCTTTATGGTGAATACTCATATGTCCACCAACATGTTTATTAAGTGCATCTGGTTTACTCCAAGTTCTAAACCCCTCACTAACAAAAGCATCAGAACCTTCGTTGTCTTTCTTGAACAAATAGCAAACAAAACAAAAGGCAGCATCCTTTTCCACACTATAATCAATCCAAGTGTCATACTTCTCAAACCAAGTGGGATTGAAGCGGCGGCTACTTTTCCCAAATTCTCTAAAAGGAAAGTCATGGTTTACAGGTTGACAAAGTCCTCTATCAATATAGAATCTCCTAATATAATCTCTATCATCTTTATGGAAATCACTCATATTTCTCCTCTTTCCCGGATCTTGAGGAAGACTCTTAATTTCCATTTCGGTTAACCTTTGCAATGGAGTTGGGATTTGAGACCTAGTATGTGAAGTGGCTCCAAGTTCTAAGTCTTCATTTTGAGATGGAGGGTTAGTACTTAATGGAGAAGAATTTTGTTGACTTGGTTGAGTGGGAGGAATAGGTGAATTTGAATCAACTTGATTTTCATTAGGTGTTCCTTTGGAAAAAAAGCTTGAGATATCCCTCCCTTGTTTTCTTTTCATGATTCTGAAATATAGATTTTCATTTACTAATCATCCATTTCCACAACTACAATAATAGTAAACTAACAAATTCCACAAATTCCCACAACTACAATAATAGTAAACTAACAAATCCCACAAATTCCACAACACCATATGATATATCATATATCACTCCCAAATTTCCACAAATTCAACCCAATTAACAATCATACTTCACAACAATCAATCAAATTTCCACAAATTCAGCCTAACAATAAAAAACGACAACAATCAATCAATCAAAATTCAACCTAACAATCAAAATTTCAACCCAACTAACAAATAACAATCATACTTCACAATCAAAACTGCCATTAGAGAGGATTCAAACAACAATTACTTCACAATCAAAAACTGCCATTGCCCATTAGAGATATCACAATTCACAAGTATTCACAAATCACAACAATGGAAACTGTCAACTAACAATCTCAGAGGAAAGAGAAAGAAAGTTACCTGAAGTGCGCCGAAGGCCAAAGTGCTGAACGCCGAAGGCCGAAGTGCCCACTGCCGAACGCCGACCAATCTCAGAGGGTCAGAGGAAATAGAGAGAAAGTATTAAGTCGCCAGTCGCCACTGCTGCCATTAGAGTGGAAAGAGAAAGAAAGTTAGGGGACTAAGAAAATTTAGGGCTAGATCTAGATTACCAATATGCGGAAAAATCAATTTACCAATTTGTCCGACGAGACGACGAACGAGTAACGACGCTGAAGAGTTCAGACAATACTCCGGCGAGACTCCGACTGTCCGACGAGAAGAGCGAGACAGAGTTTGAGATTCCGACGAGAAGGGCGAGAATTGGGAGTTGAGAGAGAGAGAGATAGACTGAGTTTGAGAGAGTGAAAATGTTGAACTGAAACGGCGGTGAAGTGTTTAGGTCTCGCATGATTTTTTTGTGATTTTTCGAATTTTTTTTTTTTTTTAAAAAAAAAAAACAGGGGTAGCACGTGCTACCCCTTGTTACCACGTGGCTCCGCCACTGAGTTGCATTTTGGTGCGATCAATATCGTACTCTGAACAAAAGTAAGCACATCATATTAGTCCTTTTTTTTTTTGAAGTGAAAGCACATCATATTAATTAAAATTAGAAATGTCTTGAAAGGCACTTTTAATTTGTCTCATGATGACGAGAGTTCATTCTACTGCAAATTTTGTCGGGATTTATCATATTATACATGTAGTTAGAGTTAGGGTGTTCATAAATATCCGAATCGATCAATTCGGTTGATCCGATAAAGTAAATTAGATATCCGATCCGATTTTTTAGTTTTCAATATTTTTTATCAGATATCGGAAAATTTTCGGATTGGTTACGGATTGAAAATTTTCATTTTCGGATATCCGAAAATATCCTAAACATGGGAATTTTTTCGGATTTTTTATGATATCCTGAACGAAATACCCAAAAATATCCGTTTTCAAGGCCGGATATCCGAAATATCCGATCTGAAACTTATTTTATGAACTTTTCCTTTGAAAAATTCAATTTTTCAATTTCCGGATATCTGATATGTTTCGATCCGAAATTTCGGAATATTCGATTTTTTCCGGATCGGATTCGGATCGCATTTTTTCCGATCCGAAATTTGAATCGAATGTGATCGTCTTATCCGAAATGAAGACCCCTAGTTAGAGTACTTAATAAGAGAATTCTGCTTACCATGATTTATTTAGATAGAAAGCTAGTAAACTTTCTCCCAAACAACGTCTCAAGTCTCAACTCTGTTATTTGTATTTGAGGGGGAAAACAAGGATTTGGAAATAAGAAGCTTGCACATCTATGGTCCGTATTCTCATTTATAGAAGTAGGGGTGTAAGTGGATTGGACTTTGCCAAATCCAAATCTAGTCCAAAGTTTTTTGGACTCGAGAAATTTAGTCCAAGTCCGATCCAAATATTTGTTTAGTCCAGTCCAATTCAGTCCGATAATTTTTTCTTGAGTCCAAATCCAGTCCAGTCCAGTCCGATTATTATATTATTTGTTTTTCACCGATTTAGATTCAATGATTCACAACGTTTTCTCATAATTGAATTTGAAAAATTAAGCTCATTATATTCATTCCATAAAATAAGTCACATACATCTTTTATATTATATATATAATATATACATTATATATATAAAAATATTATATATATATATTATATATAAAAATATTTTTGGACTGGACTGGACTTATTGGACTTCAAAGGGGTGAGTCCAAATCCAGTCCGAAAATATTTGGACTCATAAATTTGAGTCCGAGTCCAGTCCAAAAAAATTCCAGTCCAGTCCAGTCCAACAGTCCAGTCCAACAAGTTTGGACTGGACTGGATTGGATTCTGGACTTTTTGCAGTCCGCTTACACCCCTAATGGGCAGTCTCCAACTCCTTTTCCCATTTTAGTTTGTATTTTGAATATGAGAAATACAATCCGCATTCTTCATCCCCTTCAATCACTCTTGAATTTTCTCATCCAAACATAGTATTAGGATGTATTCTCTTGATCACTTCAAAAAATTTAGGATTGATCAGGTCGAGTCAGGTATACATGTGAGTTGAAATTAAGTTTCAAAAGTCTAATTCATATAAGTTCAGGTGAAGAAAATACACCCTAATTTTAACATTAAAAACTTATTAAACATATAACTTGTTGGCTTACCAACGAGGCGTAATAGGTTGATCTCCAAGATAGCGATACCTACAAAGTATGGTGTCAATATGGTGCCGAAGTTCACATGTTTTCTACCATATACTTCCTCCGTTTCATAATACTCGCTACACTTTCCATTGTGGGAAGTTTCACATTACTTGCTACACTTCCTTTTTGGGCAATAAACTCTCTCTATCTCTCTCCTCTCACATGGGTCTATTTTCTTTTTACTCTCTACCTCTCTCTTCTCCAAAAATTGCCTAGGAGTCCGTGAATTGAGAAGTGTAGCAAGTAAAATGAAACGGAGGAAGTACCAAAAATCTTGATTTCCCTCTTTTGGTGCTGGGCCATTATTGTTGATTGATCGATTTCTTTTTCCTTTCGTTTTTTAATTGCCTTTGTATCGCTTCATTTTGTCATATCATATGCACCAAAAACAACAAACATAGGCACATAGCACAGTTATACGAATCAATTGAATTTCTTTAGTCAAGTATATGTGTATGTCAAAGGACCAAATCAACCAAGGGAGCCTAATCTGATGATTGGAGTCCCATGAATAGTTTTATACTCTGTCACACCCCCTCACGCGAGACCCCATTGAGCTTGAAGTGTGGATGCAACACAGTCCTCCCTCATACCTAACGCTAAATATTCCACTTAGAAAGGAAGAGTGGATGAGATTTGAACCCGTGACCAACTCAACCAAAAGTTTAAGTTGATGGTTGGAGTCCTAGGAATAGTTTTATACTCTATCAATCTGTCATAGGAATTAGTGTGGATCCCGTCAAAAAAAGAACTAGTGTGGAAGGACACAAATGCTATGTTGATAGCACTGCTAAGTGCTTAGGAAATTTTTTGTTGGAACACAAGGTGACACTCAAGAAGGGGAGGTTGAATTGAGTGACTAAAACTAATCGATTTTCGCAAAAACACCCTTATGGCACAGTTCCGTGCACTGTGTTATTCATTCGTAAATTCTCCGATTAATGTTTTTGCTCGAACGAAATTGTATCAAACAAGAAAACAATGAAATCAAATAATAAGACACAGAAATTTAACGTGGTTCAATCTCACATCGGAGATCTACGTCCACACGAACTACTCTTATATTATTTGAATCGTAAAATACCAAACTATTGATACAATCCGATTCCCCTACTACTAACTCTAGTAGTGCTCCCCAATACTTACCCCTAAATGTTGCTACTCTCTATAATATAAAAAGTACAGAAATAATAATTCCTCAAAAGCGTGCTTCTTATTCAAGCAAATAGAGGAACGTTACAAACTTTGTTTAGAGACCTTCACATACTAGAACTCTGTGTCGTACACTGTGCTCTCAGAGATTGTTTTCAGCTCTCAAATTCTTAATCTCACAAATCTGAAAACGTACTTTGTTATGATAATTTCTATCCCTTATATAATTCAATCAGCTGAATAAAAAATATTCTCCATGTTTTTGAACAAATTTTATTCCTAAAATAAAGGATAGAATTCTTTTCCTTTTCAAAATCCAATTTTATCTTTTATAAAAAACTGATTTCCTTTACTCCTTGTAAGATAAGGATTACTCCATATCTTATCCCAATTTTATTCATATCAGTTTTTTATCCAAAATCTTTATCAAAATTTTTCTTTAAAAATCAGATTTTTCTTTGGATTTTTTTACTAGAATAATACAAACTTTGACCGGTTCTCTCGTAATAATACAACCTTTGGATTATTTTTGAATAATACAAACTTTACACCACAATTCCTAGAGTAAGACAAGATGACTTGCAACTTGAATAACAGGTAAAAAAATCAACTTTATTCTTTCTCCCTCCTCCCCCACCCCCCCACCACACCTGAACCACCCCGGAGCCCCTCACCCAACGCCTCCTACCTCGAACCACCGGTACCCCCCACAACTGAACCACCCCAGAGCCCCTCACCCAACGCCTCCTACCTGAACCACGAGTACCCCCACAACTGAACCACCAGTACCCCCACCACACCCCCTTGCTGTTGCTTCCCACGAATTCTCACCAACAGTAACCCCACTCCTCTTTCTCTCTCCTTCCCCTAATCTCCTCCCCCAACCACCTGAAATCACGAAATCTTGTACCGACGTCGACGAGATCAATCTGAGGGTCGAGACTTTGGCGAGAGAAAAATCGCAATCAAAGGCAAAACGTAATCGGACGTCAATTCACAATCAGACGTCGACGAGATCAATCGCGCTGAACGAAGGCGAGGTGTTGAATCGCGAAAATCATGAGCTGCAGGTGGTTTCGTGGTTTTCGACGGTGAAAAATAGGAGGGAGGTGGTTTTCGAGGGTGGGGTGGCTGGGTTTCGTGGTTTTCGGTGGTGAAAATTTGGAGGGGGTGGTTTTTGGGGTGAAGGGTTGGAGGGTGGTGGTTTTCGGGGTGAAGCGTTGGAGGGTGGTGGTTTTCTCGGGGTGGGGTGGCTGGGTTTGGTGGTTTTCGGCGGTGAAAAATTGGAGGGGGGTGGTTTTCGGCGGTGGGGTGGCTGGGTTAGGTGGTTTTCAGGGTGAAGGCTTGGAGGGTGGTGTTTTCACAGTGTTGGCAGTGAAAGGAGGGAGGAAGAAAGAAACAAGAAAAAACAATTTTTTTCAACAAATGAAATGGCGACAAGTGTCCCATTTTACCTGTTTATCAGGTTGCATCCGGTTTTGTCTTACTCTAGGAATTTTGGTGTAAAATTTGTATTATTCAAAAATAATCAAAAGGTTGTATTATTACGAGAGAACCGGTCAAAGTTTGTATTATTCTAGTTAAAAAACGTTTTTTCTTTTCATAAACACTTTCCTTTTTCCGAAAATCTTCAACTTACGTTTTCTTGATTTTTTTTTTCCGAAAACAAAAAAAGTTTATCTTATTAAAACTGATTTTCGAAAATTAAAAACCTTTTCTTTTTAAAAATGATTTTCGAAAATAAAAATTCTTTTCTTATTACAACCGTTTTTCGAAAACCTTGTTTTATCAAAACTCTGCCTTTCTAATTTTAGTACAAAGTTCTAATATGTTAATTACATTGCATACACATGAATTTATAAAGCTAGACCTAAGCTTCTTTGTATTCACATCATTCAATCTTGATAGCTCGATCACTGTTACAAATATTCATGTTATAGCATAGGGTTGTTTATCATCATCAAAATATTCAAAGTTCAAAACACAACAAATTACCCCTTTTTGATGATGACAAACACATAATACTTCCCCCTCAAATAATGCATCATTAATCATTGTAGAGAAACAAAACGTAACACCATTCACAACATCAATCACCATAATCCAATAGCCAACATACTAAATTTCATTCATTATCATTCATTAGCTTAAGTATTATACCCATCTTCCCCCTTTTGACATTATAAAAAAGGAGAGCAACAACATGTCCAGCTACACAAAGATATAAGTCATCAAAATAATGCAAATAGCTCAAGCAAAAGATACTAAGGATGCTGGTGCTATGTCATAATCCAACTCACAATCCAAAGTCATTAAGCAAAAAATATAATCCAACTCACAATCCAAAATTATGAAGCAAGAAATAATCATGAAGGATCATGGCTGATTGCTAAGAAAGTAAGAAAAAGATAGGTAATACAAGCTTGAAGATTTGAAATGGCAATTGGCTCAACAAGTGCTTAAACCTTTCTTTTCAGATTTTCAACTTCCGCAAAAAAACATCATAGGACTTTATTCACTGTGGCACTGTGTGTGTTTCTGTGCCAATGAACAATCTATTCCCTTCCAAATATAGCTGATCTTCACTGGAATTCAAAATGATTATCTTCAAAACTTTGATAATGTTTTTCATCTGTGAATTGAACTCTAAGATTTATCGAACACAAGTATCTTACTCTCCTTGTCTTCTTCTTTTCTTTTTTTTTTTTTTTTAAAGGAGAGTCAGACCATACAATAATAGTAGAGTCAATCAATAAGAGATCAAAGATAATAAGTCAACTCAAACCTCATTTTTTTTTTTGATACATCTCCTGGCACTGTGCCTTGCACATTGTGAATTAGTACTTTTCATTTTTTTACGTATTTGAGTTTCATTCCAACCTTTCATGTTCCCCCTTAACTGATGCGTCTTTTTCTTCCATCAAATTATCAAGATGTTCTTTCCCCATAGATTATCATGAATCAAGATTAAAAGCACTGGTTGAACTTTGGAGCAATGGGTGGGGAAAGAAGGATAATAATAGGGAAATGACGATAAGGTGAGACATATGAAAGAAAGAAATAATGAGGCACAATTGTCAAACTCATAAATAGAAAATCAGAATATCGGGCTAAAGATCAAGCTTGCCATATGAGAAAGAATTAACATTTCATAGCTCAATAATTCGGCAACTTAGGATCATAAAGCTTATTAGTTCGGCAACTTAGGATCATGACATTAGGGCACCATCATTAGACCATTATGAGTCCTTTTTATATCAAGTAGACTTGTTCTCACAGTGTTTCACAAAGACATCCACTCCTACTCCAATTAACATATTTAAAGGAGGACAATAGTCATAATACTCAACTAATTTCCAGATATTAATCCCAAAGCCACGAATTATCTTATAAAACACTCATGCATGAAATTCAACAAAGTTACCTCGATCACACAATTGTTGTGTTTCAAACCACTTACCAACATCACATTTTCTATGGAGTGTGTTAGGGATTTGCCGACGTTTCCAATACCAATTATTTCTCCCTTTTTGTTGTCACCAAATGTAACACACCCTCCATGGCAGGCTCTAGTGAGAGAAATTGAGATTTATCACCAGTCATATGTCTTGAGCAGCCACTGTCGAGATACCATAGGCTGCTTCTCTCACGTTTGCTTGCAAAAAGATCACTTGTTAGTTTTAGGAACCCAAATCTGTTTGGGTCCCTTTTTCTTTCGTTGAGCTTCTAACAAGTCTTTTCTAACCCATATTTGAGTTACATACTTTACATTTTTCGCAACACTCATTTTCTTGACATTACAGTTATCCATAAGGTGTCCATTCTTTCCACAAAAGTTGCAAATCAAATATTCAGGTAGATTGACATATTTTCTTTTACGAAAGTCTCTTTCAAATTTGTTGGCACTGTGTCTCTGGTCTGTATATCTTAAACCAATTATGTTTTGATTGCTAGTTGTACTGGACATATAGTCTAGGGCTTTTTAACCAGCTGACCATTTTTCATACATTTTTCGAGCAATAGCCAATTGTGATTCCAAGAATTCAACAGAAGTGTTTAGATCGCTGTATCTAGCTTTTTCTCGAAATTTCCAAATCTATTTTAACTTTATCAAGTTCATCATTTAACTTAGCATCATGAGGTAGCATAAGTGGCACAATTCTAGATCTTTGTCTTGATTCTTTCAACTTAGTTAACTCATGTTTTAACGATTCAATTTGATTTTCAAGATCCGAATTTTTGCCTCTAGCACAGTGTATGGCACAGTGTTATTAACAACTTCTTTTGCGAGAGACTTTTCGTACATTAAAGCATTTAACTCAACATTTTTCTCTTCAACAGTTTTTTCAAGTTCATCATTCTTTTTCATCAGTTCTTTACAATCCTTTAATAAATCCTTATATTCCAATTCCAACCCAATCTTTTGCTTAGTTAAAATTTTCACTTCTTTTCTCATGTTTGCAAAATCATCATTCATTTCTTGACAATCATCAATGATATTTCCAAGCAAAGTAACAAGTTGGTTTTTTGAAAGAAGATGTATTAAAGGTTTTAGAGAAAGAAGACTTACATCACTGTCTTTAGTTTCATCTTGGGAGTTCGAACTTTTCGCCATTAGACACAAGTGAGAGTCGTCCTGGCACTGTGCCCTTCTTTGTGATGTCTGTACAGCATTCAGACATAATTTTTCTTCATGGCACTGTGCCTCTGACTGTTCTTCATCAGAATCTGAATCTCCCCGAACGGCAACTATCATAGCCTTTTTGAATTCTTTCTTGGATTGCTCCCTTCTTTCTTTGGACTTCTCATCATCCCATAAGGGACATTCCTTTATCATGTGATTGTACTCACCACACTTGAAACAACCAGAATTAGTAGCACTTTTCTTAAAGTTAGAGGTAGTGCTCTTACCTTTGAAATTTCCATCTTTTTTATGATTGTTGTTTTTGTTCTTTTTGAGAAATTTTTTAAATCTCCTAGTAAGAAGATCAATATCATCATCACTATCACTACCTTCACTTTCCAATTCAGTTCTTAAGGCTATACCCTTAATTTTTGGTTCATTAGTCTTAGAATCTAAAAGAAGTTCATGAGTCGTTAATGATCCAATAAGTTGTTCTAGTGAGAGTTTTTTAAAATCTTTAGCTTCTTGAATAGCAGTTATTTTAAGAAGCCAACGATTTGTTAAACTTCTTAACACCTTTCTAACTAAATCTTCAGAAGTATAGGTTTTGCCTAGAGAACGCAATTCATTAGTGATTAGTGTGAATCGGGTAAACATCTCTTTAATAGATTATTCCTTATTCATAGTAAACAGTTCATATTGTTGCACAAGTAAATCAATTTGAGATTGTTTTACCTCATTCGTACCTTCGTGGGCCAATTCTAAAGTATCCCATATCTCCTTTGCTGTAGAGCATGCCGAGATCCTTGAGTATTCATCAGGTCCAATTCCATATTGGAGAATACTCATAGTTTTGAAGTTCTTTTCGGCTTTTGCATAGTCAACTGAATTGTAGTCGTCTTCATCCTTGTCGACCATCTTTCCTTCAGCTTTTTTTCTTTGGATAAGGATTGGTCCTTCTCTTATGACTTTCCAGCATTCATAATCCGATCCTTGGATGTAGATCCTCATCCTAGCCTTCCACCATCCGTAATCTTTTACGTTGAAAATTGGACACTTTGAGTGTCTTTCTTGAGAGTCATCTTGCATATTCTTGACTTCTATTCTCTACAGATGAGCCTTTCGAGAATAGCTTGCTCTGATACCACTTGTTGGAACACAAGGTGACACTCAAGAAGGGGGGGTTGAATTGAGTGACTAAAACTAATCGATTTTCGCAAAAACACCCTTATGGCACAGTGCTGTGCACTGTGTTATTCACTCGTAAATTCTCCGATTAATGTTTTTTTTCGAAAGAAATTGTAGCAAACAAGAAAACAATGAAATCAAATAATATGACACAGGAATTCAACGTGGTTCAATCTCACCTCTGAGATCTACGTCCACACGAACTACTCTTTTATTATTGGAATCGTAAAATACCAAACTCTTGTTACAATTCGATTCCCCTACTACTAACTCTAGTAGTGCTCCCCAACACTTACCCCTAAGTGTTGCTACTCTCTATAATATAAAAATTACAGAAAGAATAATTCCTCAAAAGCGGGCTTCTTATTCAAGCAAATAGAGGATCGTTACAAACTTTGTTTAGAGACCTTCACTTACTAGAACTCTGTGCCGTACACTGTAATCTCGTAGATCGTTTTTAGCTCTCAAAATCTTAATCTCACAAATCTGAAAACGTACTTTGTTATGATAATTTCTATCCCTTATATAATTCAATCCGCTGAATAAAAATTATTCTCCAAGAAGTAATTCTCTTTTTGAAAAATTTTTATTCCTAAAATAAAGGATAGAATTATTTTCCTTCTCAAAATCCCATTTTATCTTTTATAAAAAACTGATCTCCTTTACTCCTTGTAAGATAAGGATTACTCCATATCTTATCCCAATTTTATTCATATCAGTTTTTTATCCAAAATCTTAATCAAAATCTTTTCTTTAAAAAATAGATTTTTCTTTTCATAAACACTTTCCTTTTTCCGAAAATCTTCTACTTATGTTTTATTAATTTTTTTTTTCGGAAAACAAAAAAAGTTTATCTTATTAAACCTTTCGAAAAATTTAAAACCTTTTCTTTTTAAAATTGATTTTCGAAAATAAAAATTCTTTTCTTATTACAACCGTTTTTCGAAAACCTTGTTTTACCAAAACTGTCCCTTTCTAATTTTAGCACAAAGTTCTAATATGTTAATTACATTGCATACACACGAATTTATAAAACTAGACCTAAGCTTCTTTGTCTTCACATCATTGAATCTTGATAGCTCGATCACTGTTACAAATATTCATGTTATAGTATAGGGTGTTTATCAACATCAAAATATTCAAAGTTCAAAACACAACAATCTCCCAAGAACACAAGGAAAGAAATAGTGGGTTTTATTATCTTTTCTCCACTTACTTTGAACCCACATATTATTTACTGGGAGCATATGTCAACATTAATATCTACTCATCACTCCTCGTAAATGCCAAAATATTCCTCTACATATCCAATAATTTACTCTTGGGACGCCTAATCTTTCTGATCTATATATATAATTATGACTTATGAGTCTAACTGGCTTGTAAATATTCGAGCTTGGTTCAAAATTTTCATGAGTTGAGCATATATAAGTTCGATTCGAGAATCTCGTGAATTGGCTAAAATCTTATTTTAACTATTTTTTTTTTACATATAACATATTGCATGATATTGATAAAAAGATAAAAAGAACTAACAAACAAAAATATGTTAAGAATACTTTATCAAGTATTTTATGAACTCAAGTTGAGTTACAAAGTAACTTTAATCTAGACTTGACTCAAGTTCTGTGACGATTGACAAGTGTAAGTTGAACACTTGAACTGAACAACTCCAAGTTGGAGCTCAATATGATTCAATTAAATTCCGAGATATAATTACTAACTTTATAAACTAGATACCATACGGGATGATTATTAATTAGGTTGTCATATTAGATAACCTCTCCTCAAACCCATTATGCTTAAAGAACCATGAGCGAAAATTTTGGCGTAAATGTCGTAATTGGAGCCTAGATGATAATTCTAACCAATCCATACCCATTAAAAAGTGAGAAGTTTGGCTACTGTAGCTTAGTAACAGTGTTCGGACGGTTTTGCCCCTGCAACTTCCTTGAAATTACATCTCTGCCCTTCCTTCTATTTTTCGATTTTACCACGTTTCCTCCCTTCCAGCTTTTCCTCTTTCTCTGTATTTCGTTCTTCTCTCTCCCATTTCTCTCCCCTTCATGATTCGCAGCACCTCCGTGATCATCTTCTTCGCCTACCTCCACTGCTCCACAAAATCTGACTTTCTCGGCATCAATTTCATCACCATTGCTTGCGTTTTTTCTCTCTCATCTGTAATTTGTTCTAATTTTCCACTTTCAAGGTGACATCATCAACATCGATTTCTAGGGTTTTGCCATTGATTTCTTCAGAATCGGTCGTATTTTCTCTCTCATCTGCAGCTCTCTTTGGATTATTTACACGCATTTCGCAAGAATTGTTAATTCCTTCATATTTTTCCGAATTTTCTTCCAAACTGACCATTGCTCCCATTCAACCCTTTGAACACCTCACTGCTTGTCCTGCTCACTGGCGGGCCGCGCTTGTCGTGAACGCCACCCGGCCAAAGATAAAATTTCTCCTACTCTCTTTTACACTAAACTAGTATAAGGGAAGTAAGGTTCGTATCCACAGGGAAACGGGGACGAGTTCTATACTTAGCGTGCGTTAGTACCTAGAAGACTCTTAACGGTTGAGAAACCTAATAATAATATCAAAGGGGGGTTTCGAGTAGATTATAACTAAACTACAACTAACTAGCATATAAACAAGATGAGAAATCAATATAGGAAGATCTTGAACCCGATTAACATGCACTTCAATTCATTATCGATCATTGAACCTCGATTCTATTCATTTCCATAATTATCTATTGTTGAGAATTAATCTCGCATTCTCCTTATTCTTAGTTGAATAGCACGATCAGCGTGACTATAAAACCCTAACTAAAGGATAACCTAGTCCGATCTGCGTCTAAGTTCAATCCAATAGCAGCAATAAACACAGAGAACCAATAGACACCTAATGTCATACACGCGATAAACATTCAACAGTTTATTCAATTTCCCTAAGAAATAACCAAGATGATCAGCATCTAAATTACTCCCTAGTTTGCTACCAAATGATAAAAGAATAAAACAATCCGATTCTATTCTTAAATCTAGCATTAGATTAATCGCACAATCAAACTAGTAATATTCCTAGCATAATCATGCAAAAATCATAGAAAGCAAGCATAGAAATTAAACCATAATCAAAGGAAATAAATAGAGAAGAAAGATCTCACAATAATGCTTGAAGCTCCATATTAATCTCGTTCAAGAACGGTTCAAGCTACAATCGGCATAGCATAAGCCAATCCCATAATTGAAATCTATGAAAACTAAACTCGAAAACAAAAACTAAAAAGGAAGAGAAGAAGAGAAGAATGGAGTCTTGGATATTCTCTCTCCTCAAATGTGTGTGTTCTAGGTCAAAAAACTAAGTTTAGTATTTATACTAAGGCTCAAAAGTCAGCCGTCATTTAGACCGCCATAGGGGTCGCGAGGTGCGGTACAGGTCGCACCGTGCGATGAGCTACTGCCTTCGCAACGAGCGAAGAATTGGCGAAACCACGCAGGTCGCACGTGCGAGAATCCTCGCGAGGTGCGAGCGGAGGTCGCGAGGTGCGACCATGCTCGCGAGGTGCGAGCTGAGCGCCGGGCGAGCGCCGGGCCGGGCGTTGCGCGAGGCGCTGAGCGCCGGGCGAGCCGGGCCGTGGGCGCTTGGACGAGCGCCGGGGTGACGAGCTTGGGCGAGGCCGCTGGGCCGGCGATCTTGGGCGAGGCCGCTGGCGGCGATGCTTCGAGCTGGCTCGCGATGGTCGAGCGATGATGCTGCGATGGGCGATGCTTGTGCTTGATGGGCTGCTGGTGAGCTGGGCGTGCGATGCTTCGATGCTGGCTCGCGATGGTCGAGCGATGATGCTTAGGCTTGCGGTGATCACGAGAGCTTGGCTCGGATCTAATGCACTTCACCTTGGAAGCTCGGAATACATGACGTTAACACAAATTATCTCGCAAAGCTCCGAACTTCCGCTAAGAGCTAAATAAGACACGAATGTTAACAATTACAATCAAACCCCTAGCAAAGTGCACCTAAAATACCACAAGAACATCGTATAACTTGAGCGCATCAAATACCCCCACACTTGAACTTTACTCGACCTCGAGTAAACTCAAAATGAGGATCACCAAATGAATCATCACCCAAACTAACGACACCAAAATGTGAGCTCAAATCTTGAAGGATCTCAAAGGAATTGAACTCACTCCAACGCCACAATCAAAATGACAACTCGCCTAAAACCTCAAAAGATAAACACTACTACTATTACAACCAACCTATATAAGCAAGCTATGGAACAAAGACAAAAAGGGATAAATTCCATGCTTACTCCCAAAAACAATAAACCAAAAGAAAGTGAAAGCCAAAACAAATCTCCGGCAAATGAGTTTCCAAAGTGTATCATTCTCTCTTAATCTCTCATTTTGCCTAGGAGCCCTTTTCGGGTTTTCATCCTAGCTTCTCACATTTTTTTATCTCACCATCTTACCCGCTCAATATAAGCCACTTTTTTGCATAAGTTGCCCTTTCGGGTTTTCAACCTATCCGGGCCCCCATTTTTGCCTGAGTCGCCCACCCTTGTGGGTTTTCAACTCAGCGGGTTTCATTTCATCATCATTTTTTTTTTTTTTTTTTTTTTTTTTCATTTTCATTTTTTCAAATTGAAAGTAATATACACAACATAGATACATGAGAATGAGAATACCCTCCCCCTACTTAAACTACACATTGTCCTCAATGTGTCGACAATTAGAAGAAAAAGTAAACGAAAATGGGGAGAAAATCGAAAATCGGGTAAATCGAAGATCGAATGCTCAAAACTCATGACCAAACAATCCGTCAAACTCAAATTTTTTAACAACACCAACTCAAATCTCATAACTCAACTCACAACCCTCTCCCTCGAATCACTCAAACAAATGACAAGCTCAAAAGTTTTGAATTTGTGAGATTTGCACCTAGCTTAAGAGATCGAAAAGATACATTAACAATCTCAACCCTCTAGTTGTACCAATTCCTAGCTATTGAACTCCTCCCAACGGGTTTTCTTTTGTGGATTTTGGTTCCAAGTGGATGAAGATTGGTTGTGGATCTTTTTAGTGGGTGGGTGGTGGGTGAAAGAAAATTTGTTGTGGTGGTGGAAATTTGATGAAAAATGAAGAGAAAGAAAGAAAATAAAGGGGTCTCGGGGTCTCGGGGTGTTGGGGTCTCGGGTTGCCTCCCGAGAAGCGCTGTTGTTTAAAGTCGTTAGCTCGACTTATTACCTTAAGCTCAAAAATTGGGCTTGTGCTCCATATGTGACAATGGAGGCTCCATATCAACCTCCAATTCGAGTACCTGCAAAACAAACGGAGTAGAACTCTTGCAATGCATCGTTAGTGGTACACTTTCAAAACAAGGTGGTAAATCAGGAGGCTTTTTCCGCTCTTTCCACTCCGGCACCATAACCTGCATGTTAGTAGGAGAGGCACAATCCTCAACCAAGGCATCATCAACATTTATCGACTCATCAACATGCTCAATATCAAGAACATCATGCAAAACAGAGTCAACAATGTTAATAGAGTAAAGAGGGTTATCATCCTTAATCAAAGGCTTAGAATCATCGATTTTAAACGCCTCTACCTTTCCCTCGAACTCCATGGTCAAAGAACCAGCGCAAACATCAATTTTAGTGCAAGATGTTTTCAAGAAAGGTCGCCCCAAAAGGATGGGGGCGGCATGCTTATCGAGCTCCATCTCCAAAACATAAAAATCAGCAGAAATTTCAATTTCCCAACCGTAACTAACACATCCTCTAATTTACCCCTAGGATAAACATTGGATCTATCACTAATTGAATCACCACACCAGTTTCATGCAAATTGCCAAGTTTCAAAGACTTATATAATGAATATGGAATCACATTAATTGACGCACCTAAGTCTAACATGGCTTTAGGAAACATGGTGTCACCTATGGTACATGGGATGGTAAACATGCCCGGGTCCTTGCACTTTTGAGGCAATTTCTTTTGAAAGATAGCAGAGACATGCTCGCTAGCCTTCACTTTTTGCACTCCCTTTTGTTTTTGCTTTCTTTTGAAGTACATAATTCTTTAAGGAACTTAGCAAACCTAGGTACTTGATTTAAAGCATCAAAAAGGGGAATGTTTACCTCACATTTACGAAAGATTTCGTAAATGTCATTGGTGTGCTCTGTTTTGCGGGTTTCTCTCAATGCCTCGGGAAAGGGTGGCTCCGGTTCATAAGGTGGAGGAGGTGATTTTTGGACTTTCGCCTCTTGTTGAGGTGGCAATGATGTATAATCTGTTGTCGGTTCATGCTCGATCACCTCTTCCACTATCTCTTTGTCTCGAACCACCAACCTCTCTTTGCTTGCAATTTCCGCTCCACTCCTTAATGTGATAGCACTCACGTTCATCTTAGGGTTGAGCTCTACTTGGGATGGAAACCTCACCGAATCCCTAGCCTCTAACTTGTTACAGCTCCCGAATTTGGCTTACTTGGCTCTCCAAGTTCTTGATGCTCGAACGGGTCTCTTCCCGAAACCGAACCATATTTCCCCGCATGTTAGAAACATTTTTAGTTAAAGCATTAATCATATCCTCTGTAGACATGCCGGTACTCGGTCCTCGTGGTTGGCCTTGCGGCCGAAAATATGGAGCTCCTTGCTCCGGTGCTCTCGAATAAGGAGGTGGTAGGCGGTTATACCGCCGTGGGCCGCTGGTTCCCGATGAGTTCCCGTACCTCAAATTAGGATGATCTCGCCATCCCGAATTGTAGGTACCAGAATATGGATCATATCTTTTCGGAACCCTTGGCCCCGAAAATCGGCCGCCTTAACCTCTTCACTCGGTTCTTGTAGATGAGGGCAAAAATCGGTTGGATGATGTGAAGAGCAAATGCCACAAGCCTTCACTTGGTGAGTCTTCTCTTTCACTATGAAGTCTCGCATCACGGATGTGAGAGCTTGCACTGATCTTCCAACTTAGAAGAACTAGAACCCTGAGACCACACGTCGAGTTCCGGACCTTCTACTAAAGCCTCGAGCTTTCAAAGAAGCTCATTTAACAGTTCCTTAGCAAGAGTGCGGTTTTATTCACAATGGATCCACCACTTCTGCATTGACCATCCTAGCATCCTCATCACATAAGCCATTATAGAAGTATAGAACCAAATCTTCCTCCGAATAACCGTGGTATGGACAACTAGCACATAACTTCTTAAACCTCTCCCAATACTCGTAAAAAGACTCATCACCTCGTTGCTCAATGTTACTTATCTCCTTCTTCAATGTAGATGATTTAGAAGTGGGAAAGTATTTCTCGAGAAAGCTCTTTTTCAATTGAGCCCAAGTGGTGATTTTGTCGGACGGAAGGTAGTACATCCAGTCCTTTTTGCGTCTTTTAGCGAAAAGGGGAAAGCTTTAAGCTTGATTCTATCTTCGAAACTCCACTTGGTTTCATGCTGCTGCATACCACATGAAACTCGACAAATGTTTATTTGGATCTTCACCATTTAGCCCATGGAATGAGGGAAGCAAATGTATCAACCCCGACTTTAGCTCAAATGTGTCCCCCACTTCCGGTTCAAATGTGATACACAAAGGTTGTTGGTCAAGGTTAGGAGCAAGGAGCTCCTTTAAAGTGCGGTGCTCAACTCTAGGAGGCATCTCTTCTTCAAATTCAAGCAAAAAGGGAGCTCTCTAAAGTCTTCACGCAATTCTCTTCTCAACCCGAAAAGGGTTAGATCTAGATCTCGATCGTTGCAAAGGTTCTTGATTAGTAGCACGAGTATTAACCATAAACAAAAACCATTAGCAATACAACCCAAAAGCATACACTAAATATAAACAAGTAACACGGATCCCAGCAACGGCGCCAAAATTTGGCGGGCCGCGCTTGTCGTGAACGCCACCCGGCCAAAGATAAAATTTCTCCTACTCTCTTTTACACTAAACTAGTATAAGGGAAGTAAGGTTCGTATCCACAGGGAAACGGGGACGAGTTCTATACTTAGCGTGCGTTAGTACCTAGAAGACTCTTAACGGTTGAGAAACCTAATAATAATATCAAAGGGGGTTTCGAGTAGATTATAACTAAACTACAACTAACTAGCATATAAACAAGATGAGAAATCAATATAGGAAGATCTTGAACCCGATTAACATGCACTTCAATTCATTATCGATCATTGAACCTCGATTCTATTCATTTCCATAATTATCTATTGTTGAGAATTAATCTCGCATTCTCCTTATTCTTAGTTGAATAGCACGATCAGCGTGACTATAAAACCCTAACTAAAGGATAACCTAGTCCGATCTGCGTCTAAGTTCAATCCAATAGCAGCAATAAACACAGAGAACCAATAGACCTGCTAATGTCATACACGCGATAAACATTCAACAGTTTATTCAATTTCCCTAAGAAATAACCAAGATGATCAGCATCTAAATTACTCCCTAGTTTGCTACCAAATGATAAAAGAATAAAACAATCCGATTCTATTCTTAAATCTAGCATTAGATTAATCGCACAATCAAACTAGTAATATTCCTAGCATAATCATGCAAAAATCATAGAAAGCAAGCATAGAAATTAAACCATAATCAAAGGAAATAAATAGAGAAGAAAGATCTCACAATAATGCTTGAAGCTCCATATTAATCTCGTTCAAGAACGGTTCAAGCTACAATCGGCATAGCATAAGCCAATCCCATAATTGAAATCTATGAAAACTAAACTCGAAAACAAAAACTAAAAAGGGAAGAGAAGAAGAGAAGAATGGAGTCTTGGATATTCTCTCTCCTCAAATGTGTGTGTTCTAGGTCAAAAAACTAAGTTTAGTATTTATACTAAGGCTCAAAAGTCAGCCGTCATTTAGACCGCCATAGGGGTCGCGAGGTGCGGCATGTGTCGCACCGTGCGATGAGCTACCGCCTTGCAACGAGCGAAGAATTGGCGAAACCACGCAGGTCGCACCGTGCGAGAATCCTCGCGAGGTGCGAGCAGGAGGTCGCGAGGTGCGACCATGCTCGCGAGGTGCGAGCCGCCGAGGCCGGGCGAGGCCGGTGGGCGGCTTGCGCGAGGCCGCCGAGCGCCGGGCGAAGCCGGGCCGGGCGCTGACGAGCGCCGGGCCGACGAGCTTGGGCGAGGCCTGGGCCGGGCGATCTTGGGCGAGGCCGGCTGGCCGGCGATGCTTCGGCGCTCGCGATGGTCGAGCGATGATCTTTGCGATGGGCGATGCTTGTGCTTGATGGGCCGCCGGTGAGCTGGGCGTGCGATGCTTCGATGCTGGCTCGCGATGGTCGAGCGATGATGCTTAGGCTTGCGGTGATCACGAGAGCTTGGCTCGGATCTAATGCACTTCACCTTGGAAGCTCGGAATACATGACGTTAACACAAATTATCTCGCAAAGCTCCGAACTTCCGCTAAGAGCTAAATAAGACACGAATGTTAACAATTACAATCAAACCCCTAGCAAAGTGCACCTAAAATACCACAAGAACATCGTATAACTTGAGCGCATCACTCACGTCTTCCTTTGTCGTTGCGTCTTCTTTGCTCACCGGTCCTTCAAAATCAGAAATTGATGAAGTAGTGGGGAAAATCGTGACGAATAAGGTTAAAGGGTTTGGGGTTTTTAAAGGAGTTGTTGAATCATACAATTCGTCAACTGGATTTTTCAGAATTGTGTACGAGGACGGTGATTCCGAGGAAGCCGATCTTTCCCAGGTTTCTCGTTTACTCTCTTCTTCTACTTCTGATACTGTTGCTCACTCAATTGCCCAAAATTAGAAGATCGCAACAACAAAGAAAGTTGGGAGAAAGCCCAAAAGACGGCGTCGTAATGATCCAGGTATAGCTTCTGATTCTTTGAAAATTGATAATTCGCATCATAAATTAGTGATTGATAATGTGTTATGTTGTAGTGTAGTGAATGAATTTAATGATTCTGGTATTGTAAATGGTAAGTTAGGTGGTATTGTTGGAAATGGTGGATTGGACAGACTTGAGCCGCGGATTGAATTTTGATGATGGAGTTGATAATGTGGAAATTAGGGGTTGTATTGACTTGAATTTGAGGGTAGATGATGATTATGGGGTTGATGAGAATGACACTAAGGTTGGTTCTTTAGGGAAGGAAGACCGTAAGTTCGATTTGAATTTATGGCTCAATGAGGAGAGCATGAATGGGGAGAATGGGATGATGGATGCGGGTGCATGTATAGGCTTAGGTGAATTGAAAAATGGGGATACCAGTGTTGTAACTGTTGTTGCTGCTAACCATGTTAATTGTACGGTTTGGCTCAATTGGAAGGGGGTCGTTTGGGGGATGGAAACTGTGGTAGGAAGAAGAAGAGAAAAGTCGAGAGGAATTTGAATTCTCCAGCAGAAACTGTGTTGAGAAGAAGTGCACGTCAAGCAAAAGTTGTTGTTGCTGATGAAAATTTAGCTTGCTCATTGGTCTTTTTCTCTCTCCTCTCTCTTTTTTTTTTTGTTTGTTGCTGTTGTTGTTCAATTTTACTGTTGAATCCTCTTATTTTTGTTTGTGTGTTGAATTTGTAGTTATTTGAGTGAGATACTTGATGCGTACAAAAAGAGGTGATAAGTTTTACTTGTATAGTGGTCGAAGACCTTCCTCTGAAGCACTGCATGCCTGCATTTAGGGCATTTGGTCCCTTTCATGTTCACCCAATACCATTTTCACTCCATTTTCACTTTCTCAATCTTTTTCTTCTCTCCCCTCCTATTTTTGTTCCTTAGTATTCGGAAGTTGAGGGCTTTACAATTAAATGGAAACTGAAATAATCTAAAAATTAAGTCTTTGCAATTAATCAAGAAATTTTATTTTCTATGCTTTAGTCTCGAATCTGGAAAAAAATAGTTGTTGCTGAGGTCGACCCTCTTATGGCTTTTGAACTCAAATGACATGTGCAAAGAAAACCCCCTTTTCTAATTGTCTTGACTCTTGAGTTTTGTTTCTGATTCCATCCTTATTTTGTTGGGTGATTTTTAATTTTTTGAGTTTTGTGATTAATTGTTCTAGAATTAATGGGATTTTTTATGCTTGAAGCCTAGGTTTTTAAGTTCAAGCTTGGAATTTTGGCTTCACTTTTACTGTAATTGAAGAAATGTGGGAAGTGGGAGCTGACATGTTAAGTTGTGATGTATCAATAACCAAGTAAGATGTAGGTGAATAATGGTATAATGGAGAGGTGCTGATTCAGAATAATAAGAAGCTTCTTGTAAAGTATGTTTTCCAAAAAAAAATAACTAACTAATTCTTGGTTGTTTTCTCCTTATATTGGTCCTATGCTTTATTTTTCATGTTTCAGATGCTTAGAATATGAGAAGGCTGAAGAAGAGCTCAACTATAAGGTATATTTTTAATTTCCCCCTCCTCTCCAAAAATGGGTTTCATCCACTCAGACGTTAAAGCTACTACAATGACGACTATGTTTTATCGAAGGTATTCTTTCTGTTAAGTGTGTATGTTCTTCATCATTGTTTAAAAGTTCCTTTCATTTTCTTTCTGCTCACTTATATGGATCTTCATTTGCGGTATGTTACCTCAAATATTCTTACTAAAATCATTGAATGCTGCTTCATAAATGTCCTAATTCACCAACATTGGATGATAATAACATAGAATGGGAGTCTTATTTCCATAATTGTGGCCAAGATACCTTATTTGATACTAGCTTGCTGTGTAATCTAAAAATTCTTTTTTTTTTTGCGATTGTTTTCATTTCATATTTACTTTGGATAAATTAGTATGCGTAATTTTCAGCACTTTTCAGTGTTTTCACTTGATGAATTGTTTAACAATCTGAATGTTTGGGGGTCTGAAGATTCTTGTTTTGAATTCTATGAGTTGTATTAGGGCTTTGGTACTGATAATTGGAGTTTAAACCTCTTTTGCTTTTGTTTTATTCTTTTGATTCTTGTTTTGGTTGTACAATGGGGTTTTTGAAATTTGATTTGTTTTTTGTTTAATTTGATTGAATCAGCAAAGATGATTACAGATGCAATTTACAAGGTAATGTTACAAAATTTAATCTTTACTATTGTTATTAAAAAAAAAGAAATTCGTAGAAGATGTTCTTGAGTTTTAGGCATAGATCTTAGTTTGTTTAATTATATATTAGATCTATTATTTCTCGAATTGTCCTTGTAATTTTGAGGAAATTTGTAGTTTACTTGAAATTTTGTGTGATTTTGAGGAAATTTTGTGTAATGTCAAATTGTCCTGGTATAAAAGAAGGCTCTTTTTTTTCCACTTTTGCTTTATTTGGGATCTGTGGTGGAGGTTTTCCCAGGTTGACTAATTATCGAGGGCTCTTACAGGTATACTATTTTCAATCTAATGCTTCTCGCTTGCTTAAATCTGACCTTATTCTGTTCTTGATGAACTTCAGCGTCAAGATAAAGTATTTCTCTCCATGAAAGTAAGTATTACTGTCTTACCTGTTCTTCGTTCTTCTTAGGTTCAAGCACCTGATTTTAGTGGCTGGTGGCATTGGTATTTCTCCGTCCTTGCTATCCTAAGGGATGTCGTGTACCGTCTCATAGAAGGCAAACCTTGCATGCCTAGAAATATCTTAATTGTTTGGGCCATCAAAAAGTCAGATGAATTGCCACTTCCGTGAATGATAAAGATGGATTCTGTAGACCCTAATTTCTATGATGGCCTTAAATCTAGACATTCAAAACTATGTCACCTGCGACTCACAACCTAAAGTGGTCGGTATACTTCCGCTATAACCTTCATCCATTTTTTTGTCGCCATTCTTAAATGAAAAATTTGTATAATTTTCTTAAGAGGAAGAATGGAAAGCATTCGGAGCTATAAACACCTGCACATATCCCATTTCAAAAACAATCTGCTGTATCCGTTTTAGTTGGTACTGGAGATAACATATGGACTGGGATTTACATTGTTGCTTCTTCAATTGGATTCATAACCTTTCTAGCTCTATTAGGTATGCTTTACATAAATCCTTATGGTATAGCTATTTGGTGGTGCAAGGGGCTTCTTGTAGTAGTGTGCATGTAGCTGGTGTTGTCATTTTTGGGGGTGTAGCTGTGGCTATGGCCCTTTGGCATTAATGGGAGCGAAGAATGTTGGCGTCTGAGAGTAACAACTATGGTACTAAGAAATCTAACAGGGCGCTTCATGATGCTGCAGCTGAACACAAAAATTTGAATCAAGAATATCTTGTTGATTCAAGTACTCTTCGGTATGAATGTAGGCTAGATTTTTAAGGTGAGCCAGCTTTTAATCAAATGTCAACATTATGAATTAAGCATCTTAGGTAATTCTTAGGCGTTCCCATGAACATTGTGTTCTCTCTTACAAAGCACGTGAATGTTATTGTATGAGAGAAAGCACCATGTTCCCGGAACATAATAGACTAGCTTTCTAGACAATCATTGAAATTCTGGCATACTTTCTTATGAGAAGGCCACCTAAAACTCCCCAACTTTCCCTGATTTCCCTATCAACTTTCCTGGACTTAGAATAGTTGTGTGTCTCCTGCTATAAAAAGTTAAAATTGATTGGCCCGTTGTTTTAAATTTTACTTGATTACAGTTTCGATGAATTATGGTTGCATATATATATATATATATATATATATATATATATATATATATATATATATATATATATATATATATATATATATATATATTTGTAGTAGGTATTTCAGGCACTTGGAGTAGTTATTCATCACTAGAAGTAATATTGAGATATCTTTATGGAAAAAAGGAACATAAGGGAATTTGAGCTTCTTTTAGCTAGGCTAGAAACAGCTCATAAGTGATCTAGAACTTTTGTTGCACTTGGAAATTATAGGCTGCAGTATGGGTTGTAACTTATCTCATGATATCAAGCTTGTGTATGTCAAGCCGAGGAAGGCTTTATCAGGTTTACATCATTAAAAATTTCTATACTAACTTTTACTGATACTAGAGATGCTTATAGGTATGAGATTTATGCTATTGCTCATAGTTATGACTGATATGTTCCTTTTTTATCACCACAAATCATAACAATAATGTTAGCATTGATCTATCGCTTACAATTAGTCTCATACCCAAATGAAAACCAGCGTTAAACTCATCCATGCTAGGTTAGATTTTTTTTTTATATCTTAATTTTCATTAAATTTCCAATTTTTGGTTGTCTTTAGGTTTATATTTGTCTTTTCTTCATGAAACTCGGAACAAACAATGTTTTATATGATAGTTGCCCGAAATTCCCTTCCCCCTCACCCCACCTTCTCAAAGCAAACCCTTGTATAGTTATTTGGTTTTTATATAAGTGTTGGGTTGGATTGATTGGACCGTGTATTGAGTTTCATATCTAGGGTATTCAAGTTAACATATGAATGTCTGGCAAATTGTTGGATTCGATTGAGGTGGATATGATTGAAATTTGTAATTAACTTTTGGCATCGTTGCTTTGAGGGTAAGGATACATATTGTAGAATATATATAATTAGTTGCTGAGCTTTGGAAATTATGTGTTTTAGTGAATTTTACAATTGCATAAATTGTATCTCATGAACAAAAAACTGATCGAGTTGGGAAGAGGGGACTTATTTTTATATATGTTAATTTCCTTGCTTTTCCCTTGTTGGCCTCTGCTTGAGAAAATAGGTATTGAAGGTTGATTTTTTGGAAGGTTTAGTTCCTCTCCTTGAGAAAGAGAGACGGTAACGACTTACATGGATATTTACTCGTTGGATTTTTGTGTGATACTTTTACTTGCACTTTGCTAGGAAAGTGGGAATTGACACGTGGAGGCCCAGGTATGTATTTGGTTTAGCATGTATATGTAAGCATGTCCAGCTGTCCTTAGGTTTGCATATATGGGGGCTATCGTTTTTGGTGGACTGTTGTGAAATTTATGTAGCTATTGCTGAATTGTACGTAGTATTGCTGGAGTTTATGACTATGATCACTTTAGCCTTTGTCATAATTTTCTTATTGGTTCTTAGCTGCTCATAAAGTTGTGAAAATTTCGGAACTATTAGAGCCATGAAAGAGTCTGCAAGGAGTTGGCTTTTTAAGCATGAATAATGTTGTTAATGTGGGATTTTATCCTTTATCATTGACCATGTCAATTGTTTATACGTATGCTACACTGGCTTTGCTAATTGAGCTACCAAATTTCAATTACTTATTGTTTGAAAATGCAGGGTACACTACATAGGATGCATTAAGCTCGTATTGCTTTGACTTTCTTTACTAGAACTTACAAGGTTTTTTAGCCATAATTTTGCTGCTTAGGTAACTTATTGGTATGGAAATAGCCTAAAACATGTAATACATTCGAGACACCTGTCACAGGCTAAACCAACAACAATAAGCATCGAGGTGCTTCCACAAGGATGATATATATTAGGAACTCTTTCTATGTTTCAGCGTGAAGAATAACGTTTTCTGTGGGAGTTAATATAGAAAGATTGGTATATGTTTGATTTCTATATAAGGAGAGTTCTGACCTTATGCTAAGCCCATCCTCTTATTGATCATACTATAATATGTCTTTTCCTCCCTGGGAAGTAAGTAGAATTCTGCAGATTTTTCTTTCAACTTTTGTCAGCTAAAGATAATAAATGTATAATATTAATTCACATGGGTAATTTTGTTTTTAAAAATCAATTAATATTTGTTTCACCTTCAAGATAACATTAGTCATTTAGTTGTACATGGACTGTGCTTGTCCTTCTATTGCAGGTTACATGCTCAGGCCCTTACACTGGCTGCCTTAGTTAGAGCTGCATCAGTTGACTGTGTTTGTTTCGTCTCAAGCTAACCAAATTAGAATGTCATCCAATACATGCGTACACGAGGCACTGATTTTATGTCTCTCGTGTTGTTGTAGGATATCTATTATTATTTTCTATTTCCCAAAGTTTGTTACTCTTGCTGAGTGTAAAAAATATGGAAAGTTGGTAGCCTGTAAAATGTCATTGTTAATAATCCAATTTTGCTATTTTGCTGAAAGCTGAAATTTGCTTGCCTTCTCCATAATCTTGAGAATGAATACGTTTTTTGGGTTTTATACTCCGTCTTGAAATTGGGCTATATAAGTATTAAAAAACCGCTAATTGGAGAATAAACAGTGAACAGGAGAGATGAATTGGTGTGGATTTACATCAAGTGATTTTACACATAGATCCACATAAGGTGGTGAATTTACCAAAATTTCCCATGTGATTAGCTTTTGAAGATTATAAATTCCTCGTGTTTTCATACTCTGCCCTTGGAAATTAATCCAGTCCTTTAATGATTCACCTTCAATATTACACTTCAATTTAAAGAAAAGACGGTAGAGATATATTTATCTTATCATATGATTAGAGCTATTAAAGTTGCTTGCCTGTGCAAAAGGTTTTTGTAAATCTTTTACCACAATATATTCCTTTCTAAAATTAGCTTTGCTAATTAAAAAGATCAAAAGTAGATCTGACAGGCATCAAGGATTCTAATTGGAAGATGATTTTCGCAGCAAATTACATTTGATTTATTTATGTTAATAGCATTTAATAAGCCGCATCACCACTTACAATGCTTTTACTTTTGCTAATAATTTTTTGATACCTTGGGCATGTTTTGTAACCTACAAACTATTTGCACTAACATATCATATATGTAATATAATCTAATAGCCTTATTATCTTACCTACACGTTAATATAGCATGGAATGCCTTAAAATTATTTAACTAAGATTTGCAGAGAGCTATTTATAATAATTTTTGCTTTCTTGGGGGGCCGCGCGCGATAGCGCGCAGTCAACAACTAGTTAAAAGAAAAGCAAAAGAGAGTGATAACATAGTTACTCAAGCGAGTGAATAATGGTACTGGCCACAACTTTATTGGAATTTGAATGTAATTTTTTCTTTTGTTTGGTGCAAAGAATATAGTAGATGCGGTTGAACACCTTTTATAATTTATCTCTTTGATTGCTGTCAGTGGTGGATTCAGGAATTTATGAATGGTGGGTCACTACCGACAATATTGCATAGAGACGGGTTCGAATACGCACAGTTGGTGTGATTTTTGCCAAAAAAACTGGAGATATTCGGTTGTGTTTTCTTTTTTTTCATTATGAAATTTAAATTATAATTTTTAATTAGATACAACAATTCAATTTGTCAAATATATCAATCAGATTCACTTAAACTATTCAAATTTAATCTCATATCAACGCATTATGCATATATACCAAATAATTTCACATTAGAGGGAAATCCTATCCATCTCAAACTAATTCCTCCAGCACATAAAACACATAAAACCAAAGGCTCATTCATGGCCTCTACGAAAACTTCACATGATAGGTTCAATTCTTAAAATCCTAAAACAACAGTTTTAGTGCATTACCTGAACACAATTTATCAAAACTTCAAAGCTAATCCAAAGCTCATAGCGTCACAATCATCATTCACCAATTAGCCACTGTAACAAATTATATTAAATTAACAACAATACATATAACAATAATTAAATAACAACAATAAATTTTGGCATTTAGCCACTGTAAATCTAAAGCACTATCAGGTAATGAAGTTTGGAACTCTAAGTGCTAATTGAATTTAATTTCTCACAATCTTTGTACAAATTAATCAACAAGTAATCTGTTGAATCAAGTCACCATTACCACAATACCACGCTGTCAAACTCCAATGGGCTAAAGTATAGCAGCCTCAAAGGAGATATCCCATGCTAATAGAGGAACTATAAATAGCAGGGACTGTTGTGGGGAGGGAACAGGAGAGAGAGTGAGAGAAAGAAAGAAAGATAATGAAGTAAAGGGTACTGTTGAACTGCTATTTTAATTACTATTAAGAAAGCAAAAAAATAAATAGGAAGAAATAATTAATCAATCGATGGCAACAACAACATCAGCCTCTTTCCTGATAAAGAAAACATCCTCAGCTGCAGCGGCAGGGCTTGATAAGTCTGAGTGGGTAAAGGGTCAATCCCTCCACAAAGTATGTTTTGTTAAGTGTACTCCTTCTGCTCATTCCTCTTCTCTTGGTGTTAAAGCCAACTCTTATGCTGATGAGCTTATCAAAACCGCGGTACGTACGTTATTATCATATAATTTTCTATCTATGTGTATAAAAATCTTACTCTTGTTCATAGATATGTGGCATATATAGGATATTAGGATTATCACCCATGTTCTATAATTTTTTTGTCTCTATAAGTTGACAGTAATTCCTTCTCAGAGTAATATTCAACAGATTACCAAACAAACATTCAAATTCAACGGCAATTAATACACAAATTACCAAACAAAC
Organism: Beta lomatogona; assembly: GCA_947646795.1. Lineage (NCBI taxonomy): Eukaryota > Viridiplantae > Streptophyta > Magnoliopsida > Caryophyllales > Amaranthaceae > Beta > Beta lomatogona. The sequence continues at coordinate 129,961 of CANSNZ010001388.1, read as the reverse complement.
AATCTTCAACAACAATTAACACACAAATTCAACTAAATCTCCAAAAACTAAAAACTAAACCAATGAAACTGAATTTCAAACAAACAAAAAAAAAACTCACCTGACGTTATCTTGAAACCAGGCCGAAATCTTGAGAGGTCGAAACCAGGCCGAAAAAACTGATCGAAATCTTGAGAGGTCGAAACTCGAAACCCTTCTTCGAGATTAAGCCCTAAATCTTCAATCAATTCAGCCCTAAATCTTCAATCAATTAAGCCCGACGTTTAGCAAGAGGCGAGAGCAACCTTTAAGCGATTAGAGATGAAAATGACTAAAGAGAAGTTAGAGATGACGGCATCGGCGTGAGTCGCATGGAGAAGTTAGAGATGAGAGAAGAAGTTAAGAGGATGAGAGGAAGAAAATGACGGGAGAAGTTAGAACGCTTTCCTAAACCTAAATTTTTTGAAATTTTTTTTTCTGGGGGAATGGTGGGTCATGTGACCCCCAGGACTCAAGGTAAATCCGCCACTGATTGTTGTATACCAACAAATTGTGACCCAAATCCATTGGAGATTTTGCGTATGGCAGACGATTTTATTAAGGAGGAATAATGGAGGGACAAGTACTTTGAGGTGCGGAGTGGAGAATGTCGATAAAAAGTTAATCCTAGGAAGGAAGTAGTGGCAATGTTTGGACGATCGCAGGAAGTGTCATGCATAGTTAATGTTGATGGTGCTTGGAAGAAAGATGTTAGGAAGGACTGCCCATCGGCAGGGATTGGTTGGATAGGGGTATTGGAGGATGGGCAGGTGTTCAAGGGCAATGACCGAGTCAAAGCAATTTCAGCACTTCAGTACGAAGGAATAGCGATCTTACGGGGATTGCAGGAGAGCTTGCACCGGGGATGAACTTTTGTCAGTATCCATACAGATTCCACTATGCTAGTATGTATGAGAATAAATAATAGATTCCCGTTTCAGTTAGCTAGTATAGGTTATGATCTTCATTTGCTTTGTAACAAGTTTACATTTTGCGAGATTAGGAAGGTCGATAGACAGGTAGTACAAGCTAGTCATGATTTAGCAGTTGCAGCTAGGAATGGTAAACTTCTGTAATATATGTATTTATGTTTGTTCTTGTTGTCAAAAAAAAAAACAAATTACACCTCTAATCTTTTTATTTTTCGTTTGACTGTACGTGGGGACCCCGGTGGATGTTGCGACGTACTGCAGTTTGCATGCAACGAAATATTGTGTTTCTTTTTTCTTTAGCGAAAACCAATTGTAGTGCAGCTCGAGTGCTCGATCAAATAAAAGTGTGGACGGACTAAAGGTGCCGAAATGGCCCTATTTGTTTATTGGAATAGACAGATTTTGATTGTTATGTCTAACGAAGCAAATTTTGTTTATTATGTTGTTGCCATAATAAAAAGTAAATTTTATTGCCGATTTCATGATCGTAATAGATGATAAAGGGTTCTTATTACCATATTCTCGTTACCATGGACATTGACATGAGTTTTTTCTTACAAAATTACATTAAAATTCATTACCGATACTATCATTTAATATCACCTGCCAAATGAGCTACAAGGCCCATTAAGCAATACAAGATCTTTAGTTTTTCTTTGTATAGATTGTTTTGGTACCATATCACTTGGAAGCCTTTATAATCAAGATATGACGTTTGTCCCTATATTTCTTTTAACTAATAAGTTATAATTTTGGCCAACTTATTGGTTCAACCAAGATTTTAAATTTGAAGACTCAGAGTCATTTAAATACTTCCTCTATTCACTAGTGGAAAAACAAGGAAGGGCTGCGGTCAAAACAGCCCTAAGGGCTGCGTTTTTGGCCAGCAGCCCTTCAATAGATAAGAAGGGCTGATTTTTAGCCGCAGCCCTTCACAACGAAGGGCTGCGGTTTAGGCCAAAAACGCAGCCCTTATAAGGATGAAGGGCTGCGTTTTCGGCTTAAACCGCAGCCCTTCTATATATGAAGGGCTGCGGTTTTAAGCCTAAACCGCAGCCCTATTAATGTGAAGGGTTGCGGTTTAGGCTTAAAACTGCAGCCCTTCACATTCAAGTTTTTTTTAAAAAAAAATAAATTGCACCCTCCACCCCCGCCCACCCCCGCCCCAAGAAAGACACCCCACCCCCCTCGCCCAAAGACACCCCCACCCCCGCCCGCCCCAAAGACACCCCACCCCCTACCCACCCCAAAGACCCCCCCCCCCGCCCCCCCCGCCCACCCCAGCACCCCCCCCCCGCCCACCCCCCGCACTCCCACCCCCACCCCCACCCCTAGCCCACACCTCGCCCACCCCCCGCACTCCCCCTTCCCCCGCCCCCAGCCCCGCCCCCCACCCTAGCCCACCCCCCGCACTCCCACCCCCAGCCCCCCACCCCCACCCCACACCCGCCCACCCCCGCACTCCCCGCCCCCGCCCCCGCCCCCGCCCCCACCCCACCCCCACCCCCTTCACTCCCCGCACCCCCACCCCCAGGCCACCCTCTCGCCACCTCCTCCACCCATTGCTTGCCACCACCCCAAAGACCCAACCAAACCCATAGCCCAAATTCCCAGCCCGACCCCACCATGGCAGCCCCCCCCACCCCCCCCGCCCAAAACCTCCCTTCGACACAAAAAAAAAACGATCAAATTGCAATAATAATATATGACAAGTTTTTGAACGTAATATAATAATTAACTTTAAATATCTATATATTTAATAATGTGAAAATTGTACATAGAATTAATACAAACTTAGTAGATGTATCATAAGCAATCATCGCAAATGTGGGACGCCAACTTATCCCGAACTTCATGTAATCCGTCTGTGGTGAAGGCCCTCAAACGTGGTGTGTTATTCATATAAACCTTGCAAAACAACCAAGGAATAAACATATAATATAAGAATTCAATCATTTACGTACCGTAGTTAGTAGTTCTAAAAATGACATATACCTTCCCGAAATTCAATCAAAAACAAATGCAAGCCTAAAACTCTACACACTAGTTATATTATACCTTATATTATCATATTGAAAAAGAAAATGGAGTTAAATGAAGCGATAAGTACGAATTAGACGCGAAAAGGCAAAAATAGGCCTAAAATGCCCTTTTCGTTCCCAAAATTCAACCTACAACAATTGCAAACCTAAAAATCTACACAATAGTTACATTATGCCTCATATTATCATGTTAAAAATGAATTTGGGGTTAAATGACTCGATAAATACGATTTGGAAGCGTAAAAGGCAAAAATAGGCCTAGAAATGACATTTTCGTTCCCAAATATATGCATGTGCTACTTTGGTTTCTAAACCAATTAATACTTATTACCAATCGATCTAATCTAAACTAACATATACTAATAAGTTACATACCTTTTGAAGATCATCGGCGTTAGTGCACTGGTTAACGATATCGAACATGTACCTCAGCACGTAATAGCCACATGCAAGTCCATCTTCTTGTTGCGGACACTAAATGTTCACCAAAGGATGCATCCAATGACATTCATGTTAATTAGATGTGTAGTATGTGGCTAAAAGTGTTTCTACATAAGGACAAATAAATTAGTCATGTTACCTCGATCGATATCCAAACAGGAGCTTTTGGTGCTCGAAGTCCCGTTGCACTAATATGCTTCATCACACTACATCAACAACATTATTATAAGATTAGATGTACTAACTGTTTATATATTTAAAGATGATGAATAATGTGTAATATTCATAAGTGCGCATATATTGAGTTTCGATTAGGCTACCTATTTAACAATGATTTGATTAGTAAGGTCCGTGGTGGTTGTCGACGCAAAGAATCAAAGTGGTAGACTTCGTTACGTGACAAACATATCGCAAGCAGTGTCCAATGATCCCTACAACAAGAAAATATAGTTATTATTAATCGTAGAACAATTAATAGGTCAATTTAAGTATCGAATAATAAAAGTAAAGCGAGTTTAACAAGCATACTTTTCAATATAAGGAACAAGAATGATCTGATGATATCCAAAACGAGATGATGCTTTGAAACTCATGTCGAGATACTCTTTCACTTCGGCTTTGTTTTGTAAGCAATTGTCATCTCGTATTATGTTTGGACATAACCAACCAAACATTGCACTAGATGTTGCAAGCAATTCATTGTACAATAACCTGAGAAATTATATTGATTATATTAAAAGTAAACCAACAATTACTTATTATGGATTTGAAAACTACTTCAGGCATATATATGTATATGTATATTTAATTTTATATACTTATGTATTACCTCATGAATGTTTGTATCATGGAAACATTCAACTCTACCCCACATAAGAATTCTTTAATATCAACCTTCGAAATGAATGTCGATGAGTCCTCAAGGTAGTGGAATTGTTGCTCCCCCAAAGCAACCTCAATTGCGCTTTCATCGGGTAAATCGCTAGCGCACTCATGTAACCAAAAGCATGGCGTAGTAAGGCTCCGCACCACCTCTAGATCGATAATAAGTGGATTTTTTGCCTTAGAAACATTTCCCGTCACCACATTTCGTTCACCTTCATCACGTAAACTTGCTTTCTTATAAGGTGAACATGCCTTCTTTCCCTTCCTGGCATGTGAGTCGGCCTTCCCCCAAACCTAGTATTTAGTTAAAAGTAAAGATATTACTGACTATCATAGGAACTATAAAAGAAAACACGCATATATATATATGAATGTTAATCATTGTACCTCATCTGAAAACCGCACCAATGCACGCGGCCACAGAACATAACTGCCAAGGGCATCATTTAGTAACTGTAGACCAACTTCTGGCTTCGGCAGCAGAAGAGGTAATTCTTCGAAACCTGACACAATTTCATTGAGGGTGACCACATAGTGATTATGATCCACTAACTGGTTATGCAATCGTACTCGGTCACTAGGGGGTTGTGCATGGCCATGAGCTACGAGGATGAAACTATCATAACCATCTCCTCGAGCTAATAGTTCACATGGTGTCTCTTCCTGTAAATAAAACTCTATTTATAGTTAGTCTATGAAACAACATATATATAGTAATAATTTCATGCATTTAAGAACGTAACAATAGTTGTTTAACAAAGCAAAGGGATTAAGTGATTACCTTCAACTCGGGTCCTACAGGTGGATCAGGTTGGCTAGGTGTAGTATCACTACCCTTCTTGAATGCAGCAAAAGTCGGTAAACCCATTTGTTCCAAAATGGCGTTGAAGTTATGGGTCATCTCCTCCCTTGGCTCCTCCCGAATTGCAGCATTCATAGCCTCCCTACTGACGCTGCCGAATTCACACTACTTACACTTGATTTTGTCGCTGTAGCGTATTGATCACCATATACCTTTCTCAAACCGAGGCGGACACCTCCTACGCCCCTCACGCGTCCACTGTGGTCCGGTCCTAAAGTTTCGTGCAATGCATCAATGTGTCCTTTAGGAGTGAACTCACCAGTTGCCTCTTTTTCCTTCAAGCCAATCTACATAAGTATAAGAGAGAAATGCTTGTGAGCGCAAAAGTTATATTATATATACCTTATATAACCATATAATCTGTACTTACAATGGCGTTGGCTATCTGTTGTGTTCCGGGGTCAGGCAAGACTCTGTTTCCCTTTGCATCAACCCCATGCATCGAACACCACCAATCGAGGACTCTATCTGGTTGTCGAGGCTGTGCAACTGTCGTCATTGAGCCACTCCCCATTGCCGTTGTCGACCCTATTGTGGGGTAATGGCTGAACATCCACTTCTTTCTCGCCTCGTTGTACGAATGAGCACCCAAATGATGATAATACTTCCTAGCTTTTGCACTCGAGCTACTTTTCTCACGACTTGCCTAAAACACACAATTATAAACAAAGGTTATCTACGTACGGTGCTATACAATAATACTGGATCTAAGTTTATTAAGTCTTAATAAAATATTCTTACAATAGCTTGTGGGGTTGTTTTCTTGGCAACAAATGCTTTCCACTCTTCAGGTTTGATAGTTTTCCATATTTGAAATGGTAATTTGGATGGTGCAGATGATGTTTCCGGTGAAGCCTCAGGATCGGCTTGTGTTTCTCCGCCGTAGATGTTCTTCTTCTTTGTACCTACTACTTTCCTCCGCTTAGTGATCCACCCAGACACTAACTTAGCCTTGAAATCTCTGAATCTCTGGGCAACCACGGATAGAAATACATTCTTCTTGGCTTCATCATCTTCGATATTGAATTGATTCTACAAAAAACGCAGTTCACAAATTAGTTTTTGCAAATGTTGTAATTTATATGCTATAAGTAATATTACACATATATTTAACTAAATAATTAAGAAACTACACGTTATTGTACTTGAAGCTTACCATGGTATCTTCCCATAGACACCGCTTCAATCCCTCGGGCACCTCTTTCCATGAGTGCAAAATGGAGAGTTTATGCATGCAAATGCCAACTTGCATGCCATACTTTTGACGCCACTTTCCACAAGGTTGACCCATGCTATCGTACTCTAAAGTCATATTTGTGTGTTTCCCTAGTGACTTTGTAGGTCCCCTTCCTTTTCTCTTTTTAGTCGCCAATGACTTCCTAGGCATTTGTGCATTTATCTCTTCACGGTGAAATCGAGACAATTTACCCCGTTCCTTTCTCGCATCAAAAGACTCATCCTCGGTAGTGTGTTCAGCACCACTTGTGGTGTTATCCGTATGCACATCCGCCATCTCCCTGAAATTGTACAAATAATGCATTAATATAAAAAAAAATTAAAATTAACATTGCCACTAAGAGGGGTGGGGTGTGGGGAGAGGGTTACGTGTGCAAGGGCGCGGTGCGGGGGGGAGGGGACTGCTCAGTGGGGGGGAGGGGTTGTGCGGGGGGGGAGGGGAGGTGCAGCAGGGGGGGGGGGGAGGGGCAAGCAGGGAGGGTAGGGGGGCAGTGGGGGGGAAGGGAGGGGCAGCAGGAGGGAGAGGGGGGGCAGGGGGGGGGGGCGGCGGTGGGGAGGGGGGCGTGCGGGGGGAGGGCGCAGGGAGGGGAGGGGCTGGGCAGTGGGTGGGGAGGGAGGGCAGCAAGAGGGGGGAGGGGCGTGCGGGGGGGGGAGGGGGTGTGCGGTGGGGGGAGGGAGGGGACTGTGCGGTGGGGGAGGGGCGGTGCGGGGGAGGGCTATGCGGGGGGAGGGGGTGTGCGGTGGGGGGGAGGGAGGGACTGTGCAATGGGGGGGGAGGGGTTGTGCGGTGGGGGGGGGGGGCAGCAGGGGGAGGGGAGGGGGCCGTGCGGTGGGGGGGGGGGTCAGCAGGGGGAGGGGGTGGCAGTAGGAGGGGAGGGGCTGGGCGGTGGGGGGTGGGGAGGAGGGGCAGCAGGGAGGGGAGGGGGTGCAGGTGGGGGGGGGAGGGAAAGGGCGGCAGGAGGGGGGGGGTGCGGTGGGGGGGCGGGGAATCGGACCCGATAAGGCTAAAATAGGCCAAAAATGCCCTTTTCGTTCCCAAAATTCAACTTACAACAATTGCAAACCTAAAAATCTACACAATAGTTACATTATACCTCATATAATCATGTTCAAAAAGAATTTGGCGTTAAATGACTCGATAAGTACGAATTGGACCCGAAAAGGCAAAATTTGGCCTAAAATGACCTTTTCGTTCCCGAAATGCAACCAAGAACAAATGCAAGCCTAAAAATCTACAAAATAGGTACATTATATCTCATATAATCTTGTTCAAAAAGAATTTGGGGTTAAATGACTCGATAAGTACGATTTGGAAGCGAAAAGGCTAAAATAGGCCAAAAATGCCCTTTTCGTTCCCAAAATTCAACCTACAACAATTGCAAACCTAAAAATCTACACAATAGTTACATTATACCTCATATAATCATGTTCAAAAAGAATTTGGGGTTAAATGACTCGATAAGTACGAATTGGACCCGAAAAGGCAAAATTTGGCCTAAAATGACCTTTAATTTTCGTTCCCGAAATGCAACCAAGAACAAATGCAAGCCTAAAAATCTACACAATAGGTACATTATATCTCATATAATCATGTTCAAAAAGAATTTGGGGTTAAATGACTCGATAAGTACGATTTGGAAGCGAAAAGGCTAAAATAGGCCAAAAATGACCCGAGAATCAGGTCACATGGCAATGGAATGACCATCAGCTGGTAGCGGCGGAGTTAGAAGTGTTATAAATGTGGAGAGCACCAGATGGGCTTTCGATTGCCATGTGACCTGACTCTCCACATTTACAACACCCCCACCACCACCGCCACTACTGCCCCCCACTGCAATCCCTCATTGCCATGTAGGCGTAAAATGACCTTTAATTTTGGTTTCCGAAATGCAACCAAGAACAAATGCAAGCCTAAAAATCTACACAATAGGTACATTATATCTGATCTCATATAATCATGGTCAAAAAGAATTTGGGGTTAAATGACTCGATAAGTACGATTTGGAAGCGAAAAGGCTAAAATAGGCCTAAAATGACCCGAGAATCAGGTCACATGGCAATGGAATGACCATCAGCTGGTAGCGGCGGAGTTAGAAGTGTTATAAATGTGGAGAGCACCAGATGGGCTTTCGATTGCCATGTGACCTGACTCTCCACATTTACAACACCCCCACCACCACCGCCACTACTGCCCCCCCACTGCAATCCCTCATTGCCATGTAGGCGTAAAATGACCTTTAATTTTCGTTTTCGAAATTCAACCAAGAACAAATGCCAGCCTAAAACTCTACACAATAGTTACATTATACCTCATATAATCATGTTCACAAAGAATTTGGGGTTACATGACTCGATAAGTACGATTCGGAAGCGAAAAGGCTAAATTAGGCCTAAAATGACCCAAGAATCAGGTCACATGGCAATGGAATGCCCATCAGCTGGTAGCGGCGGAGCTAGTGAGAAGTGTTACAAATGTGGAGAGCATTCCATTGCCATGTAGGCATAAAATGACCTTTAATTTTCGTTTCCGAAGCCTAAAAATCTACATAGTTACATTATAAAACAAAAAAGAAAATGAAAGATAGTAGTGATACCAAACATGTGTTACAACTTACAACAATGCCTTCACAACAATGCCTCACCCACCCCTATCCACCCTCCCCCGCCCTCCCCCCACCCCCCGCCCAAAGATCCCCCGCCTCCCCCACCCCATGCCCAAGATCCCCCCGCCCTCCCCCACCCCATGCCTAGCCTCCCCCAGCCCTCCCCACCCCCTTTCCAAAGATCCCCCGCCCTCCCCCACCCCATGCCCAGCCTCCCAGCCCCCCCCCCCCCCTTTCCAAAGATCCCCCGCCCTCCCCCACCCAATGCCCAACCTTTTCCAACCCTCCCCCCACCCCATTTCCAAGATCCCCCGCCCTCCCCACCCCATGCCCGGCCTCCCGAGCCCTCCCCCCCCCCCTTTCCAAGCATCCCCCGCCCTCCCCACCCCATGCCCGGCCCTCCCCAGCCCATCCCCCATCCCCAGCCAAGCACCCCCACCCCCTACCCACCCTCCACAAGCCCCTCCCCCACCCCCTACAATCGGTTTTTACAACACAAAATAGATGAGAAATTAGATAAAACAAAGAGGAGAGAGAGTGAGAGGGGAATTACCGACAATGCAGTGGTGGTGGTGGTGGCGTCAAGGCGCGCTGAGAGAAGAGAAGAAGAAGAAGGAGCTTAGGCAACGCTGAGAGAAGAGAAGAAGAAGTGTGCACCGGCGATGGGACGGCGCTCCGGCGATGTGTCGGTGCTCCGGTGATGGCAGTGCGAGTTAGTGTGAGGGAGAGGAGTGAGTGTGCGAGTGAGTGTGAGGGAGAGGGAGAGGGGTGAGCTGAGTGTGCGAGGGAAATTTGCGAGTGAGTGCTACTGTGTGTTGCGCGCAAAACTCAAAGGTTGAAATGGGATAGGAAGGGCTGCGCTTATCCTAGAAAACGCAGCCCTTCGTGTATGAAGGGCTGCGGTTTCTAGGATAACTGCAGCCCTTCACATAAAGGGCTGCGGTTAGCCTTAAAACCGCAGCCCTTCATACTCCATGAAGGGCTGCGTTTCAAGTCTAACCGCAGCCCTTCACAAAAAGGGTTGCGGTTTCCTTCATACAAGAAGGGCTGCGTTTTTAATAAAACGCAGCCCTTCTTGCGCAGCCCTTCCTTTTTTTTCCCCTAGTGATTTTTTTAAATTGCACCATTTTATTTTTCACATATTAAAAGAAAAAACTATGTAATAATGGAAAAACTCCGATGCATAGATGGTACACACACTAGTATAGTGAGTATTATGCTCAAGAGTCAAAACGCAGTAAAAGTTCAATAAAATGCGCGCATGTGGATCTAAGCCTAAGACACGAATAAATATTGAGTCAAATCAAAAGAGCATAATTTAATTATAGGATCCAACTTTATAATTCTTTTAAGTATCTCACAATTTTTATTTTAAAGCAAACATTTTATTAAGTCGATCAAAAAAATTATATTCAACCAATGAAAAATAATATTTTTCATTTTTAATAATGAGATCCGACTTTTATGCTCTTTAAGTTCTTCAACATGGTCATTGTAAACCAGCTTTGTGTTCATTTTAGAATGTGAATGCGAGTGATTTTTTTTATAAAAAAAAAAAAACAAAACATACTTTTGAGCAGAGAGATGATTTAAATAAGCTAGAGTTGGCTCCTATAATTGAAAATTACAAATGTTCTTTTTACTTTATATTATTGTTCTTCTTATTGAACTAAATATTCAATATGTTCATCTGAATAAACTTGATGTTTACTTTGTTTTGCACCCTTTACTAATGTGCGAGTTTCTTTTTCTTTTACTTGCATTTTAATCATAGTGTTCACCATATATAACTAATTTATTATAAGTAAGATTTTTGTCTCCTCCAAAAAACGTTAACGTCTAATTATCTAGTCCACCCTTACGAAACCCCCCTCTCTCTAGAAACTCCCCAAAACAGGAAACCTTATCTCTTATCCCGCCGCCCAGAGCAGGCTTGCTGGTGGCCGGCCTGAGCGCGCGCCGCTCACCTGGTCGCCGGCAAGCCTGCTCCCACCACCATTGTTTTAGTTTTGTCGTCCCCTTTCCCCTTCCCCGCTTTCCCGTTCACCGTCTCCTTTTCCCGTCTCCCGTTCTTTGTCACCCCTTTCGCGTCCGTCCATCCATCCCCAGTCAACACTCTATTCTCTCTCTTGTCTGTCCTCCTCAGATCTTTCCTGTCCCATTTCCCCGGTTTGTTCGTCCCCTTCCCTTCCCTGTTGTGTGTTCGAGTATCCCCCTCCCCCTCCCATGTGTAGTGTTCGAGTCTCCCTTTCGGTTCCCCCTGGTTTGTGTCGTGTCTCCCCTTCCCTCCCATGTGTTGTGTTCGAGTCTCCCTTTCTCTTCCCCCTGGTTTGTGTCGTGTCTCCCCTTCCCTATCCCCTATTTGTGTTCGTTTTGTGTGTTTCGTTTAGTCCAGTTTGGGCTTGTTTTCGTTAGGGGTGTTCACGGGTGGTTAACCATCCCGAAATAAACGGTAACCGGAAGTATCGGTTCGCCATATTTGCGAACCGTAACCGTAATCGTTCAAACCGGTAACCGCATAAACGGTTAACCGGTTTTTCGGTACGGTTTTTCGGTTAACCATTAACCATTACTCAAGTGTTATCAAATTATTTTACTAATTTTATATATTAGATTTCAAATTTTTCTCAACATAAATAATATACCATTAATACCAAGATTCTCTATAAAAGACAATCATCTCTAAAAACATTACACACCATACAATATAATGAATACATATCTCAAAGTTTTAAGAAAAAACAAGCACAAAAATCTAAACTATTACAAGTTGGTAGTTCACAGTGAGAGTAGTTCACAATGAGAGTAGTTCACAATCATCTCTAAACTTTGACAGAGAGTAGTTCACAGTCGACCTTATAGTCATCTTCGAAACAGAAAAGCAGCAGCAAATGCACAAACTTACACAGTCGACCAAAACTGCTAGTATTCATATTTGAAAACAAATAATATCAAATTCCTACTTCAAGGAACAAACCAAACCCCACTGACTCCTAATAGTCCCCCTCCTCCGAAGTGCACATGCAAATCCTAGTATGTTTAAGTTCCAAGCAGATAATGAATTTCACAGTGAGTGCACACACGCATTTCTTAGTCTCCCGCCATCAAAAGGGATTCATCAATCTCTACACTCTACACTATTTTACTTACTAAATTAATACATTTAATAAAAAAAAAATTGATTAATATAATTATTATAAAAAATAAAATAATAATAAAATAAAATAAATTTATCCGGTTTTTCGGTTAACCATTTTATAAAAAATCATAACTGTAACCGAACCATTTAACCGTATTTTTTACCGGTTCGACAACCGAACCATTTAATCCCAAATTTTCCGATTCGGTAACCGCCCATTTTGACCAGTTTTCCGGTTTTTCGGTACGGTATTTTGGTTTCGGTTTTTTTAACACCCCTAGTTTTCGTGGCTCTTCACTCTTTTCGGCCTGATTGTCTAGTGAAGATTCAAAGTTGGAGGTTGTTTTTTGGTATGGTGATCAGTTTTTTAGTTATGGTTGGTGTCTTAGTGAGTCTCCCCTTCCCCATTCCTCGTTCGTGCGTACCCCCTTCCCTTCCCCCTAGTTCTCGAGCTTCCCTTCCTCCTCCCCCCCTAATTTTCGGGATTCCCTCCCCCTCCCCCCTGGTTGTTGGGCGTCCCCTCCCTAGTTATTTTAGATATAAGTATGCTGGTTTTTATCTTAGTATGCACGATAAATCTCCAAACAGTTGGAGTAAGTTGTTTCTTTTGAGTTACAGAAGTTGTTCTTCGTGGTTGGTTGTGAAAATCACAAAGTGTTTGTCAGTTGGATACGGATGGTTCTACCTTAGATTTTTTAAGGATTGTAAGCGTGGACGAGGTGATCAAAAGTCTTCATGGTTGGGACGTGTGTTTTCCGGTTTCTTAAATCGGAGTTGTGTTCGAGAGCTCAAAATGTTTAGCTCTCTTCTTAGCTTGGCATTGATCTTAATGATCCTTACCTTGACAAAATCAAATCTGAAGGCGGCACCCCAGTTGTATCTGGTGGCTTTCAGCGCGCCAACTCAAATGCGTTTCTCCTACCTAATGGAGAAACCTGCAATACTCTCTCAAGAGTTTAATGAGTCACCTAGGAACGTGACTCTTCAAAAAATCACGAGCCAAGAATTCCAAGCGAAAGAAGGTTGTTGGGATTGCTCATGCGGTGAGATGTGAAGCTCGCCATTGGTTGCTAGTTGTCCGGATCGTGAACAAGATTCGCTTCTTCCACCACTTCCATCAGTTTTGCCTCAATCATCACAATAATTGAACAGCAACGACCTCTATAACATGCGACTCTTTATTGGTTTTACTTGTTTTTGTTTTCTATGGTTTGTAAGAGCTAATAAAGCTCCTTTACTTTTTGTTTGCTTTGTTTTATGTTTGGTGTAATAGCATTAGGCTGTATTTCCTTTTTTAATTAATGCACGTTTTCTCGTTGTAAATAAAAAAGTTAATGTATAACAAATTAGGAAAAAAAAATAAAAAAAAAAACTTGCCGTTTGAAAAATTCTCATGGTCCGTGAGGCTATTATATGGTTTCCATAGAAAAAGGGTTTATTATGAGTAAGATTTTTGTGTTTCTAGAATAGTAAGAGATTACAGTTATATTTACTTTTAGTCAGTATATTACATGAAGTTTAGATGTTTCTAGAATAGTAAGAGATTACAGTTACATTTAGTTTCACAAATATTAGGCTTTTTTTAAGATGTATTCATGTATGCATGAAACTATTAAATATACCTAAAGCTAGTATAATGGATCTTCAATTGAGTAATTAGCTTATCAATTTTTTGAAGATTGGATACAATATTGTTATTTGGTGGAAGTAGTGCAAGCTATTAGCGATAAGAGTGCAAGTTTGATGTTCGTCGATCGGTCGATGTGGGTGCGAATGAGTGAGAGCTAAGTAGGAACAAGTTACAAGCAGGGCCTAGATAACGCGAAAGCATGACTTTGGGGTTTTGGAAGCTTTTATGTGAGTATGACACATTTTATCGTTGGTCAAAAGCCAACATAAGATAGTTAAAGCAAATGGCACCGGCTTTGAGTTCTGGGTTATGCATCATTACTCTACGAACAGGTTTTGATGAAAATTTTTTTTCCTCAGTAAACTTGGAAACATTATTTAAAACACAATAATGGATCTAAACTACCACCAAGTTATGTACCTAGTTACCTACCATGATCCGTATGCACGAATTATTAACAAGGATACCTAAAAGGGACTAAAATTATGAAAGCAAACTTAGAAGTTAGAATGCACAAAGATAAACATGAAATGTGTACGAGAATTTATATTACAAAAAAAGATAGGGTGGATTCAACTGTGATAAGTGATGACATAAGGAGTATCGATGTTCTCATGATACTAAGATTGCTAGAGCATGATCTTGCTTCATTTTTCTTTCCCTGTCCAATTGTTACTCAAACAATGAAAAATAGATATCTTCCTCCCCCTCCCACCCAAGGACACGGTTAGTATTAATCAAGTTTGAGCTTGATGTTCAAATTGAAATTGAGCTTAAACTCACATGTGAGTTTTCTTTTAACATTATCCCTCAAATGTGCATTCCCAACATGAGGTCAAATGACTCGCTTCACTATTGAAGCAACCAATTATGGTGGGTTCCGTGTTCCTAACAAATCTTTGAATCCCATCTATTTTGGATTCTTCAAATCCATGGCCCTCTCTTTTGGGGATGGGATGTGATGTTGAGCACTGCTACCATGATAAATCTTCAATGGGATTATAAACAGAGGTTTTCGTTAGTGGAGAGGTTGAACCACATGCATACAAGTTTCTTGAGGTTACATTAAAACTAATTAGCAATAGATGGAGGAACCAGCTAGACTTGTATGTTAATCATCCTTACTAGGCCACCTTTTTTAATGTGAGACAAACTCACGTATTTATTTGTTGAGTATTAGGTGGAGGATTGGGGAGCTTTTCTATAATCTTCAATGCAGTAATTTAGAGCATTACAAGGAGTCTTACAAAAGGCTTTGAAGTTTTAACTACTCAATTAGGTCCTTTTATAGGACATATAGAACCCTAATAACCTCAAGAAAACTCTAAACTAATTTGAGCAATAGCCGTCAATTAATTTAGGAAATATTTCAAAAATAACGAAAAAATTACCAAAAATCACGAAAACTGAAATCTCTGTTCATACCTGCCCGGGCACTATTCAAGCCCGCCCGGGCAACACCCCAAAAACGAGGAAGTGAGTGTGGAATATGAGCCACCTGTCCCGGCCACTAATAGCCCACGCCAAGAGATTCCAAATCTTTTTTTCTTTGATTTCAAATGTAACACTTACATTATTAACAAGAATGCTTAAAAAAGAGTAATTATGGATTGAGGCCAGTACAACATTATTGTGCATGATGACAATGCTCTGCATTTTGCTTTGATATTGTATATCATCATGTAGAGCATCCTCACTCTTAAACAAGAATAATGTTGGTCATTCCTCTCTCAGCAACTTTCTCTCGCTCTCATCCTCAAAAAAATTGTCATAATTCATGACCAAATTCACAATATCATCCCATTTATGACGTAGAAAAATTAAACTTCGTCATCTTTCTCTCTCCTACTTTTACCATAAATCACTACATTTAAAATATAAAATGAAAAATATTCAAAATTGCATAAATAGAATATAACAAATGGATGTCTATATGTAGATCTTAAACTACCACATTTCGTTCGAGTCAAGTTGGTACCAAATTTTTCACTTTGGTACCAAGTTAGAAATATGATACCAAGTAAGAGTCAATTAGGTACCAAGTAGCTTGGTATCAACTTAACTCTAATTTAATTCCAACTTAACTTTGAGTTGGTACCAACATATTCTTAGAGTCTCCAATTGGACTTCAACAATTAGACGCGAATCAAACCAATCAAACCTCATAAGCAGCGGTATGTTTATTCCATTTCAATAGATTCAAAAAGCATCCAAAACTAGTTTCATCTTATATTGCATACAAACAAGCAAAAAGAGTATGTTATTCTCAAAACCATTATAGAATCAAGTATTTCTGTCATCGTAGCCATGGCAATAAATTCTAAGGGACATAATGTTAATGGTAAGGCAAGAGGTCCTAATTCATAATCAAATGAGAAGAAAACGAGATCGATGGATGAGATTTCATGAATCTCAGCAATGGAGGTAGAACCCGTTCTTTAATTGGAAGAGGAAGATTTGAGAGATTTACAAAGGAGTCAGCAAACTCATCGATTGTTTTCTGAATGGTTGTCTGACATTCATTCGACGGCTGAGAGAGTGAATAATCAACAAGAGTAGAGGTTAAGCTAGGCAGATCGTTCAGTGAGGGAGGTTGAACCTGTTCCGATACTACAATTCTCTAATGTTGAGGTAAGTTCTAATTCTGGAAAATCTGATTCAAGTAGAACTGTTAAACCTGTTAATAGAAATGTTCTGAAAATTGATGATGAGGATATACAATCTGAGGTGGATTTTTGGAATTCATCAATTATTTGTTATGTCATTGGAGCAAATCCTCCAGGATATGTGATGGAGGGTTTTATTAGGAGAATTTGGAAGAATTTTGGTGTGGATAAGATAGCTGTGATTAAGAAGGGAGTTGTTATTGTTAGGTTTTTAACAATGGAGAAAAGAGATCAGGTGTTGGCAGGAAATATAGTTTTCTTTGATAATAAACCATTGATTGTAAAGGCTTGGGAAGCTGATATGAATGTGATTAAGGAAGATTTTGTGGTTCTTCCTACCTGAATACAATTGAGTCTTGATTTTAAATATTGGGGGAAGAAAAGTTTAAGGAAACTAGTTGAACCGATTAGCAAGTATCTAAAAGTAGATCAAGCTACATTTAAGAGGAAGAAACTGCAATTTGCAAGGGTGTTGGTGGAGGTAAAGGTTAATCAGGAGTTTCCATATCAATTAACCTTCATCAATGAAAAGGTAATTGATACAACTTTTGAGATCAAGTATGAGTGGAAGCCTGTTGTCTGCTTTTCCTGCAAGAAGATGGGGCATATGAAGGAGGGTTGTAGAATGTTGGTGAGACAGAAAATGTGGCAACATAAACCACAGTAGCATAATCAACAAGTTCAACCAGTTGTGGAACAACACCCTCAGCAGGTGCAGCCTGTTGTTCACCAACAAGCACCAGGTGCTACTGTGGCTAATGACTTTAGTTTAGTCTCAAATGTCAGTAGAATAAGTGCATCACCAAGGATGGTAACTGTAGTAAACAACTCTTTTGAAGTGTTGAGATTAATGAATTCTGAAGATATAATGATTGGTGAGATTGTGTGTGAGAATGCAGGGGTGAAGGATGATAGAAGAGGGGACTCTCCTGTTGAGAATGGATAGTGTGTTTTGTTGGAATGTTCGAGGGATTTCTAGTGTTAAGAAGCAGAAGGAAGTTAAGAAAGTTCTTAACATTAGATCATTTGGACTAGTTAGTCTCATTGAGACTAAAGTTAAGGTAATAAATTAGGGGAAGTCTATCAAAATCTATTTTCAGGTTGGTGTTTCTGCTTTAATTCTTCACACCATCCTGCTGGGAGAGTTCTACTGGCTTGGAATGCTCTGGCTTTCCATGTTGATATAGTTGCTATGACACTCATTGTCATGTTCAGACCACTAGCTAGTGGACAAAGGGAGTTTTGGTGTACATTTGTGTATGCCCATAATGATGCAAATTTGAGGGAGAGTTTGTGGAGGGATATATGCGAGATCTCTAGGCAGATTACTAAGCCTTGGTTGGTTTTAGGAGACTTCAATTGTGTCCTGAATAGAGATAAGAGAATTGGTGTTGTGGTGAGAGAAAGTGAGATGAGCTCATTCATAAACTGTTTGAGTAGGTGTGAGTTGGGAGATTTAAAATCTTCTGGTTGTTTCTTTACTTGAAACAACAAGCTGTATAGAGATAGTAGGGTCTTTTGTAAGCTGGATATGGTTTTATGTAATAGTATGTGGATTGAATGTTATTCAAATTCAAAAGCATGCTTCATGCCTGAAGGCCTTTTGGATCATCCCCCTATGATTGTTAGGGTATATCCTGATAATAGAAGTGGTCAAAGTCCATTCAGATACTTAAAAATGATGAGTGAGGCTCCATATTTTTATGAGAGAGTGTAAGAATGTTGGAATGCATAAATCTATAGCTATATGGTACTCATATGTATCAAGTTGTTCAGAAAGTGAAACAGGTCATGAAACAAATAAACAAAGAAGGTTTTAATGATTTACACATTGCTGATGCAAGAGCTTATCATCAGCTGCTAGCTTGTCAAAAGCAAAGACAGTGAGAGAATACAGATGAGATAGAGGTGAATGCTGCTTAGGAGTACAGAAGAATCCATGACTCTATCTCTCATTCTTACAGCAAAAGGCCAAGGTGACTTGGATCAGATAAGGTAATGAAATTCTGCTATTTTTCACAAAGCTATCAAGCAAAGAAGGCTCCAAAATACTGTCTATGGCATTCTCAATATGGAGGGAGTCTGGATGGAAGGTGAAAATGTGGAAAAGGCTTTTGTTGATTATTTTTTTTCTATCTTTTTCAAAAGCGTGTACCACGTGTACGTTGTTTATTAGTCATGCCGCGTCAGGTTCGCCAATGTGCGCCTGACACATGTGATTGTGCGTCACACAGCTACTTGCGCCTAGCACAGCTGGCGAGTGAAGCTCAAATTCCTTTTCCCTATAAATACTCTTCGATTTTCCGGATTGAAATATGGTTTTTTCACATAACGCTTTGAATTATATATTTTTCATATCTTACGAACCTTTACAAACCTCTCTACAAAACGCATACATTCAAACACAAAAATACTTTCAAACACATATTTTTCTTCAGGCTTCACGATTGCTCGTCCCGAATGTTGTCAATCTCTCAGACCCAAGCCACGGTATTATCTTGAGGGTCCTTGAATCAATTTATTATTTTTATATTACTAACGATTACTTTCCTGATGTGGATCTTTAATATAAAAATTGCTCTATTGTACATTCTAATCCTCTTTCCTTCTTTTTATTTATTTTTATATCATATTATATGCTTGCCTGATTGTCATGTTTGCCTTTTCATCACCCATATGTTATTTTTGCTTATCAAGACCTAAAGAACTGTTCTAATATTAATGAAATAATTTGGACATCCTGTTAGGTTCCCTGTAATTTTGATTGTCTAATAACATATTACTAAAAAATAGTCTTTTAAGTGTTTCCTGAACTATCCTAGACTAAAGTTATTTTTGGGGTGCATGAAAATATTATTTGGTTATTCTATTGCACAAAAATTGACATGAATCGATAGTTAGTATAGGCCAGCAATGGGCGACATGGTTCCTGACCGTGTTCGTACCTTTACCCTCAAACTCAATCTTTGGTTCATTGATCATCTATGGAGTCAGGACGGGGAAATCTACATTGGATAAGTCCCTAATTTGTCCCTACAATTTTCCATATCCAATTAGGTTTATGAGTATTCCTTTAAAGAGTTGTTGGCGACTTCGAGAACGTATTTTTAATAAAACCTTAACAAAGGGGAAGTCAAATACGCGCTCATCCCGCGTAGGCGAAATAAAAATACGCCTACACCATGTAAAATCTAAAATAAAAAATGATTACATTTTTACTAAATGAATTACTATTTAACTATCTTATGTTTTCATATGAGAACCCTTTTATGGTGAGAACCACTTAAAATAAGATAAAACTTCATAAAATGAGCAAAAAAAAGAGCAAAAGTATAAAATGTTTAGAAAACATTAAATGAGCAAAATCATAAAATGAGCAAAAATTAAAATAATAAAAACGTAAATTGAGCATAAAAAAAGTTAAATGAGTAAAAACGGAAAATGACCAAAATGTAAAATGAGCAAAAACATTGCGAAATAAGCATAAAAATGTTAATTGAGCAAAAACATAAAATAAGAAAAACGTTGTAAAACGAGCAAAAATCATCGTAAAATGAGAAAAATAAGCGGTTCTCACCATAAGCGTGGTCCTCATATGAACTTAAACACACACACGCACTGACACACACACACACACACACACACACACACACACACACACACACACACACACATATATATATATATATATATATATATATATAGTGTTCACTATTCTGTTTATTTTTTTTGAAATGGAAAGTTATGCTGATATATTAATCCGAATCATGCTCCGCCAAAGTTGAAATACTTTTGGGGATTGGATCCATACAAACTAGTTCAAAGTTACCCTTGGTATCTCATCTTGCAACTAAGTGCGCTACTGTGTTTCCGCCTCTCTTAACATGAGAGAAAACAACATTACTAAAGTCATTAGACAACCTACTAATATCATCATAGAATTAAAACAGAGGAGAAAGACCTATAGAAGAGTCATTTATCACTTTGACCACATTGAGAGCATCATTTTCAAGCCAAATACAATTAAAACCCAACCTTCTCGCCATCTGTAGCCCATACCTAACCGCTGTCACCTCAACCATTTCCGCCTTCCAACACACCACTAGCCTCCTCGTCGCTGCCAATAACACCTTCCCACCATCGTCCCTCACCATGACATCCAGCCGCACATAAAAGCCATAGACCAGATGCACATCCACGTTGATTTTCTGCATCCCCATAGGAGGATTGACCCACTATTTAATTTGTTTATTTAGTGTTGGACTATTTTGTTTTTGCACAGATTTTAAGAAAAGAGGAGAGAAAAAATTTAGACCTATTGGGTTGAAGGGCATATGAAACAAGGGTAAAGAGGTTAAATAGTCGTAAAAACTTTGTCAAAAATAAAAAAATGATGTAGTTAAAAAAAAAAAACAGGGTCAAATAAAAAATGGCGTAACTAAAAGAAATAGAGGAAATATATGTTAAGTTAAAAACATAAAAAGTTAAAGAAAAGAATAAGGGGAGGGGGGTTGTTCTGATAAAGCCAAGGTGGGTTATCTTAAACTTTTTCAAAAGAAGTTGAGCAGACTAAGTGAAGAATCTATTTGATAAATTAATGAAAAAGGTTGAATGTATTAATATGGTTTAGAACTTATTTATAGTACAATCACTACATCCAAAAACACATGTAAGAATAATATTTATGTCTGTTTCAAATAGATTTCTCATTTCCTTATTTGGTATGAGTCTACTAATTAAAATATTATTTAGCTTTCATTTTTTATGATATTACCTCATTCCCCATAAGCAAGATGACTTTGTAAAGTGACCCGCATTCTCTCTCCTCAATAAACAATTCATAAATAGCGTATCCAATTCAATATTTAATTTATATCTAATACAACTAAGGTTCCACTTATGATTTATCCTGAAATATTTGTGCCCAAAATAAATGGGAACTCTATCTATGGATGGAGGGAGTACATTAGAGATAACAAACGATAACTAAAGTATACTTAAATAATTAAGAGGTTACAATTTATATCCTAGGGATACTATATGATCTCTAACACTATAAGTAACCAACATTTGCACCATTAGCAGCAACAAACAATCCCCAAAACAAAACCCACAAAGCCAAAAAACAAAAAAAAAAAAAAGGAGCGAGATGAGCGGAACTCTGTTGTCTATGTTTGGTGCAAAACTTTGTACTCTGAGTTTTGATGGATCACATAATAATCAGAATAACAAAGCTGGGGCTGGATGTATAATAAGGGATAGCCAAGGAGAATTGGTAATAGCAGCAGCATACAATCTTACTGAAACTTATCCTCACTACTGCGACGTTGCTATAGCTGAAGCAGAGGCGCTAAAAAACGGCTTAACTTTGGCCAAACAAAAAAACCTCCACGTCTATCTCATAAAAGGGGACAGCAAGGAGGTCATTGATCATGTCCTAGGCCGCAGTCGAAGGCCGGCCAGACCCCCTTTAAGTAAGATCATTCAACAGATTGTCGGAATGTTCGATCGCTTTTCTCAGCAGATCGTGCTTGTTGATAGAGAAGCCAATAAAGTTGCGAATAAGTTGGCGTTCTGGGGATCTAGCAGCCTTGAAGGGGGTCATATGATTTATACCACCTATGCTGATCTTCCTCCTCAGGTTAATATTGCCTCTTCTTATGCTCCCTTATTTTGATTGCATCTGTGCTAATTGGTCAGGCAACAGTTGTGGTATCTTTTAATAACTCATTGTTTTGACAAACCATTTCTACATTCAAGCTAGAGATGACTATGTACATAATATTTCAATGGTGACTTTTTTATGCCTCGTAATGATTTAGCATGAGATGTGGATCAGTGGATGTCATTACAAACTAGCTTAGTTGCTAAAATTTAGCATGATATAGTTCCATATAAATTAACATTTGCTTGCCTGGTAATAATTTATAGCCAGAATTTCCGAAGCTGATGTGGATCAGTGTAGTACTACATTTCAACTTATTTGGACTGTATTTTATTACAGGTTGTGTGAGGATTTTAGTATAAATTTCCTTAACTCTAGCTACTCAAAAATAATTTTCATAACTTAATTTCTTTGTCTCTACATATAAACAAGTTACTCGTAGATTATGCAGGTTTACTAGCCTTTTGTGCACGCGATGCGTGCGATGATATTTTTAGGCCTAATACTAAGTAGTAAACAAACTGAAAATGCAAGTTAGTATTTAAGTTCACCTCCATTTTGTGAATAAGATTCTTCCATGTTCTTTTTATGTCGTTATTCATTTTTGTGATTTTGAATAGTTTTTTGTTTCTAAAGTCTTATATGCACATGTTCTTTTATAATCAGTATGAGGTTCTTTACTAAACATCGTCATGTTCTTTTTTTTGGGTTTTATTCATTTTTGTAATTTATAATAGTTTTTGATTTCTCGCAGAAAAATACAAAATGTTGTAAAGTTTTAAGTTGTGACAAAAATTATAAAAGATTGTTTCCCACAAAAAAAATAGTACATAAAAATTTTGTTTTCACATATTATCCTTTTTCTTAAGGGAGTAACTAGCCTTGTGCACGCGATGCGTGCGATGATATTTTTAGGCCTAATACTAAGTAGTAAACAAACTGAAAATGCAAGTTAGTATTTAAGTTCACCTCCATTTTGTGAATAAGATTCTTCCATGTTCTTTTTATGTTGTTATTCATTTTTGTGATTTTGAATAGTTTTTTGTTTCTAAAGTCTTATATGCACATGTTCTTTTATAATCAGTATGAGGTTCTTTACTAAACATCGTCATGTTCTTTTTTTTGGGTTTTATTCATTTTTGTAATTTATAATAGTTTTTGATTTCTCGCAGAAAAATACAAAATGTTGTAAAGTTTTAAGTTGTGAGAAAAATTATAAAAGATTGTTTCCCACAAAAAAAATAGTACACAAAAATTTTGTTTTCACATATTATCCTTTTTCTTAAGGGAGTAACTAGCCTTTGTGCACGCGATGCGTGCGATGATATTTTTAGGCCTAATACTAAGTAGTAAACAAACTGAAAATGCAAGTTAGTATTTAAGTTCACCTCCATTTTGTGAATAAGATTCTTCCATGTTCTTTTTATGTTATTCATTTTTGTGATTTTGAATAGTTTTTTGTTTCTAAAGTCTTATATGCACATGTTCTTTTATAATCAGTATGATGTTCTTTACTAAACATCGTCATGTTCTTTTTTTTGGGTTTTATTCATTTTTGTAATTTATAATAGTTTTTGATTTCTCGGAGAAAAATACAAAATGTTGTAAAGTTTTAAGTTGTGAGAAAAATTATAAAAGATTGTTTCCCACAAAAAAAAAAGTACATAAAAATTTTGTTTTCACATATTATCGTTTTTCTTAAGGGAGTAATATGTTCCTTTACTAATTAATTATGTAGTGTTCTTTTCATATAAATATTATATTATAATTTAACTTGCAATATACTTTTTTTACATAATTGGTGAAAAGTGGTTTGTTAGTGGTCAATATACTTATTTGCCACTTAAATCGGTGAAGAGTGAAGACCCATCAGACCAACAAAAAAACATTTCTCCAACTATTCATTCTCTCTCTCCTCTCAGTGTATAATTTCAGTACTTTTCTAACTATTCATTCTTTCTCTCCTCTCACTACAAATCTACAACCTATATTTTGAAGGAACCTAATTCATATTTGAAGGAATCCAGTTCATCCAAGTATGTAATATACAATAGCAAAATCAGACCTTTCAAGTCTTAAGCAGTAAATCTAATTTGCGAACAACATCAAAGAAATACATGCAACAGTAGATTTTCAAGTCAACGTCAAAGAACAACATCAAAAAATCAAGCATTTCAATTCAAGTCTTAAGCAGCAATAGATCTATTTGGGTCGATTTTGTAACAAAGAGAGGTAATTTCTTAAATCATGGATTTCAGTAATTTCTCTATGATCCCAAAAATTGTAACCGAAAAGTATAATACAATTTCAGTTTTTTTTCCTTGTCTAACTTCTAAATTCTGATTTCACAAATTGATATTTAAAAATTTTCATCATTTTAATTTTTCTCCTTTTCTAAATGTTCACACTTTGAGTTTCAATTATATTTGAAATGAAATTTTAAATTTTTCCTACACAATCTGATTTTGCATGAAATGGTCATTTTAATTTTTCTCATTTTCTAAATTTTAACACTTTGAGTTTCAATTATATTTGAAATGAAATTTTAAGTTTTTCATACACAATCTGATTTCGCATGAAATGGTCATTTTTAATTTTTCTCCTTTTCTAAATTTTAACACTTTGAGTTTCAATTATATTTGAAATGAAATTTTAAATTTTTCATACACAATCGGATTTCACATTAAATGGTTTTCGCAAATTAATGTACATTTTTTTTTTCTGAAAATGGATTTTTGCAAAAGTTGTTCGCAAAAAGGTTTGATATTGTTTTGTTTTTCAAAATTTATTTATGAGCATGGATATTTTGCAAAAGTTTTGGGCAAAAATTTTATATTGGAATTTTTTGAAAAAGGAACTAAATATGCAAATTTTTCATCAGTGTCATAAATGAATCAAATTTCATACACATCTTGTTTTCTGATTTTATATGAAAATGAATCAAATTTAAGTCTAATTATATAAAAGCCCTTTTCAACTAATTGCTATTATCTCCATTTTTTCAACTACATAACAGTCGACTATTGTGAAATAACTTTAAAGATTATAAGAATTATGTACCTGTTTGAAAGTTCGCAAATCGCCGATCGACGAATGTGTGATATCACTGTCAAAATCTTATTTTTTTGTCAGATTTGTGTTTATAGGTAATTTTTATGAGTATGTAATTGTGAATGGTTATTGAGAACAATGATTTATAAGTGAATTTTGTGAATGTTTTTGTATGGATTGACGTCCTAGTATATTAGTTTTAGTTTGTAAGTTAATTTTTAGTTTTTGTAAAGTTTCTTGATCATTTGAGTGATTTGCGTGATTTTTACAACGTGATTTTCTCAATTCTATGAGTGATTTGTAAAGTTTCCTCATATAAGTGATTTCTTAGTGATTGTTGAAAATTTATTTCCGGTGGCTTTGTTTAACCCCCATTTTGGTATTGAGATTCCTTTTGTAATTTAGAAAGGAAAAGGGGGCAAAATAGTCAGTTCAAAAGAGGACACCGTTGCTCCCCCCTTCCCTTATGTAATAGAGATTTGCAATTCGAAGTCGTCCATTCTAAAATCTATATCGTATCAGATGTAATATTCTTAGTTTAGTCTGTATAATTTAAATATGTTATAGTTTAAATATGTTGTACTTTAAATATATAATCGCTATTATATAATAGAAAGAGATAGGTTCAAATATATGTAAAAGTTTCATTATATATAGGAAACACTACAAAAAAAAGCAAATAAATTTATTTCCTTGTCTAACTTCTAAATTTTAATTTCACAAATTGATACTCCTTTCGTCCCAGAATACTCTTTACACTTTTTATTTTTCATCTGTTCCAGAATACTCTTTACACTTCTATTTTTTTATCATGATCCACCATTATCTAAATATGTTGTACTTTAATTCTTGAACGATATTTTACATAAACCTTTTTACCTTGATAATTAATCGCTATTATATAATAGAAAAAGATAGGTCCAAATATATGTAAAAGTTTCATTATATATAGGAAACACTATAAAAAAGTAAATAATTTTTTTCCTTGTCTAACTTCTAAATTCTGATTTCACTACAAATACACCTCTAATTTTTATCATGACCCACCATATTTTAATAGTTCAACATTATCAACATTGACCCATCACTATATTATTTTAATACCCCTTCTAAACTACACCACTAAAACTCTCATAAGCACTGGTCTCATAACAGAAGAATTTCCTTGCTTGTTAAACACCAAGTTTGCTAGTGAAATTAGACGTGCATTCGCTTCACACTTGTCTAATCAGGCTTACTTGTTCAAAGAAAATTATGATGCAGGGGATATCTCTATTTGGGGCAGAAGATGATAAATTTCTTCCCTTTAATTTAGTAAGGAAAATTAAAGTATTAGCCACCCATGACCCACCCACCTAATATTATGGCATTTCATGCGTGGCTTTCTCTCTCTCCACACTCTTCCATTTTTTTCCCTTCTGGTCTTCATCTTCAAGAGACATTTACTCCCATTTTCACCTTTCATCTTCAACATTAAGTTTCAATTCCCAAATCAACTTTTACCCATGTACACCAAAATTAAACTTTCCTTACTTATCTCTCCTAAAATTCCCATAAAACCAAAAAGATGGAAAAAACCTAATCTCCTTTTCTAAATTTTAACACTAAATACTCCTTATACAGATTTCAACTGTGTTTAATTTGCAAACAACATCAAAGAAATACATGCAACAGTAGATTTTCAAATCAACATCAAAAAACAACATCAAAAAATCAGGCATGTCAAGTTTTAAGCAGCAGCAGATCCAATTGGTTCGATTTTCTAACAAAGAAAGGTAATTTCTTAAATCATATATTTCAATAATTTCTCCATGATTCCAAAATTGTAACGGGATACACAATTTGATATTGGAATTGTTTTTAGAAAAACAAAAATCGCAACTTTTAAATGGTGCTTAATTTTACAGTTTTATGGTGCTGAATTAAATGTAAGTCTAATTGTATAAAACCCTTTTTTTCCTTTTCAAAATTTTACAGTTTTATGGTGCTTAATTTTTTTTAAATAAACTAACCTAGAAATTGGGAGTCTAATTAAATGGTTTTCGCAAAATGTAAATTTTTTTGTGAAAATGGATTTTTGCAAAAGTTGTTGGCAAAAAATTTCGACTTTTTCCCCAAAATTTGATATTGGTTTTTTTTTTTTTCAAATTCATTTCTGAACATGGAAATTTTGCAATAGTTGTGGGAAAAATCTTGATATTGGAATTTTTTTTTAAAAAAAATTTGTTACTTTTAACTTGTTTTCTGATTTCGTATGAAAATTAATTTCATTTATGTCAAATTATATAAAAAGCCCTTTTTGCTATTTGTCAAACATAACAGTTTATACATACTCTTATTTTCAACTTACAATCTACGTACCTGATTAACGGTGAAATTGAGACTGCCTTGAAGCTCCAAGTAATGAAGAAAACTGATTTTTTTTTTGGAGTTTGTGTTTGTAATTGATTTTGGGTTGAGTTTGTGTTTGTAATTTTTTGGAATACCGTGAATATGATTTTGAGTTGTATGTAATGAGAATGTCCTGCTTTTTTGTTATTTTTATGTGGTATTAATTTGGGTAATTTTTTTGATTATGAATCTTTTTTATTGGCAATTGTATCAATTGATTGGGTTTTAGAGATTTGATTGAAATTATTTTGGCAAGTTTATGCGTGATTTACTGTTGATTAGTGTTGATGGCGGGAGCTGTGATTTAGCAAGTTTATGGTTATAGTTTATGCGTGATTTTTTTTTTATTGAGATTCCTTTTGTAATTGAGAAAGGAAAGGGGGGCAAAATAGTCAGTTCAAAAGAGGACACCGTTGCTCCCCCTTCCCTAATGTAATAGAGATAGTTGATGAATATTCATTGCTTTGATACTAAACACATTTTTCCCTAACTACAAACTTCATTTCTGCCCCTTAAAAATATCTGATTGAGTACTAGCAGTTGGATTGATTATTTTTTCATGAAATTTTTACACACTAACTACAAACCAAAGACAAAAAATATTTGACAATTTCTTCTGAAATACTGAATTCGAGCGATTTTTTTGGTCCATTATAACAAACAGGTAGCTGGGCTTATTAGGCAAGAGAAGTCAGGTAGCAGCACAACTGAAGATGATGGAGAGAGCAGTAGCTTGGGTGCAAAATTGGGCATTGTTGGTGCAGCAGTTGCTGGAGCAGCTGTGGTAGGTTGGGGTGTGTTAAAGCTCTTTAACGAACTCTCCTCTGATCATCAACAACAACCCAAGTATAAAACTAAATCGCCTTGGAACTCTATCGCCGATACTACCTACAATTATTCATCTGAGTCCTTCCAAAATAATGATCACTATACGCTGAACTATAGTGGGTCTGACATTAATCAGCTTCAAGAAGGAGGGGCAGGATGCATAATTAGAAACAAACAAGGGGATCTTGTTATAGCAGCAGCTTACAACCTTGATAATCTCTATCCCAATCAATTTCATGTTGCTATTGCAGAATCAATAGCTTGGAAAAAGGGGTTGGCATTGGCTAAAATTAAAAAGGTTAAACTTGATCTTATAAAAGGAGATAATGAGGAGGTCATAAACCGTGTTCGTGGACGAGAGAAGAAGCCCCCTCAAGTCCCTTTATTAAGTGACTATATCCTTGAGATTAGGGAGGGTCTTAATGAGCAATCAATTGATCCCGAATTTCAGGTAAACTGGATTAAAAGTGAGGACAATGAAATTGCTAATGAATTGGCATCCTTGGGATCGAAACTTGAATTCGGATTGGTCCAGACTTATACGAGTGATGAAGAGCTTCCTTATAAGGTAGCAATGTTGATTGAGCAAGATAAATTAAAATTGAGAGTGTTTGGGCTCATCTAATCAGCGGCCCAATGAAGGAGCATAAAAGCCTACTGAAGCCCGAGACAGGTGGCAGCTGTGGGTCCCACGCGAAGGTTGACCTAATCAACCAGCATTAGGGAAATCTCCAAAGTAGGGAAGCAATCATTGCCCGAAAAGGCAACATGCCCATTGACCCCAAAAAGGCCCATCTGAACAATGTTTCCCGTCCGGGAAATCCCCAACACTATAAAAAGCCAACCGCTTCATCAATGAACAGGTATTGAATTCTCACCTAACAAACTAGAGCATCTCTCCTAGACAGATTTCTCTCTACCTCAATCATTTACCGACTTGAGCGTCGGAGGGCGATCCCGAAACACCCCGGGGTAGTCTAACTTTGTTTTGCGGGATTCCGCGTACGGATACCGGAGCTCGGGTGATCGCTCTTGGGGCCCACATCTCATTTCTCAACCAATCACAATCCTCAATTTCTTAGCGGAAACAGGTTTGGCGCCGTCCGTGGGGACGTTACAATCAAAGTCGCTTCGCCACCACTTATTAAGATCGATTCCCGCAATGGCCCCAACCAAGAGCACTCGTACTCGTCGGCCTTCAAGACCGCCGTAGATCCGAGAGGAGTCCATCCCCATCTCTCCAACGAAGGTCCGAACGGCCCAAAACACCGACCGTTCAAACTCGGATCCCGAGGAAGCAGAGCGATCCATAGACAAGCAGGACCCCTCTCGCCAGATTACGGCCGTGACCCCCCAACCTATAACCACAGCGGATATAAGCATGATAGCCGCTCGGCTCCAAGAAACCTTGCAACAGAGTCCGCTAGATATGCTGGCCAACCCGCAAAGAAGGACTCCCCTTCACCCCCTAGAGACCAAGCCCCGGTACCTTCCCTTCGGGCGAGAGAACCACGGTCAGCCTAGCCGGCAAAGAATCGGGGGCAAGGGAATACAGCCAACCGGGCCGGCCGATCAAGGCAGGGGGAAGGAGACCGACCCGTATCTAGAGGAAGATCGGCTAGGCTCTTTGAAGAGACTCACATATCCAAATCCCCTGGGCAACGTGGGTCAAAAAACAAAATGATGCCCGACACTTCCTCAACGAGAAGCGCCTCAAGAAAGGTTATGATGCGAGGCACATATTAAACAAAAAGGCCGCTCGCCGCGAAGGTCATGGTGATTCGGCGCAATCGAACCCCGTTCGGATCAACAAGGCGCACTCAAGTTCATGGTCCCGTTCAGCCGGGCCATACTCGAGGCGCCCAATCCGGGAAAGGTCAAAACGCCCTCTGTCGAGCCATTCGCGGGCCTAACCGACCCGGATGATCACATGGCAACATATAAAGCTCAAATGAGTGTTCGACTGGGTGCGAGGCCACTTGGTGTCGCTTCTTCCCGACGACACTCAAGGGTTTGGCCCCGAGCCGGTTTCAAGAGCTCCCTACGGGTATTATAACCGATTTCTCGGTCCTTGAAGACCTATTCGTCCAACAATTTGTTGCCGGGAAGAGACAAAGAAAACGAGTCTTCACTTAATGGGAATCAAGCAGAAAAGAATGAAAACCTGGCCGACTATATTAAAAGATTCAACGAAGAATCATTGAAAATTTCGGATCTGCAGGACGCGGTAGCATTCGGCGCCCGATGTCCGGACTCCGACTGGTCGGCTAAGGTGGTCCCCGGCCGAAAACGAAGTCAAAACCTTCTCTCGAAGCGATGACTCGAGCTCAAAGATTCATCCAAGCCACCGACATATGCCGTCACTCGGACGATGGGAGCAAGAAGAGGAAGGATGAAGGACATGCCGAGGATCGGTCGAAGCAACGAAGACGGGGGTCGGTCGAGATAGATTCAATGACCATGGCATCGACCCCCGGTTCAGAAAAAACAAAGAGATATACTTGGACATAAAGGATAAAGTCACTCTCCCTCGGCCACCTCCCATCAAAACATCGGCCTCTCGAAGAGACAAGAGCCTTTGGTGTGAATATCACAAAGAATGCGGGCACACCACTAAGGATTGTAGAGAACTCAAGAAATCCCTTAACAACCTAGCCGATCGGGGAAGCTAAACCGGTATCTCAAGCATACTAGTGAAGAGAAGGGCAAGCAAAAAGTCGGTCAATCCAACAAAGGGAGACACGGAAGGGTTCATCGGAGTCATAGCGGGTGGCTTCGCGTCGGGAGGCCTAACCGGCCGATCACGCAAAGCCCACCTCCAAAGTCTAAAGCATCGGGTTCTCGATGTCAATCAACCCCGACCCGACCGCCCTACAATGACATTCGGGGAGTCCAAGAGGGCCACTACACACGCCTCATGATGATCCCCCGGTCATCGAGCTCAAAGTGGCCAACACAAGGGTCAAACGAGTGCTAGTGGACAGTGGGTCTTCAGCCGATATAATTACGTTGGAATGCCTCAAGAAGTTGAAATACACCGAGAAGGATGTGACCCCACTCAATCGCCCACTCATAGGCTTCGGGGAAACTCGTGCACCCGGTCGGGTCAATAAAGTTGCCTACTCGGATAGGGGAGAAGGGCAAAGGAAGAAGCCTACCGATTGATTTCCTAGTGGTGGACATCCCTCCGCCATACAACATCATAATGGGAAGACCGATTGGGCGATCACCGGGCCGACTTTGGGTTGGAATATGAGCCCAGGAGAGCGATCAAAGCCCAAGCTTTGGCTGATTTCATAACAGAGTGCACCTCCAGGCCCCCAATCAGCAGGCAAGATAGCCGGGAGCCGCAAGTAGACGGCTCGTCTACCAAAACAGGTTGCGGAGCCGGATCGGTCATCAAACCCCCGGTCGGGAAAAGATGGAATATGCCATCAAATTCGAGTTCTTAAGCTCCAACAACGAAGCGAATATGAAGCCTTGATCCTCGGATTAGAGTTATGCATCTTGGCCGGGCAACCGTGATCAATGCCAAATCCGATTCACAACCGATTGTGGGCCGGTATCGGGGAATACGAGGCCAAAGAAGACAACATGAGAATGTATTTGACCAAGGCCCGAAAAATAATCAAGCAATTGTCTCGGTTCAATATCACCCACATACCCCTGGTCGGAAAATCAACAAGCCGATGCCTTAGCCCGAATGGCTAGTTCGGCGAGAAGGGTCCGCTCCCCGAGCAATCATGTGGGAAGTACTTCGGCAGCCCCAAAGATCAATACCAAAGAGCAGCTCATGTTAAATCGGACCTCCGAGTGGATGGATGAGGTGGTCGGATACTCGAGAGACGGTAAACTACCCGAGAATAACAAGGAGGCCGATCGAATCAAACGCAAATCGGGATGGTTCCTATGGCATGAGGATCGGCTCTACAAGAAGTCTTTCACCCATCCCCCGCTTAAATGTGTTACCCCCGAAGAAGGAGACTACATCCTTAGGGAAATCCACCAAGGGGCCCGTGGGAGTCACCAAGGAGGGAGAACCATAGCAGGAAAGGCTCTCCGAGCCGGATACTACTTGCCAACCCTAAAAGCGGACGCTCAGGAACTAGTGAAGAGATGTCCATCCTGTCAGATCCATTCGGACATCCCCCGAGCACCAACCACCCCACTAACAACAATTCAAGCGCTCTTGCCATTCGACAAATGGGGCATGGACCTACTCGGACCATTCCCCGCAGCCTCGGGTCGAGAAGGTTCCTAATAGTCGCCATCGACTACTTCACCAAATGGATCGAAGCTGAACCACTCTCCTCCATCACGGATAAGCAAGTCCAGGCCTTCATTTGGAGAAACATCATTACCAGATTTGGAGTCCCCCGAGTCCTAATTTCCGACAATGGGCGACAATTCAACAAGCCCGACCGGAGATTATTGTGCTCGGTTCGGAATACAAACCAAGTTCTCGGCCGTCTCCCGACCGCAAACAAACGGGCAAGCCGAATCGGCCAACAAGATAGTGCTCAAAGGAATCAAGAAGTCTTTGGAGGCGGCCAAAGGAGCATGGGTTGACGACCTACCCGGGGTCCTGTGGTCGGCCAGGACTACGACCAAAGAAGCCACGGGTCACTCACCATTCAGCCTCGTGTATGGGAGTGAGGCCATCTTTACCCGTGGAGATTGGCATCCCATCCCCTCGGATGACCTTCTATGAATACGAGAAGAACGAGGAAGAAAAACCCGTCAACCTAGACCTGTTGCCGAAACAAGGGGCAACGCACCGCTAAAATCCATTCGGGTACAAGCAAAGGGTCACTCGGATGTTCAATCGCCGAGTAAGGAGCCGCCCAATCCAACTGGGCGACCGGGTCGTTCGGAAAGTCGAGGCTACCGGGCTCTCACACACCGAAGGGAAAGTTAGGACCTAACTGGGATGGCCCTTACAAAGTAACAGAAATCGTCAAGCCCGGACGTTCCGACTAGAATCCGCCGAGGGTATCCCCTTGGCCCGACTTGGAACGCAGACAATCTTAAGAAGTACTATGTGTAAAGTTTGTTACTTGCAATAGGGGCATATATTGTAATAGCTTATTTATAGCCGGTCGGCAGTTCTGTAGTCGGTTTCAAACATTATCTATTGGTACTGCCAGTCGGCATATTTTACACCTCGGCCAACCTAACCAGTCAAAAAGGTTGGCATCATATATATCCAAGTTGTCACTGATCGAACTTTTTAACAAGTCAAGACAATTCAAACTCTTAATGAAATGACTGCTGGTCGGAGTCTCGAACAAGTCAGTCGGGATTATGTTAAGACTTAACCAGTCAAGACAATTCAAACCCTTAATGAAATGACTGATGGTCGGAGTTTCGAACAAGTCAGTCGGGATTATGTTAAGACTTAACCAGTCAAAAACAATTCAAACTCCTAATGAAATGACTGCTGGTCGGAGTTTCGAACAGGTCGATCGAATTTACTTATGACTTAACCGGGTCGATCGGAGTTATGTTAAGATTTAACCAACAAAAACAATTCAAACTCCTAATGAAATGACTGCTGGTCGGAGTTTCGAACAAGTCAGTCAGAATTCACTTATGACTTAACCGAGTCAGTCGGAGTTTTGACCAAAACCAATCGGTACAAGTCAGTCAGTCGGTGGTATTGCAATTAACAAACAAGGAAACAGATGAGCCGAAAGAAAGCTTTCATTGATCACCGAAGATACAAACTACAAAGGCCACAAGGGCAAGGTATAAAGGAAAGCTAAAATACAAAAATGACCCTAAGAGCTAGGGGGAGGGGAGGATCGACCAAGCCCTCGGCATTGGCATCAGTGTTATCACCGACCAACTCCCCCGCTGGACCGACTCCCTCGGCCACGTCAACATCGTCATCAACATCATCACCATCGACGACATTGACGTCGACTCGGCCCTCGTCGTCCACATCATCATCCTCATCCGAGCTGCTCCCCTCGGCTTTCAACCTTGCCAGGATCTTGGCGTTATCAGCGTCAATCGACACTTGATAACTTGACCAGACCTCGGCCCGCATCAAATCGGGATGGGACTCGGCAAAGACTTTCCTCGGTCGATCGAGGGTTTCATCCTCCCCATCTTATGAGCAAGACTCGCCAACCTCATTGGCATAGGCCGTGGCAAAGAATCGAATTCTCCCATTCCTTAAACCATTGCTCCTCTGTCTTCACCTGGCCTTCGAGCTCGACCAGTTTAGCCTCAAGCTCGGTCACCTTCCGCTCGGCCGCTGCTTGCTTGGCCAGGGCGTCATCACGAGCGGTTCGGGCTAAGTCCCGAGCAAGTAGGAGGTCGGATTTCTCCTTCTCCAACTTTGCCCGCTCTGAGGCGAAGTCTTCCTGGTCCTTTTTAATGGCGGCCAGTGCATCCTCGAGCTTGGACTCGGCAACCCGCCTGCCTTCCTTGGCCTGATAGACCTCATCAAAGTGCTTCTTGGCCTTTTCCTTGAGCTCTTTGACTTCCTCGCCCAAGCTCACCCTATTCTGAGCAACGTTCGCCATTCGGGCAGAGAACTGAAATAAAGGAGAGCAAAGCGCAATGTTAGAGGGGTCGGGGCAGAGTAAGAGAGCAAAATAAAAAGGGTAAAGACACATACGTCGAGCCAGGAGCGAAATAGCTCGTTGGTCTCGTTCGGACCGTGTGTGGCCTCAATATACTCCCGATCGGCGGGAGTATAAACATGGTCAATGGCGGCAGTCCACCGTTTGTCCTTCTCCTTCCGGCTCAGCCCCGGAAAAGGAACGGTCGGCGCTGCCACCCCCCTCGAACTACCCCCTGGCAATTCTTCAAAGGGAGACATGGGAGTATATTGAGGGCTCCCGACCGGCCGAAAGTCGGAAGAATGAAGGGAGAGGTCCCCCCCGTCGGCTTGATGCTGGGGACCCCTCGGGCTGATGATCTCCACCGACCCGCTCCGCTCGGTTTCCGCACGAGCGACAACCTTTCCCCGCTCGGCCTTGGGCCGAGCAAGCAGCCTTTTCTCGCTCGGCCTTGGACCGAGCAACGCCTTTCTCTGTTTGAGCGACCTTGTCTGATGACCGCTCTTTCCGTTTCTTGCTCTTCGGCTTGGCAGGATCCTACATCAGGAAAAATGCCGTCGGCAATTAAAAGGAAACGGTCGGACTAAAACAGAACCAACGAAAATGGCGGATTTCATACCTTAGGGGGAGCGGGGACCTTCAAGGCCTTGGCAAGCAATCTCCGCCTTCACCGAGCAGCTCTCATCGCAAAGAACATTTAGTTTATCGCCCATTGACGGGTCGGTTTCTTCGAGGTATGCTCGGGCGGGTTCTCAAAGCAAAGCATAAACAAAAAGTTAGTCAAAAAGAGCGAGAAATTATAACATCGGCAACACCAACCACCTCGGCCAACTCCCCATAGACACCCTTCGGGAATGTCGTGCTCGGACCCATAGCCGAAAGAAAATGCTCGTCTCGGAAGAGAGCGCAATCGGGCAGCCATTGCCCGGTACGAACACCTCGCCCCCATCGACGATCCTTGCCTCGGTGCGCATATAGCAAGCCGCGGCTCCTTCCTCGTCGTCAAGATCTCCCACTCGGTAATTCAAAGCGACGAGGGGTTCATCCGAAGACGGAACCAAAGGAATCCCCGCCTCCCCCGAAATACACGAAGGCAAACTCTCGGCGGAACCCTTTTTGGGAGGTGGGGAGATTGAGGACGGTCCGATACCCTAGTCGGATCCGAAAACTCCACCAACCTGGCCCGTTCTTGGCCGCCATGACCTCGACCAATCGATACAAATGCCTCCATAATTTAAGGGTCGGTCGGACATCCATAAGGTTGCACGTAACTTGAAAGGCAGGTGATTCCGCCCCGGGAGTTCGGGAGACTTGACGGATCGCCAAGTTATAGGCGTTCAACAACTCCTTCACGAAAGGGGTTAAGGGAAACCGAAGCCCCATATTCAAAGATTTGTAATACACCGCAACGCAACCAGGGGGGTGAGATCACGGTATGATGGGCCTCCGGTCGGACCCAGTAGAAGGGGTCCTTTATTTGAAACCCGGTCGCCGTACCCGGAGGTCCTCGGTCGCCGATTTGATCACACCCGGCTCGGGAAGAAAGAGCCTGGCCCCCTTTCGGATCAAGGTCGGGATACTCCAGCCTCCCGACCCGATGTGGATGCTTCTCCTGCTCCCCTCGGCATGATCCTTACTACATCAGAAGACAAATACTTGTCTAAGTAACTCCGAGAAGGAGGATAAGCCAACGACACCTCCCAAGGGTAAGGAATGACTCCCTCGGCTTCCTCCTCCACCGAAGAAGACGGGCTCGGAAGAGCGACCGCGTCGGGCACACCAAGGGGGTCGGGGCAACTTATTATCGTCGACACCAAAGTTATTCCCATTCCCCTCACCTCCTCGGACAATTTATAAGAGGGTGAGGTCGGAGGTGTCGACGACTCGGACGAATCTCCCATTATTTATGCACAAGGGAGTCGGCCGAGATTATTCGAAAGAAAACAAAGAAAAAGAAAAAAGCTTAAAACAAACGCGTACACTGGTCGGACGAAGAAACTGGAAGGAAAACTTGAGAGGATTGATAGAATTTGGAGATTCTTGAGAGAGAGAGAATGAGAAAATGAGCAAATGATCCTCCACTTCTCTCTCCTCCCAGGTTTATATAGGAGGATCTCGGGGGATGTGCAACGCAAACCCCCCCGCGTCGCCTAAACGGGCTTATAATAGCGGCCCAACTGGACCTACTCAGCCCATTAAGCAAGGAGTGCAACATATTCGAGCAAAAAAAAAAAAAACCTTTCGGATCCAAAGGAAGTTGAAACACCAAAGGTCCCCGTGGTGTACTTCCGTTCGGCCAATGCCGAGGTTCCATGTGTCCCGAGCTTTGAGAGGTACGGACACCCACTCGGACCATCTTGGGGCTCATTAGCCCCTTATCCGAGTGGCTTCGCATCCATTCGGCCAACAGGAGCCCTCCTCCTTCGCCGAGCCGCTTCGTACTTGGTCGGATATAGCCAAGTACCAGCCTAGCACCCACTCGACCGTCTTGGGGCTCATTAGCCCTCATCCGAGTGGCTTCAAATCCATTCGGCCAACAGAGCCCTCCTCCTTTGCCGAGCCGCTTCGTACTTGGTCGGATGTAGCCAAGTACCGCCTAGCACCCACTCGGACCGTCTTGGGGCTCATTAGCCCCTCATCCGAGTGGCTCCAAGTCCATTCGGCCAACAGGAGCCCTCCTCCTTTGCCGAGCCGCTTCTGTACTTGGTCGGATGTAGCCAAGTACCAGCTAGCACCCACTCGGACCGTCTTGGGGGCTCATTAGCCCCTCATCCGAGTGGCTTCAAATCCATTCGGCCAACAGGAGCCCTCCTCCTTTGCCGAGCCGCTTCGTACTTGGTCGGATGTAGCCAAGTACCGCCTAGCACCCACTCGGACCGTCTTGGGGCTCATTAGCCCCTCATCCGAGTGGCTTCAAATCCATTCGGCCAACAGAGCCCTCCTCCTTTGCCGAGCCGCTTCGTACTTGGTCGGATGTAGCCAAGTACCGCCTAGCACCCACTCGGACCGTCTTGGGGCTCATTAGCCCCTCATCCGAGTGGCTCCAAGTCCATTCGGCCAACAGAGCCCTCTTCCTTTGCCGAGCCGCCTCGTACTCGGTCAAGTGTAGCTAAGTACCGCTTAGCACCCTTCCGAAAGGGAATAACCCGGTCGGCGTTTTTCCTTCACCAGGGAATAACCCGGTCGGCGTTTTTCCTTCACCAGGGAATGACCCGGTCGGCGTTTTTCCTTCACCAGGGAATAACCTGGTCGGCGTTTTTCCTTCACCAGGGAATAACCCGGTCGGGCGTTTTCCTTCACCAGGGAATAACCTGGTCGGCGTCTTTCCTTCACCAGGGAATAACCCGGTCGGCGTTTTTCCTTCACCAGGGAATAACCCGGTCGGCGTTTTCCTTCACCAGGGAATAACCCGGTCGGCGTTTTCCTTCACCAGGGAATAACCTGGTCGGCGTCCTTCCTTCACCAGGGAATAACCCGGTCGGCGTTTTCCTTCACCAGGGAATAACCTGGTCGGCGTCTTTCCTTCACCAGGGAATAACCCGGTCGGCGTCTTTCCTTCACCAGGGAATAACCCGGTCGGCGTTTTTCCTTCACCAGGGAATAACCCGGTCGGTATTCTCCCTCCATTCCCTGTTCACCAATGGAGTGACCGGTCGGCCTCCATCCCTCCAAAGAAAGAGGGGACTCGGTCGACGCCATGGTCCATTCCCCCGCTTATTCCGCCACAAGCGAGCTCCCTCCAAGCGGACTTCCATGGTCCCCCGTCCGTGGCGTGGGGCTAATTGTTTGGGCTCATCTAATCGCCGGCCCAATGAAGGAGCATAAAAGCCTACTGAAGCCCGAGACAGGTGGCAGCTGTGGGTCCCACGCGAAGGTTGACCTAATCAACCAGCATTAGGGAAATCTCCAAAGTAGGGAAGCAATCATTGCCCGAAAAGGCAACATGCCCATTGACCCCAAAAAGGCCCATCTGAACAATGTTTCCTGTCTGGGAAATCCCCAACACTATAAAAGCCAACTGCTTCATCAATGAACAGGTATTGAATTCTCACCTAACAAACTAGAGCATCTCTCTCTAGACAGTACTTCTCTCTCTACCTCAATCATTTACTGACTTGAGCGTCGGAGGGGCGATCCCGGAAACACCCCCGGGGTAGTCTAACTTTGTTTTGCAGGATTCCGGCGTACGGATACCGGAGCTCAGGTGATCGCTCTTGGGGCCCACATCTCATTTCTCAACCAATCACAATCCTCAATTTCTTAGCGGAAACAGAGAGCACAAAACTTCTTTATGTAATGCTCTAGTTATCTGTGTCGTATGTGTTCTTACGGCATATACACCTCTACTTATGTTGATGAGAACCTTCAAATAATTATAACTGTATGCTTCCTGTCAAAAAAAAAAAAAAAAAAAAAAAAAATTATAACTGTATGCTTATGAGGGTGTTTTTAAGGCATATAAAGTTCCTAGTACTAAGTATGTTTGTATCCAGACAAAATATAAGCTTGCTTGTTGTCCTAATTGAAGGTGTTCTGTATTGTTGTCTTTCTCACTTATTGCATATAAGTAAGGAGATTTCCATATTCTACAAATCTGATAAGATAAACCATAACTTAAAAGGCATCGATCTTGTCTTATGATGATATTTAAATCATAGGTTATCCATCCTTGGATGCTTGTTGAATTGCTAAGTAAATCTGACGCAAATAACACATCTTGAATCTTGTCATGAGAAGACAGATTTTGTCAAAGAACATCAATACATCATTATATGGAGTTAAAAAAAAAAAAAAAACTTGTTATATGTTAACGACAATTTTTTTTTTTTTGACAGCTATATGTTAACGACATTGATAGAAACTGAGGTGTACAAAATATAAAGATGGTCTTGAAACCGAATTTGAACAGGATGAAGATTTCCGTCCCGGTCTCCGGATCATAAAAAAAAATCACAATTTTGGTTTTTGTAGTCTAGTCCGGTCCAAACCCGAAAAATTACAATATAGTTGCAGTAGTGTAATAGATTAATTTGATCCAATTAGTCATCTTCCATTACTAAGAGAAACCGGATCCTAATTTTCCGGTACTTAAAAACCTTATTTATTTATTTTTGGTTAAAAAGCCAAACTAAAACATTTTAACAACAAAGAAATGATGATAAGTCAATTTAATACACACTTGTAGAATTGTAATTAAAAAACACATGTTGTTTAGAATACTATCTCCATTATTTGTTACTGATCTAGCAAATATAGTCAAAATTTTAATTAAACATGATGATGAAAGTTAAACGTATGATTGAAGTGATTTGAAAAGAACATTATTCATGCAAGAGATTAAAGGAGTTATCATACTTTCGGAAAAAAAAAGATCCATCATAAATCTATTTTATTCAAATTATTTGGCTTTGTGTTTTAGGATACAAAATTGTCATATTGAGATAATAGGATGTAATCGTGAGTTTTCTATTTGTTTACCAGTTGTT
This sequence comes from Beta lomatogona, assembly GCA_947646795.1. Lineage (NCBI taxonomy): Eukaryota > Viridiplantae > Streptophyta > Magnoliopsida > Caryophyllales > Amaranthaceae > Beta > Beta lomatogona. The sequence goes on along the minus strand of CANSNZ010001388.1, from coordinate 89,514 downwards.
GAATTCAGTAATTGTGAGGCGTATGTTAACTTGTCTTTAAATAATATTTTTCCCACAAAGACCAATATGAGATTTTAGGTTAGTTGGTTAGTGTCTTTAATTTGTACTTCAAATGAAAGCTTATGGATTCGAGTCTTTCCACACAAATTTCTATTGTTTACTTTGTGTCATTTGTTTGGGTGAGGGGTGAGGGGGTAGGGGGAGTACATGTGACAACATGACAATTCTTTGCGCATATATATAGGAAAATTTCATCTAGTACCATCTATGTTTTGCAAATTCCATTTGGTACCCAATTTTTAAGATTAGTCCGTACAGTACCTCTAGATTAACAACTTAATTGCTACAGTAAATGCGCTGTTAACCCTCTGTTAGAAAAGTTAAGATTTCATTAGGGTTAGGTTAAGTTAGAATTTAAAAAAAAGGAAAAATGTATTTAAAACTTACATTAATTCCCACCCACTAACTAACCCCCCCAAGTATGACGCTATCCCATTTCGAATAAGAAGAAACCATCCAACTTCTTCTTCTTTGCATGCTCCGCTTCACTCCACTAGTCTTCTTCACGATCATCTTCTTTTGTCATTCTGCAATTTTATTCATTGAGGACTTCAACTACATCATCTTCTCTTTGGAATTCACCAGCAATCACATTTGTAAGGTACATACATTTCCCTTTTCATTTAGCGATTTATTGGTAGATTAGGGTGTATGATTATGTGGTTGAATGTGCTGAATTTTGTTGAATGATATAGATTCATTGGGTCTTGCTTTAAATTATGTTGAGTTATAGAGTTTCATTAGGGTTTAAATAGTTGCAGAATGGTTGGTGATCAAAGGGTTTGAAGATTTCAGTTTAGAGGGAAGGATGTGGATGTTAATGTTGACATTGACAAGAGCAACTTGCTTGATGTTGTGATTGAGTATGAGTACAAACCAAGGGAATTAGGGTTGACTACAACTAAGAATCCTGAATTTGTCTATGTATGGAAAATGAAATATTATCCTGTTTCGAATGATAAGGAACTAATGCAAATGTTGGAGAGGCTTCCTAATCATGATACGATTAACATTTGGGTAGAGGTGTTAAACAAGCCTAGCAAACTTAATAAATTGGTGACTGAACTTAGGAAAACACAGTCTAAAGGGAATGAACTGTCTAGGGAACCTAATGATGATCCAAATGTTGTTGGGGATATGGAACCTATTGGTGATCCAATTGTGAAATATACAGAACCATTACTTCCAGAAGTATTGCCATTAAGTGCTGCTGAGTTCTATGCAGAACTACCATTGCAGCCAAATGTTGGGAAGGCCAAAAAATTAAGTGTTAGGAGGGGCTGCAAAGGTACATTATCACAAGCTGCAAACAATGAAGATGACTGTGATAGGGTAGAGGAACATTTCAAGCAATTTTAGGACAGTGGATTAGTTTATCCCTTGGATGATTAACAACCCTTTGACCCTGCTTATGTGGAAACTTATGATGATGTCATTGCCAACTTGAACATTGATGAAATAGAAGATCCAAAAGAATGGAAAAAGTTCATGAAAGAGTGTAAGAAGAAAGAAAGAAAAATTCATAAGAAGAAACAAACAACAGCACAGAAGAAAATATATGAGAACAAAGATCCTCCTACCACTGAACAACCTATTCCTTCTACTCCAATTACCAAAAAAACTGATTCTCCAGCCACCATAAGAAGAAGTCCTAGGATTGCCTGCAAAGCAAATGACATTCCACCAGAGCAGCCTTGTCAAACACTAGCACTGACCAATCAATTCAGGGGAATGCAACACTCCACCAGTCTAATGAAACAATGTTTGCAAGAAAAATTCCAAGGACCGCTGCAGTGAGAAGGGGATTTGGTGTGCAGCTAAGAAAGGTGTTGTTGTTGACACTCATGCAGCTGTTGGTTCAAGCAAGGAGAAAAGGAGACCATGCACATGGTCCTCCAATTCTGTGAATCATGTTGAAGCTCAAACCAATGATGAATCTGATGACAGTGCTTCCAGTAATGATGTAGATTTCATTTGCTCATGTAGTGAGGATAGTGGTGATAATGATAGTGGCAGTGGGTTGGTTCAAGAGAGTGATTTGCTTCATGATGAATTGGCAGAAGACTTTTCTTTGGCAACAGTTGAAGATAAATGGCACCCTCATCAGTGGTATGATTACATTGATGATGAAGACAATGATGATGACTACTTTGCAAGATTTTATAGAAATGGGCGATGTGTATGAAGAGATGGTTTTTGGGAAAATTGAATTGAGACCTTGGATGATCTTCACTAACAAGGGTCACTTCAAGGACACCCTTAAGGACTACTGTGTCCAGGAAGGTTTTGCCATAACAGTCTTGTGGGTTGATTCAACAAGATACACAGCAACAAGTTCTTCTGTTTGCTGTGAATGGAGGATTCATGCAAGCAGACTTGCAGATGGCATAACTTGGGCTATTAAAAAGATTTGGCCAAACTTCCATCGTTGCAGGGGTTTGAAAACACATAATCCTATCTGCAATGTCAAGTGGGCTGCTGGGAAGCTTATGGAAGATATCAGAAGTAACCCTGACATTAAAGGTAAGGAATTAAATGCACTTTTGTTCCAAAGATATGGCTTATACATGAAGAAATCAAGTCTGTATAAAATGAAGAATCAAGTTATAACTGAGATATATGGTGGACATGACAAGTCCTATGGACTATTGCCTGCTTATGTGAAAATGATACATAACACAAACTCTGGTTCTTCTGCATTCTGTTCATGGACTGATGTTGGGGATCCACAGAAGTTACTGCAATGCAGTACTATATTTTATCTCTTTTGAAGCTCAGATTAAGGATTTCATAGGTGGGTGTAGATCACTTATAGGAGTAGATGGTACCCACCTCAAGGGGAGTTTGGGTGGGATTTTACTCTCTGCCATTGGAGTGGATGGGAATAATGAAATATTCCCACTTGCTTATGCCGTGGTGAGTATTGAAAATGAAGATAATTTGTCCTACTTTTTTTGGCACTTGTACAATCTACTGAAGGTTGCTGGTAGGAAGGATTGGACTATCAACTCTACATTGGGTGTAGACAGGCTCAGACTTGTTTTAACTTTGCTTGAAGGTATAATCTAGCTAACTTATTTATGTCCTATTGCAATATCTGCCACTACAACTAACTATTGACATTATGTGAATGTAGGAATCAGGAGGGTGTGCATGGTTAGATTGGCAACTAGGCAGCAACATGCACAAACGTGGGAGGAAGATGGTATTTGCCCAAAGATTGTGAAACTGGTGAAAGAAATAGGCAAAGCAACTAATTTTTGCACCTCTCACATGTCTGCACCTGGTGAATTTGAGGTTCATGAAGGGAAGTCTCACTTCCCCCTTAGTCTGAACAAGATGAAATGTACCTATGGAGCATGGCAACTATCAGGCATTCCATGTAGGCATGCTATCAGGGCTATGATAGCTTCAAAGGTTGACCCCCACAACTATATTAGTGAATGGTACTCTGTCAAAAAATATAGCGCAACATACATTAGCAACATTAGTCCAATACTTGACCATCACCAATGGTCTGACTTTGATGATTTACCACAACTACTCCCACCACCATTGAAGAGAGGGGTTGGTAGACCTAGCAGGAACAGAAGAAGAGAAGAGGGAAAAGAAGCTAAGGGCAAGAGAAGCAAGACAGTTAAGTGTAAGAAATGTGGACATTTTGGCCACAACAGCAGGACATGCAAAGGAGGTCCTACTTTGAAGGAAATGGCAAGTGCAAGTGCTGAATTTGGTGTCACAAGAAACAAGAGGAAGCAAATTGAGTCCAACAGTGGCAGTAAGAAGGGCAAAATAGCTAGCAAAACCAAGAAGGCGAAAAAATCAACTCAGGGGTTTCAAGAAATACCGAGTCCTAGTGCTAGCCAACCAGCTCTGAGTTTTACTCAGACTGAAACATAATTCAACAGTCAGTTGTCTTTTGATTGGTATTTTAGTTAGCTGAACTGATTTGTTCAAATCTGATGCTATGTTCTAGAACTTGATTCTTTTTTGTGCTAGATAATGTTGGTTTTTGGTGTTAGCTGAACTGGTATTTTGGTTGGTTTAAAATACTTAGGTGTTTTTTTGTTAATTTAGTGAAACAACACTTCATGAGTTTGGTTTATTAAATTGGTAGATGTTGCCTATTTCTTTCATAATCTACATATGAGCTTAGTCATTTTGTTTCAATTGCATATTATTGCTGCACTTTTATTTGCACAAATGTAAAGAACTCCATCTTTTTAATTCATGTTCAGATAACTTACAACTTAGATACAAACTTAAAGCCACTAATACATATCCAATACTTCACTTCAGAACCATAAATAGCAACACCAAATACATAGCAACAGCAACCTTAACAACAACATTGAAATATTCAACAACTGATTTTAATTCATTCCTCAAAGCAATGATGTCTTCAGTTGCACCAGCCCCACTGTTAACTTCAGAACCCATCATATCTTCATTGCCAACCCACTTAAACTCTCCACATCCCCTGCACTTATAGTAGGGTCTGCCAAAATTTGCAGTTGATTCTGATATTCGAATCTCCATTATCTTCGGGGGAGCACACTTGGAGCAACTGGAAAATCGACACCACTTTCCATTGAAACTTACAAGAACACGCTAGAAGGCAGAAGAGAATGAACTGGAGGATTGCACCATAAGAGATTAGAAGAAGAAAGATGGCATAGGTGTGAAGAAAGGATGGGAATGAATGCTGCATTATAAAAGAAAGAAAAAAAGGGGGAAATTTTCGTTTTTTGGGGGAAATAATAGAAAGCGGAGGGAGATGGTTCAAAAAAAGGAGGGAAACAGTGTACTTAAGTGTAAAACAAAGGCAAGTGGAAATAATAATAACTTTTCTAACAGCAAACAAACGGAACATCACAGTCAGGACAAATATAAAAGCTTAGTGGTACTGTACGGACTAATCTTCAAAATTGGGTACCAGCAAAACTTAGATGGTACTAGATGGAATTTACTTTGTGTCATTTGTTTGGGTGATGGGGGAAGGGGAGTACATGTGGCAACATGTCAATTCTTTGCGCATATATATATATATATATATATATATATATATATATATATATATAGAGAGAATTGAGTTCATGTGAGAAGGGAGTTTTATATAAGAAGTGAGATGAAATTCTAACATGTTCTCGGAGCCCAATAATTATGAGGAGACCTTTCAAGCCCCCCAGACAGGTGGCACAGCGGGTCCCGCAGGGAAGTTGACCTAATTCCAAGATACCTAGGGATCCCCGGATGGGGCTGGAAAGGCTTATTCCCTGAAAAGGTAACATAGCCATTGGTCTCCCTGGAGCCCATCTCATTAATATCTCCCTTATGGGAATCCACAACACTATAAATACCCAATATCTCATCAATGAACAGGTAATAAATTCTAGACCAACCACTCAATACTTACAGCTAAGCTTCATAACTGACTTAAGCGTCGGAGGGGCGATCCCGGAAACACCCTCAGGGTAGTCAAACCTTCATTCTTGCAGGTCTCCGCGACACTCCTCGAGCACTCGGCCATTTGCAGAGTTCTTCGACCCCTCGTCTTGTCTAGTCCCCCGTCTTACAAGTTTTAACCCGAAACAGGTTAGCGCCATATGTGGGGATAGCCAAACAAAAAGCCATGGCCAATGCTCGAAGATCTCGTCGAGCCCTGCAGCCCCCAAACTCACCACCTCGAGGAGGGCTCCCCCCTCCCGAGGTAGCGGACGAAACAACGGGTGACCCTCGCAGGGCCCCCGTACTTTCAAAAAGGCATCAACACATCCTCGAGGAAGTAGGTCCTCGAGAGGCAGCCAGTGCTGCCAACCATGGGCAACCTCGAGAGAGGGTAACCCTCCCTCGAGTTGAACCCCCTTGATTTGAGCAGCCCATCCCTAATCATGTCAGCAACTAGCAGAACGCCTCAGTGACAACCTCGAAAGAAGCCTTAGGGCTCTCGTGTACAGTCTTCAGAATGGAGGAGAGGGAACATCCAACAGACCTCCCGTCCCTCGACTCGTCCTGGGGCAGAACGGGCGTGATCCTCAACTCAACAACCCAGCTCAAAAAGCTTCAACTCGGGTTCCCCAGAATTCGACCAGAGCCCCGCGAGCTTCACTTCGAGACCCCCCTAACCGCGGGGATGCCCGGCCCATCATCAACGAGCGATCTCTCAGGAATGGCAATCCAGATGCTCGTGAGGTCCTCGACGAGCGCTCGCTCGAGGCAGGAAGGAGGGACACTCCCCAACCATAACTAGGGACGGGAAGGATCTCGACAGTAGGAGAGGGGACCCCGGGAGCACGAAGAAGAGGAGTCCAGCAGTTCCGACCCGAACGAAGAGTCTAACGCTCACTTCGGCAACCTTGGCTTCATCACACCCTTCAGCGAGGAGATTATGCGAACTCCTAATCCTCGTAAAGTGAATGTACCACCCATCGAGCATTATGGGGGAACTACGGACCCCATCGATCACTTCGCCGCTTTCAAAGCACAGATGAGTGTGCAGACGGGGAGTAAGGCAGCATGGTGTAAGTTCTTTCCCACCATGCTGAAGGGGTTAGCTCTCGCCTGGTTCACAGAACTCCCCCCTGGCAGTATCTCGAACTTCGCCTCTCTCGAGGCCGCCTTCAAACAAAATTTCATAGCAGGAAGAAGACATCGAAAGCCAGTATTCACCTAATGTCTATTAGACAATGAAGAGATGAAGATCTAGCAAAATGTATCAAGAGGTTTAACGAGGAGTTCTTGAAAGTCTCCAATCTACAGGATAGCGTAGCATTCACTGCACTGATGTCGGGTCTCTACCCATCGAGCCGATTCAAGCTGAAGCTCGTGGAGAGCGAGGCTTCCACTTTCTCTGAAGCAATGAACCTCGCCCAAAACATCATACAAGCTTCCGACATCTGTAAAACACACAAGGAACCAAGTTCCAACAAAAGAAAGAACGACTATGATGCTCGAGTGGACCCTCCTCGAGAAGCCTCTCGGAGGGAGAGAGACAAAAAGCCCCTTCTGGATGACAACGGGTATAACCCTCGATATAACCTCAACAGAAGAGAGATATACCTCAATATCAAAGAGAAATACGCCTTGCCAAAACCCACATCCATCAGAACTTCCGTCAGTAGAAGAGATAAGATGCTTTGGAGTGAATACCACTACCATTGCGGTCACACCACTCGTGACTGTAGGGAACTCAAGAGAGCACTAGACAAGCTAGCAGACGAAGGAAAAATGAATCGGTACTTGAAGAAGCCAGCGGAAAGGAAGAAAGAGCCTCGAAAAGAGAAGGAGTCCAGGAGCGATGAAACGACGGGATTTGTCAATGTCATCGCTGGAGGGTACGCTTCAGGTAGCCTAACCAGCCGCTCTCGAAAGAAACACCTCTACACCCTGAAACACGGGGCAGCAGACATGACCAAGACAGCAACTTGCCCCACTATGACCTTGAAAGATAGCCATCGACCTATTCAAACCCCTCACGACCCCGTGGTCGTTGAATTGAAAATCGCTATTCTAAGGGTGGGTTGAGTGCTTATTAATAGTGGGAACTCCGCGGACATCATAACGATGGATTGTCTGGCAAAGCTAAAATATCAGAGGGCTGATCTCCTACCCATCAGCTAGCCGTTGGTAGGATTTGGGGGACAATCTGTCCACCCTTTGGGGTCAGTCAAGCTCCCTACTAGAATGGGGGAGAAGGGTCGGGGGAGGAGCGTCCTCGTCGATTTCCTTGTCGTCGATATCGACCTCCCATATAACGTCATCATTGGATGTCCCACCCTCAACAAAGTCAAAGTTACCATCTCTACCTATCAGTTACTGCAATAGTTCGAGGCCGACGATGGAAAGGTCGCTCAACTGTTTGGATATCAGAAATCTAACCGAGAATGTTATGTCAACAGTCTAAAGAGCCAGTGTGAAGAAGCAACCAGGAAAAGAAAGCAGCCGGAGCCGGAAGAACCTCTTCCCGTGATGGGGCTCTATGTTGCTGAAAACCCAAAACGGTACGAAAGACCTCGACCGGTAGATGGAGACGAAGAGATATGCATTGACGATAAAGAGGGAGAATGATAAGGATCGGCAAGCAGATTCCCGATGACATTAGAGCTCGAATCATCGAGGTCATCCGACAATTTCAGGATTTTGCATACACAGTCGACGAAATGCCAGGCATCGACCCTGGGATCATGGTCCATCGTCTGAATATCAAAGAGGGACATCGGCCCGTGAAGCAAAAGCTGAGACACCAGGGTGTCGAGAGGAGCAAAGCGGCAGTCGAAGAGGTAAAGAAGCTGCTAGAAACAGGTTTTATCAAAGAGTTCCAGTATATCGAATGGTTAGCTAACTTGGTGTTGGTCCGCAAGTCTTCCGGGGCGTGGAGGATGTGTGTCGATTTCACGGACCTGAACAAGGCATGTCCGAAGGACGACTTCCCCCTCCCCAAGAATGATAGACTAGTCGACTCGACTGCCGGGCACGCCCTCTTCAGCTTCATGGATGCCAATGCTGGGTACCACCAAATCCCAATGGCTGAAGAAGATCAAGTCAATACAGCATTCACTACCAGTTCTGGAGTATATTTTTACAAAGTGATGTCATTCGGCCTCAAAAATGTTGGAGCCACCTATCAACGCTTCTTCAACAAGATGTTTGAAAACCAATTAGGAAGAAACGTCGAAGTCTATGTCGATGATATGATTGTCAAGAGCCAGCAAGAAGGAGACCATGTTTCTGACCTAAAGGAAACACTGTCCACCTTACGCGCCCACAACATGAAGTTGAATCCGAAGAAGTGTGTGTTTTCGGCGTGAAAGGGGGAAAGTGCCTTGGATTCCTAGTTGATGAAATGGGCATCGAGGCTAATCTGGATAAAGTCCAGGCCATCATTCAGATGAAAAGCCTTCGAACTGTCAAGGAAGTCCAACGCCTAACTGGTTGTATGGCAACATTAGGGCGTTTCCTATCGAGGTCAGCAGACAAAAGCTTATATTTCTTCAGAACATTAAACAGTCAACCTTCGACTGGGACCAGGCAGCGAAAGAGGCATTTCAGCGGCTAAAGGAACATCTGGCCAGCCTTCCTAAACTTGTATTTCCCTTGCCAGGAGAGACACTTTTTGTCTACTTGGTTGTGTCAGACAATGCACTTAGCGACATCCTTGTTGCTGAAAGAGAGAAGAATCAACATCCCGTCTATTTCATTAGTCACGCCTTTCGAGGCGCGGAAGCAATGTACTTTCGCATTAGTAACTGCCACCCGCAAGCTCAAACCATACTTTCAATCTCACCCCATCAAAGTGTTAACTAGTCAGCCCCTGCGAAAGGTGATTGAGGGCAAGAACCAATCGTTGGCCGACTTAATCGTCAAAGGTAGGTTGTGGAGCCGATTGCTAATCCTCGACCCTCAAAGGAACAGGACAGAGTATTCCGTAAAGTTCGACTTCACTGCGTCGAACAATGAAGCTGCGTATGAGGCTCTCCTACTTGGGCTACAACTCTACAAGGCGGCAGGAGCTCGAAGTATCAAAGCCCACTCGGACTCCCAGCTCATCGTGGGACAGGTGACTGGGGAATTCGAGGCCAAGGAAGATAGTATGAAGATGTACCTCATGAAAATCAAGGAGGAAGTAATCGATATGGCTCTCTTCGCCATTGTCCACATCTCGCGATCAGAAAATCAGCAGGCAGATGCATTGTCGAGATTGGCCAGCTCCGCCGAAGATCTATCACCCCGCCCTATCATGTGGGAGGTACTCAAAACCCCCAGCATAAACAGAAGGGTGGCTACTCTCGATACGAGCCCTACCTGGATGGACAAAATAATGTCCTTTGCAAGGGACGGAATATTGCATGTGGACGAGCTAGAGGCGAAAAGAGTAAGGAAGCAAGCTCGATGGTTCGTATTTCACGAGGGACAGCTATATAAGAAGTCCTTCACCCACCCACTCCTTCGATGCCTAACCCCACAGGAAGGAGACTACGTTCTTCGAGAGATACACGAGGGGGCATGCGGGAGCCATCAGGGTGCAAGAACCATCGCTGCTAAAGCCGTTCGAGCTAGCTATTATTGGCCAACGTTGAAAGAAGATGCCTCGAACTTAGTCTAGAAATGCAGGGAGTGCTAGATGCATGCCAACTTACCCCATCGAGCTGCCAGTCCCTTAACTACCATCCAGGCCCCACTACCTTTCGACATGTGGGGCATGAACCTGTTAGGACCTTTTCCTCCTGTATCAGGCCAGCGAAGATTCTTGTTGGTTGCTGTCGACTACTTCACGAAGTGGGTCGAGGCCGAACCACTAGCCTCTATTACTGATAAGCAAGTTCAACAGTTCATCTGGCGCAATTTGATCACTCGATTCGGTGTCCCTCGAGCTCTAAAATCAGACAGCGGTGGAAAGTTCAACAGTGGGCCAACGAAAGACTACTGCTCTCGATTTGGCATCGAAACCAGATTCTCCGCTGTCAGTCGACCCCATACCAACGGGCAATCAGCAGCAGCCAATAAAGTAGTCTTGAAGGGATTGAACACAATGCTAGAGGGGGATAAGGGCTCATGGATCGATGACCTGCCTGGGATCTTATGGTCTACAAGGACGACGGTTCGAGAAGCTACAGGACAAACACCATTTAACTTGGTGTATGGGAGCGAGGTTGTGCTGTCTGTCGAAGTAGGTATCCCCTCGCCACGGATCACCTTCTACGACCACAGTAGCAACGAAGAATAGAAGCGAGTAAACCTCGACCTACTCCCCTAAACTCGAGGCGACGCTCTCCTCAACGCCATCTCCTACAAGCTTAAGATTATCAGGCTATTCAATCGACGGATCAAACATCAACCCCTGCAAGTCAACGATTGGGTACTACAGAAGTTTGAAGCCACAGGCAGGGAACCTCACCTTGGCAAACTACAGCCGAATTGGGAGGGGCCTTACAAGGTCACCTAGGTCGTTCGACCGGGCACATACCGCCTCGAAGACCAAGAGGGCCGCCCCCTACCTCGACCATGGAACGCAAACAACCTTAGGAAGTTCTATGTTTAAAAGCAGTCCTACCATCGAAGTTCCACATATTCAAGTCTCTAGCCACGAAATTAGGGGCATCTATCGTGCACATTATCCTTGGCGTAATTATAAGCCAACTTTTGTAATGCTGAGTCAGCAAATTTTCCAAACCTAATGTACCGAAATACGTATTAAGTATGCACCTATCGAGCTATATTAAGCATAGATAAAAGATAATTTCGAAGGCATAAACTTGTTAAAACAGAAAGCACATCGATGAAGAAGAAACAAATTTTATTAATCAAGAGAGGTACATGCCATCGAAATGACAAGCTTACAAACATAAGAAACACCTAAGACTATAAGTAAACTATAAGGGTCGAACATTAACCCTTGTAGGATCCAGGAGAAGAGAAGAAGAAGATATAGGAGGCGGTATCATGGGTGCGAGGGACATCAGCCCTCGAGGTCACCAGCAGCAGGAGCCTGGTCCTCGATCTGAGGGGCCTCCGCATCCCCTCCCCTTGAGGAGCCTCAACCTCCACTTGGGAGAGGGCAACAACTCCCTCCTCCACCTCCTACCAAGAAAGGCCAGGAGACAGCTTTTCAAGGATGGCTCAAACATCCTTGAGAGCCTCAGGACGGCCAACCTATGAGGCCTGAAGGGAGGCGTCCTCGACGAAGATCATTCCCGCCTCGGAGACCTTCCAGCTCCCAATGATCAGCTCCCGACATGCGATAGCTTCTTGGATGGCCTTAGTAGCCCTCTTGTCAGCCTTCTCCGCCTTGGCTAAGGCCTTTTTCCGGTCCTTCGAGGCCTAACGCTGCCTTCGACTAGTCGATTTTCTCTGCTTGGTAAGGTCCTCGATGGTCTGCTTGGCCTCGGCCATCTTCTCCTCAATGGACAATTGGTCCTTCCTGATGGCCCCCTCGGCCTCGGAGAGCTTCAACTCAGCAATCCGAATCCAGTTGTTAAGGGAGCTCCTCTCGTTGAAGAACATCTGGTCCTTCTTGGCTTCACTAGAGGAAGCACCTCGAGAGCGATGATCTAAAGCAGACGCCCTAATCGAGAGCTGCATAAAACAGAAGCGCGTAAGAAACTGAAATCATCGCAGACAACGAAATCATCACGAAAAAGACATACCTCGACAAGAGCGGCCTTCAGGGCCTCGAGCTCCTGGCCACTGGTGGCCAAGCAAGCTGCTTCGTCAGCAGCCGTCATCAGAGAAGGGAAGGCCCTGTCGAACCACCCTGCTAGTTCTGCCCTCGAGAGGGCAGTAAACGGAACAAGAGCCTTCGAGGGGGACGACCCCTCGACCTTCAGCCTCTTTGCTGGGGCCTGCTGTACCCCAGGCGAAATGATGGGAAAAGAGAGAGGAAGAATGGCCTTCTCCTCGAGCTTGATCTCGGGAGTATCCTGTTTCACTGCCGCAGGAGCCATCGGAAGGAGAGCCTTGACAGCCGAAGGAAGGACAATACCCTCCGTCGAGGTCAGTCCCTCGATCTTTACTGCCTCGAGGTATTCGGCAACCACGGCGCCGCGGGAACGGCGCTCGAGCCGGCCTTCACCATCTGGCGACGTTTGGCCACTCGAAGAGCTTCGGGGGTGATCAGCGGCTGAGACATTGACAGTCGAGATTAAAGAGGGTCGATCGAGATTGAAATTCTGAGGAAGGAGAATGCAAATGATGTAATGACAACTCTGAAACACATCATACTTATAAGAAAAAGGAATCACGGATTCCAAGGCCGTCATAGCTGCCCCCATGGGCCTCACCATAACCAAGGCCCATCATCTGAAATGCCTGTCACGTGCCCAGCACGCAGCCCAAAACTCCAAAAGAACCCCACAAAACACTCAAGCCCCATAAGGAAGACAACCTTACCCTCAGTGTCGAAGACAATGTCCGAGGTCACGACACATCGAAGAGGGCCATGACCCTCGCCTCATTCGATAACCAAACACGTCGAGGACTTTACCCTCAGGGGTATGTCAAGAACATATGACCAGGCTTCTCGAATGACCTGTAGCTCGAAGGCTTCGACCAGATCAATAGTTGCATACAGGTCCATGTAAACCATTTGGTGCTTGGAGAAGTTAACCTCACTCTAGCACTAGATTATTAGCATGTGATAGGCATCAATCGAGATAAGAACATGTCGCGAAAAGACAGACTCGAATGAGCTAATCAACAAAAAGCAGCAACTTCGAAGAAAAACACAAGACAAATGGCAAAAAGGTCTTTCATTCCATCAAAAGAAAAATTACATGATACTATTACTCTATTCAGCACCAGTGGAAGAGCCACTCGATGAACTGCTCGAAGAGTCCCCCGAGTCGAGAGAGGTAGAGCTGGAAGCTCCATCTTGCTCCTCATCTTCGCCATCCTCATCCTCGTCTTCCGGGGCCTCTTCACTTTCAGCACGACCCCCAGCCTCGGCATCACCTTCAACCCTGAGATTATTGCCATCGGCACCCTCCGAGGGAGCCTCGAAAGCCGGAGAAAATCAGCCTCGAGGTCAGCCACCACAATGGCGTCATACTCTGCCTCGACGAGGGCCGAGTTGGTCGAGGGAGAGACCTTGGCCAAAGCCTCCCGCAACTTGTTTGAAGTAACCTTGGTTTCAAACTCTGCCCCCTGGACTCCCATGTCTGCGGCAAAGTCCTTGCCAACCTGAGAGTTCTGCCAGTCGAGGATGACCTGCTACCTAGCACTCGAAGATGCACCCTTCAAGGAGTCATACTGCCTCTTGATCGAGTCACGCTGACTCCGAGCATCAAGGATATTCTTCCTCCAGCCCTCCTCTCGAACAGTAAAATTGTTCTCTTTCTCCTCGAGGTCTTTCTGGGCAGCCTCGAGTTCGAGCTTGTAATTCAAAGCGAGTTCGAGCTTGTAATTCTAAGCGAGTTCCCCCTGACCAATGAGATCCTCCCTAAGTCGACGGAAGCTGATGGTATGTCGATGGCTCATGACGGCCATTCGAACTGAGCACTAAAAACAAGCAAGGCAATGAAAGTAAGGAAACAACATCAAATGAAATGAAGATTTAATCAAGGATGGGGATGTACATCGATCCAGGAAGCATGAAGCCCTTCAACTTCCTCCTCCTCGCTCAACACCCGACAGACATCGACGTCCGCCTTCATCATAAAACGCTTGATAGCTCCGTGAATGGCTTCGAGGCTTGCTCCGGTTCACTCGTCCTTGCGCTCTTCCGACCCGGGGTCTCTTCCCCTCGATGGGGAGGTTCCCCTTGCACCTTCGTGGCCCTCGAGGCGGCTACAGTCGATCGAGAGGGTGGTTCAAGGGTCGCTGCCTTCCCCCTATCTTCCACCACCTGGGGTGCCACGATAGCTGACGCCGAAGGAGGGCGATTACAAGGCCTCTTCACAAGTCCTGTCAAAAAACGAAGTTAGAACGAAAAATGGAACATGAGGTATAATGGCCAGATCGAGGGGTCGAAGATTACCTTAGAAGGGCGAAGTTAGAACGAAATATGAAAAATGAAACGAAGTCTCTCCCTCGACATCTGCTGGCGAATCTGTTCCTGCACCCTCTGGTTAGCCGTTAGTCGCTTCTGCATGACTTCACCAAGTTCTCGGCGGGCGATAACTGCGCAATAAACAAACAAAGGTCAGATATAGATACACCATCAATCGAAACAAGTAGACACCTAGCAACGGAGGCCCTACCCTTGGGATAAGCAGGGATCAATCCCGTCGCAGAGAGGAAGTGTTCGTCGCTTAGGTCCTCAGCACTGGCATTCCAATGGGTGGGGACTTGCTTTCGATCACCATTGACTATCGAGGTGATGGTCTGGCAATAAATAGCAACCCTGACCTCGTTTTCCGACATTCTAGGCACCGACCTATTCAACGCCATGTTCGGGCCCTCGAGGCTAGGATCAACTGTGAAATCCCACTGCTCTGCTCGATACACGTACATGAACTCCGTACGGAAGTTCTGTTGGTTCGAAGGCATGGTCCCCACAATCTTATATGGAAAGCGTGCCTGGAAGGTATACCAGCCCTCACCATTCGATGTCGCGGACACCACGACCAACTTTGTCAGATTCCACCAGAGGGTCAAGGATGGTTCAACCTCCATCATGTCGCATATGGCGAGGAATCCAACCATCAAGCCCACGCTATTGGGCATCAGCTGACAGAGGGCCAGGTAGTCAGTACTTAGCACCTCAACAATAAAAGGATGGATGGGGAACCTTAAACCCAACTCAAGATAGGCCTTATAAAGGGCTATGCAGCCCGTCGGGTGGGGGGGTACATACAGTCTCATCGGGTTCGGGGATGTATAACGCATACGGATGTCGAATCCAATACGATGTCTCGAGGAAGCGTAGGTTATCCAACAAGAACTGCATGAAAGGCCCAGGAACGAAGAAATGCGCGATGCCCCTGCCCCGGGTCTGGGTCTCCCCCTCTCCGTCACTAGTGCCCGCTTCCTGAGAAAGGTCTTCACTGCTGCCCTCCATCACTCGAACAACCTAGCTATCGAGAAGATGGTCTAAGTAACTCCTAATGGCCCGAGGTCGAGCAACGGTCACCTCGTATGGGGGATTATTTAACTCATATCCCGCATCCGATATTATAGAAGCCCCGTCGCTCGAGCACGGTAAGGCATCGAGCACCCGGGAGGGATCGGGACAGTCGAATGCTACGGACACTACGTGCACCCCATTTATTAACACTCAGTCGAACAACGACTCGAGCGGTGGTGGATGGGTATCTGAGCCAGACGAAGAATGCCCGTTATTCATCAAGAGGGGATTCCGTTCGGAAGGGTCCATTTATTAATAAAAAGAAGCGAAAGAAGTAGGTAGTACCTTATACGAAACACACTCGAGTTCCTCTACTTTGACGAAAGACGACCTGTCGACTTCTATGCCCTCGAGCTAGAAGTTTTTCACGCAGCAACAATTCAAAGAAATGAGAACGGGAGAAATGACACGGTCCCCCCTTTTTATAAACAACGTCGTACGAAACTGTTCGTATCTCGCTGGCTTGGGGAACTAAGCCAGGCCCAACAGTCACCCTAACCGGGATCACCAACCTTAGCTTCCCAAACCAGTACATCCCAGCTCACCGAGTTGACTGAACTCAGCTAAGTCTCAAGACCTACGATTAGGCACTTCACCTAGATCGAGTGAGGAATACTCCAAGTCACCACAACTATTGGAGTAGGTGCCCGCCAAGTGCTACGGCACCAGGTTACCCCTCGAGGCACATGGATCCTATTGGCCCTTGAAACACCTTAGAGCGATGGTCCGGGATGCCCCTCGAGGAACACAGAGCTAACTATCACCTAACATTCCTCAAAGCGGGGTCCATCACATGCTTCGAGATACATGGGGCTCATTAGCCCTGAGACACCTCGAGCAAGATTCAAAATGCCCCTCGAGATACATGGGGCTCATTGGCCGCTGAGACATCTCGAGCGAGGTCAAAGACGCCCCTCAAGATATGTGGGGCTCATTGGCCCCTGAAACATCTCGAGCGAGGTCAAAGAGGTCCTTCGAGATACATGGGGCTCATTAGCCCCTAAGACATCTCGAACAAGATTCAAAACGCCCCTCGAGATACATGGGGCTCATTGACCACTGAGACATCTCGAGCGAGGTTAAAGAGGTCCCTCGAGGTACATGGAGCTCATTAGCCCCTGAGACATCTCGAGCGAGGTCAAAGACGCCCCTCGAGATACATGGGGCTCATGGGCCCCTGAGACATCTCGAGTGAGGTCAAAGAGGTCCCTCGAGATACATGGGGCTCATTAGGCCCTAAGACATCTCGAGCAAGATTTAAAACGCCCCTTGAGATACATGGGGCTCATTGGCCCCTGAGACATCTCGAGCGAGGTCAAAAAGGTCTCTCGAGGTACATGGGGCTCATGATCCCCTGAGACATCTCGAGCAAGATTCAAAACGTCCTTCGAGATACATGGGGCTCATTGGCCCCTAAAAGGCATCTCGAGCGAGGCCAAAAAGGTCCCCCGAGATACATGGGGCTCATTAGCCTGAGACATCTCGAGCAAGATTCAAAACGCCCATCGAGATACATGGGGCTCATTGGCCCCTAAGACATCTCGAGTGAGTTCAAAGATGTCCCTCGAGATATATATGGGGCTCATTGACTCCTGAGACATCTCGAACGAATTCCCAGACGTCTCTCGAGATACACGGGGCTGGCCCAAATCAAGGAAAGATTCAACATTCCGCAAAACATTCGACTTCGTAGGAGCCCTCCCTCACACCTTTCACGTGGGGCTAATGTTTGGGCCCAATATCCCCGGAGCCCAATAATTATGAGGGGACCTCTCAAGCCCCCCAGACAGGTGGCACAGTGGGACCCTCAGGGAAGTTGACCTAATTCCAGGATACATAGGGATCACCGGATGGGGCTTGGAAAACTTATTGCCTGAAAAGTTAACATAGCCATTGGTCTCCCTGGAGCCCATCTCATCAATATCTCCTTTATGGGAATCCACAACACTATAAATACCCAATGTCTCATCAATGAACAGGTAACAAATTCTCGACCAACCGATCAATACTTACAGTTAAGCATCCTAACTGACTTGAGTGTCGGAGGGGCGATCCCGGAAACACCCCCGTGGTAGTCTCACCTTCATTCTTGCAGGTCTCCGCGACACTCCTCGAGCACTAGGCCATTTCCAGCAGTCTTCGACCCCTCGTCTTGACTAGTCCCCCATCTTACAAGTTTTTACCCGAAACATAACCCTTGGATCATGTCTCATTTAATGGCCAAGATTAAAAACAAAAAAAAAAACAAAAACCCCAAATTTGAAACCCTTCTCACGGCATAACCTACTTTCTCTGTCGTCTCTCCTCTCTCTTATTTCGGTTCTTTGCTTCATGAAACGTTAAATTTTTTTTTCCAATATCAATTCAGTGAATTTCGTCTATAATTATCAGTGAAATTCGGCACTCAAGATTAGTTCAATAGATGCACACAAATATGTGAGAAGAAGGTTAGTATTTTGTTTAAGTTTTCGTTTTTGTTTAATTGTTCGTTTTTCTTTTTAGAATTCTGAAATTGTTGTTATATTCCAAATTGTTGCTATACTCAAGATTAGAATTCTTGCGTGGTTTTAAATGATTGAGTTTCTTGTGGGATTTGCTAAAGTAAAAATTTTATGTCTCAATTGGGCAAAGCTTGGTACTACTATGAAGGTTTATGGTATTCCGATGGTTCTGATATACTTCTGAGGGTACTGAATTATATGGTTAATAAGCAGTATTCTGAATCTGTGATAGCAATAGAAAGGCCTTCAAAATACAATTACTAGCCTTGCTAACTTGGTCAGGTTAATGTTCGTATTGGAGAACCAGACTACTTAAATAGATATGTGAATATGAGTAAAAAACAGAGCCATAGATACTTTCTTAAGTGATATCATGTATTTTTTAGAGTGGGGGTTGACAGGTCGTTGAAGCTATAGAGTGCTCTTCTCCATTATATAGTACATTTAGCAATTTCTATTGTCTTTTGGTTGAATGAATTAGAGTTGACTTTCAATTGTGGTTGGGCTTTGGATTTTAGAGATCGATGGCGTATGTAAACCTAGTATCTATCCCACTGATGAGTTATTATGAGACTGATCTTCATCAAGTAGCCTTTGTGGGGCTATGTGTACTAAGCTCTTTTATGTTGGATGTTTATAATTCAATTCCTAAATCTATATGCATTGTAAAAGTGGAATTTGTTTCAACTCACAAACCAAAATTGATTAAGAAACTTTTTTGCTGAGAACTAGGATTATACTCTTTTCTACAGCTAGTGGGCATAAATTTGATGCTTATAATTTACATCAGTAGAAGCATACAACTACATTCTCTTTTAGCACTAATGTTACAAGTTTTATGTACTAGAACATTCTCAGTTTATGTGCTATGTTCTTGATTGCTTTTGTTTAAGCTACATGTACGAGCCTGTTTCAGAACCATTGCACCATTACACGTGATTAAAGTTATATAAACAAGTAGAGCACTGTTTGTGATCAACTTTTTCTGAAATAATCTGCTTATTCTTAGAAACGGGAACAATTTTGGGCATATCATGTTCGAACACCCTAAAACCTATTAGCTCAAATGGAAGAGCATTGTGATATGCACAAGATGTGGGTTCGATTCCCACATAGGTTATGAAATGACTCTTATTAAAAGTTAAGAAACCTAAACATAGAACAAATTGTTATGTACAATTGCACTCATGTAAGTTTTAGGTAGAGTCAAACTTCTTTTGTTATTGTGACTCAAGCTAGCTTAAATAATTTCTTCTTTTACCACCTCATTATGTAAGGAGAGAAATTACATCCTAAAAATTGATCAAGACAATTAAAAAAGCATATTATATAATAAAAGCCTGTGTGGGAGTCGAACCCACATTTTTGTGTGTTTGCAAAACACTCGCCAATTGAGATAACAGGCTACCAAGTTGCAAAATTTATTTAAAGGTATATAAACAAGTATTTAGAGTTACGACAACATTTAATTAGAGTCATAGGAAATAAAATTTAGAGTTATGCAAACATTTGAATTTTGATTAGATTTATAGAAAGTAGAATTTGGAGTTATGCCAAGATTTAATTAGAGTTATAGGAAGTCAAAGTTAGAGTTACACCAACATTTGATTAAAGTTACATGAACTAGTAGCTAAGAGTTATGCGAACTTTTGATTAGAGTTGTATAAACTAGTAGTTAGAGTTATGCCAACATTTTATTAGAGTTTTATGAATTATAGCAGTGAGTTATATGTTCTATATATAAACTAATTATTATCTCCTATAGCTCTACATAAGTGTTATTATTTTCACAACTCTAATTACCATTCAAGAGTTGATGTAACTCTAGTAAGTATCTTCTATGACTCTGAAGAATTTTTGCCATAACTCTATTTACTCCTTCCTATAACTCTAAACAAGTACTACCATAAACTAGTAAGTACCTTGTACGACTCTAAAGAATTGTTGTCATAACTCTAATTACTCCTTCATATGACTCTAAACAAGTACTGCCATAACTCTAATTACTACTTCATGTACCTCTGAAAAAGAGCCAAAATCACTTGAAACTATAGAAGACTTGTTATAACTCTAAACAAGCATTGCTATAACTCTAAAGAAGTACTACTATAACTCTAATTAGTTCTTCCTATGACTCAAACTATTATTGTTATATAACTCTATAGAAGTATGACTACAAACCTAACTAATTAGTTCTTCCTATAATTTTAAACAAATGTTAATAAAGTTCTAATTATTTTTCATAGTTGAAAAGAGTCAAAATCACTTGAATACAAGCTAAAGGGAACTAGGGAAAACAAAAACAACTCAGAAAGATATTCAAAATCACACTTCTACTCGAAGAGTCCAAACTAAGCAAATTCGCATACGATAAACAAAAACCTTGAAGAATATCAAAGTTAATACTCTTTTTGAATTTCAATTCAAAGGCACTCAATGTTCAAACTACTCGGCTGAACTACCTTCAACTATTATGTCAACAAAAGGAAAAATGAATTCAGTTTTAGTTCTTCCTGAAAATAATATACAAGTATATGAGTGTATAACAGGAAGAAAATTTTCTGAAATAAGAAAAATTATAATATAACATAATATATACCTGCTGGTAGAAGGGATGAGAAGAAGTGGATTATGGAGGAGAAGCAGATTCATCGCAACGAGAGTGGTCAATGATAATGACAGCCATGAATGGCGATTCTCCGACGACGAGAGCGTTCTTAGAGACACCGAAGAAATCAGCGAAGACGAGACACTCGTTGCCTGAGAAAACCGAAGAAGAGAAGTTTCGGCGATGATTGTAGCATCATTGCTGATTCCGTGATTGATCAATCCATCAAAGCTATTTCATTATGCTAAAATCGAACAAGAAGAATAAGAGAGGGATGTGTAGAAGAGGGAGAAAATGTGGCACGTTGATTTATTCGAATCAGACGGTTGTGGTTCTTTCTCATTTCTCATATAAAAATTCTTCTCACTTGATCTTGCCATATATATATATTAGTGGATTTATTGATAATGTTGTAGTTTCCTTTGGATGTGTGATACATCACTGAAATTATATGTAGCATACTATTTATAAAGTAATCTCTCCTTTTGATAAAATATAAATCAATCTTATGGGGCTCCAGCCATCAGCTTAACATTTTATTTAGGTTGCCTTTTGCCATGGCATTAGAGACAACATAAAAAGAAAATCACGGGTTCAAATCTTATCCACCCTTCCTTTTCAAAGTGCAATATTAAGAGTTGGGTATAAGGGGAGCATATGCTGCATCCACACTTCAAACCCCTATGGGCTTTCATGTGAGGCGGTATAATATAATATAAAGCTAATATATATTGGGGATCCAACCATCACTTAAATTTTTGATTGCATTGATCCTTTGACACCGTCCTCTATTAATCGATATACTACCCTTTTCCTCTGTCTCACATTTATTGATATATTTCGTTACAAGGTAAGATTCCACAATTCTGCTAGAAATGTGTTGATAAATGTTGTACTTCTGAGTATTCATGCTTATTGGGCACAAGTTTATGTGTTGCCAGAGAGTGTGCTTCATAGCATTGTGAATATGTGTAGAGCCTTTTTATGGAGTGGTGATGCCTACAGTAGTAAACCTGGCTATGTTAATTGGGATAATGTTTATTGTGATAAGAAGTTTGGTGGTTTGGGTGTGAGAAATGTGATGCATTGGAATTCTGCTAACATGGGGAAGTATGTGTGGGCAGTTGCCACTAAGCAGGACAATGTTTGGGTAAAGTGGATACAATCAGTGTATTTGAAAGATATGGATTGGTGGTATTATGTACCACAGAAGGGAGCTAGTTGGTACTGGAGGCAAATATGCAATGTCAAAGAAAAATTAAAGCTCTTGTTTTCTAAAGATGAATTTTACAACAAGACTTCTTATTCTGTGAAAAGCAAACTATGAGAAGATTATTGATGAGCAAGTTTGTGTTGGCTGGGATAAGATGATTTGGAATAGACTTAGCTCACCTAAGCATCGATTTGTTGCTTGGCTTGCTATGCAAAAGAAGCTCCAAACTATAGAGAAACTTGCCAGAATTGGTGCAAGTACTAGTGTTGAGTGCTTACTGTGTGGCAGGAGCAATGAAGACCATGAGCATTTATTTTTTGCTTGTCATTACAAGCAAGGAGTGTGTGAAAGTAATCAAAAAGTGGTCAGGTATTACTGCTGTAACTACGATTTGACGAGATTGATACAATGGATTGGAAGAAGCAAATATTCCAAATTTAGAAGAGTCATTTTGTAATGCAAGCCTACTTGGCTTGGATTTATTTTATCCGGAAGAGCAAGAATCAGGTCTCCTGGGAACATTATGTTCCTACAATTAAGCGTACTATAGCTATTGTTCAACATACTGTAAAGGAGAGAGTGTATACTGTGTTACCTCAGAAAATTGCACAAAAAGATAGAACTTGGTTTGTACAGTTATAGGAGCAGTGTTGTTGTTTTTGGTCTGCAATTAGTTGTGCCCTCTTCTGTTAGAAGAGTGGTGGTTTGCCCCTTTGTTGGGGTGGTAGGTTGTATTTGTTGATGATCATATATACATAGCTCATCTTACTTAGGAAAAAAAAAAGATTCCACAATTGTATATTATTTCTCTCTCCTCTTGGGGGACCTAAACAATAGTAAAGAGACAAATCTCTCACCCACTCTTCAAAAGTTAAGGTCTCACAACCTACTATCTACACTAAAAGAAAATACACCACACCAACTACCAACTATAAAAAAGGGTAAATTAAACATCTAAAACATTGCTCCGGTCAAACTATATCAATCAATAAAGGATGGAGGGAGTATTAATCATTACCAAAATAAATTGGCATAAACCATCTCTGTTACTAAGGCGGGCTTTTGCCAACTTCAGTTTACATGAATTTGTGTATCAATTTATGCATAATTATTACTAGTTTATGCATATTTGCCATCACTCTATGCGTATTTTGTATCAATTTATACATATTTGTTACCAGTCTATATATTTCATATTAGTTTATACATATTTCATATAAGTTGTAAATACATATAGAATATATACATAAAATGTAACAAAATATGCATAAATCAATATAAATGTATATTTTGATGACAAGTATAAACTGATAAGCTGATAACATATGTATATAGACCGAAACTCCCTTTAAAATTTTTTGTTCTTCCCACTTTAATGGTGTGCGTTTGTCAATGTAGTTATTTGACCTTAAATATTTTTCATTACATTTTATTAAAAACTATAACGATTGAATATTACTAAAATACTCATTTAGAAAAATCAAACAAGACCCCACATGACTATATTTTTTCATATATATTGAAAAAAATTAGAAGATTATCGGCAATTATTGTTAATTGTGTCAAGATTCCAAGTAATGAAGAACAAAAAATACACAGGGAGTAATAAGTAACAATATAAAATAAAAATTGATTCTAATAATCCAATCTTTTGGTTGTTCGCTCAAATTAATATTACCTATTGATTGTTTTTTAATAATCCAACTATTTATCAAGATTCGCTCATATTGAACCATGAAACCGATAACCTATTGAGATGGAATTTTTTTTCCCATTCCCTCTTTTTTTCTCTAATCTCTTTCTCCCTCTCGTTGACTTTCTCCCTTGCCTCACCAAGAATCCCCACCCCTCTCGCTAACAACCCCTACCCCCTATGACCACCGCCATGAAGGAATATGTCCTTAGACATCCCGGCAATTACTAAATATAAATAGGAATAATATTATGAAGATAATAAAAGTTAATTATTTTAGTAATCGTATTCTCTTGCTAGAGAATAAATATGATTAATAGGACAATATTGATTGGGCCTATAACTAAAATAGATTAATCCTATAAGGTCACACATTGTAGCACAAGTTGGACAAAGCAATCCAAACCCATTTAGGATTAGGATTGGGCCCATCCTAAGGGGAATAGGAGGAGAATTAGTTCTCCTAACTAGCCTATGTCTCTTCTATTATATATTGGATATAATATTAGGGTTTAGGTGATCAATTCATTAATCAGTTTTTTTTCACAAGAGAGAAAAGTGAATCCCAAATCTATTGCCTCTAAACCGGCGCCTATACCATCAAAAGCAAGAGATTTTATTCTCTTCTATTCTAGCAAACGTTGGTGTTCAACTGGTGCTCGTAGACTAATTAGAGGAGCAACACATGGGGTTCTCGGATCTTCAAGCTTGCATACAACAGGGAAATCACGCTACAAAGGTTTGATATTTAATCCCTATTGAATGATTCCTATGTTTGCGATCCTATGATAGATGTTAGGAAATTGTTTCCTGAAATTCCGCTATTTGTATCTATATATTCCTACAAAGGGTATCGCTTTTGCCTAATTCATAATATTCATCATGTTATTGTATGCAAAGTTATTATTTTTATTTAATTAAGGGGGGGGTTTATTTATGGCTTGAATTTGCATAATTGATATTTGATTTATTTATTGTATGTAAATAATTGATTTATATGTGATTTATGCTCAAATTATTTTATAAAGTTTCGAAATTTTTATATTATGGATGAAATAAATTGGTTAATTCACTCTAAATTTTCAGATTTTTACAAATATATTTGTTAGATTTAAAATTATTTAGGTTTTTATTTGATTAATCATTGAAAAAATTGGTTAATAATTAAAAATTTGACTTTTAATTTGTTAAATAAATATAATATTCATCACTAACATAGATCTAGAATAATATGATGTCTTAAAATAATTTGATTATTTTCTCACTAATTTTCGAATTTTATCATATTATTAATGAATTTTGATTAAATTTTATGTTTAATTTGATTATTCATTAATTTTAAGGATAACAATTAAAATATTTGATTTTATTTGTTATGATAATTCAGTAGATCACCCTAAAAATTATTTTTGGATTTTTCAAAATTTAATTGTTAATTTTCTGAATTTTTTGGATATAATTTGATTTTTGCCCTAAATTTTGAATTCTTATTGGATTTAATGTTAATAAAGATTATGCATTGAAATCTAATCTCAATAAACCTAAAATTTGTTTAATATTTGTTGATTGATTCAAAACAATTTCCATAATTTTCGGAATATTAAAACCTAATTACATCCTAAATCTGTAAATTAATTGTTAATTAAAGATTAATTGAAATTTTGTAAATTGTTGCAAAAATTTAAAAGGGATTGCCCACCATGGCTGGGTGGCCCCACCTGCATCGCTTGAGCCACGGTGGAGGGAACTTTGGGTCGGCGGCAAAGGGGCATCATGTGTGGTGCGGGTGGTAGAAACCACAACCAGCAACGCATGTTCGACGTGCGTGGCTGCTGGCTCGCGCTGGCGGGGGTGCTGGCGGTGGCTGGGATGCCGTCGAATTCTAGGGTGTCTGCCGGAGTCGAGCTATGGAGTGTGTGCAGTATCGGCGTGCGCTGCTGTAGGAGTGTGTGTTGTGATGGCTTGTGGTTTCGCAAGAGTTAGTGTGAAGCGTTCTTAAGTGAATGTTGGTGGTGTTATGTCCAAAGCATGTTATGTCCATCGTGCTGGGATTTGGCTGGCTATTGACTAGCGAACCTTATGTTGCCGGGTCAACAAATCAACAAGTCAAACCTCCAATTTAAAAATAAAAATAAAAAATGTTTCCTATTTTTTTTAAGGAAAATCTGATTTTTCAAAGTTGAGCATAAATCTAAAAGTTTCCTATTTTGTAAATTTGTGAATAATAATGATTATTGCCATGTTTAAATAAGTAATTGAATTAAAATAATAAAGTTTCCTAAATAATTTCTAGCTTAAATTTGTTAAGTTTCATAATTATTATGGAAAGTTTTATTTGCTTATTAACTGTTAATAAGTAAATAGTATGTGTTCATTTTATTTTGATATTATAAATGTGTGGATGTATAATGTAATATGTATGATATTATATTTTGCATGTTATGACTAGTATGGCCCAAATTAGTATAGTAAATACGATATGCGAATCGTTAACTTTGAATGTAAATTAAATACGATCTGCGAATCGTTAACTTTGAATGTACATTAAATACTATCTGCGAATCGTTTGTATTTTTGTAACTTTAAATTTTCATTATTTATTTAATTTAAATTATGTAATCAAGCATGAGGATCCAAGGAGTTTCAAGGATGGTGATGCATGGAGATTTAAGGGAAGATTCATGAAGATTAGTTATTTTCCTAAGTTTAAGGGTCATACTAGATCATTTTAATTATTGCTTTTAGTAATTTCTTGCATTTATTGGGTTTAAATGCTTGCTTCTAAGTTTGTTTATGGTTAATTGATTCATGTGTTCACTATTAATTGACCATATTAGTAAACTTAGGTCCCCAAAAGTAATATTGAGTTTTAATTGTTTTTCCAAACAACACCTATAAAGCCTTAAATGATGAGTGATAGGTTCACGCCAAAGCGAGTGTTACTCATAATTCGGGGATAGTAGGGTAGGTTTTTGAAACTTACATGTTAATGTTTGGTTTAACTCAACAAAATTATCAAAAGACAAAGTTTTGGGTTTTGAAGCTAAGAGATGGGAGTAAACAAGGAGTTGTTAACTCGTCTACCAAGAATTATAATTAGTTATAATTAGTAAAGCGTTTACTTACCTCAATTACTATAAATTGAAGGCAGGGCCAAAGTCCGTTTGATTGTAGTGGGAGGGGATCTTGGTTATTTCTTTATTCAATAGGGGATTTTCATTTTGAATACGGGGTAGTAGTTAATTAAAATTTGTTTAATTCTTTGCTTTTGATAAACATTGATTGAATCTTGCTTTATTATTTGTTGTAGTAATCATGTCTAGTAATAATAACAACAACAACACCAACAATTCTACATGTAATTTACGCTTTGTCCTTTCGAAAGCCAAATTGAATGCTGAACTTTTCATTGTAAGTGAAAAGGATATGAGAATTGTTCTCAGAACTGAAAAGTTAAACAACTTTCACATGCAAGGAGAGGAAGCAACGATGCAAGAGATGCATGAAATGCTAACTCAAACCGAGCGAAATATCCCTAACAAGCCAGAAGAAGAACATAAGGATGTTCTTATGGTTAGTAAAGGGCAATCGCTCAATAGGATTGGGATTGCTATTAAGAAGGACGAAAGTAAACAAGTTGCCAAGTCTGAAACTTCTGAAAAGCAAAGGACTACACCAAAACCAAAAGTTGTTGTTGAGCACTATTGTTACACCTATAACAAGGTTGGTCATTGGAAGAGTAGTTGTCCCAAGTATCTGAAGGATCAAAAGAAATGAGTTTCTAGTTCAGATATGTATGTTATAGAAGTTAACTTAGCAACTTCTGCTTCTTGGGTATTTGATACCGCTTGTGGTTCGTACATTATTTGTAATATGCAAGGCCTCAAAAGAAGTAGAACATTAGGGAAGGGAGAAGTAGATCTTCATGTGGGTAATGGAGCACGAGTTGCAACATTGGCAGTGGGAGTATATAGTCTACTTTTTAGAACTTAATAATTGTTATTATGTTCCTGCTATCACAAAGAACATTATTTCGATTCCTGTTTTGGATTCCGAAGGTTATTCATTTACAATAAAGAACAATTGTTGTTTTGCATATTTGAATGATATATTCTATGTCTCCGCTAAGTTATCAAATGGTTTATATGTGCTAGACTTAGAAACCCACATCTATAACATAGACAAAGAAGAAACATATAGCAAATGATTCAAACCCTACATGCCTATGGTATTGTCGATTAGGCCACATAAGCTCAAAGCGCATCGAGAAGTTTCATAAATATGGAATTCTCAAATCATTTGATTTCGAATCATTTGATACTTGTGAGTTTTGTTTGATGGGGACAATGACAAAGTCTCCTTTCACAGGTTCAAGTGAAAGGGCCAATGACCTTTTTGCCTCATACATACGGATGTGTGTGAACCTATGAGTAATTTGGCTAGGGAAGGATACAATTACTTCATTACTTTTACCGATGATGTAAGCAGATTTGGATTTGTGTACCTCATGCGGCATAAGTCATAATCCTTTGAAAAATTTAAGGAATTCCAAGATTAAGTACAAAACCAACTTTGAAAGAAAATTAAGGCAAAGGCGATCCGATCGTGGTGGTGAATATTTATCTCAAGAATTTGGTGATCATTTAAAGGATTGTGGAATACTTTCACAATGGACTCCACCAGGAACACCACATTTAAATGGCGTTTCTGAAAGAAGGAATCGAACTCTACTTATATGGTTCGATCCATGATGAGTCTTGCTGATCTTCCTATCTCATTCTGGGAATTTACGTTTGAAGCAACGGCACTCACACTTAACAGAGCACCATCCAAAGCAGTGGAAAAGAGACCATATGAAATGTGGACTGGAAACGTTCCAAAATTGTTTTTTTCTAAGGATATGGGGTTGTGAAGCTTATGTAAAACGTTTATTTTCTGATAAGCTTTCACCCAAATCCAATAAATGTCTTTTTGTGGGTTACCCAAAAGAGACTAAGAGATACTACTTCTACAACCAAAGCGAAATCAAAGTGTTTGTTGCTCGTAATGGTGTCTTTATGGAAAAGTAGTTTATTTCCAGAATAATAAGTGGGAGAAATGTATATCTCGAATAAGTTCGAGATGAGGAACAAATGGATAAGGTTTACACCTCATCAGAGGCGGGCCGGAATGCAAATGCTCAGGAGGTGGTGCATTCAATTCACGTACCTCCTACCGTCCCACTTGGAGATACTCTATGCGAAGTCACTCAACCTATTGAGGTAGAAACTTAATCTGTTGTTCCCCAACGTAGGTCTAGTAGGACCATCATTCCGTCAAAGAGATATATTAATTTCCTTTTGACTGAAAGTTCTGAAATAATAATTTTAGATTCAGAAAAACCTACTAGCTACAAAGAAGCTTTGGATAGTCAAGACTCCGAATGATGGCTTAAGGCCATGAAATCTGAAATGGATTCCATGTCTGAAAATCAAGTATGGGACTTGGTTGATTTGCCTGATGGGGTAAAACCCATTGGATGAAAATGGATTTTCAAGCTGAAAACAGACAAGGATGAAAACATTAGTGTTTTCAAAGCAAGGTTTGTGGCGAAAGATTTCAAACAAATTCATGGTATTGACTATGATGAAACCTTCTCACCAAAGCCATCTTTGAAGTCCATTAGGATAATCCTTGCGATTGCTGCATTTCACGACTATGAAATATGGCGAGATGGATATCAAAATCGCTTTCTTGAATGGGTTCTTGAAAGAGGATGTGTACATGACACAACCTCAAGGTTTTGAAGATCTAGAAAATCAAGAAGTCCATTTATGGACTAAAGCAAGCATCAAGGAGTCGGAACCTCGATTTGATGAGGCAATCAAGAAATTTGGCTTTCTTAGAAATGAAGAGGAATCTTGTGTATACAAGAAGTTAAGTGGGAGTAGTATTACTTTTCTAGCCTTGTATGTGGATGACATACTTCTCATAGGAAATGATAAGACCATGCTTGAGTCGATCAAGGAATGGCTTAAAAATTGTTTCTCTATGAAATACCTAGGAGAGGCTGAGTATATATTGGGAATAAAGATCTATAGAGATAGGTCAAAAAGGCTGATTGGATTTAGTCAAGAGACTTATATTGATAAGGTTTTTGCAAGGTTCAAGCTGCAAAACTCCAAGAGAAGTTTCATTCCCATGCAACATGGCATAACATTTGGCAAGACTCGGTGTCCTTCGAGTCCCGATGAGGTTAGAGTAATGTTCCCTATAGCCTGCAGTAGGATCCATTATGTATGCCATGATATGCACTCGACCGGATGTTGCATATGCTTTGAGTATATGCAGCAGGTCCCGATCAAATCCAGGAGATGCACACTTGGATTGCGGCGAAAAAAACATCCTTAAGTACTTGTGAACGACTAAGGATAATTTTTTGGTATATGGTGGAGATGAGGAGTTAGTTGTTACTTGGATACACCGATGCAAGCTTCCGAGTGACAAAGATGATTTACGATCTCAATCTGGTTTCATATTTTGTTTCGAAGGAGGACCTGTGAGCTGGAAGAACTCTAAGCAGAGTACCATCACAGATTCTACAATAGAGGTTGAGTATATTGCAGCAGCTGATGTAGCAAAGGAAGTTGTTTGGATCAAAAAGTTCATTGGTGAGCTTGGTGTAGTTCCTAGCATTGAGAATGGCATTGAGTTGTATTGTGACAATAATGGTGCCATTGCTCAGTCTAAGGAACCCATATCACATCAAAGGTCTAAACATGTGCTCAGGAAATTCCATCTTATTCGAGAGATCGTTGGAAGAGAGGATGTGAAAGTAAGTAAGGTTCATACCGAGGATAATATTGCGAGATCCTTTGACTAAACCGGTTGCTCAACTTGAAAGCATGAGTGTCATACTAGGTCTATGGGGCTTAAGCATATGGGAGAATGGCTTTAGGTTGTTTACTTCATGTTTTACAATTGTAAAGACGTTTATTATGCTTTGAATGTTTATCAATAAAAATTCTTTTCTTATTTGATTGTTTGGTTTAGTATTATATAAAATATCCAAATAATTAGTGTTTTCAAATAGGATTATTGAAAACGTTTAGATAATGGAACCCTATAAAGTGAACTGAAATCACAATTTATTTAAAGTCCCTAGTCTAAATCACTAAATTGAATATAAGTGATTTATTCA
The DNA here is from genome assembly GCA_947646795.1 of Beta lomatogona. Classification (NCBI taxonomy): domain Eukaryota; kingdom Viridiplantae; phylum Streptophyta; class Magnoliopsida; order Caryophyllales; family Amaranthaceae; genus Beta; species Beta lomatogona. Next base: position 58,700 of record CANSNZ010001388.1, on the reverse strand, counting down.
AAAGACTAGTATATAATTAATTGATAGCGCAGTTCCATGGGCTATGGAGACATAGAGATGTCTAATTGATTATATAGATGTATAGTTGATACATTGAGACTTGACCTAATTAGATTCTAAATTTAGAATCAAACTACTATATTTAGTGGATTCCTTAGACATGAGTATGTCTTAATAACCACAATATAATTAGTTTAACTTTGACACTGTTAAACGTCGCGCCGTAAAAGGAGATTATAAAGGCAGTGATCAGGTGGGCTAAGAATTGAGTGGGAGTTATGGTCATACAAGAGTGGATAAGTCCTCCTATTAAATAGGAATGGTGTCTGGGCCTCTTGATGAGCGAGAACTGGAAAATTGCATGGCCATGCGGAATAGGATTAAAGAGTTAATCCTTATTTGAGCAGTTCGAACTCAGCGATCAAGGAACAAAATTTGAGAATAACATGGTGTTATCAAATTTGGCATTAAGTGACTTAAGGAATTTAACATTGCGCTCTTATCTTCGGACAAGTGGGAGATTGAAGGAATATGTCCTTAGACATCCCGGCAATTACTAAATATAAATATGAATAATATTATGAAGATAATAAAGTTAATTATTTTAGTAATCGTATTTTCTTGCTAGAGAATAAATGTGATTAATAGGACAATATTGATTGGGCCTATAACTAAAATAGATTAATCCTATAAGGTCACACATTATAGCACAAGTTGGACAAAGCAATCCAAATCCATTTAGGATTAGGATTGGGCCAGTCCTAAAGGGAATAGGAGGAGAATTAGTTCTCCTAACTAGCCTATGACTCATCTATTATATATAGGATATAATATTAGGGTTTAGGTGATCAATTCATTAATCAGTTTCTTTTCACAAGAGAGAAAAGTGAAACTCAAATCTATTCCCTCTAAACCTGCGTCTATGCCATCAAAAGCAAGAGATTTTATTCTCTTCCGTTCTAGCAAACGTTGGTATTCAACTGGTGTTTGTGGACTAATTAGAGGAGCAACATTTGGGGCTCTCGGATCTTCAAGCTTGCATACAACAGGGAAATCACTCTACAAAGGTTTGATATTTAATCCCTATTGAATGATTCATATGTTTGATTATGTTTGCGATCTTATGATAGATGTTAGGAAATTGTTTCCTGAAATTCCGCTACTTGCATCTATATATTCCTACACGCCACCCCACCCCACCCCCCTGCGACCACCCCTTCCCCCATCCTCAACATTTTAACAGTAAGATTAACAACATTTCCCACCAAACTTTTACCATTATTATTAATCAACCCCATCATTTACCCCACAAACACTCTCAATAACACATAACAAAGCTCTTTTAGCCTTAAACCCATCACTTCTCAACAATTTCATCACTTTTGGCAAAACCCTCTTCCTCAAATCCCCTTTTTCTCTCTCCTCCAAAAACCCATTTTCAATAACCACCTTCAAACATAAGAAATTCCCGATTTGGGTGTTCAAGTCTTATTCAATCGATAATATCGAACTCAGAAATGTTTCAAGTAATGATGTGAAATTCAAAGATGTGAGTGTTGAAACTGGGCAAAAGCACGCATTGCGAACAAAGGTGTAGGAATCTCGTAAACGACGCACCAAAAACTGGCTGATTTTGTGTAGGGGATTGTTGGGCTTTCTGGCTGTTTCGGCTTTCCAGGGAGTATATTAATAATGCTGATAAGAGGAGCTCGGTTTTAACAGCTATGTTGGAGGTTGCGGAGACAGAGAAGGCGAGAGAGGCGATTAAGGAGGAGATTCATGGGAAGGTTGAGGAGGTTATGGAAGAGATATTGAAGGAGGCTGTGAAGGTTCATGTTGTGAGGTTGAGGATGGGGAAGGTTAGGGGTCGGGAGAGTGCCTGTGGAGTGTTGGAGTGAAGGGCATTTTGGGGTTGTGAAGGCGGAAAAGGGGTGGGATAGGTGGGTTATGCTTGCGAGTGGGCACCTGTGGTGAAAATTGGGTCTGGTGAGGTAGTTGTGTCGTTTAGTAATGTGAAGGTGTTGCTGTGGGAGGTGAATATGACTTATGTGGAGGAGCTAATTTGGTGGTGGCAGATAGGGGGCAGGGGTTTGGGCCGGGAGCGGTTTCGTGAAGAGGTTTGGTGGTGCAGAGGTTGTGCGGCTGTATGGTGGTGGTTAGTGGCCGGTGGTGTGGGGTGAAATGGTGGTGGTAGGCAGTGGTGGTGGTATTGTTGGCAGTGGTGCGTTGGTGCCTAGTGGTGGAGTTGGTTGTTATTTGTTTTATTTGAGTTAATTAAAATTTAAATTGATTTATTAAATTTGAACGAATTAGAACAAGTCATCAACCTGTTTCAACAGGTCACAGTTTTATATGAGCGGATCGTGCTAAAAGGTTAGATTATTGAAAAATAATCAAAAGATGAGATTAATTAAACAAACGGCTCAAAGGTTGGATTATTAGAATTAAATTTTTCCTAATATAATTTTTTTTGAATGGCTTCCTAATATAAATTGAGAACACAACATTTATAAACTAAAATGGCAGAGCCGAGTTTTCATGATTAATTAACCCGGCCCGGAGTTCGGAGCCCTGATGATGCACTAGTAGCGGCCACCTCTATCTGTCATTCTTTTTTCTTTTACTAGTTGTTGTTCCGCGCGCCTACGCGCGCGGCGCCCCAAAATAGTGTAATTGTGATATAAGTAGTCCGTTAGCCTTAATTAGTAAGATGGCCAGTTTGCACGGATTCCAACCAGGTGGTGGGTATGCTTGTTGTGTTAGTTGCATTAAGCAAAGTGTTGAACTTTGGTATGCAAACACGATTTATTTAGTCGTTAATTGCATGTAGAAACATAATACATTTTACAGTAAAAGAAAGCACAATTCTAATAGTTAAGTTAACAACATTTATTTAGAATTTGTTGTTAACTTGTAGGTCTCCCACGTGTCTTTGAAGTTTTTTTTGAAACAGAGATGTAGCCTATTCCCGCAAGATGGATATTAGGCTCCACTGCAGCACCCTATTTCTGGAGATTGATGAAGTTGGTGTGACTTGGACTAAGAAGGTTGTTGCCATTATTTCACGGAAAATGTTGGTGAAGGCCTAGCAAGAGGATGTAAATAGTTAAGGAATTAGATCAATGGAGTGGTTAAATCAAGTATGAGTCCGTACATAAAGTAAGAAAAAGCGTAGAGTGCAAGAATGCTTACACTGGTCGCTAGAGTGCTAACATGATCGGCTGGCATTTTGAAATGCACTTCACATTGTTCAGTATAGGCAGTAAGAAATATTGTGCCAGTAGCATCATACGCTCGGATTTGAAGGCGGAGCCTATAAACAATTAGGTACTGTTAGTGTTGGTTTGTAAAAGCACACATATGATTAGATATGTTAGGATATGTATACCTTGGCACAGCCATGGTTTCTTTCAAACAAGTTGAGCAATTATACGGTACATTGGTTGGTAACGCACTACGTTTGCCGCATGAAGTGCATGCAGTATATGAAAGTAGATCATAAATATTTGGTTCAAGCATCCGTACTCTTAACCAGTGAATTTCCCTACGGTTGTTGTATGAATCATTGAAATGTGGAACAGTAGTAAGTAAGCTTTTGAGAAGAGGCCATATTGTAATAGATATAGTGTAGCATTTTGGATAACATCGTTTACATAACAAGAGCGTACATTATTGCCTTCCATTTGTAATACTACTTATAATGTTTAGTTGTACTTTGGACATTTGGAAAAAAGGGTTAAAATAAATATTGGTTAGTTATTTGTTAATAACATGTTAAATATATAAATGGAAGTGGTAGTGTAGCTTATTAGTGCAGAATAGCGTACCAAATTATGGAAGTTTGCTTTACATAGGTTGATTTGAAGACCCCAAAAAAAAAATGAAGCCCTTGTAAGTTGGAGAGGAAAGGAGGTGAAAGAGCAATGGGTACAAAGATGTGGGAGAGGTCTTTTATAGCAAAATCGGTGAGTAATGTCCAAATGCGAGAGAGAGAGATGCAATTGTATGTAGGGTGGGCACTATGTATAGGTGGGGCAACAACAAAATTTAAAGAGTGGTGCGTTTTGTGTAGGTTGGGGCAATATGTGTAGGTGAGGCAACATGTTCGTAAAAAGCTATTGATCACATGTTAGCGATAGCATACTCGGTTGATCACATGGTAACAGTTTAATGTTGCTTGGGAACAAGGTCTGTTAGCGTAACTTTGAAAAGCCTTAGGTAGAACAACTTGGCTGATTTCCTGCTAGCATGAAGTCAGACAATGCATACTGCACCGAAGCTAAGCAAAGTAGGATCCCAGTTTTTGACAAAACAATTATGCTTGCCTCTTTCAAACAAAGCAATTCCAACAAAGCATATAGATAATCCAACTAAAGATAGGTAATCGAATTTGATAAGTTAAGGTAGAAAAGTTAGAATTACAGATTTAAGAAGTTGATACGAGTGCTCATGAAGATTGTTTGCACACAAAAAAGGGCCCAAAAATAAAAGATAAGTGGCTAACCAACTAAACACTAACGACTTGCCTTTTGAAACCAAAAGCTAACACTAAATGACAAGTAGTAGGGGTGTCGCATAGGAACAAAGGAACTTGTTTTTAAACTGCCTACACAAAAGGTTCATGTTCCTATCAGAAACCCGCTTAATTCAAAAGGAAGCTTAGTAGCACGGGGTGCACTAATCCCAGCTAATAGCCTTCAGAACCCAGGTTAGGATTTTGTTCCGTGCAAGCGCAGATGCCTGGCCCGATCCGTAAGAGGAATGGTTTTGTACTCAGGCGATGTGCAATGGGTTCAAAATTGAACGTTCCCTGCATTAGAACACACAAGTAAGTTTAGATATGCTTGTATTTGTTTTTTTTTTCTTTTAAAAGTATGCTTAAACCTGTGGGTATTGATGTCATTTGTAGCTTGAATTTAGGAATTGGAGGGGATTAACATGTAGCGTTATGGTGTGCTCATTTAAATGTTCGCATAATTGGATGACAAAGCAAGTTGTTTAAACCGAAATTCATTTTACATTCATACATCATAAGTCTTTAACCTACAAAGGTAGGCGAAACAAGGGCCCTACAAGTCAATAAATGATTTCTTTAAAAGAGCGAAAGTGAAAAGAAAAGCACAGAGATGCCAAGCGTTACAAGTGGATCATGTAAAAAGTATTATAAAGGCTTTTCTCTATACTCTTTTCTTTTCACATATGTGTTTGAATACATGTATTATAAGGGCTTTTAAGTGGATCATGTGCAAAGTAATATAAGGGATTGATAAGTAGCATGTCAAAGTATGGTCGAGTGTGCGAGGTTGAACATGTGCAAAGTATTCTAAGGGCCTTTAAAAGCTAAGTGCGCAAACTATTATGTGCTGCAACATGGCACAAAGCTATATGTGTTTTATAAATGGCAGTTTTGTGCAAAGTGGTGGATAATTAGATTATAAGGTGTGTACACTTACACTGGTAATCTGAGTATATATCTCGTAGCTGACAGCTTGAATAGGGCCTCACACTCCTGCGTAAAAGCTGTGAAGGTAAGTTCTCCAGTTTCATCAACCGCGTCGAACTTGAAAGTGATTCTGTATGAGGACAAGGAGGCAAATGTGTAAGGAAGACCATTAAAGTAACCAAGTAAAAGTAGTCGCTTTATGTATACTTACCTAGGAGCGGCGATGCATTTGTCCTTGTTGCAAAACTTGCAAGTGTAGGAGACATCACAATCGCCTTCAGTTCATTTACCACGATTGCTACAACCCACGTATGGGACAATCTTAGATTGTTCGGGATCAGATACTGATTACCTTGATCCAATGCTTTTCTTCTTGAAGCGTATTTCCAACCTATGATCACAAAGGAACAATGTATATCAAACAGTGATTTGTCAAAGTGTTTTCCAAACTACAATGAGCAACCCTGGAATTAGACTGTGTTTAGTGTGGATGTGTTTTGCATATGTACAAAATGGCAACACTAACAATTGAATATATTACCTATTTATGCTTGATTGTCTCTATTGTTAGAACTTCATTCTGTTCACCGGATTCCTAACCTCACGATGCGCGCCATACGTCCAAGCACCGGTGCGCGTTTTTCTTCAGACCTGCACAAATGGTTGGAACCACAGTAAGTGTAAGGTAGGCATGGTAGGGAAGTGTTGGTGCAGAAGGGGTGTGTGTTATTGATGCAAACCATTTGTGAAGCGCAGCTGCCTTCTCTCAGTGGGTTTCGGTGAAACACGATTGCCAAGCTTGTTGACAAAAAACCCGTGGAACAAGCCGGGCAAGTAGTAAGTGGCAATCACAATTGCAAACTTGGATTGAGTCTGTATAACGTGGTATTTTTTGAATTTATTTTTGCTAAAAACAAAGTCCCAGTAAGTATATAGGTAATCGGCTACTAATCAGCATAGAAGGTAGTCTTGGTGGAGTCCAGTACAATTAGAAAGAAGCAAAACTCAAAATAGGCATGAGTTCTGTTCATGAGCGAGTGGTTAGAGTAGCTTTGCATTTAGTTTAATTGTAAGAAAGACATTACCTTTGTGGGTGGATGGTTTAAGGGACGTCAATCCAACGATAAGGGCTGGGCCAACCCATGATCTAAGAAGATTAGATCCGTTCTGTGAGGTCGTCCCATACCGATATGGTTAAGGGGTCAAGTCTTTGCAAAAGAGAAAAGTGTGGCCTTTAGTGTTCAAGTGAGTGGACTTTAAAAGTGTAGGTATGTGGAACTTTACACACTTAAAGTCAAAATGAAACAAAAAAAAAGATAATGAGAATTAAATTAAGGCAAAAGATGAGATATGGAAAACAGAGCAAGCTTTGAGTGAGATAAATCGTGCTCACGATTCCGACCTCACGAATTCGAATCGAATTGGAAGATGAGTTCAAGAGTTCGAGACAAAGACACGAAAAAAACATGCTTTTAGAAGATATGTGCTTTTAGGCTGAACTTCTAGATTTCATTATCACTAAACTTCTTAAAATATTTACACCTACAAGTGGGAACACAATCAACAACATCATATGAAAGTTTGGCACTTAAAATTAAACTATAAGCTTCAAATGAAAGCATCCATGCTTTCAAGGGAAAACATGTAGCAAGGCTTAAAAGTGAAGGTCAACCAGCATGGATCTCCATTTAAATCTCAAAAACAAAGGCACAAAGAGAACATTAAGCAATCCGCACAATATAAACAAAGAACTTGACAACACATCGGTTGAAGGACGATCTTTCCAAATAAGCTATTCCATTGTTTTTTCCAAAAAACACAAAGCTAATGTGTAGTTTTCCCCAAAATGAGTTCCTTCGAAGAAGGGATCCTATACTACATATCACATAGCTATTAAATAGATTGATGCCTAAAAACAAGGTCCGCCTTATTATTGGGCAAAACAACAAGCAAACAACGTGTCATAAGTGGGAAAACCATTCATTTTCCCAACCCATAGAAGACAACATTTTTTTTAAAGTAGAGATTAGTACAACAGGTTTTTAAAGAGCAAGTATCTATAAATACTGAAATAAGGCTTGAATAATGAGCAAAGAACAATAAGCAAACCACAAACACAACGAGAGAACAAACAAATTTTTAGGCTAAGCATGACTAAGCAAGCATATCACAAACAGATAACTAAGTAGGCTACAACAGGAAATCAAAAATTAGGATTACCGGGGACCTGGTTTGCGAGAGTGCTTAGAGGTGATTAATGCGGATGTATAGAAATCCTACGAGGAGGGAACAAAAAATTAGTTAGTCTCGCAACTTTTGTGGATAACCTAATCTATCAACAAATCCACAGGGATTAGCAAGGATTAGCAACAAAAAAAACCTAGATCCTACTATTCCGTATAACTCGGTAGGGTACCAGGCCAAATTAATTACCAAGTCTCATAAACATTAGGCACAAGACACAAGCCATTTGAACAATATTAAGATGAGTTCAAGAGTTCGAGACGACACATAAAAAAAAAAATGCTTTTAGAAGATATGCTTTTAGGCTGAACTTTTAGATTTTATTATCACTAAACCTCCCAAAAAATTTACAGACCTACGGTGGGAACACCATCAACAACATCATATTAAAGTTTGGCACTTAAAATTAAACTATAAGCTTCAAATCAAAATATCCATGCTTTCAAGGGAAAACATGTAGCAGGCTTAAAAGTGAAGTTCAACCAGCATGAATCTCCATTTAAATCTCAAAAACAAAGGCACAAAGAGAACTTTAAGCAATCCACACAATATAAACAGCAACTTGACTCTCTTTTTTTGTCAGAGTTCATAATTGTCGAGGTATATTTGTCACAAGTTCATAATTGTCAAGTTAGATTTGGTGTGCAGATATTTATCGGTAGTTATCTTTGCAAGTTTCTTTAGAAATTAATTTGTGCCAAGTTCAATTTATCTGGATGATTAAAGGCAAGCCACTGACTAAAATATTAGTTATTGCCTAACACAAGAAGGGCATGAAGCAATGACCTACCAATTTTTAGATTTGAAGCTCAAGCTCAAAAGCATATGAACAGAGAGAGGCACTTTCTATTAGAAGGAGTATTTATACCATAAGGTTATATGGGAAGGGAGCTCAAACCCTAGATGGGATGTACTGCGGCAGAGACACAATTTCCTGAATTTTAAATTAAAATGACGCCCTATTGGACCCCGGCCACCCTTCTTTTTCATTCAGAATGAGCCTTAAAACCAGGATGCATACCTCCTTCACTGGTTAGAACAGTAATTGAACTTCTGGGAAAAGGTTTGAAATATTATAATACACATCATAATCCTACTGGACCCTAACTGCGAATCCATCAAACCTAACCAAAATTTGAACTTGGTTGTTTACTAAATTATTATTATTAATTAATAACAACAACAACAACAACAACAACAACAACAACAACAACAACAACAACAACAATAATAATAATAATAATAATAATAATAATAATAATAATAATAATAATAATAACAATAATAATAATAATAATAATAATAATAATAATAATAATAATAATAATTCAAGAGACAACATCGTAAGATCAAATTAAACCACACATAGAACACCTAATCAATCAGATCTATGTATAAAAACTGTAAATTATCAAATATTATGGATTAGAACTTGAATTTGAAAAAATAGACGGTAACCAATTTCCAATAAATTAGATAGAAGTTGCAGATAGAACTTGAATTTGAAATAGAAGACTGTAACCAATTTCCAATCAATTAGATAGAAATTGCAGAGATTACCAAAAAAAAAAACAGTGAAAGCGCCATCTCACCTGGCCACCAATTCACCAACCTTTGTAATCATCGCCACTTGCAATACAAGCTGAATTAAATGGAGGATGTGCTTGAGCAACCCCTGAATTGCCCTGCGCCTAAAATCCATGTGCAGCCATAATCCCCCATGTTGCACCGCAACCGACTCCATAATCAAGGCAGATGAAGCATAGAGTACCAGCTATGTTAGCAGAATTTTGATATTCTATTGCATAGATTCTGGAATCTCATTGACTACAAATCTAACAATAATATAGTTTTTATAATATGAACAGATAAATTTGATTTTAAAACCATCAAAGTTCGATCTACAAACCATTACTGCCTTCTAAAGTGAAAGAGTAGTGCTATGTTGGATTATCAATATAATGTACCTCCAAAAGACCTACATCCCGCGAAAGAAAGACTGTTTTATTGAGCAGGATAATCAAGTGCAGAGTATAATAGGTAAATAATTGTTAGAATTGACCTAACTGGATATGCTCTTATCGAAATCATCAATCGAACCAGCAACTTGAATTCAATGATAGCATATTTCAAACTTTGCACCATAATCAACCCCGACTGTAAAATCGATCCCTAATAATATATGCCTATTTTTTTGTCTTACTACAACAAAATTAAGAAGGTGGTTCAGTTAAAATAAGGCAATGAAACTAAAACTTTGTAATTTTCCAAATCACATAAGCACACTGAAAAACGAAGACCAACAGCATAAACACAAGGTACAAGGTTGGAGAAAAGACTAAAGAGTTATGAATAGTTTTAGGAGTAGAAAGGGTATACCTGTATGTTTCTGCTAAAATCCTTAGCATAGGACCAGTAAGATTGTTAAACGACAAATCCCTGCCAATAAAAAGCTTCATTTCAATGTTAAGGATGAACAAGCAGGAATAAGGGCAAAAAAAATGTTATTGTACATATAAAGATCAGTTGATAGTACTACCATTGCTTTTTGCAGGAGTAATCCTATAGAAGAAATCAAACTTGTGCCATTGTTCCTGCAATTTGATACCTGACAAAATTAGATGATGATTCAACAATGAAAATTAAAACACACTAAAATTATAATGAATATAGATGGTTTTTGGCATTAATCAATTAATTAAAGATGGAAATAAAAGACAAAAAGTGAGGAGAGAGGAGTTTGCATCCCCTTTGATGAAAGGAAAATGGTTACAAGCATTTGTTACAAACTCCACCAACATTACAAATTAACACCTATACAACAGTTAATTAATTTTCAACATCATAATTTTTGTAACATCATATTTTCCCTCCCAAAAAAAATTATACATCTTTTTCGCAAGAGAACAACAAAAAACAAATTAAATTAATCAAACCTTGGAAAAATCGAAGTTGAGATCTTGAGCCTCAAACAAGGAGTTAAAACACACCTTAAACCCCAACCGATCTTCATTCTATTTCTTCACAGTAACATCATTTTCTGGGCCCACCAACTGCATCTTCCATAGAGTAGCACCAAGCTTCCTAGCGAGAAACATGGGGACCCACTTTCTCTCCTCGATTTCCGCGACTTTTCTCCAAATGACATTGTCGTAATTATGTTTCACATCCCCGGAAAAGGCAATGGTGGTATTTTTTTTTCTCTCCTCGTGAAACTTCCAAATGGAGAAGAGGGGTAGGAGGGCCGGATTTCTTGGAAAGACGAGGGGTATTTCGGGGAAGTTTTACGGGGTTTTTTTTTGGGAAGATCTTGGGATTTTTGAGGTTGAGGTGGGTTTTTTGAAGGGAGGAGAGTAGAAAGATCGGTGTTTGGGGGTGATCTTCATTGTTTGAGGAAATGGGTTGTTGTTAAATCCGCCATTAAAGTTAAAGGTGGAAGCCTTTTTTTTGGGTTTTTGAGGATAGAGAAAGTGGGAGTGAAGGTTAGAATGGAGGAAGGGGGGCTGAAACTGGAAGAAGAGAGAGAAGATAGAACCTCACGTAGCAGACGAAAGATAGAATTGAAGAGAAGGAGATAGTATGAACCGGAATTTGCAGAAAACGAACCAAAATCGAAAACCCTAAACCAGCTAAAGAAGAATTAAAGACAAAAGGGGAAAAGTAATTGAATTGAAACCCTATAAAACGATAAAGAGGAAATGGAATTCTCGCAAAAAGGGAGAAAAATGAAGATAAAAAGAGATAAAATTTGATGATTAGGTTAGAAATGAAGAGAAGGAGAGAGACACAGTGATGATTGAGGTGCAATATTGAATAAGCTCATATTAAATAATCTCTTGAAATCAAATATAATTGAGATACTATATTGAATAAGCTCAGACACGGAAATGAATTCAATTAAATTGACACTATAGATCGAAACTTTACACCACTTAACAAAAGCAATCACATTACTCAAATATTGAATCTTTTGAAACACCCACTAATCAAAATCTATCTAATTCCTCAAATATTGAAACTATACGAGATACCCACTAAGTTTTTAGTCAACATTACTCTAGATCTCAACTTGCTTCACAAGATCGAACACAAAAAAAGAAATGAAGACAGAGAAAATGGAAAGAAATAAAACCTTATGCGCTGATCTTGCTGCATCTTGTTGTAGAAGAGAAGAAACAACCTAATTCATAAATCACAAAAAAAGTATCAGAAACTGAAATTTATCAAAACCGTGGGCCATTCTTTCAATTCGAATTAGAGCAAAGTCTTTGAAAAGGGAAAAGGACGAAAATCGAAAGAAAAAATCAAGAACTTATGCCTCTTTGATTAAACTTAATGGTGCTTTGAAGCTTGACGACACACGATATAGAAAGATATCCACCAAAAACAAACGAGATCAAACATAAGGCAATCATTGCAACACGCTCTCGATTCTCACCTGAGAAATGTCTTTGCCGTAGGATTACCCATCTCATAGTTTAGGGTTTTAAGTACTTCAACCTCCAATTCTACAACCTTGACATTCAATGAAAAGCAAAACTCTCAATACCAATATAAACCCGATTCGATTCAAGAAATTTGATATTTAAGATAACTTAAAACAGAAAAAAGAAAACATCACTAACCTCATGTTTAGTGTAGGTATAATCTATCATATCACGAAATTTTTCCACAGAATTTGGACCTATTTCTTCATACTTTCTACAATCAAGAACAAAGGATTTCAATTTTAAAAATAAAAAAAATCATTTAAAATAAAATTAAAATACCCAAAAACCACAGACTCTAACGATGCAATAAGCATTGCAGAAACACCCAGGAGCTGAAGACGTTGTCGATTAATAGGTTTCGTCGACAAAAATCGATCGATGTGTGAAATTGTCAAATAAAGTGTATCAGAAAGTGACAGAAACAACTTTAAATTCTTTAGCAAGCTCAACTAACCAATCCACCAAAATTCCTCTCATAGTTGCACTCAAATCCTTCTGAATCTTCTGCATGTAATCCCCTTGTGGCCTTCTCTTCACTCCTTGCTACAAAAACCCAATTCAATTTCAATCGTAAACCCTAATTCCCGCAAAACCCATCTCACCAATCAATCGAAAAAAAAAATCAAATTAAAGAAAAGGGTTCTCAAATTCACACCTTTAATACTGTAAATATTGCTTTAATCCCTATAAAAACTGTAATAATGAAACTAATTCGAAAATCTTACCTCCATAATATTACGAAGATATTCATAAATTCCAGTAACATATGGGCCACACATTCGAGGATTATTAGAAACAGCATCAATATCATCAGTAGAAACTTTAGGTGGACCCACAACATCCTCCTCCGGCGTTTTCTCCGAAGTTGAAATCGAGGTAGAGCTGCTGAATTTAGTAGATTTTTCGAATGAGCTCGTGTTCGAGGCTCAGAACATGATTTTAAGCTGGTATTACCCAAAACATTCGACGAAATTTCACCCAAAAAAAAATTAGGGTTTCATATGGGGAAGATTTCATTACAGTCGCAAAAGAGGAGAGAGGAGAGAAACATGAAGCAGAGGAGAGAGAATAACTTGTGGCTCAAAAGGAATTGGGCACAGTTGAGTAGGCGCCTAATGCCACGTGAAGGCCGCGTGGTGGGCTGAAGTTTTTTGGATCACGAGAGCAACACGTGAAGCGCTTATGAACAGTGTTTTGCATGGTTTTGTGACTCAGATCACTGTTCAAATGAACAGTGCCCATTCTTCCAACTTTTAAAAGGTCTAGGATGTTGGGTTAAGGCTTAAGCTGCTTCACCATTAAAAAGGCCCACTCCTAGTACTCATAAAGTCATAATAGTACCCAAATAAAATACTAATTTGTAGATATGCCACTTTATTCTGCTTGTCGGATCTTTTGAAATATAAATCAAAAACCTTTGGTACTATATATCCACTACAAGTCACAACCATATATAGAGCAGGTCTGCTAAGAACATTGCTTAAGAAAATTAAAAATGAGGAATATGGCAAACCAAATCTTCGTAAAACTAAACCAACCTCTCTCCTCCATACAATCACCATCATCATCACCACCAAATGAATTCTTCAACATGATCCTCCTACAGCTAAATGAATGGCTAGCTATCATAGGCGGATCTATAGGGGGTGCAAGGGGTACAGCTATACCCCCATTAATTTTGAAAAATAATGAAAACAAATCAATATGTTGAGGCTTGTCTTGCTGGTAGGAGAAGGGAAAAGAAAGATTAGTAGATGGATGGGGAGGTCTTGAGTTCGAAACCCCACAAAGTTCTTTTTTTTGCTTTTAATTACTCCCCTTTAACTCAGGTTTAATTTATCTTCAACACTTCTACTATATACTACTCCCTATGGGCCTATGGCTATTAGTCTGCAACTACAAATTTATAAGTAAGCTTACTCTGCAACTACAAATTCATAAGCCCACAAAGATCAAAGCTCCAAACTAATTTTTTGTCTCTAATTCTTTTTCCCTCAAATTTTTTTCATTTATATACTTAAACAACTGTTTTTAAATTGAACAACTTATTTTTAAAGTTGTGATTATTTAAATTGAAACATTGAACAATTAAATAGTTAGCAATTATATTTAAGTTCTTACTCAAACTTAGGCAGATAAAAATGTTAACAAAGCTTTATTTTGAAAAAAAAAATTTGACTAGTCTAACTAGTTACGCATTCGTACCCCCATGAGTAAATTCCTAGATACGCCACTGCTAGCTATCATCCCAAACTTGTTTCATTCTCTCGTCGCCAAATTCGATGAGCTCTTGCCCCCGGAAACCAGAGAACACTGGCTTGCTTGTGGCGAAACCATTCGTGATCCCGGGCTTGGATTTGTTGTTCTCTCGCTTGTTCTGTTGTTGCTGCTTCCCGCTATAATCGGTTGTATTGTTTGGGTTGTGGCCACATGCTTGGGGCCTCATCGGTGGGTTCTTCATGCTTTGTTGTGGCGCATGTGCGGGAAGATCTTCAGCATCTGCTGCTTGTTGTTCTAAGAGATCTTTGAAAATGATGAAGGCTCCTGGAACAGGTGGAGGAGTCCTTATTTCAAGAGTCAGTCTTTGAGAATAACCCCGGGTCTTATTTTATTAATTTTCGTGCTGGTAGGTAGGCCTGTGTAAGGAGATATATATGTATCTATGATGTCTGGATTATTATGTTACTAATATGTTTATGGTGGAGGAGTACTTCTTTAAGTGGGTGATAAAGAAGGTTGCCTAGTTGCGTTGGAGAATGATGCGCTCAAGTTATACGATGTTCTTGTGGTATTTTAGGTGCACATTGCTAAGGGATTTGTTCGTAATTGTTAAGTTTTGCATATAAATCGACCTTAGCGGAAGTTCGGAATTTTGTATTTATTGTTGTTAAAATTGTAAGTTCCGAGCTCTTGGAAGCATGAATGGTTGGAACAACTCCACAACATCGTCTCACCAACCAAACTCCACCGTGTGCCTAAACTAAGCATCATCGCGAGCTCGCCAAGCCAAACCAAGTTCGGCTGCCCAGCAGCATCACCCGCCAAGCTCTCGCGAGCATCACAGCCCATCGCACGCCCATCGCACCAAGCCAACGCACGCCCAGCGCTCGTCCAAGCGCCCAGCAGCATCGCTCGCCCATCGCTCACTGCCCAGCGCCCAGCGCGCCCGCACAGCCCAAGACGCCCGGCCTCGCACCTCGCGAGCATGGTCGCACCTCGCGACTTTGTATCTCGCACCTCGCGAGGATTCTCGCACGGTGCGACTCGCGTGGTTTTGGCCCGGCTTCTTCAGCTCGTTGCGAAGGCAGTAGCTTATCGCACGGTGCGACCTGTATCGCACCTCGCGACCCCTAGGTCGGTTTAAATGACGGCTGATTTTTGAGCTTTAGTATAAATACTAAACTTTGTTTTTAGACCTAGGGGGCAGCAGCCACAAGGGGATGGAGTTTCCAAAACTCCACTCCTCTCTTGTTGTCTTCTCTTTTTAGTTTTTATTTTCTAGTTTAGTTTATGTAGATTTCAATTATGGGATTGGCTTATGCTATGCCGATTGTAGCTTGAACCGTTCTTGAACGAGATTTATATGGAGCTTCAAGCATTATTGTGAGATCTTTCCTCTCTATTTATTCCCTTTGATTATGGTTTAATTTCTATGCTTGCTTTCAATGGTTTTTGCATGATTATGCTAGGAATGTTACTAGTTTGATTGTGTAATTAATCTAATGCTAGATTTAAGAATAGAATCGGATTGTTTTATTCTTTTATCAAATGGTAGCAAACTAGGGAGTAGCTTAGATGCGAGATCATCTTGGTTATTTCTTGGGGAAATTGAATAAACCGTTGAACGTTTATCACTTGTAGGACGTTAGCGGTGTTGGTTCTCTCGTGTTTATTGCTTTGCTATTGGATTGAACTTAGACGCGAGATCGGACTAGGTTATCCTTTAGTTAGAGTTTTATAGTCACGCTGATCGTGCTATTCAACTAGGAATAAGGAGAACACGAGATTAATTCTCGACAATAGATAATAATGGAAATGAATAGAGTGGATGTTCAATGACCGATAATGAATTGAAGTGCATGTTAATCGGATTCAAGATCTTTCCATATTGATTTCTCATCTAGTTTATATGTTAGTTAGTTGTAGTTTAGTTATAATCTACTTGAAACCCCCCTTTGTTATTATTATTAGGTTTCTCGGCCCTTAGCTTAATCTAGGTTTAGAATCACGCTGAATATAAAACTCGTCCCTGTTTCCCTGTGGATACGACCCCTACTTCCATTATACTTGTTTATTGTAAAAGAGAGTAGGAGAAATTTTATCTTTGGCCGGGCGGCGGTGCACGACGACACACCCGCGCCCGCCCAAATTTTGGCGCCGTTGCCGGGGAAACGGTGTTACTTGTTTTTATTTAGAGTGATTTTTGGATGGTATTGCTTGTGCTCTTTGTTTTTGATTGGCCACTCATATAAAGAATTCCCTTTTTGTTTGAGTTTCTAGTTTTCATCTTCCATTGAGCTCTATGTATTTCACTTTCGTATTTTGGACAAGAAGCATGGAACTTGTTGCTTAAACTATCTTGGGAATGATTGATTGAAGCTTTTGACGGCTTATTGTTTGGTTATTGTCTAGCTTTAATTATTGATATTAATGGTCATGACTTGGATTAGCTAGGAATACTACTAGTTGATGTTTGTTGTTGCCTTAATGCTAGGTTTGGGATATAATCAGATGTTATATGCTCAACCATGTTGTAGTAAGCTAGGTATTAACGATGCATTGCAAGAGTTCTCCTCAATCAATTTTGCAGGTACTTGAAGTGGAGATTGACATGGAACCACCATTGTCACACGTGGAGCACAACCCAATGATTAAGCTTAAGGTACTAAGTCGAGCTCACGACTTTAAACAACAGCGCTTCTCGGGAGGCAACCCGAGACCCCTTTATTTTCTTTCTTTCTCTTTATTTTTCATCAAATTTCCACCACCACAACAAATTTTCTTTCACCCACCACCCACCAACTAAAAAGATCCACAACCAATCTTCATCCACTTGGAACCAAAATCCACAAAAGAAAATCCGTTGGGAGGACTTCAATAGCTAGGAGTTGGTACACTAGAGGATTGAGATTGTTAATGTATCTTTTCGATCTCTTAAGCTAGGTGCAAATCTCACAAATTCAAAACTTTTGAGCTTGTCATTTGTTTGAGTGATTCGAGGGAGAGGTCTGTGAGTTGATTTATGAGATTTGAGTTGATGTTGTTAAGAAATTTGAGTTTGACGGATTGTTTGGTCATGAGTTTTGAGCATTCGATCTTCGATTTACCCGATTTTCGATTTTCTCCCCCCATTTTCAGTTTACTTTTCTTCTAATTGTCGACACATTGAGGACAATGTGTAGTTTAAGTAGGGGGGAGGGTATTCTCATTCTCATGTATCTATGTTGTATATATTACTTTCAATTTGAAAAAAAAAAAAAAAAAAAAATGAAAAAAATAAAAAAAAAAATAAAAAAAAAATAAATAAAAAAAAAAATGATGATGAAATGAAACCCGCTGAGTTGAAAACCCACAAGGGTGGGCGACTCAGGCAAAAATGGGGGCCCGGATAGGTTGAAAACCCGAAAGGGCAACTTATGCAAAAAAGTGGCTTATATTGAGCGGGTAAGATGGTGAGATGAAAAAAATGTGAGAAGCTAGGATGAAAACCCGAAAGGGCTCCTAGGCAAAATGAGAGATTAAGAGAGAATTATACACTTTGAAAACTCATTTGCCGGAGATGGTGTCATAAGGTTGAAAGCGTTTTCGGGTTGGGTTAGTGAATTCATCCTTTGTTTTGTGAAGATCTATTTAAAGTTGGCTTTCACATTCTTTTGGTTAATTGTTTGTTTTTGGGAGTAAGCATGGAGTATATTCCTTTTTGTCTTTGTTCCATGGCTTGCTTGTTTAGATTAGTTGTAGTAGTAGTAGTTTTAGATCATCTTTTGGAGGTTTGGGAGAGCTGATAGTTTAGTGTGTCGTGAGCTGACATTTTGATTCGTGTTGGTGTTGCTGGTGATTATTGTTGTCGCGTCTTTTTATTTTTCAGGTGAGCTCGAATCTAAGTGTGGGGGAATCATCGTCCCTTACGTTTAGGTTTTTGAGCGGATGTTGTTAAGATGTGATGATGATGATGTAGTTGATGGGAAGTGTAGGTTGGTGGCGTTAGTTTGGGTGATGATTCATTTGGTGATCCTCATTTTGAGTTTACTCGAGGTCGAGTAAAGTTCAAGTGTGGGGGGTATTTGATGCGCTCAAGTTATACGATGTTCTTGTGGTATTTTAGGTGCACATTGCTAAGGGATTTGTTCGTAATTGTTAAGTTTTGCATATAAATCGACCTTAGCGGAAGTTCGGAATTTTGTATTTATTGTTGTTAAAATTGTAAGTTCCGAGCTCTTGGAAGCATGAATGGTTGGAACAACTCCACAACATCGTCTCACCAACCAAACTCCACCGTGTGCCTAAACTAAGCATCATCGCGAGCTCGCCAAGCCAAACCAAGTTCGGGCCCAGCCAAGATCACCCGCCAAGCTCTCGCGAGCATCACGACCCATCGCACGCCCATCGCACCAAGCCAACGCACGCCCGGCGCTCGTCCAAGCGCCCAAGCAGCATCGCTCGCCCATCGCTCATCGCCCGGCGCCCGGCGCTCGCACGGCCCAGACGCCCGGCGGCTCGCACCTCGCGAGCATGGTCGCACCTCGCGACCCGTATCTCGCACCTCGCGAGGATTCTCGCACGGTGCGACTGCGTGGTTTTGGCCCAGCTCTTCGGCTCGTTGCGAAGGCGGTAGCTTATCGCACGGTGCGACTCGTATCGCACCTCGCGACCCCTAGGTAGGTTTAAATGACGGCTGATTTTTGAGCTTTAGTATAAATACTAAACTTTGTTTTTAGACCTAGGGGGCAGCAGCCACAAGGGGATGGAGTTTCCAAAACTCCACTCCTCTCTTGTTGTCTTCTCTTTTTAGTTTTTATTTTCTAGTTTAGTTTATGTAGATTTCAATTATGGGATTGGCTTATGCTATGCCGATTGTAGCTTGAACCGTTCTTGAACGAGATTTATATGGAGCTTCAAGCATTATTGTGAGATCTTTCCTCTCTATTTATTCCCTTTGATTATGGTTTAATTTCTATGCTTGCTTTCAATGGTTTTTGCATGATTATGCTAGGAATGTTACTAGTTTGATTGTGTAATTAATCTAATGCTAGATTTAAGAATAGAATCGGATTGTTTTATTCTTTTATCAAATGGTAGCAAACTAGGGAGTAGCTTAGATGCAGATCATCTTGGTTATTTCTTGGGGAAATTGAATAAACTGTTGAACGTTTATCACTTGTAGGACGTTAGCAGGTCTGTTGGTTCTCTGTGTTTATTGCTGCTATTGGATTGAACTTAGACGCAGATCGGACTAGGTTATCCTTTAGTTAGAGTTTTATAGTCACGCTGATCGTGCTATTCAACTAGGAATAAGGAGAACACGAGATTAATTCTCGACAATAGATAATAATGGAAATGAATAGAGTGGATGTTCAATGACCGATAATGAATTGAAGTGCATGTTAATCGGATTCAAGATCTTTCCATATTGATTTCTCATCTTGTTTATATGTTAGTTAGTTGTAGTTTAGTTATAATCTACTTGAAACCCCCCTTTGTTATTATTATTAGGTTTCTCGGCCCTTAGCTTAATCTAGGTTTAGAATCACGCTGAATATAAAACTCGTCCCTGTTTCCCTGTGGATACGACCCCTACTTCCATTATACTTGTTTATTGTAAAAGAGAGTAGGAGAAATTTTATCTTTGGCCGGGCGGCGGTGCACGACGACACACCCG
This sequence comes from Beta lomatogona, assembly GCA_947646795.1. NCBI lineage: Eukaryota > Viridiplantae > Streptophyta > Magnoliopsida > Caryophyllales > Amaranthaceae > Beta > Beta lomatogona. The sequence continues at coordinate 38,644 of CANSNZ010001388.1, read as the reverse complement.
CGCCCGCCCAGAGAACAAGATGAAATTAGTTTTTGTTGGTTAATGAACTAGTTTTAGAGTTGGATGCTTATGGAAAATCGTATTGATACTAGCTAGTTCAATCTGTATGTATTTCTCTCCAGTTGTATGGTTATGTTATTGAATAAAGTAATTGATAACTTTCTGCATCAAACTCACACAATTTTGAATAGAGGTTATAGTGTTTTAGCAATTATGTTCAATATACTCTATAGATCATAGGTTAGATGTACACTTAATGTACATGTATACCACTCTTATGTTGGAAACTCATGCTATTTAATTTTGGATAAAAAATACAATTAATTTGCCTCTTAAAATTCCTTCCCATGTTTTGCTAAATGCTGCCCTAGTATTATTTACTAACGCCCTAAATATATATAAAAATACAACCTTAGTATTACCCCTTCCTATTCCTTTTACCCTCTCTTTCCTCCCTTTACCCTCATCTTCCCTTTCCCTTACCTCCCACCATCGACCTCCCACCTGCCCCAACTCCATCCAACTTGCATAAATGAATATACAAAACCACAAAAAAAAAAAAAAAAACCCAGTAAAAAAAGGAACATAAAAGAATATGAGTTATTAAAATAACCCAAAATCCAGAAGTGCATATGGAGAAAATTGATGTTGTTGATAGTTGATACTGAACGCTACAGCTACGCACCATCTTCGAACTCGTCGAATCTCGACTGTAATTGCCGGAATATTAAACAACTCGGGCGTCTAATTTTGTCGGCTAAAGACACACCAAATCACCCACACCACCCGGTGTTTTTTTAATTGAAAAAAAAAAAAAAAAAGGAGGCGCGCAGCCCCCACCACCGGCGTAGACGTCCATGGCAGGCGCTCCACCACAGGAAGAGGCGCCTACCATGGACGCCTATGCCGGTGGTGGGGCGTTAATTTAAAAAATACCACAGGCGTCTACAATGAACGCCCCACCACCGGCATAGGCGTCCATGGTAGGCGCCTCTTCCTGTGGTGGAGCGCCTGCCATGGACGTTTACGCCGGTTGAGGGGCATCCATGGCAGACGCCTCTTTTTTTTTAATTACTCACTGAGTTGGATTCGCATGTCTATCTTCCTCTTCAACCTCCATATATGGAAACTTCCAGCCAAAAATATAACCATGCCATTGAAAAGAAGCGTGACTCCTCCAACTTTAGATGCTATTATAATTCGCTTCTATATATCTCTCGGAGGATCCATGGCGGATGCTTGTCTAAAGTTTGAGATTTCTTTAATTTGTTATTTTTTTAATTGTTCTTTGAAATTTTTTGAATTGATAACGACCCTAAATCTCTGGGTTGGTGAAGGGAAGACCTTGATGAGTGATTTTGCATTGGTTTTCTGGTATGTGTGGTTTGACATGATAAAGGATTAATATCTGATGTGATTTTTTTAGTTCATTAATGGTGATGGTGGTGGCAGCAGTGTTGATGGTGGTGATGGTAGGGAAAGGGAGAAAGAGAGAGAAAAGAAATGGAAAATGAAAAAAAATAAAAGAATACATATACCGTATAAATATACTATATGGCGTTAGTAAGTAATTTTATAGCGTTGTTTAGCAAGTGAGTAATTTAAAGAAAACTTATCACTAGTAATGGTGTACATGTACACAAAGCTTACATCTACCACTTTCCGATGGTTTTAACTTCCTGGCTTTTTTCTTCCTCAAACTCATAGTAACATAAATTTGTTACCTTATTACCGTGTTTCCTTCTCAGTAGTGAACCAAAAGTTCAATAAAAGGTGATGGAAAAAGTTCACATTTCTCCACTCTATTTGATTCCCTTCTATTTCTATTTCATGAGTTGAACCAAATTAAACGTGCATATATAGCCATGAAATTCATTTGCAAGCTTAGTGTTCAAGGACTTATGTTGCGTTCCATACTGCCTTTGTCGTGGCACAGAATTGGCTACCATGGGTAATCTGTGGCATTAATCTTCATGGCAAGGAACTCACGTCTTTGGCCTACTAGTGGGTAGTGGCTAAAGTCTAGAGGGGCGGGTTCCAAGGCTTTTAAGCTGATATATAATACTTCCTCAGTTTTTTTTTATGTTTTTGACTTGAAATCTTGACACTATTTATATTTAGAGAGAATCTTCTCAATTTTTCTCAATTTATAAGATAAAATATAGTCGTGTAAAGTCTTGTTCGTCTTAATTAGTATATTATTAATATGCAATCGTTATAAATTTTACTAATATATAATGAGATATATTTAAGTTCAATAATGTGCATTGGGAGACACGTACAGGTAGGGGTGTTCAGAAAAACCTGACCCGCCCCAAAAAAACCGGGTAGTTTTATATGAAGTTTATATTCTAGCGGGTCGGGTACCCGACCCGGAGAAATCGGGTCGGGTCACGTGCCGCTTAATTTTGGCAACCGGGTACCCGCATACCCGAGAAATAAGTTTTCTTGAATTTAGCCTACTGTGCGTGCGTCTGTTCCTGGCCCATTAATCACTCTGCTCTCAATTCACACTTTTGTCATAACTCACATACTCACATGGCATTAGTGAGTTAGACTTTCTCTCTCCACACTCCACAATCAGCCTCCCTGCGAACAATCACACTGTCAATCTGCATTGCCTTCAATATCACCGCAAGTCTGCAACCGTGAGGAGACCCACGGGCCACGACGACCACCGCACACCTGATAATCTCTCTCTTCTTCAATTTTTATATAGGGTTTAATTTTTTGTTTTGTTGAATTTCTCTTTGGGCTGTACATCAATGGCTTCTAAATTCGAATTTATATTATGTTAAACACCTAAATGGACAATGGTAATTGATTTTCACTTCTGATTTTTTTTCTTTTACCTTAACAAATGCTTGAAATTTTATTGTTTTAATAAGTTATTAGCAATTGCATTTGTGTTTTCCTTATCTGAACTTTGAAGCATGTTGATTGTTGATGAATGATGATGTGAGCAACATTTTGAGTAATATTTGCAAGTTGGAAGGTGATTAAATTTAAATATACTTGCTAACTTGCTGTAACCTGTAAGTAATTGAATATGGCCAGATGTGTTCTATGACTGACAGTGGAAAAATGCAAGGAACACATCAGTTAATGAAATAGAAATGTATGGTTTTTTCGGGTACCCTGTGACCCGACCCGAGAAAACCGGGTACCCGGTTTGCGGGTACCCGTTTTTTCGGGTCGGGTCATGGGCCGAGTTTTAAACTACCCGTAAATGCGGGTACCTGAAAAGCCGGGTACCCGGTCATGAACACCCCTACGTACAGGTAAATAAGAATGATAAGAAAATAGAGGGAGTAGATTTTACTAATTGTAAACCTTCCTAAACGCATATATTGTATATATAAACAGGCTTACTTCTTTTTTATTTCTAACGAAATAATTTTAGGAAAACACTATTATATTGTGCGTCGAGAAGTTCATCCTCCATATCTTAAAGTATTGACTTTTCTTCTTTTCATTTATGGGTATTACGATTTTGGATTATTCTTTATCTATTTCATACTCCCTACGGTTCTTTTTAATGGTTACACTTTGAGTTTTGATACTACTCCCTCTGTATTTTTTTATCTTTCCTACTTTGACTTTGCACGTTTGCCAATGCACTTATTCTACATTAAATATCTTTCATTACATATTAGTAAAAATTATAATAATTGAATATTAATAAAGTACTCATTAAGACGAATCAAACAAGACCCCACATGACTATATTTTTTCTTACATATTGATAGTAATCTAAAAGATTCTCTCTAATTGTGAATAGTGTCAAGATTCTAAGTGAGAAAGATAAAAAAATACAGAGGGAGTATTAACAAATTTATGTTTGACTGTCATTTGTAATTAATAGGTAAGGAAAAATATAGTCATGTGAGATTTTGTTTGATTCATCTCGATCATTACTTTTAGAATATCAACTTTTTATAATTTTTACAAATGCAAATTTAGAGATTTTAATGCTCAAACATTTACATTGGCAAGCTGGAAAAGATAAAGTGTAATTATTAAAAAGAAACGGATGGAGTAATTAATGCAACATTACTTTTTTAAGGTCCATCTCTATAAACTTTTTTAAGGTCCTTGGCCGCTTGTATCATTCACATTCAAAAATCCTAAAATAGACTCTCCGATTATAGTGGAACTCGAATCAAAGTCGACATATCTTAATATTAAGGACATTTGTTCTTGGTGACTAATATCAGGAGTGCAATCAAGGATTACGGAAAAATACTTTGCTTGTTTTATTTTCTTAATGATTTCAGATTTAACTGCATAACCAAGCAAATGTATTATCTCATTTTGAATGTTATGACCAAGATAGTGAATATGTATTTCATCATTGCTAATGCGTCTAACATGTTCATGAACAATTAGATCAAACTCCGCCAACATTTCAATCAAGCCCAAGAAATTACCATTACTCTTTTGGTATATTTTCTCATTTGAACCACGAAAGGCTAAGTTATGTTTTGCAAGAAATTTTACAATTGAAATTATTCTTACCAAAACCTTTTTCCAATGCTCTTTCTCTTTTTTAATTTGTTTTTGAGTCACTTTGTCAATAGTCTCATTCTTTCCAAGTCTTACACGCAAATCATACCAAGTTGCCATATTCTTAAAATGTTCCATACTTGTCTCATGCTCTTTAAGCCTTGTAGTAATATGAGACCAATCACCAAAACCTTCATTAATTAATTGACCTCTTCCATGGCTTTTTAAAAAAAATTTACAGCAAAAACAGAAAACTTTATCAAGCTCCTTCGAATAAACAAGCCATTCTGTATCACATCTCTCTCCATTTGACAATATTCTAGTATATAAAGTCGTAGAAAATAGCTTAGAAAACTTGTCTTTAGGACCTTTTACAATAGACAAGTCTCTTTTGGGTCCCTTTTCTACTAATACTTCGATCATTTTAGAATTAAGAGTATCCCAATTGCGTGGATCGAATACATCAAGGCCAAATTGATTGTCATTACTTTCATTCGCAACATTATCATTTTCAATGGGATCATTATCTTCATTCACACCATTATCATTTTTAGCATGATCATCATCATTACCACCAATATCATTCTCACTCGGCACATTATTAGCATCAAAAGAAACATCATCTCTATCTAAAGGCACATTATCATTAGGAATAACACAATTATCATCCAAGGCTACTTCATCATTCACAACCACATTATTATTACTTTGAGTACCTACATGTGATTCTTTCACAACAAACTTATCAAGAGCTCCTCTTTGTGATTGAGTGAGCTCTTCAATTCTCTTTTTCTTTTTACGTTTTTCATAGCCACAATCATACTTCCTTATTTTGGGAGGCATGGTAGAACTAATTGAATAAAAAGATATGCAATGTAAAATAGAAGCAACCTGAATCTAATGATATAAAAAAACAACAAGAAAGATAGAAACCACCTGTACTCCAATCTTTTTAATTTCCTCTATGCAATGTCATTCTTTGGAAAAAAGAAAAAAAAAATCTGGTTGGAGGTTGTCTGAGACTGCATTCTCGCAAGACAAATCAAGCAAAGTAATTTCAGTTTCAGATTAGGCAGAATTGCAAAAGATAAATGAAAGACAGTACATGATTATCATATTACAAAGACAAATTTTGACAGCAATTTTCTTTTACACCTACAACTCATTATTACTCGTATGATCTCAATATTAAAAACTGAATATCACAATATAAAAACAGTTGACCATCTGTAACTAATATCACAATATAATGATGATCTCAAAATTACAAATTCATCATGATCAGTTCGTCGTTCGACTGATGTTCTAGTTTCCAAACTTTAAAAGTTCATAGATACATTTCCAAATAACAAATAAAGTAACAATGAAGCTAATCATTTATTCATTTTTCCCGTAAAAAAAAACATAAAATAGGCATAAAATTTCAGAAAAATTAATAAGGCAGAATTGCAGACAAACCAAATCATGAAATCGAAAATAGGCATCAAATAGGCAGAATTACATATTATAAATTTTAATTTCAAATTATAAAGTTGATCTCTACTAGAAAATTTGCATAAAAGAAAGTCAAATTACCTTAAAATTGAAGACTTTGATAACAAATTAGCCCACCAATTCTTGATTTTTCACCTCCGAACCGGACCTCCCACAATCAAAATTGAAGACTTTGTTCTTCCCCTATGGTAATTTGTAAACCAACGTTTGAATTTCTTTTTGGATGATAAAAGAAATCGATTTCTTGGATATGAGTTGAGAAGAGTTGAATCTGAATCGCAAATAAATAGCAAAAAAAAATAATTCTTCCCGTTAGAAATCTCCATCTTTGGTGTTCTTGAGGAGAATTGGAAATATGGAAGGAGTAATGAAATTGAGTTTTTTTTGGCTAAAATTAAGATTGGAAATGAGATAAATTTTCTTGAATAAAGAGAGTGATTATCAAAATTAATATGGGAAGTTGAATAATATCATGATTTTTTGGGATTGTGATTTATGAAGAGGAGAGAAAATTGTGGCGTGAAAACTGAAGAAGATGGAAAGTCTAATTCCATTCTTGCGGGTGAGTCTGTGGCTCTGTGCATGTGTGGTTTTTCTCTCTTTTTTATTCTTTTTTTTTCTTTTTTTTTTTTTTGCAAACCAAAATTGGGCCCCCAAATTTTTGGGGACCTGTTCCATTGAACCGCTTGGGCCGGTATTTAGCCAGGCCTTCAACAAGAATGACATGGACTATACAAATAATAACATAAATCTCATGTCATTTTGTCTTATATTTTATGTGTGTCATTTGATATCCTTTTACGAAAGGATCTGTGGTTTGTGAATTGTTACACCATAAGTTATATATTTATATATGGTGTAACAGTTACACCCAATAATTTGTGTGAATGTTATTTTGTACTAATATATCAAAACGAATGTTAATATTGTATCATGCATGTAAGATGTCGGTGTGAGGTTGAGGTGGTGGAGTAGTGTCATCGTTTCCCACCTTTTATCCTCTGAGGTCTAAGGATCAAACCTCATGGGAATTATTTGAGGATTTCCCTTATCCCCCATTAAGTGAGTCCCCTTCATTGTACCATGAAAAAAAAAATACTACCTCCGTTTCTTAATAAGTGCAACACTTTCCTTATTTGGAATAGTCACAATAAGTACAACCAAGATCAAAATGGTAAAAAAAGTTCAATATTATTACAAATATGCCACCAAAAAGTAAGAGGGGACCACAAATTTTTTCTTTGATCAATTGAATTACTCTATTTTATTGTGGTCTCAACTTTCTCTCTCTACATTCCTTGGTATTCCCCCACTTTCTCTATGTTGCACTTATTAACAAACGGAGGAAGTATGTAAGATGTCGGTGTATTTATTATCTCAATATATATATTTCTTTTATAATATTTATTAATTGATTAAAGTTATGCACAATGGAGCTTAAAAGTAAAAGTGAAATAACTAGATAAAAACAAAGATTATATGTTAATTATATTACCATCCGATCCATTAGAATATTACTAATTACATTTTAGTTTTTTTTTAAAAAGATATAAAGGACAACAAAGATAGACTTTAACATAAACATAGTACTCATATACTGAAACTTTTCCTACACAAACCCCTAAAAGAGTAGCTTTTTCAGCCCAGTCATCATGTTCCCTTTTTTTTTTTTTTTTTCCTTTGACTGGACTCATCATGTTCCTTATACTTTGCTATCACCAATGCGACGTTCCGGTCATGGAGCTTTCCACCTTAATGTGTGTGTCTCTCTCTTTCTTATTTTCCCTGTCATGATGGGTAAAGGCGTAAAGCCTTCAATAAGAAAAACTAATAATCATGGAAATTTCTAATACTTCTATTTTCTTTATTTTTCTCACTTGAAATCTTGACACTATTTGTTAGGAACTGATTTCCGTTGATTCTCATTAATCGGTATAAAGGGTTTATATACAATCAAATATTAACACTATAGGGCCTTAACAACAATAGCCCAATTAACATAATTACTAACTAGATAATTAGTCCTAACACCCCCCCCTCAAGTTGGAGCATGTAGATCACAAATGCTCAACTTGTCTAGTAGATACAAAAATTGTCGTTTGCCTAGGACTTTCGTAAAAATATCGGCAAGCTGTTCATCCGTCTTCACATGAGAAGTACGAATAAGACCGTCCTGAATAGCATCACGAACATAGTGACAATCAACCTCAATATGTTTGGTACGCTCGTGAAAAACTGGATTCTGAGCAATATGCAATGCCGACTGACTATCGCAAAACAGATTCATAGCCCTGGGATGTGCCACACCCAAACTGAGAAGCAAAGCTTTTAACCACTTCAACTCTGCAGCTTATGGCCGCCATGGAACGATACTCCGCCTCTGCGGAGGACCGCGGGAACCGTATGTTGTTTCTTGGTTTTCCATGAAATCGGGGAACCACCAAGAAACACCAACCAACCAGATAATGATCGTCTCGTTAAAGGACAACTAGCCCAGTCTGAATCACACCATCCTGTTAATTGCAAATCACAAGCTGCTGTTAAGAGAATACCCTGTCCCGGACAACCTTTCAAATATCTTACAACCCGAAAAGCCGCGTCCAAGTGATCTTGACGCGGTTGTTGCATGAATTGTGCCAAAATGTGAACCGAGTAGGCCAAATCAGGACGAGTCAAGGACAAATAAATCAAGCGACCCACTAGTCGCCTATACATCTCCGGATCATCAATCGGCGAACTAGTGGATTGAGCAAGAGTATGATTTTGCTCAATCGGATAACTGGCCGGACGAGCCCCTAACAACCCTGTCTCTGCAATAATATCAAGAGTGTACTTTCTTTGACATAGAAAAATCCCTTCGGGACTCCTAGCGACCTCTATGCCCAAATAATATTTTAAAATCCCCAAATCCTTCATGTGAAAACAATCACTCAAATAATTTTTAAAATCAGAAATTGCAGAAGTATCATTCCCAGAGATAATTAAATTATCCACATAGACCAAAATACTCAAATGTATATTTCCTCGGGTCATGGTAAACAGGAATAATCGTAGTACGATCGACGTAAATCGTACCTCATAAGGGAGCCAGCCAATTTAGAAAACCGAAGATCTAGGAGCTTGACGCAGACCATATAATGACTTTTTCAAACGACAGACCATGTTAGGCCGAGTACCATGAAATCCGGGAGGTGGTTTCATGTATACTTCTTCATCAAGATCGCCGTGTAGAAAAGCATTGTGGACATCCATCTGGTGCAGTTCCCAATTTTTCGCAGCAGCGACGGCTAGAAAGGCCCGAACAGTCACCATTTTCGCCACAGGAGCGAACGTCTAATTGTAGTCAATCCCTTCAACCTGATGATTGCCTAAAATTACAAGACGAGCCTTTAATCGTTCAACCGTGCCATCAGAATTATGCTTTATTTTGTAGACCCACTTACACCCGAGAGCTTTCTTTCCCGGAGGTAACTCTATCATTGCCCAAGTCCCATTGTCCTCTAAAGCGAAAATTTCTTGTTGTATTGCCTCCCTCCATCCTGGATCGGTCATAGCCTCTTTGAAATTACGAGGCTCAATACCTGCAATTACAGCTGCAAGAAATATACGGTGTCTTATAGAAAATTTGTCACAATTCACAAAATGCGCTATAGGATACGGAGTACCTGAGGAGGGTGAACTTTGGGAAGGACTCGTTCCTTGAACAGTATGTGCGACATAATCCCTATGCCAACCCGGAGCGCGACGCACCCTGTCACCACTCTGGAGTTCAATTTCCGTGGCATTTTCGGCACTAGTAGCGCTGCTGGCAGCAGCATTCCCAAGTGTGGAATGGCTGCCAGAAGCAGCAGCATGCTGGCTGCCAGAAGACGCAGCAGCAGCATCAAGAGGCTGCTGGGCAGGCCCCTCCGCAGGGTGGCTGCAGCCTGCTTCATCCCTCGCGGGCGAGCTGTGGACACCGCTGCCAGTGGGGGAGGTTGGCGGGTGGACAGCAGGACCATTGCCCTCCAATGTGCACTCCAAATCATCTAAAAAAACATGATCAACACCCAATCCATTTCCCAAAAAATCTGTCATATTACCATCGTCATCCATTGCATGACCACTAAAAGGGAACTCATCCTCATGAAATTGTACATCGCGCGATACAAGAATGTTGCCCGTTTCAAGATCATACACTTTCCAACCCTTTTTCCCGTGAGGATACCCCAAGAACACACACCGTTTACCCCTAGGAGCAAACTTATCGCCTTTGGCCTTTTGGTTATGAGCAAAGCAAAGACACCCAAAGACCTTTAATTCATCAAAATTAGGCGCCACATTAAATAAAACTTCATACGGAGTCTTATTGTTTAACAACCGTGATGGAGTTCTATTGATTAAATAAACCGCCCCAAGAACACATTCACCCCAAAATCCAATCGGCAAATGGGCTTGAAATCTCAAAGCACGTGCCACATTTAAAATATGTTGGTGTTTACGTTCTACTCGACCATTTTGTTGAGGGGTTCCAACACAAGAGGTTTGAAAAATGATACCATGTTCGTCAAAATATGGAAGCATACATTTAAATTCGGTGCCATTGTCACTCCTCACCAATTTAACATTCACCTCAAATTGTCTCTCAATCATGGCAAGAAAAGAACAAAGTGCGGAATAAATCTCAGTTTTGGAAGTTAACAAATAAACCCAAACACCTCTTGAATAATCATCAACCAAAGTTAAAAAATAACGAGCTCCACAAGTAGAAGGAGTGGCATATGACCCCCATAAATCACAATGTATTAATTCAAATAAGCGACTAGCTTTACTATCACTAGTAGGAAAAGGATTTCTAGATTGTTTAGCTCATGGACACACATTACAAGCTTTATTTAATTTTCTACTAGTACTATTTTGGACAGCAGGAACTAACTTGACCACTCTATCCGACGGATGCCCAAGTCGACGATGCCATAGTTCAAAAAACAGAGACCTCCGGAACTTGCACCGCACATACTGTCGGAAGTCGCCGGAAATAGTAGAGTCCCGCCTTCCGTTCACCGGCTCCAATCAGGCTCCCCGGTCGTTGGTCCTGTATAGCACATAAATTATCAGTGAAACGTACAAAACAATGTGAATTATCTATCAATTTTGACACCGATATTAGATTGCAATGTAATTTAGGCACAAATAAAACATGCTCCAAAATCAAATTGTCATCTAGAATGACACGTCCTTCCTTCAAGGCCACTGGTTGATCGCCGTTAGGGAGACCGACAAGACATGGAGTAATCGGTACAATGTCCACCATACAAGATTCATCACCCGTGACGTGATGAGATGCCCCTGTATCGAGAATCCAAGCCCGGGACAAATGCTCACCTAGTAAACGGTCATGTTGATGATGATTAACCATGTTCAACAAAACCCGAATATCCTCGGGTTTTAAGTCAGCAAGGGAGATGTTTTCCCCACCCGTACTCGCTGCCACAGGGGCAGCAGCATGCACAGCATGCGCACGAGCAGCAGGGGCAGAAGATGCAGTAGCAGGGGACTGCGAGACGGCAGCAGCAGGGGGCTTCGAACTAGCAGTAGCAACGGCCTTCCCTTTCTTCAATTCGTACCACGATTCGGGGTAGCCATGAAGGGCAAAGCACCCATCATTATCATGTCCTGATTTCTTGCAATGGGAGCAATATAATTTTGATTTATCCCGACGATCATGGGTTCCTTTCCAACGGGCAGGAGTCACGGCAAAAGCATGAGCATCCTTCATCGCCTCTTTATCGGCCTTCCCTTTAGCAATCCGGCGTGACTCCTCCTCTTGAAGGAGAGTGTGATAAGCAAGATTAAGATCAGTAGGTGGTTTTTGTGATAATAAATTGGTTTTGACATTAGCGTACAAGTCATCATCCACACCTATTAAAAATTGATGTAATATTTCCTCTTCTTTGTCCACAACATACATTCCCGCAACGTCGCATGAGCATTGCCCACATTCACATCCATGTGGTGGCTTAAGTCTCGTGAGATCATCATATAATCCCATGAGTTTGGTATAATAGGCTTCTAGAGACATTCCTTTTGTTTGCTTACAATCTGTAATTTGTGACCGCAAGTGTTGTAGTCTAGGACCATTAGAGACGCAAAATCGCTTCTCTAAATAATCCCAAAGTTTCTTCACCTCCTCGAAATAGGGTACGGTTGCTGCAAGTTTGGTGTCCATAGACCTCAGAAGCCACGAGACAAGCATTGAATTCACCGTCTCCCAATCGAGTATTTTCTTTTTCTCAGTCGGCCTTGTGATCGTTCCATCGACGAACACGAATTTTCTACGAGATCGTAGGGACAAAGTGATTGCCCTAGACCATGCTAAATAATTGTCACCTTTCAAGACCACGTGAGTGATCAAATTGCCTGGTTGATCTCTCGCGCCGAGGTAGAATGGAGAAGAGGGATCAACTTTCCCGTCCTCTGCCATGGTAGAGTATCAAGCGGCTTGGGAAAAGAAAAAAAAAAATCAGTTTTTTTGTTTTTTTTTAGGGTTTGTGTTTAGGCTCCGATACCATGTTAGGAACTGATTTCCGTTGATTCTCATTAATCGGTATAAAGGGTTTATATACAATCAAATATTAACACTATAGGGCCTTAACAACAATAGCCCAATTAACATAATTACTAACTAGATAATTAGTCCTAACACTATTCATACTCAAATTTCCTCAATTTATAAGAAAAAAATAGAACCATGTAAGGTCTTGTTTGATTCGTCTCAAATAGTACTTTATTAATATTCAATCGTTATAATTTTTACTAATATATAATGAAACATGTTTAAGTTCAATGATGTGCATTGGACGATTGACAAAAGAAAGTGAGAATGATAAAACAAAAAAAAAACAAAGGGAGTGTTTCTTACAATCTGTAAGATCTGCTTATTGTTTGGATGATAAAAGTATAAAATGAGGAAAATATAACTTCTCATAAACTTCTACTTCCTACAAAATGGAGAATTAGCTGACCTACTCACCCCTAGGTAATTAGTGTAAATTTATGGAGAATTCTACTTCCCTTTAAAAAAACCAAACAATAATTTTCAATTCCCATAAATCTAAAGGAGAAACTTAAGTCATGTGTATTCAAAATTTATGGAATCTTTTATTTCATATGGTGAATCAAACAAGTCCTTAGTAATAATGTATGTGGAATAATTATTAAAAAAAAATCGTAAGTTGAAATGCCTTTTCCTTCTCTCTCCTTTTCTTTTCTTTGAGGTGAATGCCTTTCGCTTTGATGATGCCAAACAATATTTCTTTTACTTTTTTAATATCACTCCAGCATAAATAAAGTAAGATAAAAATTAAAGAGAAGTGATGAATCACCAAAATATCACCCGGGCACCCGCTCCAGAAACAATCTAATGACATCGATTGACGTCATTACACTTGTTGTTGCTGACGTCGCTCTTTCTTTTTTAACCTCATTACACGTCAATACACTTGTTGTTGCTGACGTCGCTGTTTCTTGTATTTTCTTCACCTAGGCCTCTTCCCCTTCGAGGATGACAAATCACTAATGGATAGCGGGTTCACTATCTACTATTTATAGCATTTTAGTAATTTCTCAGGAGAAAAAGTGAAAAGTTGAAATTTTATAAACCATGTTTGTGTATCAAAAACACTTATTATTGATAAACCAACTCATGTATATATGGTTAAGACACTTGTTATTTACAAAACAACCATTGCTAGTGTGGATTAAATGTATTTTTTTTTAAAAAAATAAGATTGTGATTTCTGACAAAAAGTAAAAGTTGTCTCGATTTACGTGCTTTCGCCAGCTTTTTGTGTGTTTAAAACACTTGAGTTATTGATAAACCAACCCATGTTTATGTGTTTGAGACACTTGTTAGTAACAAAAGAACCCTTGTTGGTGTGAATTAAATCTAACTTTTTGTCAAAAATTACACTTTCGCCATGAATAGTGGATAGTAAACCCACTATTGATGTTATGGTTTTATATAGAGTTTTTCCCCTTATATTTGAGCTAAAATGTGTATCAATGGTGCTCTTAGGAGCCATTTCACGCTAACTTTCTCCATCTAGTTGTGGTTTTCTGTTCTGTGTCAGATTGCAGGTTTTAGGGAGTTATCTCCCTATTTTCTACTATTATTTGACCATTACACTGGACTAGAGAGGTTCTATGCGGAGTTTCAAAGTCCCGAGGATACCTTCCGGGATCCTTGAACAAAGAAGAATTGAAGACTTGGCGTTTAGAGCCAAGAAGGAAGAACCGGATCTGAGCCCGATCAAATCGGGTAGGACACGCCCGATCGGGAACTGGCAAGAGATAACCAGTTGTTGTTGCGGGCCCGATCGGGCGCTATTGCCGGTTCGTTAGTTCGTTGTGTGCCCTGATCGGGCGGTGCGGCCCGATTCCGTCGGGCGTGATTGAGCAATGGTTTGGGCGCAACGCTTACACCTGCTGGGCCTCCCGATTGCATCGGGCGTGTCGGCCCGATTGAATCAGGCGTGTCGGCCCGATTGAATCGGGCGAGGTCTAGTTTTGGAGCTCTGCTGCTGCTTTGAACCCGATTTGGTCGGGCAGACTTGACCCGATCGGGCGACTGACCCGACGCGTGTTTTTTAATGATTTTCGGGCTATTTCTCTATGACTTTTCCTAGTTGTTTTAGTATTAGTATAAATAGCAAAATCAGAATATTACTATTCATCTCGGGTTTTAGTCCTTATTTTCTCATAGTTTCTCTCAAGAACCCTAGTTTTACTACTTTTCATTGTGGATTCAAGATCAAACCTTTGGATTATTCGCAAGTTCAATATAGTTCTTCAATTTGGTAATCTTCTTTATTGCTCTCTCTATATTGATTAGATTGATTTCTTAATTATTTGCAATAGTTCAAAGTATGAATTTTTACATGGATTTTGTTATTGTGTTCTCAAGCATGAGTGAGTAGTTTTATTTCTAGGATTGTGGGGATCTATTTATGCAATGAGGGATTGATAGATTAGTATAAATATCCTTTATTTCAATTGTTTCCTGTGATTGAATTGTTCATGCTAGATTTATGAATTAGGCCTGATTTGTATTTCTATTATCGCAATATTGAATCTACTTCGAGAGGAGAGATTTCGTATAGGCTTTCAATCATTAGGCATAGTGATCCTTGACCATGCGAGAGCGGCTAGGTGATCTTTGAGAGAGGTAATGTTCGAGAGAAATTACATGTGCCCTAGATAAATTGACTTATTGGGTGGTTATTATTCGTCTCTGATTTCTCGAATTGTTTGCATAGTGATCCATAGTCCTAGTTCTTTATTAATTGATTCTACCTTCGTATTTAGTTTTGTCATTTGCTTATTAGTTTAGTCACACACCCATTTTCTTCTGATTTAGTTAGTATAATATTAGAATTCAGATACAATAGTATAACTTTCTCCCTGTGGATTCGATCCTGACTTCCCTGACTACTTGTTAGTGGACCTTAGGCTATTTTTGATAAGGTGATACGACTTTAGCCTGTCAAATTTTGGCGCCGTTGCCGGGGAGACGGTTTATTTTTATTTTGTCTGAATTATAGTATTACACTAACCTCTACTCTGAAGAACACCTGTTCTTTGGAGCATCTCACGTTTGTTTTAGTGTTTTTGGTGTATGAGCAGGAAATCGAAATCCCCAAATCTCATTCCATTTGATCCGGAGATTGAAAAGACCGCTCGTAGACTCAGAAAAAAAAACTAAGCAAGCGAAGTTGTCTGCAGGGAACCCATCCCAAAAGACACCTGCTCCACCATCTTCACCACAACAAAAATCTTCCATCTCACCTATTACTGCTATAATGGGTGACGAAGCTAAACCAACCTTCAGAGATTATGCACAACCTTCTCCTGATAATGTACCCACTGGGGTCCGGATGCCTACCATTGCTGCCACAAACTTTGAAATCAAGTCTCATGTTCTGAATATGGTTAAGAATAATCAGTTTGCTGGGTTACCATCTGAAGACCCAAATCAGCACCTGCAGCGGTTTTTACAATGTTGTGCTACTTAGAAACAAGCTGGTGTTACTGCCGATGATATGAAACTCATCCTATTTGGTTTCTCTCTGCGCGACAAGGCTCTATTTTGGTATAATAAGTTGCCTTCCACCATCACCACCTGGGCAGAACTATCCAAAATCTTCCTCATCAAGTGGTATCCTTACCAAAAGACTGCAGATATGCGTCATGCCATAGTAACTTTCACCCAAGACCCTGGAGAGTCATTATATGAAGCTTGGGAGAGGTTCAATGATCTGCAACGCCTTTGTCCTCATCATGGTTTAGACCAGTGGTATTTATGTCACATTTTCTACACTAGAGTTGATGCAGATACAAGGAGGGTAATTGATGGAGCCTCCAGTGGGTTTTTCATGGATAAAGCCATTGATGAGGGGTATGAACTTCTGGAGAAACTCGCTTCTAATCAAGCATCTACCATTCGTTCCTCCATGAAGAAGGGAGGGAAACATGATGTCGAGGCCATTTCTTTACTGTCCGGGCAACTAGCTGCTCTAAACCAGAAGATTGATTCTTTGAAGCTAGGTAATGACTCCTCCCATATGAGTGTTAATGCGATGGCTAGTGCTTCTAATTATACTGCTCCCATTTGTGATGCTTGTGGGATACCTGGGCACAACTGTCAAGAGTGCCCTGCGCTCCTATCTTCTAATGTCGGGACCAATTGTGAGGCGGTTAATGCGTTTCAGTCACAACCTAGGGGCCAGTTCAATCCATATTCTAACAATTACAACCCCGGGTACAGAAATCACCCCAACCTCTCATATCGGAGCAATAATGTGTTGAATCATCAACCTCAACAACCATATGTCCCACAGAATCAGGATCAACAATATCAACCTCAACAACAAGCTCCTCCTGGTTTTCAGAGAAATCAGGCTCCACAACCACCTGCTCCTCCTACTGATCCAGCCATGACAGAGCTGAAGAATATGATGTTTCAGATGCAGAAAGGTTCTAATGCCTTTCAAGCCGACACAAAGGCTCAGTTGGAAAACTTGGGTACGCATAACAAGATGTTGGAGACTCAACTAGCTCAGTTGGCTAGTTCTTCTGCTAGTAGGCCACCTGGGTCATTACCTTCACAACCCATGCAACCAAGAGATACTACCAATGCCATCACTATTAGGAGTGGAACGCGGTATGATGGTCCGGAGATACCTAAAGATGATCCGGTTGGGTCCGACAAGGATGAAGCTGTCACTGACAATTCCACAGCTTCTAAGGAGGCAAGCAATGCAGAGAAGCAGACAGTAGCTGAAAAAGTTCCATCTACCACTCCTGTGATCAAGGTACCGTTCCCCAATAGATTATTGAAGACTAAGCTTGATGATCAGCTCGGTAAGTTTTTGGAGATAGTGAAGCATCTGCAGGTAACTGTCCCTTTTACTGAACTTATTACTCAAGTTCCTGCATATGCTAAATTTTTGAAGGAAATTCTGACTAGGAAAAGAGCCTTTAATGAAATTGAGACTGTAGCTTTCACTGAAGAATGTAGTGCTCTTTTGCAAAACCAGTCCCCACCTAAATTGAAAGACCCAGGGAGTTTCTGTATCCCTTGTAACATTGGCACCATTTTTATCGATAAGGCTTTATGTGATTTGGGTGCTAGTGTTAGTGTCATGCCCCTAACTGTTTGCAAAAAGCTTGACATGGGAGATTTAAAATGTACCAATATTACTCTTCAAATGGCCGACCGTTCACAAATACCCCCTAGGTATCCTAGAGGACGTCCCCGTGAGAGTAGGTAAATTTTTTATTCCTCGTGGATTTTGTTGTGCTTGACATGGAAGAGGATACTCGTATCTCAATTATTTTAGGGAGACCATTCCTTCATACTACTGGAGCTGTCATATATGTTAAGAATGGTAAATTAACTTTGACTGTGGGAGATGACAAGGTGACCTTTAGTTTGACCAATGCCTTAAAAAAGTCCCATGCTAGAGGAAGCCTGTTATAGAATTGATGTCATTGATGTGCTAGTTAACGATGACATGCCTCAATCCCTTCGCGGGATCCTCTCGGAGGCTTTGCTTTGTTTTGCATCTTCTACAGGTGATGGTAATCCCTTGAGTGCTGCAGTGGATGACTGGGAAGCGTTCTTACATGTGAAGAGCTTGACGGTATTACCACTCATGACAAGGAACGGTTAGTATATGATACTCAACCGGTAGAGGTAAAGAGACCTGAACTGAAACCTCTTCCCCCTTCTCTCGCGCTATGCTTTTCCCGGGATGAATCCGAAAATTATCCCTGTGATTGTTAGTGCTTCATTGAATGATGGTCAAATGTCTCAACTTTTGTCTGTTTTGAGAAAACATAAACAAGCCATTGGATATAATATTGATGATTTGAAAGGCATAAGCCCTGACTTCTGCATGCATAGAATTCACTTAGAGGATGATCATCGTCCTAGTATACAAGGCCAACGTCGTTTGAACCCCAATATGTAGGAAGTGGTTAAGAAAGAGGTTATGAAATTGCTTGATGCTGGAATCATTTACCCCATTGCTGACTCTAAGTGGGTGAGTCCAGTTCAAGTGGTTCCTAAAAAGGGAGGTACTACTGTTGTTAACAATGAAAAAAATAAATTAATTGCTACAAGAGTAGTAACTGGTTGGCGTATGTGCATTGACTATAGGAAATTAAATGTTGCCACCAAGAAGGATCACTTTCCCCTCCCCTTCATTGACCAAATGTTGGAAAGGCTAGCTTGTCACTCTTATTTCTGTTATCTAGATGGGTATTCAGGTTTCTTCCAAATCCCTATCCACCCAGATGACCAGGAGAAGACCACCTTTACCTGCCCTTATGGTACCTTTGGCTATCGAAGGATGCCATTTGGATTATGCAATGCCCCCACCACCTTCCAACGTTGTATGATGGCCATTTTTTCTGAGTTCCTTGAGTCCATTATGGAAGTGTTTATGGATGACTTTAGCGTGTATGGAATTGATTTTGATGCATGCTTGATAAATCTGGCTAAAGTTTTGAAAAGGTGTGAAGATGTCAATCTTGTACTGAACTGGGAGAAGTGCCACTTCATGGTTACTGAAGGAGTGGTACTTGGTCATATTATCTCCGAACGTGGCATCCAGGTGGATAAAGCAAAAATTCAAGTGATTGAGCAATTACCCCCTCCTGTGAATGTAAAAGGGGTGCGAGGCTTCCTTGGTCATGCGGGGTTTTATCGCCGCTTCATCAAGGATTTCTCTAAAATTGCTAAACCACTTACTCAGGTGCTCCTCAAGGATGCCCCGTTCCTGTTTACTGATAACTGTCTTGTATCTTTCAACAGGATCAAGCAAGCTTTGATTACTGCTCCTATCATTCGATCTCCGGATTGGAACCTTCCATTCGAGATTATGTGTGATGCTAGCGACTATGCTGTGGGAGCTGTGCTTGGTCAGAGAAAGGACAACATCCCCCATGCGATATACTACGCTAGTAAGACACTAGATGAAGCTCAAGTTAACTATGCCACCATTGAGAAAGAGCTTCTAGCTGTGGTCTATGCACTGGACAAGTTCAGGACTTATTTGCTGGGGTCTAAGGTCATTGTTTATACCGACCATGCTGCATTGAAGTACCTCCTAGCCAAAAAGGAGGCCAAGCCTAGACTCATTCGATGGATTTTGCTGCTCCAAGAATTCGATTTAGAGATCAGAGATAAAAAGGGAGCAGAAAATGTAGTGGCTGATCACCTGTCCAGATTGCAGTATGAAGATATGGAAGAAAGTATACCCATTGATGACTCATTTCCTGATGATAAGCTCCCGGCGAGTCACTTCGTCACCCCGTGGTATGTCGACTTCGCCAACTTCCCGTGTGAGTGGACAGACTCCCCCAAAGGCTGAGTTACCAGCAGAGGAAGAAATTCCTCCATAAGGCTAAAAAGTATTTTTGGGACGACCCTCTACTGTACAAGCTTTGCGCTGACACCATCTATAGGCGATGTATTCCAGAATGGGAGGTGCATGACATTCTGAAGCACTCCCACTCTCTGCCATGTGGAGGCCATGATGGGCCCTCCAAAACCGTTGCTAAGGTACTTCAATCTCGCTTTTACCGGCCTACTTTATTTCATGATGCTAGTACCTTTGTTAAGTCCTGTGATGCATGCCAACGAACGGGAAATATTTCCCGTAGACATGAGATGCCCCAAACCCCCATTTTGGAAGTTGAATTATTTGATGTATGGGGTATTGATTTTATGGGCCCCTTTCCCTCTTCATCGGGCAATAATTTCATACTTGTTGCTGTTGATTATGTGTCTAAGTGGGTAGAAGCCCTTGCATCACCAACTAACGACTCCAAAGTCGTTATGAAAATGTTTAAAAAGATTATCTTTCCAAGGTTTGGGGTACCAAGGGTTGTCATAAGTGATGGTGGCTCTCATTTTCACAAACGCACTTTCGAGACTCGCTTAAGAAGTATGGTGTCTACCATAGGATCGGCCTAGCTTATCACCCTCGACAAGTGGGCGGTAGAAGTGTCTAATCGTGAGATAAAGACTATCTTAGAGAAGGTGGTAGCTAAATCTAGGAAGGATTGGAGTGACAAATTAGATGACACCTTATGGGCTTACGTAACCGCTTTTAGGACCCCTATTGGCACCACCCCCTTACAGGTTAGTTTATGGGAAAGCATGTCACTTACTTGTTGAGCTAGAGTACAAGGCTTTTTGGGCTGTTAAGGAGCTGAACCTTGATGCTAAGTTAGCAGGAGAAAAACGCCTTTTGCAGATTAATGAACTTGATGAACTCCGGCTGAATGCTTATGATAGTTCGCGTCTCTACAAAGAGCGCACTAAGAGATGGCATGATAAGAAAATTTTGAGTAGAGAGTTCTCAATTGGTGACAAGGTCTTATTGTACAACCCTAGATTAAAACTTTTCCCTAGTAAGTTGAAGTCTAGGTGGTCCCGGTCCATTTTCTATCACTAATGTTCACAAGTTTGGTTCTATTGAGGTGATGAATGCAACATGTGAAAAATTCAAGGTTAATGGCCAACGCTTAAAGCTGTATCATACAAGAGCTCTTGCTGGATCTGTGAAGGAATTATACCTCCAACCCCCTTCCCCTTCTGTTTGAGGGATGAGGCATTATGGTTGTGCGGGACCCTTATAAACCAGCGCTACTCGGGAGGCAACCCGATTTTCCCTTTCCTTCTCTTCTTTTTTCATTTTGTTTTTAGTTTTTCTAGTTTCGTAGTTTTGGTAAGAGAGTGAGAGGGTACTAATCACCATCTTGAGGCTATATGTGTGCAGGAATTTTTTCGCATAATAGCTTGGTCCGTTTTCCCAGTGAAAAGATCGCAAAAATTATGAGAAAACGGTTGTTTGGGCATCCGCCCGATTGGATCGGGCGCTGCCGCCCGATCGGGCCCGCGAAGAAATCAGGACAAGAGCCAAAACACACATGCGCCCGATTAGATCGGGCCATTTCGCCCGATCGGGCGCTCTTCCGTCGGCGAAAACCAAAATCGCCCGATTGATCGGGCGTTGCCGCCAGATCGGGCAATGTCCGTCATTTCCCGGAACGAAAAAAATCTTCCACCCGATCGGTCACGTGACAGAATTTTGGCGTCCCTAACGAAGTTGCTCGCCGGATGAAATCGGGCCGAAATAGCCCGATCGGGCTGTCTTCCGCAGCTTGATTAATACGGGTTTCCTCTCACTTTTCTCATTCATCTCCCAATCTCTTTCTCTCTCTCTTCAAGCCCTAACCCCCAATTCTCACCTTCTTCCCCAAATTCTCCCCCCACCATTAAAGACCTCCATCCAAGCTACTTCTATATTCACAAAATCACTCCTCTCATCTTCCCCTACCAATTACCCACTCCATCCTCTTCATTTTTCTTTCACTCCATCTCTACCATCCATCCTCTTCCTCCTTCCTTCCACCATTAAAGTGAGTGAAAAGCTTCCCTCCATCATCCCCCATTAGAGTGAGTGTGAAATCCTCTACATTTTCCAAGCAACATGAGTTCGAGGAGGCGTCGCGGATCCGGCACCGGGTCTCAACCACCACCACCACCGGTCCCCCGGGACGAGACTTTTCCGGATGTCATCTTTTCGTCGCCGGAGCAGCGTGAAAGGTTTCAGCGCCTAAAAGGGCGCGAGGTGAGTCCTACCCACTTTCTTGATATTGAATTTTTGAATAAATTGGGTATTGCCTCTGAATTCAAGGATTTCATGAAAATAATAGGGATGGAATCATTCTTTTCCGTGCATGTTAATACATATCCTGTACTTGTGTATGAATTTTATAGTAGTCTTAAGGTTACCAAACCCCGAACTGGACCCGTCTCATATGTATCCTTTAGACTACTAAATCAGGATTTCCACCTATCCCTACCGGAATTTACACGAATTCTTCGAGACCAATGTGGTGGGGAGATTGGGCACCCCCTTAACTACCACCATCATAGCACCTACTTTGTCATCACCGGTGATGGAAATGAGTTCACCCTACAACATTGCAAGGGCAAATACATCCACCAACCCATCTTTAAAATTTGGGTTCGATTTATGTCACGTACACTATTTGGGGAGGGTGGAAGGACAATTAATCAGGGGGGGTGAACTGTACTTAATTGGAAGCTACCTGCTTAAAGGGACACCTGACCATTTTCAATACAACATCCCTCATCATGTTGCGCTCCAGATGGAGCGTATTGCTACCACTTACCCCAAGAGGAGAGCGGACGGTACCTTGACCTCTCGTGCCATTGTAAATGGGGGTTGGGTGACTCTTTTTGCTAGGAAAATCCCCGGTTTTGACGAGTCTCGCTACCAGGCCCAGCCATAGGACCCACCCTCATGGATTATGCTTTCCTAGATCGTCTCCATTGGTTAGAGAGGGTCAGGGATAAATATCGTTGGAGCATCAACGGGAGGCGCTCTATTGAGCTACCTAGTCCCTTAGCAAAAATCCGACCCGGCAACCCCATTACCACCTTCCCATTCTTGGTTCCCGACTTTCCCACCCCCGTACCTAAGATACCCCAAATCAGACCTTTCCCCGCCGCCTCCCTCATTCTGATGATATTGGCTCTACTTCTGATGCTCCCCCTCCCCCATATTCTGCTGCTCCTCCTCCTTCTTTTGATTTTCAGGAAATGATGAGCATGCTCAAGCGGATGGAGTCTGGTATCACTGCCAACTCTACCGCCATCCAGAGCATCGGTCAGCAGGTTGATGCCAACTCTGTAGCTCTCCAGAGCCTTAGCCAGCGTGTTGATACATTGGCCAATGATCAACACCTAGCTATGTACCCTATGTACGATGACTACTGCAGACTGCATAAAATTGCAGAAACAGATGCTCACCCATCTTGGTACACTTGGAACCCGAGTTACAGCTAGCCGGGGTCCAGTAGTAGGGGTGGCGGAGGTGAGGATGATGATGGTGATGACCTTTCCATGGATGACTGATATCCATGTGTCCCCTTTCCCTTGTTGCAATGAGGCCATTGCCAAGTTCAGCTTGGGGGAGGACTTCTGTAAGTATTAGTATTGTTTTTTTTTTTTTTTTTTTACTGCTTTTTAGGTTAGTTAAGTTAGTTTAATTAATTGCTTTGAAAAAATGAAAAATCACAAAAAAATGAAATATTGCTGAAAAAACACAAAAATATGAGTTGAATACGAACAGATTGATTGCTTCCCTGTGCCCCGAACTTTGTTTTGAAAAACGATTTAACTCTTTATACTGGATAGTTGGGCATTTGTGATTGGGATGTTGTGATGTGATCTCTGATTGCCTTGATCTTGAGTGGATTTTGTTGATAAAGCGCCTATTTTAACTGCATGCTTGAATTGGTTAGATTGTGAGGATTCATTCTAGCCCTCGGATTTATGTCTCCGGTCTATTCTTGTGTGTTAGTTCCTCGTAGCATTCTTATCTTGGCTTTGGCATTGTACTCGTTGATTTCTGGTGACTTTGGACATGTGCTGTGATAGAGGCGTTCAATTGTTTAATCTTTAAGCCTCAGAGTTGTTTAATGAATCATTTTCCCCCCTAGCCCCGCTGAGCCTAATGACTTCTTTTTGGATCTATATTAAGCCACATTACACGCCTTGAGCCTTTACAATGACTATTGTCCCAAGACTAGCTTGGGGGAGCATTTGTTAAGTTGATATTATATTGTGTGGTTGATTCCGTAGGGTGGTTGGAAAATAATGATATGTTTGTACAAAGAAAAGAAAGAAATAGAAAAATAAAGTGAAAAAAATGATAGTGAAAAATGTGAAAAATTTCTATGATCTTCACTCAGTAACTTTCAAAAGTGTTGGAAATTATGTTGAAAGAGACAATTATTGGTTGGTTCGTGAAATTTCAGAGTTGGTTATTATCTTGGTTATGTTGTTGATGCCATGGGAGTTGTTTCGATCACACCTAGTCATACTAGTGTTTTTTGCTCCCATTTCTTGGCTTTTCCACCACATTCCTTAAATAATTTTCGTACCTTTACCCGAGCCCCATTACAACCCTGAGAAAGACCTTTTGAGCACGTGTTTGATTGTTTATTGGAATAATACTGAGTCAATATGCCAAAGTTGAAGATTAAGTTTATTATTTGAGTCGACCTGATTAGGATGAGCGATATTATACCTTTCTAAACACATGAGAGTGTGAGTGGGAAGGGCTATTATGGTTGGGTTGGTGAGCGATCGGGCACACATTTTGCGTGCCACAAAATTGAGAGGAGTGACACCTCGGTGAGCACCTTTTCAAGATTTACATGATATGTAGGGCAGCTGCATTTGATGGTTTGCTTAAGTGATTGGTAGTCAGGTGATATGAGCAACTGAACTTGAATTTTGCTTGCTTGAACGATTTTGAGTTGGAAATAATTGAGTTTAAAATTTACAATCTGAGGGGTGAAGCAATCCTATTCTTATTCATGTTGTGCTTTGCTTGCGGACAAGCAAAGGTTTAGCTTGGGGGAGTTTGATGTTATGGTTTTATATAGGGTTTTTCCCCTTATAATTGAGCTAAAATGTGTATCAATGGTGCTCTTAGGAGCCATTTCACGCTAACTTTCTCCATCTAGTTGTGGTTTTCTGTTCTGTGTCAGGTTGCAGGTTTTAGGGAGTTATCTCCCCATTTTCTACTATTATTTGACCATTACACTGGACTGGAGAGGTTCTATGCAGAGTTTCAAAGTCCCGAGGATACTTTCCGGGATCCTTGAGCAAAGAAGAATTGAAGACTTGGCGTTTAGAGCCAAGAAGGAAGAATCGGATCTGAGCCCGATCAAATCGGGCAGGACACGCCTGATCGGGCGCTGGCAAGAGATAACCAGTTGTTGTTGCGGGCCCGATCGGGCGCTATCGCCCGTTCGTTAGTTCGTTGAGTCGCCCGATCGGGCGGTGCGGCCCGATTCCTTCGGGCGTGATTGAGCAATGGTTTGGGCGCAACGCTTACAACTGTTGGACCTCCCGATTGCATCGGGCGTGTCGGCCCGATTGAATCGGGCGAGGTCTAGTTTTGGAGCACCGTCCCGCTTTGAGCCCGATTTGGTCGGGCAGACTTGGCCCGATCGGGAGACTGACCCGACGCGCATTTTTTAATGATTTTCGGGCTATTTCTCTAAGACTTTTTCTAGTTGTTTTAGGATTAGTATAAATAGCAAAATCAGAATATTACTATTCATCTCGGGTTTTAGTCCTTATTTTCTCATAGTTTCTCTCAAGAACCCTAGTTTTACTACTTTTCATTGTGGATTCAAGATCAAACCTTTGGATTATTCGCAAGTTCAATATAGTTCTTCAATTTGGTAATCTTCTTTATTGCTCTCTCTATTATTGATTAGATTGATTTCTTAATTATTTGCAATAGTTCAAAGTATGAATTTTTACATGGATTTTGTTATTGTGTTCTCAAGCATGAGTGAGTAGTTTTATTTCTAGGATTGTGGGGATCTATGTATGCAATGAGGGATTGATAGATTACTATAATTATCCTTTATTTCAATTGTTTCCTGTGATTGAATCGTTCATGCTAGATTTATGAATTAGGCCTGATTTGTATTTCTATTATCGCAATATTGAATCTACTTCGAGAGGAGAGATTTCGTATAGGCTTTCAATCATTAGGCATAGTGATCCTTGACCATGCGAGAGCGGCTAGGTGATCTTTGAGGGAGGTAATGTTCGAGAGAAATTACATGTGCCCTAGATAAATTGACTTATTGGGTGGTTATTATTCGTCTCTGATTTCCCGAATTGTATGCATAGTGATCCATAGTCCTAGTTCTTTATTAATTGATTCTACCTTCGTATTTAGTTTTGTCATTTGCTTATTAGTTTAGTCACACACCCATTTTCTTCTGATTTAGTTAGTATAATATTAGAATTCAGATACAATAGTATAACTTTCTCCCTGTGGATTCGATCCTGACTTCCCTGACTACTTGTTAGTGGACCTTAGGTTATTTTTGATAAGGTGATACGACTTTAGCCTGTCAACTATCTGTTGGTGATTTATCATCCCTCTTTCCCCTTGGCCTTTGTGAAAGCGTAAAAGCTTGCTTTATTTTGTTTTAATTTTAAAATATGACGCGTCACAGTTAGTGAGTTGGTCCCTTCGCCAATACGCACGAGCCATGTGTGCATCTGTTAGCTGATTTGCAGCACCTAGAATATAGCAAACGGTAATATCAACATTTAGAAACAATGAAATAACTTTGTAATTTGATTAATTAAAAAATTATACAAACGACCATATTTTTTTGTCCTCTATGAATAAAGATCATTATAGGACTATTTTCCACAATTCAAAAATTTTCTAATTTTCCATTAAAATGTCTATCTATCATTTCCTTAATCTTATTTTTATAATTACAATGAACGAATTAATTCGATTAATTACAAGGGAAATTAGTTAATGTAATTATCATATTCAAAATGAATTAACATTCTCTAAAGTCAATGTCAATCTAATTATTTAATTAATATTGATTGAGTATGAGAAAGTAGGAGAGAGAAAAAGTGGTACGGTGGAGTATGTGAAAGTAGGATAAAGAATGTAAATAGAGACCCATGAACGTGATAAGAGTACATGGAAAAATTCAGTAAAAAGTGATGTGGAAAAATGAGATGAGGAAAGAGAAAATATGGGGAACCCATGACTGTTACTTAGTACTCCCTCCATTTAATTCTTTTTAGTTTACTCACGTATTTCTAGATCAGGAGAACTAATGAAGAGTCTAAAAGTATGAAAGAGAAACTGAAGGGGTGGAGAAAAAAACTGAAAAAAGAGAAAGAAAAACTAAGATTGTGGAGAGAGAAAATTTAATGAGGTGGTTATTGTATCAAAAAGTGGACCACATGGGTGTAGATTAAAAAGAAACGTACCAAAAAAAAGAAAAGTGTGTAAATTGAAAAGTAACTGAGGAGGGAGTTGTATATACCTATGTATATAGTGAGCAACTCAACATTATGCTTATAATTCAAAATGCCGGTAAATAAGAATTGAAATGTCTAGTTCAATAAAACGAACATTGAGTCAATCAAAATAACATCTTTAATTAATAGGACACAACTTTGGTATTATTTTTATGTTTTTTCACAATATTCATTTCAAAAGAGCGTTATACTCAATCAATAAATAACTTTATGTTCAGCCAATATAAAAGAACATTCTTCATTTTCAATTATGAGACCCAAATTAATGTTCTTTAATTTTAAGTTCTTTAATATACTAATCTCTAAATAGAGTTATCTATACTTATAATAATAATAAAATGCGTGTCTGACAACGTATACACTCCACCTGTCACCTCCCTTACTCCACTAGAATTGTAATGTGTACATATGACATGTCAACTAACAAAAGTAAATTGGCTTGTAACAAGATTTGAACCCGTGACATCTTGCTATATAGATAGCACAATCACCTTTATGAATTCCAAGTTTGGAACGAGTTTGCATGGGGTGGCATAAAGGAGGAGCGAGTGGAGGATGACTCGAGGAGGTGGACATGGGCCGGGACGAATGAGTGTCGGCGGGGGGTTGTCGCAGCCCACGCGTCGAGGGTCTTGGACCGGGCAAGACAGACGTGGGAGAAGAGGGCTAGGGGGAGGGAGACTCGGCAGACAAAATGGGGCAAGGAGAAGATCTCGGGGGACGTGGGGGGGGCTGGAGGGCCACAGGAAGGCCGGGTACTAAGCGTGGGAGTGCCGGGTGGGCGAGGAAGTCCACGGTGGGGGCGTGAAGGTGAGCCGTGAGCCTGGGGGAAGGGGGCTATGAGCTAGGTAAAGGATGGTTGGGGGCAACACAAGGGGCCGCAAGTCGAGCGTAGAGGTGGTGTGAGCATGGCCGGGGGATGGGTCACGTGGACTTTGGTCAAGAGTAAAAATTGCGGGACTCCATGACTCGAGGGAAAGGTGGGGATCCTCACTAGGCAAATGAGAGGAACCAACTACACACGTATACGGGAAGCGAGACTCATGAAAAGTAACATGACGAT
Organism: Beta lomatogona; assembly: GCA_947646795.1. Classification (NCBI taxonomy): domain Eukaryota; kingdom Viridiplantae; phylum Streptophyta; class Magnoliopsida; order Caryophyllales; family Amaranthaceae; genus Beta; species Beta lomatogona. The sequence goes on along the minus strand of CANSNZ010001388.1, from coordinate 10,109 downwards.
CGACATAGACACGACCCGTTTCGGCTCAAGACACCTATAACCTTTATAGTGAGGAGCGTAGCCTAGGAAAACACACCTAACGCACCTAGGAGACAACTTGTTAGACGGTTTAGCTGGAAAATTAGGAAAACACTCACACCCAAAAACACGCATAAATGAGTAATCCGGAGTTCTAGAGAATAATTTCTCATAGGGTGATAAACCATGCAAAACTAGAGTGGGCAATCTATTAATGATATAAGCAAATGTATAAACAAAGATCAACCCAAAATGTAAGAGGGATGTTGGCTTGAATAAGCAAAGTACGAGCTAATTCAAGTAAATGATTATGCTTTCATTCCATACACCATTTTGTCCTTGGGTTTGGGGGCACGATTTATGAAAATGTACCCAACATTCCAAAATCGGTTAAGAATTGATTGTTGTCAAATTCTCACCACCATCACTTTGAAAATATTTAATTTTAGTATCAAATAAATTTCAACAAGAGCCTTAAAACCAAGGAAGTTATGAAAAACTTCAGATTTTTTTTTTCATGGGATAAATCCAGGTGAATCGAGAATAATCATAAATAAAACTGACATAATATTGAAACCCAAGATTAGATTTAAAAGGTGATTTCCATACATCCGAATGAACAAGTTGCAATGGTTTATCACAATAGTGAATTACGTCATTAAAGGGTAAGCATTTAAACTTGCCTAACTTACAAAGAAACAGAATCATGAGAAAAACTAGTCGCCGTAACAATGGCGTTATTCTTCCTAAGAGTCTCTATGACACGGCCTCCACAATGACCTAAACTCGATGCCAAACCGGTCACGTGGGACAAGAGGCACCCGAGTCAGGATACCATAATGATTCATTAGTCTCTCTCGTGGGCCTAGCGACTAAGGCAGGTGCAGATTGAGGAGAATAACGAGATGGACAATACTGAGCAGAATGACCAGGATGATAACATATTTGACAAACAAATAGGGGGATTAGAAGTAGACACACCCTCAACTGATGGATTTCCTGCAAGCAGATCGTGAGAAATAGAAGTAGAAAGAGCAACAACACTATTAGATGACAAAACCAACTTACTTGATGCCATACCTGAACCTACGGGTTGTGTTTGGGTAGAAGGTTGATTTGCATGCTCCCGTTATTGTGGTTGCCACCACGACCACCATTGTTGTTATTATGACCCCTATTGCGGTTGTTACAGCTACACCATCCTATCAGCATATGCATACCTAAAACAAAAAACAAAACGTCATGAGCCGAGGCTCAGTAACATACTACTCTAACATCGGAAATTCATTTCAATTCATTTTATTTGCAAACAGGGTGAAGAGAATATAGTAAAACCATTTCGTAAACATACACTTCGAATCAGGAATTTAAAAGTCATTTACATTGTCATTCATTAATAATCTGCATTATCATATCAGAAAAATTTCTTTGGTTACTTGGCGAGTACAACAGAAGGCATATCCACCGAGGACATAGTCCCCCATCGAAGGTGGCATATAATGCCATAACAGTAAGGCAAAGCCACCGAGGATATTCATCCCCATCGAAGGTGGCATATAATGCCATAGATCGTAACACAAGGCAAAGCCACCGAGGATATTCATCCCCCATCAGAAGGTGGTATATAATGCCAGGCAAAGCCACCGAGGACCTTGTCCCCCATCAGAAGGTGGCATATAATGCCATCATGCGGGTGCCACTGAGGACCTTATCCCTCATCAGAAGGTGGCGTTGCCGCCAAATAACCGAACGACACGTGCACGGCCCAGAGAACATAGTAATGCCATTCACCATCTTTCACTTTCATTTATCATGTTTCGTTTCTTTTAAGTACCTTTCAGAAATCATAGTATAATCATTATATAAACGTCATCAAATCATCGTACTTCTCATAGCATCAAATCATTCACAAACATCATTTACATAGAAATCATTTCATATCCCGCACACCATAAATATCATAGCGTAAAACATATATAAAAGCATCATAAAACATAGTTGGAAGGGGAGTGCGGGTGTTAGCAAGTAGAAGTTACCTCTAATCCCGCTTTACAACCTTGATAACCGGGGAGGCTTGTAATATCTCTTCCTTTTTAATCTAATCAATTCAGAATTAATAAAAGACTTATTAATATTTTATTCTAAATTTTAAGTTCCTTGATTTATTTCCATCATGTGTCCATTTTAGGAGGTATTAGGAATTTTGTATATTTAGGTGTTTGGTGGTTGATAAAAGTCATATGCACTCTTCTTACTTAACAACTTAGCACTTAAGTCGTAGTTCATCATTTTTGACTATAGACGTCTTATTGTAATCACTTCGTATTTTATACATTGCACATTACCCGCATGTTACGATTTTGTTAACATTTAACTCAAAGCTTCACTATATTAGTTATAGGGACCCTTTTAACACCTTTGTCACTTTATAGTCTAAAACAAAGGGGCCGTGAGTTTCATGGTTCATGACTCATGTTTAATAACCCGTAATTATAGAACTTGTAATATAACTCTTTCATTCTCGTAATCTAAACTATAGATAAGTGTCTCGGTACTTTAATTTAACAAGTAAACTATACTTAATTAGTATTATTCTCTAGTTTATATATTAGAGTTACAAATAAATATGAAATGTACTATCCAATATTATCACCTAGTATATCATTATTTCCTCATTTATAAGTCATAGTCTAGTCTCATAATAATCAGATTACAAGGATTATATATAGAGAGGTTTATTATGTTTTAGTTACTAGCTAAAGAAATCATCAACATCCAAATAAATATATAACCATCTCAAGGTCCACTCCAATTTTTATAATATGTCAGCCCAAAACATAACTCTAAGTCCAACAAGTTAAATCTGAAATTAGTTGATTAGTTTAACTAAAAGTAAAATCAGTTTTTTGGCACAATATTATAAGTAACTAACATTGGTATATTTTGGGTTCAAACAAAAATAAAGAAAAAAGTAAGAACATCAGTTGAAGAGGTATTTCATACCTCCGCCCACGCAGCACACACGAGAAGAGGAGGCGGTAAGGCTCGGCGGTGGGGGTGGAGCTCCCGCGACCGAACGGGCGAGGTAGAAAGTTGAGGCGGCAGTAGGCGCGGGCTGCTATGGCGCTAAAGGCGCAGCGGTGAGGTAAACACGAGAGAGAGAAAGAGTTTGGGCGAGAGAGAGAATGCGAGTGAGGGAGAAGGGAACACGGACTGGGTTGGCGGTAGGTGGCGCACAGGAGGCGCGCTGGTGGTTGAGGTGTGGCAGAAATGCGGTTGCGCTGCGGTGGGGGTGTGGTGACTAACCTGAAAACAGAGGAGAGAAAGGGAGTGATGTGGGGCGAAAAATAGGGAAGCTTTGAGGGGTGTTTTGGGTGGCGGTTTTCGGCGAGGGTAGTAGAATTCCGGCGAGGTATTTTAGTGAAGTTGTGAATGGTGAGTGGTGGTGGTTCGAGGGGGATAAACATGGCTATTTATAGCCAGGGATTGGGCTCCAATTTTTGCTGAATTGTGTTGATGAAGTTGATGAAAAATTGGATTTTTAGGAGGGTTTGGTTTGAATTGTAGTTTTTAATTGGAGTTGAATTTTTGTGGGTAAGAAAAATGCATTTGAATTATAAATCCATGATTGAGTTTTTGTGAGGGAAAAATTGATGGAGATAGGAAAAATTACATGAAGATTTTTGGAGGTTTGCTCGGTCATTGTTGACGTGAAATTGGGAGGCAAACTCTTTTTTTTTATTTTTTTTTATTTTATTTTTAACCTTTCTTTCCTTCTCCTTTTCTTTTCCTTTTTTATTAACACCCAACATTTGTTATTATTTGCCAAGTTGCAATTCATGTAGCAAATAATTATATACCGAAAACCTAAATATATTGTATCATTTCATATTGTATAGCAAACAAAGATTTTCGTCACACCGTAGAATTAAAGGAAAAATTAAACCCCTAATTATCATTATTTAATTTAAGCAAGTTTAAATTTTCGAGATATTACAGTTACGACCCCCACGACCATTACTATTATTATAGTTGCGATTGCGGTTATCATTAGAATGATTCCGCTGTTGCTGTTGTCCGGAGGAAGAAACCAACGAAGAGGAGCTAGTGGGCGATGTCTGAGCACCAAAAGCTTGATGTTGGTGAGGCAACGAGGCACTATCACGAAAAGAACGCAGGCGTTGTTCCTGAACTAACAACTTAGCCCGCAGATCATCAAACATTAACTGTCCCGGAAAGTGAGTAAGTGCAGTAATGAGAGACTCGTAATCATCACCCTTTAAACCAAGGAGAGTGTGCTTAATAAGATCATGCAACGGAACCGGGGAGTTAATAGCAGCAAGAGAGTCCGCAATCAACTTAATCTCACGTAAATATTGATCCATGGTTTGAGTTTTAGCTTTTTCAATATGAGACAACATTCTCTTAAGTTCCATGGACCGAGCAAGACTAGCCGACATAAACCGACTTTGCAAGCGATCCCAAATTTGTGCCGAAAATTTTAAATCATGAACCTCAACAAGAATATCACGAGAAAGTGTAGCAAACAACCATGAGCCAACTAATTGATCAATTTTAAGCCAAGCAAAATAATATGGATTTTGAATATTGAACCTGATGAACCAGAAACAAGCATAGGAGGCACCGAGACAGTTTGATCAATAATCATGGGCGGATCCAGGATTCCGAACCAGGGGTAGCGCAACTTTATATTGCTAGGAACTCAAAAAAAAAAAGTTCGTAATTACTAAATTCAAAATGTTACAAAATCCAAATACAACCTTCAAAACAACAATAAAAGAAAATTACAATTGTTCACGTCGGGTTCTCAAATTTTGGAACCGATTTACAATCGCTTCAACTTCTACATCACAAAACAAATCTTTCTCAAGAAAAGTAACTAAACAATCATTTAGCAATCCATCTCCCATGCTATTTCGTAATTTGTTTTTGATCATAGTCATACTAGAGACCGCTCTTTTCTACACTTGCAGTCGCCACGGAAGAATTAACACCAACTTCAAAAGCAAATAAACTTTTGAATGAGTTTCATGTTTTTTGTTTCAACAAGCTTTATAGAAAGCTCATTGAGAGTCCTCACATTCCAAAACCTCTCATCATTTTGAACATCTTCAATGAAGTTATCCAATGAATGTTCAAAAAAAAGAACATTTCAAAGACTTGAAATTTCATTTGGATAAAACTCAAGAAGCCTAATCAATTTTTCTTTGTCATATGATACAAACCGATTGGTAGGATCAAAGCAAGACATGCAAATAAGTAATTCCTTACTTTTCTCACTAAACCGATTATCAATTTCTTGCAATTGTTGATCAATAACACTTAGAAAAACCTGAAACTCGAAAATGATGAAGATTTGTCACTTGTGAAGTATTACCACGAAACATTCTTCTTCCCGGTGGAACATACATTCCCTCCATGTTCAGAATCTCAATGTCATGTTTTGCCAAAAATGAAGATACTTTCGTCATATGAGCATCCCACCCACTATCTCTTAGCTTTTGCAAATTCTTCTTAGTCACATCAACCAAAGTCATAGCATTCACAATATCTTGATCCCTCTTTTGTAAAGCCAAATTCAACTCATGTGTGATCCCAAAAATAGATGTCATCAAGTATGCCACAAAAACAAAATCAAAAGACATCAACAAATTGATTATTGCACATGCTTTGTTTTTGTCGGCCTTTTCAATGGAAGATTCAGCAATAGCATCAAGTGACTCAAGGATTGGACGATACAAATCAAGGACATTCACAATTGTTTTAAAATGAGATCCCCAACGAGTGTCGCCAGGCCTACTTAAAGATTTCTCTTGATTCAAACCAGCTTCAGATTCTATTTCACCCGAGGATAAAGTATGGCTTTCGTTGTTTCTTTTGCACAAGCATGTATGATGTCTTTTTGGATGCAAGGAGCAAGTCATTTGACAATTTCCCGGAGCGTTTTCCAATACAACCTTTTCAACATCAATTCTATCTTTTGCATGAAATTTATGAAGTTCAAGAAAATTGCCTTGATTCAAAGAATCGAAATTTTCAAGATGCCCACTAAAGACAAACCTTGAAGTAATAAGTACTTCAAACATTTAACGAAGCTTCTAATCGCTTCCGATAATTGCTTGCCATTTCTCGCGTTTGATTACTGAAGAGATGGAAGACTATCCTTTTGATTTTTAAAGTCAACAAGTCCCATCATGGCTTTATGGTGAATACTCATATGTCCACCAACATGTTTATTAAGTGCATCTCGGTTTACTCCAAGTTCTAAACCCCTCACTAACAAAAGCATCAGAACCTTCGTTGTCTTTCTTGAACAAATAACAAACAAAACAAAAGGCAGCATCCTTTTCCACACTATACTCAATCCAAGTGTCATACTTCTCAAACCAAGTGGGATTGAAGCGACGGCTACTTTTCCCAAATTCTCTAAAAGGAAAGTCATGGTTTACAAGTTGACAAAGTCCTCTATCAATATAGAATCTCCTAATATAATCTCTATCATCTTTATGGAAATCACTCATATTTCTCCTCTTTCCCGGATCTTGAGGAAGACTCTTAATTTCCATTTCGGTTAACCTTTGCAATGGAGTTAGGATTTGAGACCTAGTATGTGAAGTGGCTCCAAGTTCTAAGTCTTCATTTTGAGATGGAGGGTTAGTACTTAATGGAGAAGAATTTTGTTGACTTGGTTGAGTGGGAGGAATAGGTGAATTTGAATCAACTTGATTTTCATTAGGTGTTCCTTTGGAAAAAAAGCTTGAGATATCCCTCCCTTGTTTTCTCTTCATGATTCTGAAATATAGATTTTCATTTACTAATCATCCATTTCCACAACTACAATAATAGTAAACTAACAAATTCCACAAATTCCAACAACTACAATAATAGTAAACTAACAAATCCCACAAATTCCACAACACCATATGATATATCATATATCACTCCCAAATTTCCACAAATTCAACCCAATTAACAATCATACTTCACAACAATCAATCAAATTTCCACAAATTCAGCCTAACAATACAAAAACGACAACAATCAATCAAAATTCAACCTAACAATCAAAATTTCAACCCAACTAACAAATAACAATCATACTTCACAATCAAAACTGCCATTAGAGAGGATTCAAACAACAGTTACTTCACAATCAAAAACTGCCATTGCCCATTAGAGATATCACAATTCACAAGTATTCACAAATCACAACAATGGAAATCACAACTAACAATCTCGTGAGGAAAGAGAAAAAGAAAGTTACCTGAAGTGTGCCGAAGGCCGAAGTGCCCACTGCCGAACGCCGACCAATCTCGGAGTCGAGAGGAAAGAGAGAGAAAGTATTAAGTCGCCAGTCGCCACTGCTGCCATTAGAGAGGAAAGAGAAAGAAAGTCAGGGGACTAAGAAAATTTAGGGCTAGATCTAGATTACCAATATGCAGAAAAATCAACTTACCAATTTGTCCGACGAGACGACGAACGAGTAACGACGCCGAAGAGTTCGTACAATACTCCGAGACTCCGACAATCCGACGACAAGAGCGAGACCGAGTTTGAGATTTCGACGAGAAGGGCGAGAATTGGGAGTTGAGAGAGAGAGAGAGACCGAGTTTGAGAGAGTGAAAATGTTGAACCCGAAACGGCGGTGAAGTGTTTAGGTCTCGCGTGATTTTTTTGTGATTTTTCGAATTTTTTTTTTTTTTTACACCACGTGGCTCCGCCACTGTCAATAATACTCAACAAACCGTGAGATACAAGAAAAGATTCAAATTGAGTTCGCCACGGAAGGTAATTATCAACAACATTCAAGATGGTTGTCACAAAATTCTTGATATTAATGTTAGGTAGTGGAGAAGTTTGCAACTGAGACAGATTAGGCGTGAAAGCATTGAAGCCAAGCAAAGAAGAGTCAATAGAGGAGACACCCAAACCGTTGACAAACCACGGTGGCCAACAAAGGTCGGACCCGAGAACGAAGGGGACGTGACATGAGAGCTGACCGGACCAACAAACATCGGCGGTGGAGTCGTGGAAAAGACGATGAGTCACGGGCGGCGCAGGATTCCACGACACATCATCGATGGTGGCAGAGACATAACCTCCGGCGAGAGAGGCATGAAATTCTGGTGGAGCGCTGAACACAACACTAGTGGGCACCCGGGTAGAAAAGCCGACACTAACGGCATGAGGCACACTCGACGGGGAGGCTGACTGGACCACAGGAAGAGAGACAATGGTGGTCGGAGCAGCGCGGGGCTGGGAGATGTTGGACTGAGCACCGACAGGAGAGGCAGCGGAAAGCGGTGCAACGCTCACGATGAGCGATCAGAGATGTGAGATGAGAAAGGAACGTAAAAAGAATCTCACGTAAAAAAAAATTAGGTCTTTAGGATTAACCTAAGCTATTGATACCATGTGAAGATAATGAGACGGCTCACCTTATGTGGGGAGCCACGGCACTGTATATATATATGTATAATAGAAAATGCAACCTACGGGATAAGTACAATAATACCCTTTAGGTATAATACTCTCTACTAATTATGGTGGCTAGGGATGGCAATCCAGTCCGGATCCGACCCTAGTCCGCTCCGATCCGAAGGAAAAAACTCGAGCCGACTCCGACAAAAAAAATGCAGATCAGGCTCCATTTAAAAGTCCGACTTCGAGTTCGGAGGAGGGTCGGAGGAGGATGTCATAAAATAATCCGACTCCGATTTCCAAGTTAATGCATTATTTATGTATAACTTGACTTCGACTTTCGACCCGATTGTATTATATAAGATTTTTTCCCATTGAAGAAATAATTGTTAAAAATAATAGTAATATATAGATTATTTGTACTATATAAGATTTTCATATGATTATTAGAAAAAATTGTAATGATTAGATTATTGTATTGTAGAAGACTTTTCTATTATAAAAAATGGGTTGTAAGACGGATCGGATTCGGAGTCGGATATTCGGTTTTAAGTCGGGTCGGATTCGGAGTCCAGTGTTCGGATTTTAAGTCGGATTTTCATAGTCGGACTCGGATTTAAAATCCGACTTCTTGTAGGATCGAATTATGCATAATCCGGTCCAAGTCCGACCCGTTGCCATTCCTAATGGTGGCGACCCTTTATCTCCTTTTCTCTCTTTGAAAAACCCTAATTGTTAAACAAATATAGGTCGCTACCTTTTTTTAATGGTGTAAAACACCCAAAATTCTACTTTTATCTGGTAGTTATTTTGTTTTCTTATTAGCAATCCTCTTCTATCCCTTGGTAGGAGTTTGGAGTTAGGGTTGTTTATCTCCTTCTAGAGTCGAGCTTAGTTTTGGTATTTGAGATGGAGTTCATTGATTATTTATTATACAATTTCGTAATCCTTTATTGGTTTCTCGTCTACGGTCTACTCTATCAAATCAAATAAAGATATATCTTCTCCAAAACTATGTCGAGAATGGTAGAAATTCTAATAGAAGGTTGCATGAGTCAATAAACATATAGGGCGGGCGCTTTATTATCGGACCATGTTCATTGTCATCATAGTTACATCGAAGAATTTATGCGGAGTTAAGTATGTTGTATTTCATTTTCTTTTAAAACTTATTATAGATGCCATATCTCTTGCAATTAATGAGATATATCATTTCTCTGACATTAACGAGTTAAAAGAAAGGTAATTTAAGATATCAACGAGTTAATGTTGTGTATTGCGTGAAAACTCCAAAGTTGCAATTACTAGAGAACAAAAGAATATATGTTTTGGAATTAGGATATCGAGAATTCTTTTTTTTATCATCTTAAATGGGCTACAATATAAAAATTGGAAGTTTTTTTTTCAATCCTGTTATTCAGCTGACTCTCATACTTCATTTGGCTTTCTTTGTAGAAAGATAGTAAATTTAATACAATTATTGTATAGTACGTATATAGTATTTATTTTCTAAAAGTTAGGAAAATATGTTATCAATTGATCTTGTAAAAGACATCCTACTTTTAATTTAAAATTAGGCGTAGTCTAAGCCTAATATTAGAGAAGAACAAATCACCTTTTCAAATACAATAACTAATTTAATGTATTTA